>CM075822.1:19216523-19861364 GCA_037975025.1 Excoecaria agallocha | reverse complement strand
TTCCCTCTTGGAATTTCGGCCACATCATTAAATATATAAGTGATTTAATTTAATTTAAATACCTTTAGGCTTTAATATTCAATTAACTTAATTAACACAAGATAATTAATTAATTGAAATTAAACCTTATGGGCTGAATTTCTCTCTCTCATGGACCAAAGCCCAATAGCAATATTATAACCCATTACATACATTAATTTGACTTTAATTAAAAGCCCAAATTAATGTCCAATACTTAATTTAAATATTTTAAGCCCAATGCTTTGTATGCGATCCTATAGGTCCATTTAATGTTGGCAATGAATTAATAAATTAATTCAAAGGCTATATATATTCTCTAGCAAGATATTATAGCATTCCAAATTAAATGAAAATGCATATGGCATTTGGTGACCTAATGCAATTTCGCATAGTCCCTTACCCATAAATATCAGAATTAATATAAGGCATGGAACTAGTCATCCTTATATATATTAATTCCTTTCTTGATATTCCAGTGACACTGAACTCTCAGATAAATAATGATTACTCATTATTTCATCTCGGTATGGCCATACACTTCTCAGTTCACTGATCAAGTGGCCGATGATATTTTTCTCTCTTATCGAGAGGGGTAATCCCTTCACTTCTCTCATGCTCTCTAACATGAATCAGTGCATACCCAATCATACCCGTACTTGTCACTCTGTTACGAGCACGTTAGGTGTATGTCAAAGTACACAGTAATTCATAAAGAGTTTCATAGAGATTTCAGGTCTAAGAACTCCGATACAAAACTTGCATATGAGAAACACTTATGACTTGTACCATGTAGTGTTCTCATGAGCAGATCGAATCCAGATACCATGTTCTTTAACATGTATCTATGATCTCTGATTGACACTCTTGTCCTAATGATCTATAAGACAGAACTCATAAGATCAGAGAGAGCATACTAGTCTTAATTCATTTGTTATTCCCATAACAATGACTGACTAGGGATATTTAGAATGAATGTCTCATTTGTTTCAAGGTCTTACAATCCATGTGCCTCACACATGATAACTTAAACCGAAACAACACTCTTGGATAGTTTTATCAATTGATATGCACAGGAATACAAAGGATAAAACAAATGCCTCATTTTATTAATTTCAAGTGTTTTCGTTACAATGTATTGGGGCTAGGGCTTACACTAACAATCTCCCACTAGCACTAGTCCCAATTGGGCATAGCCCTAAGACCGAACGCTCTCAAATGAGCTTCGTGCAGATTTGGACGTAACTGTTTCGTCAAAGGATCTGGCTACATTGTCTTCACTTGATATCTTGCTAACCTTGACGTCCCCACGATCAATAATTTCTCTGATCAGGTGGTACCTTCTGAGTATGTGTTTGGATTTCTGGCTGTGACCGGGGCTCCTTAGCCTGTGCGATGGCCCCGTTATTGTCACATAAAATTTCTAATGGATCTAGGATGCTTGGGACCACTCCTAATCCATTAATGAAATTTTTAATCCAAACAGCCTCTTTTGCAGCCTCACTTGCTGCAATATACTCAAATTCTGTAGTTGAGTCGGCAACGGTTTCTTGCTTTGAGCTTCTCCAGCTGACAGCACCACCGTTCAAAACAAAAACAAACCCAGATTGCAATCTAGAATCCTGAGTGCTGGTCTGAAAAGCAGCATCGGCATAACCTTGTATGACGAGCTCTTCTTGACCACCATACACCAAGAAGTGATCCTTAGTCCTTCGCAGGTACTTAAGGATCCCTTTTACAGCAGACCAGTGCTTCTCACCAGGGTCTTGCTGAAACCTACTGGTTATACTCAGTGCATGAGGAACATCCAATCTAGTACATAACATAGCGTACATGATAGATCCAATAGCAGATGCATATGGGATTCTACTCATGTTGTCCCTTTCCTCTTTGGTTTTAGGACACTGTTCTTTAGTCAAAGGAACTCCCAAAGCCAAAGGTATGTACCCTTTCTTCGAGTCTCCCATACTAAAATGCTTTAGTACTTTGTCTATGTACTTTTCTTGACTTAGTCCCAAAAGCCGATTCGATCTATCTCTATAGATTCGAATACCAAGTATTGTCTCGGCTTCACGTAAGTCTTTCATTGAGAAACATTTTCCCAACCATTGCTTAACCTTTTGCAATGTTGGAATATCATTCCCAATGAGAAGGATGTCGTCCACATATAGGACCAGAAACACTACTATGCTCCCACTAACCTTCTTGTACACAAAAGGCTCATCTTCGTTCTTGATGAAGTCAAATTCTTTGACTGCCTCATCAAAGCAAAGATTCCAACTTCGGGATTCTTGCTTTAATCCATAAATGGATTTTTGAAGCTTGCATACCTTCTTAGGATGCTTGGGATTGATAAAACCTTCAGGCTGTGTCATATACACATCCTCAAGTAAATTTCCGTTAAGGAAAGCAGTTTTGACATCCATTTGCCATATCTCATAATCATGATATGCAGCTATGGCAAGCAAGATCCTAATGGACTTGAGCATGACTACAGGCGAAAAGGTCTCGTCATAGTCTATACCATGAGTTTGTCGAAAACCTTTTGCTACTAGTCTACCTTTGTAGGTCTTATCAGCTTTTAGTTTGAATAACCACTTGCATTCAATTACCTTAGCACCTTCTGGTGGATCAACCAAGGTCCAAACCTGGTTATCGTACATTGATTGCATCTCGGATTTCATGGCTTCAAGCCAATTATCCGAGTCTGGGCTTTCAATAGCTTCTCGGTAGGTAGTAGGATCCTCACGATCTACTAACTCAATAGTGTCACTGTCAGTGATTAGAAATCCATATCTCTCAATCTCCTGACGTACCCTACCAGACCTTCTAGGTACTTGTGTAATGGGTTCTTGTTCCACAACTGGTTGTGAACTTGATCCCATTTCCAAACCATCCTCTATAGGAGCTTCTGGCACTTGAATTTCTCCAAGTTCTACTTTACTCCCACTGTCTTTCTTGAGAAGGAACTCCTTTTCCAAGAAAACAGCCTTGCGAGCAACAAATACTTTGTTCTCGGCTTGTGAGTAAAAGTAGTATCCATTTGTTTCTTTGGGATAGCCCACAAACAAGTAGACAGTCGATTTGGACTCTAGTTTGTTAGATGTTAATTTCTTAACATGTGCTTCACAGCCCCAAATCTTGAGAAAAGACATATTAGGTTCTTTCCCAGTCCATACCTCGTATGGTGTCTTCTCAACTGCTTTAGTTGGAGTACGGTTCAATAGAAATGCAGCAGTTTCTAATGCATAACCCCAAAAAGAGATAGGAAGATTAGCTTGACTCATCATAGATCGAACCATGTCCAACAGAGTTCGATTTCTCCTTTCGGACACACCATTCCATTGCGGTGTTCCAGGAGGAGTGAGCTGTGAAATAATACCACACTCTTTTAGATGACTGTCAAACTCTTGGCTTAAGTATTCGCCACCTCGATCTGATCGAATGGCTTTTATACTTTTGCCAAGTTGGTTTTCTACTTCGTTCTTAAACTCCTTAAATTTCTCAAAAGTTTCAGACTTGTACTTCATTAGATAGACATAGCCATATCTACTGAAGTCATCTATGAAAGTCACGAAGTAGCTAAAACCACTTCTACCTTGTGTACTTAATGGTCCACATACATCGGTATGTATTAGTTCCAATAAGCCATTAGTCCTTTCACCTTTCTTGTTAAAAGGACTCTTTGTCATTTTTCCATGCAAACATGGCTCGCATGTGTCATAAGACTCTAAGTCAAATGACCCAAGCACTCTAGTTTTATGGAGTCTTGAAATGCGTTTTTCGTTTGCATGTCCTAAACGACAATGCCAAAAGTAAGTAGGGTTCAATTCGTTTGATTTAACCCTCTTTGTATTAATGTTGTATATCGACTTTTTGTTTTGTAAATCAAGGATATAAAGGCCATTTTGCAACATGGCATTGCCATAAGAAATGCCTTGGCGACGAATATGAGCATTGCCATTTTTAATAACAAAATCAAATTCATCATTATCCAAACATGAAACTGAAATAATGTTTCTGCTCATAGCAGGCACATAATAACAATTATTCAAAATAATACAAAGTCCGGAAGGTAAAGTGAGGTGATAGTCACTTATCTCCATGGCAGCAACTCGTGCTCCATTCCCCACACGGAGGTCCACTTCATTCTTCCCAAGTAACCGCCTATTTCTTAGCCCCTGCACATTTGAACAAATGTGAGAACCACAACCGGTATCCAATACCCAAGTGGTAGAAATAGAAAGGTTAATCTCAACAACAAAAATACCAGAACTGGATGCCTTGGCTCCATTCTTCTTTTGTTCTTCCTTGAAGAGAGCGCAATTCTTCCTCCAATGCCCTATCTTGTTGCAATGGAAGCAAGTGCTCTCACTCTCTTTGAGTTTTGGCACCTTGGGCTTGGATTGGGCCTGAGGTGCACTCCCACTTGACTTGGGTTTTGCCTTTCCCTTTCCCTTTCCCTTAGCGGGTCCCTTCTTAATTCCCTTTTGAACCATGAGAATGGGATTGGTCTTTCAAATGTTCTCTTCAGCATTCTTAAGCATCCCATGAAGCTCAGTGACTGACTTATTCATTGCATGCATGTTATAATTCATCACAAATGGATCATAAGCAGCAGGCAATGATCCTAAGATCAAGTCAGTGGCCAATTCCTTTGGCACTAGTACCTCAAGCTTCTCAAGAGTATCAAGATACCCTTTCATCTTGAGTACATGGGTACTAACAGGTGTACCCTCAGCCATCTTGCAAGAAATTAATGCCTTTGTTGTCACGAACCTCTCGTGACGAGCTTGCTCTTGGAACATCTCCTTGAGGTGCACCATGATCACATAAGCCTCTTGGTCCATAAATTGCTTTTGCAATTCAGGCACCATAGTGGCCAGCATCAGACAGGTCACATCATTGGAGTCACTCTTCCTGGTCTCAAAAGTTTCCTTTTGAACCGCAGAGGCGTTCCTTCCTGGTTCTTCAGGCAAGGGTGCATCCAAAACATACGACTTTTTCTCTTGCTTAAGAACTATTCTTAAGTTTCGAGACCAGTCTATGAAATTGGTGCCATTCAATTTGTCCTTTTCAAGGACCGATCGCAATGAGAAATTGTTATTTGAAGATGCCATTTTCAATCTACAATAAAATTTAGCAAGATTAAATGAGGTCTTATTTATGATCCCACAAACCGAATTAATATCCCTTTAAATAATTCGCGTTAGTGATTTAATGTGGGCCAAGATCCACTTTTCACAACAACTTATTAGTCAAGCTGAGCTTGTAAACCTAACAAGTTAAGTTACTTAGGTAGGAAAACTCCAACCATATCTCGTACATGACTCTTGGATCAAATGGGCTAACATCTTAAGATGTTATAGCACAACCCATTTATTAGTTGCCTAGGTCCGGGCATCCCTTTCCATGATAAGTCCAACCTACATTCACAACCCATGCCTCACAAAGATAATCGGGCGCATCTAGGACTCCTAGTCTACGTGACCGATGATCGATGCCTTGACATGTTTCGAATTAGGAAGGCAACTTTGTGACTTACTATTTTTAGGGATTCATTTTATTACGGCTTACATGGCATACGCTTTGTCATCCATACATAGCATGCATATATATATAATTGCATAAAGTAAAGCGTGACAAACATGGGCCCAAAAACCTACAACTAAGATTCTATACTATTACATAAGAATCTTCGAGTTGGGCTTCTCCACTCCGGTGGGCTTCGTCTTGATTTACAAAGTCTTCAAATAAATTCTATTCTAAGAAATAAATGAAACTTTTACAATAAAATATAATGGCACGCAGGCCATATTTAATTACAAAAACCCAGGGCCCATGAATGCACCATGCATATCCATTCATCACACCAAACAAGCAAATAAATATACATAGCATTCATGGATCAGACAAAGTCCAATTTTAATCAATTTAGCCAAGCCCATTAATGGAAATTGTGTACTTGAACCTTTAAGAGAAGACCCCGTGATGGGTCTGGGCCGAAGCCCAATGGACTAAATCCTCTTATTGAATAAGTTCTCTTAAAAGCCCAAAACACAAACTAGTTAGATTTGTGCCATAAATCAACTCTAGTATAATTTCCAATTTTGCCATTTTTAATTTTATGTCATACAGCCCATAAACATTAAAAATACATATAATATGTGCTAACATGAATTAAAAATAAAATCATGAAGAACACATATAATAGAACACGACATTCATGCAAAAACAAACAAACAACAAAACTAGTTGTTTAATGCTTATGTAATGCCATGAAATGCAAAAACATTTAAATCAATTTTATGAGTCATTTAATAATCTAAATAAGTCCATAAATAATGATTTAATATTCTGTACCATTTTAATCTAAATGTGTTTTTACCATTTTAATCAAAACAAAGCAAACAATGTTGATTAAACATGTAACAAACACAAACTAGTCATAGTTTTAAGTGATTTTAAAATTAATCAATTAAATTGTCATGGACCAGAATTAAAACCAAATTTAAAATATGTCCAGACCTGATATTTAATCTTTAAAAATCACTTACAAACATGCCAAAATCAATTTTACATTTAATTTTGAAAACTAGTTGTTAAACTAGCAATTTACATGCCAACTAGCACCTAGTTTCATAATTAACATGTACCATCAGGTATAAATAATTAAATCCGATCATTACCAGCCCTAATGACATCTTAGGACAGTATATTAACATGTCATATTAATTATAATACCTATCTAATCAATTAAAATCGTTTTTACACCAAAACAATGCAAAAAACTCAAAACAGAAAATTTCAGATTTGCATGTTTTCAAAATAACGATTTTCAATTAATTTTTTCATGCATCTAAAGCACTAAAATAAGCATGTCTAGGCTCTGATACCACTGATGGAATATGTCAATGGTATGATAATCATGATAGCACAGCGAAAAAACAAAAATTTTATCATACATACCATACATATCCAAAGATAGAATCGAAACATGCAATTTTAGGGTTATCGAACTTATAACTTTTGATGCCTTTTAAAACTTTTATTCCGATGATGACCAGCAACAAAGATGGCTTTGTCCGCCTTAGATCTCGATCACCAATGCCAAGGAATAGCCTTTGGCGCCACTCCCTCTATTCTCACACACACAATTACACCGTCGGCTTAAAAACGAGATTGCTGGATCTCTTTTTCGGTATGGTGTAAGGGTTATAGTTTGAAGCTACAAAACTTGATTTTGTACTTCTTTAGATTGCTATTACTGCTCAATAACACAAGAGAATGAGGAACCATCCTTTCTCCTTGTGAAAAATTGAACAAAAGAATTAAGAGAGAGAGAGTCACTATTCACGAGTTACTATTCATGCCACAAAAAAATTAGGTTTAGGGTTTTATTTCTTTTAATATATATGCTTATCCTTTGGCAAGTCATTAATCTGAATTCAACTATCCTAAGATAATTAATTCAAACTCTATCACTTCCTAAAGATAAGTAATATATTTTGAATTAAACTCCTTTGAATTTAAATTCAAATTTGAAATAAAACATAAGACATTTAAATAAATGAAATCACTTAATTTAAATATATAGCATGTGCCGAAATTCCTTGATTTCCCTCTTGGAATTTCGGCCACATCATTAAATATATAAGTGATTTAATTTAATTTAAATACCTTTAGGCTTTAATATTCAATTAACTTAATTAACACAAGATAATTAATTAATTGAAATTAAACTTTATGGGCTGAATTTCTCTCTCTCATGGACCAAAGCCCAATAGCAATATTATAACCCATTACATACATTAATTTGACTTTAATTAAAAGCCCAAATTAATGTCCAATACTTAATTTAAATATTTTAAGCCCAATGCTTTGTGTGCGATCCTATAGGTCCATTTAATGTTGGCAATGAATTAATAAATTAATTCAAAGGCTATATATATTCTCTAGCAAGATATTATAGCATTCCAAATTAAATGAAAATGCATATGGCATTTGGTGACCTAATGCAATTTCGCATAGTCCCTTACCCATAAATATCAGAATTAATATAAGGCATGGAACTAGTCATCCTTATATATATTAATTCCTTTCTTGATATTCCAGTGACATTGAACTCTCAGATAAATAATGATTACTCATTATTTCATCTCGGTATGGCCATACACTTCTCAGTTCACTGATCAAGTGGCCGGTGATATTTTTCTCTCTTATCGAGAGGGGTAATCCCTTCACTTCTCTCATGCTCTCTAACATGAATCAATGCATACCCAATCATACCCGTACTTGTCACTCTGTTACGAGCACGTTAGGTGTATGTCAAAGTACACAGTAATTCATAAAGAGTTTCATAGAGATTTCAGGTCTAAGAACTCCGATACAAAACTTGCATATGAGAAACACTTATGACTTGTACCATGTAGTGTTCTCATGAGCGGATCGAATCCAGATACCATGTTCTTTAACATGTATCTATGATCTCTGATTGGTACTCTTGTCCTAATGATCCGTAAGACAGAACTCATAAGATCAGAGAGAGCATACTAGTCTTAATTCATTTGTTATTCCCATAACAATGACTGACTAGGGATATTTAGAATGATGTCTCATTTGTTTCAAGGTCTTACAATCCATGTGCCTCGCACATGATAACTTAAACCGAAACAACACTCTTGGATAGTTTTATCAATTGATATGCATAGGAATACAAAGGATAAAACAAATGCCTCATTTTATTAATTTCAAGTGTTTCGTTACAATGTATTGGGGCTAGGGCTTACACTAACAAAATCAATGATAAGCAAGTAAAAGAAATTAGGAGATTGTAGGTGTAGAAACTGTCACTACAAGAAAAATGACCTTTAAGGACTAGAAATTTGATCCTTAAAAGTGCAAAACTGGTCCTTAAAAGTAAATAGGGACCAGAAATCTAGTCCTTATAGGCTCCGCCGGTAATGACTAACAAGGACCAGATGTTGTATCTATACCTTAAAAGTTATTAAGGACTAGAAAAATTCTAGTCCCTGAAAAGCATTGAAGACAAATTTTCTTGTTTTAATTAATGATCCTCACGTGACCCATACAACCTTTAGGGACCAAAAATCTAGTCCCTAAAACATTTTAAGGACTAGAAATAATTGGTCCCTAGAAACTATTAAAGACCAGATTTCTTGTCTCAAATAATTAGCTCATGTGACTAATCAAACTTTTTAATAATCAGAAATTTGGTCCCTAAAATTCTAAGAGGACAATTTTATCCCTTCGATATTTTGATTTGGGACCAACTTTTAAAGACCATTGTAATATGGTAACTAAAAAATTAATAAAGACCAATATTTTAATTTAAAAGGTAAATGATTGCTATTGATTTCAAAATATTGGTCTTTATTAATTTTTTACCATGTTCTCTGTTCACTAAAAGGTAAATGATTGCTATTGATTTCAAAATAAATAAATTTTTTAATCTTGTAAATTTAATTGTATTATATAATTCATAAATAATACACATATATACACAATAATCCCGACATTTCCTGTATATATATATAATTTGTAATGAATAAAAATGCAGAGTTAACATCTAAAAAACCATCATATGAACAAAAATATTATTTATGCAACCCCTTTTCAAAAAAATTAATTACTAGCAAAAATACAGTCCCTCTTTTTCGATAGTCTTTGGCTATTACTTTAGTAGATTGCAAGGCTTTCTGCATACTAGCTCCAGAGGCAATCACTGCACAAACTATGGCACTATCAGAGGAACCAGCTAGTGATGTGTTTTCTTGTATCACGGCATGCAAAAGTATAAACATTTCATAGAAAAACTAACTTACAATATAAAATGTGACATAAGTATGCTTAATTAGTCAACGAAGTTCAAGTGACTTGCATTTAAACAAAGAAACAAAGAAACAGAGAGTTTTAGATATAATGGATGCCAACATTCAAACAAATCCTCACAAGTCAAAAACTCACTTAAACTAAATGATTAAAAAATAAATAAATAACAAAAAAAGTGATCATTAACTTTTAGCTCTATAAATGTATTTTCAACGACATATAAAGCTGATCATTAATGAAAAGAAAAGCAACAGAGAACACCAAGGAGCAAGGGACACCTGAGAAGCATTAAATTTGTAAACTTTTGCAGACTGTAGAACAAGAGACACCTTAAAATGCCACACCTACCTCATTTTTAGTTAAGTTTGGCTCTGCTAGCTATTATAAATAGAACAAAAATAACATCATTAGATGATTTAAATTAAAAAATAGAAAATTTTGCAATGAATATCTGCAAGCATGATTTGTTAACAAGGTTTGAGCTCGTTCAACAACTTAGGTTATCCAAGCAACATTTTTTAGTCTAGTGGCCAGCTATTTAGCTAGTGATTCTCCACACTATTTGCCCAACAAACATATAATCCAGTCAGCTGCATAAAACAACTTTCTTTTCAATAAGAAAAACCAAACATGTACTTGACGAATTATAAATATCAATGGCTTGAAAGCTCATGTTTCAAACCCAAAATTTAGGATTAAAAGAACTATCAATTGGTTGACTTAAACTTACCTTCAAGACTGGTGGTGGTGGAATCTTTCCTTGCCACATATGATTTAGCATACATAATGCACAACCATTCTCTCTCCGATTCATAATCATGGTCCATTACAATTGGAATATGCCAGTGACCTTTCTTCGATTCCTGTGTAATGTTGCTCGTGCACATAGATAGACATTTGATCTTTTAGCTTCAAACTTTAAAGATAATTCACAAGCACAAAAAAATGGAACAAGTTTTCATATTATGTAATCTATATCATTAGGACTAAAGCATGCCATTATCTGTTTTCACCTGAATTACAACAGAGAAATAAAAAAGCATGTAAAAAACTAGGCCAACATCATTAAAAATAAAATATACCTTGCATCAACAACAGATAGACGCTTTTAAGATAATAATAAGTAATAACTACAATCTTAAATGTATCAGTTTCCAATAAGCAGCATTGATGTCTGGGGAAAATGCCATAGGAATCTCTAGGGAAAATGCCAGAGTAGATGAAGGAACATTTCAAGAATGAAGGATATAAAATTTTAATACTTAAGCAATAATATACACACCTGATGAATTGCAAGAATTGTTACTGCTACCTTCCATTCTATACAGCTTCTTGAAGGAACAAAGAAGGAAACTGAAACTAATGTCTAATTAACTGAAAAACTTCTGTTTGATTTGTTTAATTTTAGAATAATGTTCTTTTGCTCAGGCCTTAATGCTACATACTCATCACATTTCTTAGACCTCTAGAAGTATGCTAATTTGTTACCTGGCAAACTATATGCCAGGCTACTCCTTGTACCTTCTCAATTAGGTTGACATGATTCAAGAAATCAATAGGTTGCCCCTCTGAGGAGCATAAGAGAAACCCAATTTGCAACTGCTTCAACTTTCAACCAAATGAGCAGATTATAATACTAAAATAGCTATTGATTAATACTAAAAATATTATATATAAAAACATGATTAAAATAAGCAGCAACGCACAAAAGAAACACTAGTATCTGGTCAACAACACAGGATAAGGTTAAAATAGTGAATAACAGACAAGGAAAGTCTTAAATAATTATTGGGCCACAATAGTAATGGTGATATTAATTATAGGAAAATAGAGATGTAGCCATAGCTCAAATCATCTGTAGAAAGCATACCATTATTGACTGAAACAATCTTAGAGTAATAGATTGACTCATCCTTGTAGCTCAACCTCTGATCAGTACTTGATTCACCGGTTATACACTAGGTTGCTCCTCTACAATCTATATCTGCCCATTTGATATCTGGATATTGTTAATAGAACTCGAAAAGTCATTACCATTTGAACATCTCTCCTCAAAAGCATGAGAAATATTTGCTACAATTCTTCTTGTTAAAGTTATCACACTTGGAGGGTATTTCCTCTTAACAACAATGCGATTAAGAAGCTCTCCTTTTTCATTTAACATCTGCATTTCTTTGTGTACCTTGATCTTCAGCTTAATAAATTATGACAAGATAGATAAGGAGGAAAAAGAAGAAGTGGGAGCCCCCATGCTTACAAGGAACTCCGAGATATCATCATAGCTAATGGCTTTAGCCATGTAGAGTGGGGTAACACCATGGTTGCTCTTTGCATTTAAATTGGCTCCTCTGCTGACTAAATTCTCAACAGTCTCTAAGATGCCACCAAACACAGTCAAATGCAGGGGAACATGACCTTCATCATCTTGGCATTCCAAATCCACCCTATGACCGGTATCTAACAAGTGTACTAGATCGACTAGTAATATAGGGAAATATAGATTAAGACCCCAAAATATCATACTCAAGGGAACATGGATTGCTAAGAATAATATCTACGTATGAATTAAATTAATCCGAGATTATTTCCCAAATGTTTTTGATTTAAAAGAAAAAATTAAATAAAATAAACAAATAAACAAAATAAAAACTAAAGTTAAACTAACATGAATTAAAATCAAAACAATAACTGGAATTCTCTTGCTAAAGAAACTATCCAACTTAACTTTCATTTTATAACTTAAATTCAAAAGGAATACCCGTGATTATGAAGAATTCATATAAATAAAACTAGATAACTTTACTCAAGATTATCATTCCAAGCATTAAAATTCCCTTATTCAGAACAATTCAACACTTAGCATAAAAGTCTGAATTAATCCTCCTAGACTATTAAAGCCTTTTTTAAGAGATTTAACTTTCACCTATTCTTAGTTCTTCCTCTCTTAGTATTAACCAATAAAATTAACACATAATTATCTCATATTTCGGATAATAATCATGCATAAATATTAAAGAGTTAACCCAAGAACATGCAAATCATTAACTATGTCAAAACCAATTTTTAGTTATTTATTCAATAAACCAACAATCAATCTCAACACAATCAAAGATAAGAATATGCTTAAAACCAAGAAATAATCAACTGATATTAAAAATTAAGCTCAAAATAAAGTTATAACAATGAAAATATAAGATTCCAAGGATCCATTAGCAAAAGAAGAAAAACTACTTCCTAAACATAGTTAAAAACTAAAACAAAGTTGAAAAACTAAAATAAAGTTGAAAAAAAATAAAAACAGAAAAACTAGAAAAAACAAGTAAAACTAAAACTAAAGCAATTAATCCCTTCTAATCCCTAATTGATCTCCTTCTTTGGTGTTAGAGTTTTCTATTTATAGGCAAAAGATGTTGTAGAAGCCTTCCAAACTTTCCAAATTGGAGTAGGAAAAAAATCCTTCTTGAATTGGAGAGAATCAGGAATCCTTCGCTTCATGGGAGACTCAACACATGGCCATGTGTTTTCTAGTGTAAATCCACACGTGGCCATGTGTTGTTTCTTAAAGAAAATCACGTGGCCATGGGTTTCCTTTGGCTTTCATTCAAGTGGTCACGTGTCTCTTGCTTCTTTCTCACACGTGGCTATGGGTTCATTCTCTTATAACTTTACATGACCACGCATCGAACTTCTAGACCTCACGATCACTAATTAACATAAATTTTCAAATTTCCCAGTTTTGGCCCAAATCTTTTTGCCTTTTTACAATTAAGTCCTTTTTCTAGGAAAATAACCCTGAAAAATACCAAAATTTACAATTAACTCCAAAAACATAAAACTAACAAATTAAATTCAAATTCAACCTAATTAACATAAAATTAACCGAATTAAACACCTAAAAACATACTAAAAACACCATATAAATCACCATTATCACCCCATATCAAACTAGCATTGCTCCTATGTTCTTGTGCCCTTTGATTGCTGCTGCGTGCAAGCCAATAGAACCATATTGGTCACAATAGCTCAAGTTTGTGCCTTCCTGTAATAATGACTCGAAGCAGTTTAAGTCTCCTTGTCTTGCTGCCATTAGCACCAGTTCTCCACATTCCAAAATTTCAACAATGTCCTCTTGTGTTGTTAAGCAATACAGCAATTAGAAATGAAGCTGCAAAAATTACAAGAATGGTGTATAACAGACTTACATATCCCTTACTGCGAGCAGCATCAAATGCTGAATGGCCACTATTATCTACAATTACGGGGTCAACACCCATCTCTATTAGCATTTCAGAAAATCATCACTACAAATGTTCATTATGTCAACATCAAATTCAGGATATCAATCTCTCAAAATCTCTTCAATTTCATCCTCACTTGAATCGTTATCATCTTCATCTTCCCAATCTGATTCTAGTTCACCTAACACTTCCACATGGTGATACCAAAAGGTATAACTTTGCATTATTCCATATACTTTCAAATGTGACTCAATTACCTCATGTGTTCTTAAAATTGTGTTGCAACATTTCACATATGGACAACGTATTTCATCTTGTTCTTCAATTCTTTTAAATGCACAAATTAAAAATTTTTGCACCCTGACTAAGTATGCTTCATCAAGTCAGTCATCAACAAGTTTCATCCACTATTTATCGGGTTTCATAACCTTGGTATATTTATATTTCAATATATAGATTAGTATAATATTTAATTCTTAATCTAACAGGACATTATAATTTATTCACCTCATAATTTAGTAAAATGTAATATTTTGAAATGTAAATCAATAAAGTAAAGAGGAAATATGAAAATGACTTTATGAAATCTCAAGCTCTCATAAATTAAGATGCTAATTGAATAAATAAAGTAGCCGTTATATATGCAGCTTGTGACTAAAACCATGTAATTAATAGTTAGTTTACCTCTAACAACACCTGTCGAAAATAAATCTTTTAGCTGCCACACACAATTCTACCACAGCAGCAGCATTCCTGTAGTGTAATTACCATAACAAGAATGAAATACTTAAAATGATCATTAAAAAACTTAAATAAAATATACAGCAGCATTCTTGTAATTTTACGCAATTTGCTTTCAAACTCTTTAGTTGAACTTTTAGTTAAGTTTGCCAAAGGATGAAAGCATCAAAGACCAACTTGTATCGCTTGGAAACTATAATGACTAAATGGACACTTAAAAAGAGAGAATAGCATAAGAAATGGGTAAGTTCCATGAAGAATGCATCAAGAAGAGTAAATATTGCATGGTTAAAAACTGAAATATTCTAACAATTTAAAAGAATACATATAGAGGAATAACAGACTGAATAATGAGAGAATCTTACAGCTATATCTCATTGGTTAATTGCAATCTATGACCTATTAGATTATAACAGTAACATATACTATTGTGCATATCTATTTATTTGTATCGGTATAATAGTAATAAATACTCTTATGCTTATATTAATATATAGGAATAATTATTTAGGATATTCCTATTCTTCTTTTTCACTTGGATATGTCAAAAATCAACCCTCCAAATTGATCTAAATGGTTTGGATCATAACCATAACAGAAAGTATAATATTCTATTTTAATAGATGGAAATCTCAATTCTCTATAAAATGCTATTTTGTAAGAATAATAAAAACAAATAAGTCAACTCCGCTTGGAATTGAATATGAACAAATGTATGAACTGGCATGCAACAAATGCTTTTGGAATCTATTTTTCAGATATCAAAATTTTTGTTTGTATATGTTGTTAAGGACATGCTATTAGTGGTTTTTTTTATAAGACAATAGGGTATTATTAAAAGATGGCTCATTTGTTAGCCATATTGAGTTTAGTTACATAACAGCATAACAGCAAGAAAAAAATCAAGATAACAGCCTTGCATATTGTCCTTCTTGTGCTAATATTAGAAGCATACCCCTGTTACCAAAGAGCCAAAACTGCAGCCAATCTATGAAAACTATCATACTGAAAACAGAAAACAATCCTGCACTCAACCGGTAAGAGCATTGGTCTTTGACTATCAACCACAGTATCTGTTGACCCCACAATAATGTTTACTATATTGAAATACAACTACCAAACATTTTCATTTTGGATTAATCTTTATTTGCCCATCTAAAAAAATCCATTTCGCCCATTATTTTAGAGTCATACTTAAAGAAATATAAGTGCCACTGTTGAGTTTTTAAAAAAAATCCATTTTGGTTTTTCAAAAGTTATTATCTATTCTATGAATAATTAATTATCTATTCTATTATAGTTCAGTTACTTCCTAGAATTTCCAATTAATTAATTGAGAAACTATATTGAGTTTCTTTCTTAAAATTTAAATGGTAAATTATATGTAGCGTCAATACAATTTCCAAAAGTAAAATAATTTTGCTATAAAATATACACAATAGCAAATGAAATAGAGAATCTCAGCATAAAAACAATTCCAAGAACAATTCATTAGAAGCATACAAACTCATAAAGGAATTTAATTTTAACCCAACCCAAAAGATGTTTAATTTCTAAAGGAATTTAATCTAAACAACTAAGCAAAACCAATGAAGCACAATATGACCAGAATCAACAGCTTAATACCCAAACAATGTAAGAAAAGAAAGTCATATATAAAGATTTCAATGGGGTCCAATTCCAAAGATGAACATATAAAAATGATGAAATGATTTTTTATACCTCAAATTGAGCTTTAGAAGGTCATCCGTCTGATCAAAATCAGCCTTTTTATCCAAGTGTTACAATTACAGAGCAAGCAGCTGGACCAGAAGTAGGTCTTCCTGCAAAAGAAATTAGGTCATAACCATTAGCAAGTTGCAAAGACAAAGGAGAATCGCAAAAAGGTTATATATATGTTACAAAAAGACCACATCGTTTGAAGATCATTTAGGACATTGTGACAAATTAATGCACTAGAGACCACCACAAAATGGAACATGCCAGCAATCCAAAGAACATTTCAAAAGCAATCAAACCTATTAAGTGGAAAATGAGCAACTTATAATATCAAAAAACAATCTGCTTATGCTAAGTTAACAGTAAACAATGAACAACATTTACGTAAAATTAAAAAAATGCTGAAAATGCTCAACTACTGAAATAGAACTGAGACATATTCGCACTATTTTGTCAATTCATTTGCAACCAGAAAGAAAAAAATCTAGTCTGGTTCCATAACAAATATCATGTTGCTCATTATATTTTAGCATCAAACTTAAGTGGCATCAAATCCATAGCAAATGTAGAAGTTAACTAATTTTACATCCAAACACCTACTTAATTAGATAAAAAGACAAAATCTGAAACCCTTTGTACATATTTATTGGAATAGAAAGAAGTTAAATTGGGCAAATCTCCTATTCCAATCAAATAATTAAAATAAAATCCCCACACAACCACCAGGTCTGTGAGGCTTCTTGTCCTTTATAGCCAAACACATAGTTGTTTTCTTCGTTGTTTCATTCATCTCTTCCAACTGAAAACCAAGAAGAAGAAGAATTAGAAGAAAATCACCACAACCCATAAGCTGAAACCCCAAAAAGCAACCAAATTTACTCAAATCTCAAGTCTCAGATTCCCATCCTTTCACAAAAGGCCAATTAATTTCCACAAAACCCATGTGAAAAATCCTTGGTTCCCCTAAAATAAGGTAAGAAAAGGCAATGCAGTACACAGAGCTCCCAAAAATAGTAGAGCAGAGAAAACGTAAAAGAAAGCTAGAAATCGAGGTGGAGAAAACAGGGGAAACTAGTACAATAACATAATGGAAAAGGAAAGGGACAAGACAAGACAAAGCAGTAACAAAACGACGATCCAACGTTCTGCAAAAAAAAAAGAAAGAAAACAAAAATGTAGTAGATAAAGGAAACAATATAATTAGAAAGTAAAGTTGTTACCTTTTCCTTTTCCTTTTGGGTTAGTTAGTTGTATCTACTACATGTTTTGAAGCAAAAACCAGGTGATTCTTCCCTATTTTTGATAATGATAATGATCATAATCAAATCAAATAAAAAAAAGCATAAGAAATGAAGAGAGTTGTGAGATTGGAGGGTATTAGTGCAAATTCATAAAAAATGAAGCTCAAGGAAGGATAATGATGATGGGGAAGAACAAGCATCTTCACAGTAATGAAGAATCAAAATAGAGACCAAGACTTATGGATGGCAAAGGAGAATGAAAAAAGTGGGCCAATTTTTAGGTTTAGGTTTCAAAACTTTCAGGAGAAAGGAATTAATACAGATTATAACTTAAAATGCCACTTTCTCTTTTCATTTTTTTATCCTTTTATTTTTCAATTTGGCACGATTTTGTCCCACTACTAATTGGGGGATCAAGGACAAGATTTTTTAAGAGTTAGTGAGCATTTTAGATCTGTTACCTATTAAAATTGGAAAATTGGGAATTAAGGAAAAGAAATAAAATTGGTCCTTATTTGTATACTTTTAAGGACCAAAAAATTGAGTGGTTACTAATAATTGGTCCTTAATAACCCTTTCTCTTGTAGTGTATATTTTAAGGTAGCCCAGATCGAAGTTGCCTAATGATGAAGAAAATTTCGTATTTCATATAGAACATACAAACTCTGAGTTCTATCCATGATTTTTATAGTTTTCTATAATGTTTTTGTGAGTTCTGTCCTTCTTTTTCCTGGGGTTTTGAAAATGGGACCTGAAATTTAGAAATTCACCCTTTTCTTTTGGCTATCTCCTGGCAAACAGCCTGTCTTGGCTGTCTCTTGGCAAAAGGCTTATCTTAGCCATCCTGGTTTATCCGTAGCTTAGTGATAGATGTCAGTTTACCACCGAATCATGCCCACATGTCACTAGGTTAGGATTTCAAGGGCAATTTTAGGATTTTAGAAAGTATTTTCCATAGACGCTCATCTATCACTCACAGATGCTCAGTTGTAGGGGGTTTTTCCAGCAGATTCCCATGTTCTCAAAACTTGGTAAAAAATCTTATTTTAATGATAGAATTTTAATGAGATTTCAAGGGGATTTATGGGTAGATTTTATGGAAAGATAAAGATGAAAACCATCTTAAACTCTTCCCTATATTTAAGGTAAAAAATCTTAGTTTTCAAAGGAAAGGAAAATTTTGAAGGAGAGGCAGAATTCTTAAGATAGAAAAATCAATTTCTGCTCCCAAGAACACATTGGCTTTCTTAAATATTTTTATCTACACACAAACACTTTTTACATGGGAATCAATAGATCGAACCTTAGAGGGCAATCTTTCAGAGTTACAAAAACCTAATCTCTTGAGAGCAATATTTCGGGCCTCTTCTCTTCTCTATATAGCATGAATATACGTGTTAGATTTAATTTTATTTATTTAACATGTTGATACCATGATTTACCGATTTGATGTTGATGTTCAGTGTGTTTGAATGCTCTTATAAGTTTTATGATGCCATGAATATGTTTGGAATGCAATAACATGTATATAATGGCATGATTTAGGATATTGCTCTCCAAGAATGGATGATATTTTTTTTAATTTAATTTCTATTTTGGCATGTTAATTTGTTGTATTAATATGATTTAAATTCATTTTCATATCTAGGACCAGTTTTGGTATGCTTAGGACCTAGAATACGATTATTTAGGTTAAGACCAAAATTTCTTTAATTTTTTGTATTTTTTTATATTCTACCTATTTATTGCATGACAAATGGGAAAAAGACCCTGACAGATGCTTGTCGATCACATCGATCGATGGGACTTTTTGGGGTCCTATTTTTGCCCCATCTCCCCTTTCTATCTAAGATGTCAATCCTTTGTTTGGTCATCCAAGGCCCTAGTTCTAGCTTAGTTCTGGCTTGTTGTTAATGTTTTAAGTTTATTTTTCATATTTGAATTATTTGCATGCTTAACTATATTTTTAAATATCATTTTAATTTTATTTCATGCATTTTTATATTTTGTTTGTTTAATATTTTCATTTCAGAATGCATGTCTTAATATTTATTATTTTATTATTTATTTTCCTTTTTTACACAGTAACCATTTATTTTCCTTGTGTCTTTTGAGCATTTAATCATTATATGCATGGATCTTTTTTGGAGAGTTTGAATCGGGCATCTTTGGAGAAATGTGTTATGGAGGATATTGACCGTCTAAATAGTTTATTTCCTTTTTCATTTTCCTTTTAGTTATTTTATTCTAAATTTATTTTGGGCTTTGTAATATCTTAGAAATAAAGGGTTTTTATACGTTAACATAAAAATTCATAAAATCATTTTTACTAATAAAATTGGGTTTTCTGAATAAAATGGACCAATGTTCAATTTTTAACCCAAAAGTCTCAATAAGAAAAAGAGTTTCTTTTTGTAAATATGCATGAAGGAACCAGTGTTCCCAACCTAATAAATACCTCGATTTATGTATGATTATTTCTTTATTTTCTTCTATTGGAAAATTTGCTTATGCAATAATTTAGTTTAATTTACTTACTTTATTGCTTTTTATGCTTGCTTAAAGTGTTTAATTAATTAATGTTATGCATCATGTAAGAATGGAGGTAGTAGACTAATATTAAAAACTTATTTATAAACAACACCAAATTAAGTTATAAGTAAGAGTGATGTCCTGGACATGCTCTAGTCTAGGCATCAAAGGTTAGAATTATTTTCCAAAGTTCTATTAATGGCAACTCCATGATACCTACCTCTTGGATCTATTTAGATGTCATTGTAGGTTGACCATCAATAATAGGATTGGATTGAATCCCTCTTATATTGTGAAGTGGCCAATCTTTAAAATTTATGAATCTTATCTGGTATTGGACCCTAAACAAAACCTCCAAGAGCAAACTTGAACACAAAATGGGGTTTGGTGTGCATGATAGTAGGCTATAGGAATTAGCCCTCAGCATATAATAGAACTCATGACTAGTTCCACCGGCAGTGATGGGGGCTTTGGTTTCTTGCCTAAGGATCTTTATAATTTCAAGCTTAATGATTCTAGAAAACAAAGGCAAGGAAATGAAGTAGAAGCCATGATTAGATTCTTAAGCACAATAAAGGAAAAAGATTTAGGATTGTTTTAGAAGTATGAAACCAACAATGACAATGAATTAAAGAGGCTGTTCTTTGCTAATTTAATGTTACAAATTAATTATCACAACTTTGGGAATGTGGTTGTATGTGACCCAACACACAAAACTAATGCATTCATAATTCCATTTGTGATGTTTGTTGGTCTTAACAATTATAAGGATAAAATCATCTTTGGATGTGCACTACTATTAAATGAAGATAAAGAATCATATATTAGGGCATTTCAGACGTTTTTAAATGCAGAAGGTGGCAAATTCCACAATCAATAATTATATATAGATATCCAACAATGAGGTATGCAACAACTACACTTATGCTTTTTTCTAATCATATATTATGCTCATGGCACCTCATGAGAAATGCAAAAGCACAATGCCAAACTAATGGATTCTTAGGTAAGTTAATGAATCTAATGCTAAATTACTTCACACCAGCTTGATTTGATGCTAAATTTAGGGATTTGGTTGTTGAGTTCTCTCAACAAAACAATCCTTGGTTTGAAGACTTATATAAAAGGAGGCATTTATAGGCTGAGAGCTTTAATGTATTTTAAAAAAATATGTTCAACATAATATAGGGATGTATGCTTTCATTCATCATTATTTTATGGCAATAAACATGAAAGAATGAAAGAGAATGGAGAAAACTTTTAAGGACAGGTATACTACAACCCAAATGAAATCACCTAATACCAATCAAGATGTATGCTCATGCTAAGTTCTCAATAACCATATTTATGAAGGTATTTTTTGTAAAGTTATGTGTTCATTCAAAATTAAAAAATTCTAGTTTAATTTTATCATAATTAATATGACAACACATTATTTTCATTAAATAAGCTTAACATAAATTAGCTAAAGAGAAAGTATAGAAAGCTACTATTGATTCCATAGATGGAGATGTGAAGTTGTATTGCCTCAAAAAATATGGTCCTTAGAATGATAGGCAAATTGTACTTTACAAAATTGAAAGAGGCTTCATGTCTTACAGTTGCAACAAATTTAACAGGGATGGGTGGCATGTAAACCCATGTTTGTTATAATAAAAGTAAAGAATTTAGATAGAATTCCATATGTGTTGATAAAGGATAGATGGACAAAAGCCTTCAAAAAATATGCACAAACTAGAGAAAATTTTCATTTTATTAGGCTTAGATATAAGACGACATAGGTTCTAATTGCTTTAAAATCAGTGGATTAAATTTTACCATATAGCATCTATTGATGAGGATAGCTACAAAAGAGCTAACTTGAAATAAATTTCATGATAGAGAGGTTGTCTTTAATTAAATATAAACAAATATAGCCAACTTTTATGGTGAAGTAAAGGAAAATAGATGCAATGTCAAGGAAAATAATAGGAATATACAAGTTAGTACAAGCAACAAACAAAAAAGAATATAATGAAAGTGTCCTATTTACAATAAGGGATAACATAACAAATCTGAGTGCAAGTCCCTTAATGCATAAAGCTCAATGACCTTAATTGAAGATGAGGAAAAAAAGTTTGGTAGTAGTATTTTTACCATGATTTAGGTGTTGGACAACTATTATTAGAACAAATCTTATGAATTCCTTAGTATGTAATGTTATTAGAAGTGACTTATGAATTCCTTTAGTGTGTAATGTTATCAAAAGAGAATTATTATATTTACTACAAGCCTAAGGGTTTTTAAAATTTCTAAATCAATTATAATCCAACATGACATTAACATTATTTCTTATATATCTTTCAGATTTATGGATAGTTGGGTTCCTCAACATAAGTTCTTTCATTTTGCCAATTAAAAATAAGATTTTTGTATAGTTTGGTTCTTTAACTGGAGTCCTTCCATTTTACCTAGAGCAACTATAAAAATTTTCTAACCTAACTCAATAATTTAATTCTAATTTTTGTTTTTGCATTATACATCTTTCATATAATTCATATGGTAATTATATGTTCTAAGTCTAAGGGGTTTACACCATAAAAAACACAATAGGTAGAGTAGGATAGAGTACGATACCATAAATAACATTATATCAAAATTTATAGATGATGCAATTCAATCCACATTTATCATATAATAGTGGCTAAAATGGTGCATAAAATATAAGCTTTACTGGTAGAGTATAGGTTTAAGGACAAATGGATGGTAGGCTACATAAGTTTAGGATTAACAATCTTGATTTTCCATCTAATATTGAGACAAAAATCATAAAATGCTAGAATGAAAAAATTCTTGTCTAATTGGCGAGTAAAGCTACAATTATATGGTAGGAAACTATTTATAAAAATATCAATAACTTTCAATAATTAATAGGAAACCCTCATAATTAGAACACCTTCTCAACAAAAAAAAAAAGAAACTACACAACACAACTATGCCAAGAAATGAAAATAAAAATTATAATCGAAATGTAAATGTAGGAGAAAAAAAGAACCCATTATGCAAAGAACATGGGAAAACCAATGATAAGATGACGATCACTTATAAAATCAATATGCTTGTCGAGAAACTAGGGAAAATATCAAATCTTTGTAGAATTCTCTAGCTGATATGAAATCAGAGGGCACATGTGTAATATAAAAAGTGTATGGAATGGGAGAACCAACTATAGGAAAGATTAAAGACATATTGAATGAAATCAATAAAATTAAGTGGAGAGATAAGAATATTGATTGGGATGAAATAAAGATATAGATGAAGGCTACTACAATTACTATATCACTTTCAACACCAACCCCTATAAGTGGAATGAGGGCAGTAAGTGTGGATGCTGATGATAGTCATAAGTCTAAGGTTCAACCAGCATTGTCTAGCAACTATAGATGCAACTTAAGAAAGCTATAAGCATGTGTATATAGTCAATATTATTTTCTATTAACATATTTAGCTTCCTAAACACAAGATAAATAATTATGATATTTTATATGCTTTGACAAAATTCAAATAAGAGGAAACGTCAAAAAGATATGGATGAGACTAGGAATAAGGAGATATGCATGAAGATTAACTTTGACATTCATAAGGAAAATAATTTCATTACTGAAACAAAGAATAACTAATTGCATCCAAACTATGCATTTGTAGATTTTCTTAGAAGGCAACGATTTTAGGATGGCCCTTTTTTAGTTATAAGATGTGTTCTAAAGGATAGACCTCTTGTGGATCTAATTAATTATGCATTTAATGGTAATGATGAGATGATGTATATTTGATACTACCCAACTTTATTTTCTTTTAACTATATATATACTTTAATTCCAATTAATTAATTCATTTATTATACAAGGAAGATGCTATTGTAAGCTTCAAGCCAATGTACCTAATAAGGAATAAAATTCTTTCAATGCTTTTAGATAAGCCAATTAAGTTAGATGTGAACTTTATATAGAATAGAAGCAATATTAATTAATAAAAAAACTTATAGCTAATTTATTATGTGTTATATTGTGGTAGGTTATAACCATGGCATGAAAGGCATTCATGCAAGAAAACTCAAAATCAAACCTAAGAAAAAATTGTTGGTTCTTTCCAATAATATGGATGGTCAATTCCTAAGAACCCATTATGGATATAAAACTTGGTTTCATGGCAATATAATAGATGATAATCAATATTAAAGTGTTTTATAATGATATGATGTAAGAAAATGAGTTGAGCAGCATTGAAAATGCTATAGGTTACCTCAAGAAATATTGTGCATTGGATAGAAGTAGTAAATAAGGTGGTATTTGGAAGTAACGAAAGGTAATTTTGAGAATGTGATATTTGGAAGCAACGAAAGGTAATTTTGAGAATGTTATATTTGGAAGTAATGAAAAGTAATTTTGAGGATGTGGAAATTACTAGCTAAAATAGATATTTAATGCAAAATCTTAAGATACCAAATTTATTTACTATGTTGGAATTCTACTTTTTAATGTTAATTGGTATTTTAGGTGATTTTTCTTATGTTTGACAAAGTATGAGAGCATTTTTTATTGCTTGTCATTGACATAACTAAAGATGTTACTAGCTTATGGGATTCATCGTCAAGCAAGAACTTAATGGATTTGAAAATGGTAGATAAAATAGACAACATGATATACATCTAGATGAATTATATTCTTTATAAAATAATTAAATTATTTGATTAGATGTATAATATGGGTGTTAATATTATTGGTATTCTAGATGTATGTGTTAGTGTAAGTCCTATCTCCAATGCATTGTTATAAAACACTCAAGTTAATAAATGAGACATTTGTTTTATCTATTGTATTCCTGTGCATATCAAATGATAGAACAATCCAAGAATGTTGTTTTAGTTTAAGTTATCATGTGAGAGGTACACGGTTGCAAGACCTTGAAACATTTGAGACTTCATTCTAAATATCCCTAGTCAGTCATTATTATAGGAATAACATTGAATTATGACTAGTATGCTCTCTCTAATAAGTTGAATTTTGTCTTACGGATCATAAAGACTAAAGTTTCAATCAGAGATCATAGATACATGTTTAGAACATGGTATTTGGATTCAATCTGCTCATGAGAACACTGCATGGTACAAGTCATAAGTGTTTCTTAATTGCAAGTTTTGCATTGGAGTTCTTAGACCTAAAATCTCTATGAAACTCTTTATGAATTACTCTATACTTTGACATACACCTAACGTACTCGTAACAGGGTGACAAGTATGGGTATGATTGGGCATACACTAATTCATGTTAGAGACCATGAGGCAAGTAAAGGGATTACGCCTCTCAATAAGAGAGAAAATATCACCTACCACTTGATCAGTGAACTGAGAAGTGTATGGCCATACCGAGATGAAATAATCAGTAATCATTATTTATCTGAGAGTTCAGTGTCACTGGAATATCAAGAAAGGAATTAATATATATAAGGATGACTAGTTCCATGCCTTATGTTAATTTTAATATTTATGGGTAAGGGATTATCCAAAATTGCATTAGGTCACTAAATGCCATTTGCATTTTCATTTAATTTGGAATGCTATAATATCTTGCTAGAGAATATATATAGCCTTTAGATTATTTATTAATTCATTGCCAATATTAAATTGACCTATAGGATCGCACACAAAGCATTGGGCTTAAGATATTTAAAATAAATGTATTGGGCATGTTGCGACCCTAGCAAGTGCACTAGATCGACAAGTAATAAAGTGGGGTATAGTTAGGACCCTTAATATCGAACCCAAGGGAAATGTGTGTGTGTAGACTGTGAGGATTAATTGTATGCTAAAGAATTCCCAATTGTTTGTGTGTATGAATTGTTGATTTATGTAATGTAACTTAAAAACCTAAGTATGTAAAATAGAGAAATTTAAATTCAGTGTATTAAATTCTAAAAAATTAGCAAATGTAAATATCTATAGAAATAAAGCGTTACTCGGGTTCACTTATCCACCCCATACCCAAATGTGAATAAATTTTTACATAAAAGTATACATGAATGAACTCGGGATAACCCTCTTAACCCAAGCTTCCCATTCCGGAGCCAGCTATTCTAGTTACTAAACATCCCATTCCGGAGCCAACTCAACAACTAGCCTATGCACGGGTCTAACATCCTAAGTTTGGTTTGCCTTCCCATTCCGGAGCCAAACAACCCAAATCTAATCCATTTCACTCCACACTCTAGTCTTAGAATCACAATTACTGCACATTTAGAATTCCATTCCGGAGCCGTCTAAAATAATACAGCAATCATGAAGGAAAAACTGAGCAAGATTAAACATGGACTTCAATCCACTAGACTTAATACACATTCAAAGATATATGATAAACATCATTCATCCATGTATGAAAATTAACTCAATAGATTGAAAACCCATGAAATATAAATAAGTAACAGCAAAATAGACCATTCATTCATGTAAAAATCAAAATATGCTCAATATTCACATTGTGAGTAGGGGATTCAAAGCTCCCCCAAGCAACAAAAACAACTACTCACTATCCATATTGTAAAAATTTGACAAAGTAAGAGTGAAAACTATAAAACCCATTTAAAGCTAAAGATTTGAAGTTGATGAAGCTCCTCCTCTTCTTTTCCAAATAGCAACTTGATTGTAAGCAGTAATCTTTAAGCTAGAGACTAAAACTATAACTATCTTTGTGTTCTTGAAGTAAAACTAAGTTAAAAGTGTAATTTTTACAAGTAAAACTCAAAATCTAAGGATGAAAAATCCACCAAGTATGAAAAACAGCGTTTTCTACTCTACCTAAACACTCTAAGCCCGAAACCCTAGAAAACAAAAAAACTCCCTAAGCAGAAAATTTCGCAGCTTTTATAGAGCTGCCCAAGAGGCCACGGCTGGGACACTTTTGTCTCAGCCGCGACAGAAGGAAGGGGCACGGCTGGGACACTTTGTCTCAGCCGCGACCTTTAATGAAACGGTGCGTTTTGAAATATGCAATAGCCACGGCTGGGACAATTTGTCTCAGCCGCGACTTTTAATGAAACGGTGCACTTTGACTCCTGGATTGGGCATGGCTGGGATGAATCATCTCGGCCGTGGCTAATGGTGAAACGGTGTGCTTTGCCATCTGCACTGGACACGGCTGGGACAATTTGTTTCAGCCGTGCCTTAGTAAAATTTTCTACAAAAAGTAAAATTTAAGATAATTAAGCACCTAAAAACTTTAAATTAAGCAAAATAACTAAAATACATATAAGAAACAATAATATAGTCTTAAACACTAAAAACAAGCAAGATGAGACACTAAAACACAGAAAATTATCCAAAAAATAAACACTAAAAACAAGATTATCAACTACCCCACACTTAGCTTTTTGCTTGCCCTCGAGCAAACGAATCATCCACAATCTTGAAAATTCAAACTCCACATAAGAACAAACAAATTCAGAGAGATTCTAGCAACACTTAGTAGAAGACACTCAGATGAAGAATTCAATTAAAAAGACTCAAACTAATCTATACCATACAATTTCTTGTGTGTGTGTGCGAGGCCAAAAACGATTTAATTTCTTTCAAAAACCAAAACTACCAGTAAATTCAAGCAATCAAGCAAACAGAGAATTGCAACAATTTGGCGCTTGCAAATCAGAACAGTCATAAGCCTCTCTTTTAGCACCTGAACCACAAGGGTCATCTCAACTAAACAACTCAAAACAAAACTGGATCACCAGGGCTTACATTAGGGTTGTAATGGGGATAGGGCAAAGGTTCCAAAAAATTTGATAAGGCTAGCAAAACAGAATTAGCCACACTATCCAAAATACAACTCACCTAACTTTCTCAAGAAAATAACCCCTTCAAAATTCATGCTCTATCATTGTAAGAAGGGAAACTAATCTCAGGACATTAGTTGGATTCTCAAAATTGTAGGAAGCAAGATAAATGATACTTCCTATAAATGCTAGATACCCCACACTTATTTTCTGCAACATAATAACTGATTTTTATTTATTTATTTTTTTTATAGTGAAATTTTCATTCACTTACTAAGAAGGGCACCAAAAACACTAATTGTTTATCAATCTTAAACTTCAACTTCCCTTTTCTTCTCAACTGATAATCAGAAGTTTATCAAACCTAACATGCAAATTTCATTTCTCAACCTAGAGTGGCCAATTTTGAAATGGGATAGACAAAGGCATTTTTGGCTGCATGGTTTAGCATAAGTGTAATCAAGAAAAATTAAGTAGTACGCTTTTAGCATACCAATTAAGCTCAAAGGGGCTAACAATGGTAAAATTTACTAAGGGTAGGTCAGAAGTCATTCAAAAATTAGTTACCAAAGAAGGTTGCCTGGGTCATATCCTAATCTTATTTGAGTTGAATATTTGTTTCGAAGGGTGATGAGGAAGGTTCTAACTATTCCAGAATTTTTTTTTCTCAAATGCTTTTACTCACTGGTTTTAATTTCATAAAACTTAGCCTACCGTGCTCATTATTTTAGAAATTGAATGATATATAATTAATCGAGATCAATTCAAAAGAAGAACTTCCCTGAACAATACTACTACTCTTTGGCTACTCAAATCTCCTAAATAAGCAGTTCAAATTTTAAGTTCAAATTGATTCTAAACAAGATTAACTGGCAAATTTAGGCTAATTGCAAGAGTAATTAACAGTCAAAAAAAATTAAACTAAATCGACACTAAGAAATGCAATATGTAATACAACTTTCAAACACAAAAGAAGAGAACAAAAATCAAAATCAAACATTAAGATAAAAACTAAATATATAAAAAAATGGAAAAACATGAAAGAAATCAAATTAGCAAACTACAGTCATTGTTGGAATTTAACGGTTACATGCATCACATACATGAGCAGAATATTAAATTTTTTAACCATTAGATCTGATCTTTCCATGAATACACAATATAACTATATGAGAATAAGAAAAATCACCTTTGATTTTTGTTGAACAGTTGATTTTACTTCGCATCGGGTTGTCGCAAACCACAGTGTCCAAAATCGAACACCTCCAATGAGTAATCCATACTAGAGAGGGGTAAATTGAACCAACAAATTGGTGTTCAACTAGGGCTGGCCGAAATTCCCAAGAGCTAGCTTGGGAAGTGGCGCAAAAAGGGAGATAGTTTTTAGAGAAAGGACTTTCCTTTTGTTTTAATCACTTAACCCTAATTCTCATTAGTTGGCCTTTTATAGTTAGGTTAAAATTCCAACTCCTTAATGAGATTGGGCTCTTTAAAATTGCTGGAGAATTATTAATTGGGCCTCTGGAATTAATTATAATCATTTGGGCTTAATTAAATCCAAATTAAATCTTTTCATAAAAGACCATGCACAAAATCCACAAACTAGGCCCTTTGTGCATCTAATTGAATTTAAATACCCAAATGGATTCCAAATCCAACCAAATTAAATATGTGAGTTCCATAACATTTATGTAACATATATAAATTAATTTGGTCCAAGAAAAAGCCCTCCAAGCCCTTCTGTTTGGAGTTGGCGTGTAGCCCTCTTCTGGAGGGCTTCCTCCAACTTCTTCATTCCTTTGGCCCTTTATAATTTCTCCAATGGTCCTATTAATTATTATATCAGTCCTATAACACTTATAGTAGTCTTATAACACTTATAAGACAATAATAATTAATCATGAAATACATTATTTCATTTAGGTCCAATTTACAGAATATTTCTCAAAAGTTCCGCGGACAATTTTATTTGATCATAATTAATTAAACTCTTTAATTAATTATTATCATATTCTCCTCTCTACCTTTATAATAATATCAAATATTATTATCCTTGTCATTTTACCATTTTACCCTTTTCTCTATATGTGTGTGACCTATTGGGTTCCTGTCCATGTTGGCAGTATAATATGTAATTGTGAGTTCTATTCAAAACTCACATGATTCAAACTCCTTTAAATCATTTTATCAATCTCTATTGATATTTTGATACATCATTATACAAGTCATGATTGGCCTCTAGCTAGGCATCATGACTAGCCAAATGTCAGGAAAGTCCTGTGGTTTGACTGTACCCTTCCATAGAAACAGTTACCGTGCAATTACTCCTTTCACCACTCTTATCTCAATTAGATTCTGAGTATGGATTTCTGTCAACTCATATAAATCTAATTATGTATGTTCTATTAATTTAACCATTATTCCTAAATGCCCTTCATGGATCTCCATCCATCTCGGCATATTACTCTGGCCAGAGATTCTCTGAACAAGGCAATTATAGAATCATGCGAGATAACTTCCCTTGTTAAATCTGGGATGGTGAATCCTTTGTCAATCACTCAACTATCTTCAAGTAGGTCATGATATACCCAATCTCCTAACTATGTTCACTCCCAGTTGGAAGTAATCAGTTATGGAGTCAAAGTATACCACTTGCTACTTAAGATAACTTTGGTGATCTCAAGTCTAAGGATACTTGCACAACCGCTATGAAGAGATTCCTCACTGACATAGATTTAATATCCATATGAGGATTCTCTTTGCAGGTCTCCAATGAACTTGTTCCTCTAACAAGCATCCACATGTTAGCTTTGATTATCATCCATAATCACAATTATGAGAACCATTGCTTGAACCATTCAAGAAGCATAACATGTGCTAGTCTGTCCGAATTAACAATGTCCTATCTTGTTAATTCTATGACTAGGGATATTTAGATATTAACACATTTGCATGCGATAGACATCTCACATCATGAACACCTTCATGATTGCCTTTGCACTGTGTTTATAATATCTAGGACTTCATTTATTAATTTAAGATTTACAAACTCATGTATTCAAACACAGCATTAATAAATGAATGACGCCTTTTATTAAGAATATAAATTTCATACATATGAAAAACATCCCTATTACATGGGCTCTAGGGCATACTCTCTAACAATCTCCCACTTGCACTAGAGCCAATCACTCATATGTCTCAGACCCATGCTATTTATATGGTGATCATGCTTTATCTGGGAAAGTGCTTTAGTGAGGGGATCCGCCACATTGTCATCTGTGGGAACCCTTTCTATTTTCACATCATTTCTAGCTACTATTTCCCTTATGAGATGGTAGCGTCTGGGAACATGTTTGGATCACTGATGAGACTGTGGTTCCTTTGCTTGCGCAATGGCTCCATTGTTGTCACAATATAAAGGAATCGGATCAACAATGCTAGGCACCACTCCTAGTTCAGTTATGAACTTTTTGATCCAGACTGCTTCTTTGGCTGCTTCTGAAGCAGCAATGTACTCAGCTTCTGTCGTGGAATCAGCAGTTATTTCTTGTTTGGAACTTTTCCAACTAACTGCTCCTCCTCCCATTATGAACACATAACCAGATTGTGATTTACAATCATCTTTGTCAGATTGGAAGCTGGCATCCGTATACCCATTTATTTCCAAACTGCCCTCTCCATATACCAAGAACATATCCTTAGTCCTTCTCAATTACTTAAGGATATTCTTGACAGCTGCCCAGTGTTCCTCTCCAAAATTGGATTGGAATCTGCTTGTGACACTCAAAGCAAATGCTACATCTGGACGTGTACATAACATAGCCTACATGAAAGAACCAATTGCAGATGCATATGGTATTCTATTCATGCTCTCTCTATCCTCTAGTGTCTGTAGACACATAGACTTAGAAAGGTGTTTCCCATGCACCATGGGTATAAACCCTTTCTTAGAGAGATCCATATTGAACCTCTTATATACTTTATCTATAAATGTACTCTGAGAAAGACCCAGCAACCTATTGGATCTATTTCTATAGATCCTTATTCCCAGAATATAGGATGCTTCTCCAAGGTCTTTCATGGAGAATTGCTTGGATAACCATATTTTAACAGATTGGAGAAGAGAAATGTCATTTCCCATGATCAATATGTCATCTACATATAGAACTAGGAAGACAACTGCACTCCCACTGACCCTTTTATACACACAAGGTTCATCTTCATTCTGTGAGAAACCAAACTCTTTGATTGTCTCATTGAATCGTATGTTCCAGCTCCTAGAGGCTTGCTTCAATCCATAAATGGATCTTTGAAGCTTGCATACCTTTTCGCCATTTCCTGATGTGAATCCTTCTAGTTGTGTCATATACACATCCTCAGAAAGATTTCCATTAAGGAAAGCTTTCTTCACATCCATTTGCCAAATCTCATAATCATAATGAGCTGCAATGGCTAAAAGTATTCTTATAGACTTAAGCATCGCTACAGGAGAAAAAGTTTCGTCATAGTCAATACCTTCTTTTTGACGATAACCTTTTGCTACTAAGTGAGCTTTATAGGTAACTATATTACCTTCCATGTCAGTCTTCTTTTTGAAGACCCATTTGCACCCTATGGGTTTTATCCCTTCAGGTGGTTGAGTTAAAGTCCATACTTTATTCTCATACATGGAGTCCATTTCGAACTGCATAGCCTTAAGCCATAAATCACGTTCTGAACTGTTCAAAACTTCTCGATAGCTTGTAGGCTCATTGTCCTCTACTACAGTTATGCCTCTATCCGAATCAATGTGAAATCCATATCTCACAGGGATAGAATGCATCCTAGTAGACCTTCTAGGATTTTGTGTATAATCAGGTTCAACTGTAATCTCATCATTATGAAATTCAGTTTCGGGTTCAATCGGTTGATCTACTTCTATTTGTGGGTCCTGAACTTCACCAAGTTCAATTTTACTCCCACTGCCTTCTCGTAAGAGAAACTCTTTTTCCAATAAGATAGCATGCCTTGAAATAAACACTTTTTGTTCTAAGGGATTATAGAAATAATATCCAAATGTTTCTTTTGGATATCCCACAAATAGACATTTGTCAGATTTAACATCCAGTTTGTCTGACATTGTTCTCTTCACATAAGCAGGACAACCCCATACCTTCATATGAGAAAGCGTGGGTTTCTTGTTATTCCACATCTCATATGGAGTAACATCAACCGATTTACTAGGAACTCTATTTAACACATAAACAGCAGTTTCTAGTGCATATTCCCAAAAGGACTTAGGCAAGTCCGCTCGGCTCATCATTGATCGAACCATATCTAATAGTGTTCGATTTCTCCTTTCAGACACACCATTGTGTTGTGGTGTATATGGAGGAGTCCATTGAGATAAAATCCCATTATCTCTAAGATAATCCTGAAACTCTTGACTTAAGTATTCTCCACCTCGATCTGATATAAGTGTTTTAATACTTTTGCCAAGTTGTTTCTCTACTTCATTTCTGAACTCTTTGAACTTTTCAAATGCTTCAGACTTATATTTCATTAGATAGATGTATCCAAACCTGGAATAATCATCTATGAAAGTAATGAAGTAGGAGTAACCTCCTCTGGCATGTGTAGTCATTGGACCACATACATCTGAATGTATTAAGTCCAAAATCATTTTAGCTCGTTCTCCTTTACCAATAAAGGGAGCTTTTGTCATTTTTCCCAATAAACAAGATTCACATGTATCAAATGAATCATAATCAAATGATCCCAAATCACCTGACTTGTGTAATTTGGTCATGCATTTTTCATTTATATGGCCTAAACGACAATGCCATAAGTATGAGGTATTCAGATTATCATGTTTCATTCTCTTGGTATTCACATTATGTACTTATTTAATTAAATCAAGAACAAAAATACCATTCTCAATGATAGCTTTTGCATAAAACATATTGTTCTTAAAAATGTAACAACATTTGTCCTTCAAAGAAATATCATAATCGTTCATCAAACGACTGAAAGAAATAATACTTTTGTATAAGGCTGGAACATAATAACAATTATTTAATTCCAATACTAATCCACTAGGAAGAGGCAAATAGTAAGTCCCCACAACTGTTGTAGAGATGTTCTGTCCAGTAGCTGACTGCAAACATATCTCTGCCTTTCCAACTCTTCTAAAGCTTCTAAGCCCCTGTAGATCATTACATAAATGAGATCCACATCTGGTATCTAATACCCAAGATTGTTTTGAAGCAATAGAATAAGTATTAATTTCAATCATATGAATACCTGAAGTAGATGCAACAGCTTGCTTCTTCTCCTTAAGGGAATCTAGATAGGCCTTGCAGTTACGCTTCCAATGACCATCTTTTCCACAATGAAAGCAAGTTCCTTTGGGATTCTCTTTCTTGGCAACCTTCTTTTTGGAGATCCCACCATTCTTTGGCTGCGCCTTGGTTATATTCTTCTTCTTCTGCTTCTTGCCTTTAGCAGAAGTGACAACCATGACACTTTTTGGATCTTTCTTAAATGATCCATCAGCTGTCTTGAGCATGTTGATTAACTCAGGAATGGATACTTGGATCTTGTTCATGTTGAAGTTAAGCACAAAAGGTGCATAACTTGGAGCCAATGAGTACAAGATTAAATCTATGTATAGATCATTATCCATAACATAGCCAAGTCTACTCAAATGCTCAATATACCCATACATCTTCAATGCATGAGCAGCAGCTGAAGTGCCTTCCACCATTTTGCAACTAAATAGAGCTCGAGCAATCTCATATTGCTCAGTTCTAGCTTGAGAAGAATAAAGCTCCTCTAGATGCAAAACGATGGTTCTAGCATCCATCATTTCATGTTGCTTCTGAAGCTCCGAGGACATAGCACCCAGCATCAGACATGCTGCTGCTTCACTATCCTCCATGTATTTTCGATAAATGCCTTTGATCTCATCAACGGCATCATCTGATGGAAGTGGTGGTGGATCTTTATCCAAGACATAATGGATCTTTTCAGCCCTAAGAATAATTCTCACTTGCCTGATCCAGTCAGAATAGTTATTGCCAACCAGCTTGTTATCCAAGATTGATCGTATATTAATGTTTGATGTGCTCATGATGATGACCTAGATGTGAAAAAGAAAAGATATGAGAGTATGTTCATATATATGTATGCATTAATAAGGTCTTTAATTAATACATTTACTCCCACTATTTTATTGCGAATTAATAGCCCTCACTATTTAATCCGAGAAAACCCGATGGTTTTCTTAGTGGGCCAATATCCAATCCTTGATATGTAATTTGACCTTGACTGTGGTCAACAAGCCAAATTCCATACCCTTGAAAGGTAGGTATCTCTATACCAATTGTGTCTCTACACAACTATTGGATCATTAGGTTATCAACTCTTGATGCATGCATATCATATATGCATTCCCTAATCTTGCCTCTAGAACCATTAGCCTTGACTGTGGTCAACAAACTAATGGGCTAGCTAAGATGACCCATTTAATTAGATTTGAACATATTCGATATAATGTGAGCTTGACTGTGGTCAACAACCCACACTATAAAGAACTCTGGTTCTCCTCAAATTAATGGAAGGCTTATATACCTTAGTATTTGTTTGAGGGTTTTAGTTAATTAAGTCTCATCATACATGGTTGGCATACATTGGTATGCATCCTATATCTATCACATAAATATAAGCATACAAATATGGTATAGTTATGGACTTCACTACATTGATTTCCCCGAGCCAAGAGGGAAATCAAAAGGTCATACCTAGGTAGTATGCATGATTCAAACAAGAAAATAATTACATTAACTTCAAGCTTGTTGGATCTCCATCCGGCCCATCTTGCTCCTTGATATTGGTCTCCATCTTTATTTCTAATTCTAATCTAAGTAATCTAATTACATATTACAATTTGAAATGAAATACAAACCAAAACAAGTGGCCGGGACATGAAAGTCCTCATTGGGCCAAAACATGCATTATGCTCAATCACATTGGGCTTTGTCCATAACTAACCATCATGCCAATCATTCACCCTTATATGCCTCTCTAATGCATAAAGAAATGGATTACTAACTTTGTTTCAACTTTTGAAACTATATTTTGAGTTATTTTAATGATGTGATCAAATTAGGAAACTTTCCATTTTTGGAAACTTTCATTTTAGAAAACCTTTTTGCATGAATGTGTTCTTGTCTTAATAATCAATCAAATTGATTATTAATTAATTATAAATTGATTATTTAATTAATTAATCATATTAAATAATTAAAAGAATCAATTTTGGGCTTAAAACAAGTGTAGGCCGAAACCCACAGAAGAAAAACCCTAAGTGTGTTCACACACAAACTAGTTTTGTATCATTTGGACCATTTGGGCCTTTTGGAATGAGCCAAGCCCACTCCAGCCCTTAAAACCCATTAATAAACTTAATTAATGTTTATAATAGTTAATTTAAATCAGCTCCTTGGGCCCACCAAGTCATCTACTAATTTAAACCAAGTTCGTAAACATAATTAAGCCCATTAAGTGGTTTTAATGAATTAAAATTAATCAAATTAATTTAAGGCCCATTTTAATTAATCCAATTAATTAAAAACACTTTAATATATCATATATATCAGATTTAGAAGATCAAAAGTCGTTCTAACCAAGAACACATCAAGAACACACGAAGAACACCAATTTATCAAACTTTTCGACAAAACTAGTTTCCATGCAAAACTTGTTCGATTTTAATTCCGTTCGATCCTATGGCTTAATATCACATATTAAACACATAAAATATCATCTAAATGATTTTTAAATGGATCCATAAGAAATTAAATTGGAACAGCCCCTACATTACCTAGGGTTTCACGCCAAACCCAAATCATTTTTCTTCAAAAATTTCGGTTTTGTTTCCACCAAATTTATTTGATCACAAATACATCCAGAAATCAATATTTCTCATTCATGAACAATTAAATCTCATATTATAAAGTTCATGAAATAAATAACTCAAAATAGAACAAAACTTATTCCGCAGAATAATATAGAATTGTATATCCATGGCAAAACCTGGCTCTGATACCATGTTAGAATTTAACGGTTACATGCATCACATACATGAGCGAAATATTAAATTTTTTAACCATTAGATCTGATCTTGCCATGAATACACAATATAACTATATGAGAATAAGAAAAATCACCTTTGATTTTTGTTGAACAGTTGATTTTACTTCGCACCGGGTTGTCGCAAACCACAGTGTCCAAAATCGAAAACCTCCAATGAGTAATCCACACTAGAGAGGGGTAAATTGAACCAACAAATTGGGGTTCAACTAGGGCTGGCCGAAATTCCCAAGAGCTAGCTTAGGAAGTGGCGCAAAAAGGGAGAGAGTTTTTAGAGAAAGGACTTTCCTTTTGTTTTAATCACTTAACCCTAATTCTCATTAGTTGGCCTTTTATAGTTAGGTTAAAATTCCAACTCCTTAATGAGATTGGGCTCTTTAAAATTGCTGGAGAATTATTAATTGGGCCTCTGGAATTAATTATAATCATTTGGGCTTAATTAAATCCAAATTAAATCTTTTCATAAAAGACCATGCACAAAATTCACAAACTAGGCCCTTTGTGCATCTAATTGAATTTAAATACCCAAATGGATTCCATATCCAACCAAATTAAATATGTGAGTTCCATAACACTTATGTAACATATATAAATTAATTTGGTCCAAGAAAAAGCCCTCTAAGCCCTTCTGTATGGAGTTGACGTGTAGCCCTCTTCTGGAGGGCTTCCTCCAACTTCTTCATTCCTTTGGCCCTTTATAATTTCTCCAATGGTCCTATTAATTATTATATCAGTCCTATAACACTTATAGTAGTCTTATAAAACTTATAAGACAATAATAATTAATCATGAAATACATTATTTCATTTAGGTCCAATTTACAGAACATTTCTCAAAAGTTCCGCGGACAATTTTATTTGATCATAATTAATTAAACTCTTTAATTAATTATTATCATATTCTCCTCTCTACCTTTATAATAATATCAAATATTATTATCCTTGTCATTTTACCATTTTACCCTTTTCTCTATATGTGTGTGACCTATTGGGTTCCTGTCCATGTTGGCAGTATAATATGTAATTGTGAGTTCTATTCAAAACTCACATGATTCAAACTCCTTTAAATCATTTTATCAATCTCTATTGATATTTTGATACATCATTATACAAGTCATGATTGGCCTCTAGCTAGGCATCATGACTACCCAAATGTCAGGAAAGTCATGTGGTTTGACTGTACCCTTCCATAGAAACAGTTACCGTGCAATTACTCCTTTCACCACTCTTATCTCAATTAGATTCTGAGTATGGATTTCTGTCAACTCATATAAATCTAATTATGTATGTTCTATTAATTTAACCATTGTTCCTAAATGCCCTTCATGGATCTCCATCCATCTCGGCATATTACTCTGGCCAGAGATTCTCTGAACAAGGCAATTATAGAATCATGCGAGATAACTTCCCTTGTTAAATCTGGGATGGTGAATCCTTTGTCAATCACTCAACTATCTTCAAGTAGGTCATGATATACCCAATCTCCTAACTATGTTCACTCCCAGTTGGAAGTAATCAGTTATGGAGTCAAAGTATACCACTTGCTACTTAAGATAACTTTGGTGATCTCAAGTCTAAGGATACTTGCACAACCGCTATGAAGAGATTCCTCACTGACATAGATTTAATATCCATATGAGGATTCTCTTTGCAGGTCTCCAATGAACTTGTTCCTCTAACAAGCATCCACATGTTAGCTTTGATTATCATCCATAATCACAATTATGAGAACCATTGCTTGAACCATTCAAGAAGCATAACATGTGCTAGTCTGTCCGAATTAACAATGTCCTATCTTGTTAATTCTATGACTAGGGATATTTAGATATTAACACATTTGCATGCGATAGACATCTCACATCATGAACACCTTCATGATTGCCTTTGCACTGTGTTTATAATATCTAGGACTTCATTTATTAATTTAAGATTTACAAACTCATGTATTCAAACACAGCATTAATAAATGAATGATGCCTTTTATTAAGAATATAAATTTCATACATATGAAAAACATCCCTATTACATGGGCTCTAGGGCATACTCTCTAACAGTCATAACACAAAAGTAAAAACTAACGACATCCCATAACTAAAAGAAACAACATCAAAAGCAAAAACGGAAAAACTAAGTTAAACAATCTTCATCCTCAAACCCTCACCCCACACTTAAAACTTTTGCTGCCCTCAGCAAAAGGCCAAAAGAATATAAACAACAATGGAGGGATGAGTGAAGGAAAAATCCCTGAAATCATGGTGAGGAGGGCGGTGGTGGAGGCGAAAACTAGCTGTCGAATCGGGATTGTAGCATGCCGAGAGCTGTAACAATGTCATCCATCCGCTGCATGATGGATGTAAACCCGGAGTCCATCCTCTAAGAGATGCTATCAAGTCGGGTGTTAAGAGCATTGTACTGCTCAGAGGACAAGGTAGATGCTTCAGCTTCGGGTCGGTCCAATTCCGTGGCTCCCTTGTGCACAGCTGCACGATATAAAGCCCGCACCGAAACTACCAAATTTCCTTCCCTGGAAAGCGAGGGTCGTCAATCAGTACAGCCATGTTCCTCAGCATTTTCCGATCAATAATCATTGGCTTGGCAGCTGCAGCACCCAATCTTGTATGGTTAAAGAAACGGGCCAAAGTAGTTACAAACCCTCCCATGGCTAGCTTCGAATCCCGCTTTAGGAATGAACGCAAATCCAAGACCTTCTGGGCAATGAAAGCAGCCCCATTTAACAGAATTCCATTATGCATCGCATAAAAAATGGTGGCCTCGCTAGCATTAACATTTTCGGGCCCACCAAGATGGCTAAAGAAGGCCAGGGCTAAATACCAATGCATAATTCACAGTGGATGATCCCTCAAGTGATGTGCCTTGGTATTCTTGGGGTTAAAATAGGTAGGATCCTCAGGATCATAAATGCCCATCTAGATTTCTTGTTTGTTGAGATGGGTAATGTCCCGGGGAGTATGTTGGTCGAAACCCAAGACTTCAAAAAATGTATTGAAGGTCATCTGTTATGGACTGCCGTCGAGCCAAAAACTCATATGGCCCGGATCATCGTGACTATCCACTCCCATTCTAATATTGGCTGTGCTAAAAAAGTCACGGACCAAATGAGGGTAGACCTGCTCATTCCGCTCATAAAAGAATTTCCAACCTACACCATTAAACAATCTCTCTAATTCATTCTGGAAGCCAAACTCCGCCATATCTCCCATATTTAGGCGAGGGGTAGCTAGATACTCTTGCTTGCAAAATATGGCCCACTGATTCATAAATTCTGAGGGCACCCATACTGGAACCTTAACTTTAGAGGACCCTTGAGGGGCAGATGATGAAGCACCAGCATCGGGACGAGATCTTTTGGGTGCCATTTTGCCTACAACACAACAACACAACAAATAAGCCTTAAAGACAAAACATAGCACTTGAACGATAAAATAAAACAATTAACATGCCTAAAACATAAGCAACAAACATAAACAAACGCAAGTGGACTACTCACATGAATAACAGAACCAAAACACAACTTAAAGCATATGCAATTGAGCGAGGGACAACCAAAAACTCAACAAAATGGCCCGAATAGAAATAATTGCCTAACTCCTATATTAATCCTCTCAATTATTTATGAAACATAAAAACATGGAAAATATTTCTTGGGCATGAGTGTGAGGCAAACAAGGGTAAGCAACAAAGTAACTAAAACAGAAACTGTTTCTTGCTTCTCCATGGCAATTTATCGAACAGGTGGCGGACGAAGTGCGTTTGGCCATAAAATACACACAATGATGCATAAAGCTAACCAAGCACATGCCAACATGCATAACCATCCATAATTTTAAAGAAAGGAAGCAAGAATTCGTGACAATTGAAGAGAACAAAAATGCATCTACTTCTCTTGAGCATTTCATCGAACATGTGGTGGGCAAATGCATTTTTGCAACAAAAAAGACACAAGCATGCATAAAACTAACCAAAAAGAAAACAAAAACAACACAACAATTAAATACAATGAAAGAAATGCAAGAACATGAGGGTAGGAACACAAAATGGCATAAGTAACACAGGAGAACAAAAAACAACAAAACTCAAAGAAAACGACAAAAATTAAACCAAAAATAAAGAGAAGAGTGGAGGGAGATGTACCTGTTGCTTGACGACAAAAATTAAACCAAAAATAAAGAGAAGAGTCGGAGTGAAGAAGAAAAAATGCAGAGAAGAGAGGAAATGAGAAAGAGGGCAAAAAAAACTGGGTAAAAACGAAACACACTCGACAGATGTGCAAAGAGGCACGACTGGGACTATTTGTCTCTGCCGTGCCCAGCTTAAAATCAAAACTCCCTGTTTTGATAAAATGAAAGGCACGGCTGGGACTATTTGTCTCTGCTGTGCCACCCTACTGGATTCGAAACAAACCAAAAGGCACGACTGGGACTATTTATCTCAGCTGTGTCCTAACTAGATTAATTATTTAATTAATTTTTTTTATTTAAATTTTAAATTTATTTTTTTTGAAATTTGAAATTAAAATTTTTTTTTGCCACGGCTGGGACTAGTTGTCTCAGCCGTGCCTACCTTCTGGACTTCATCTAGAATTTGGCACGGAGAAGGCCACGGCTGGGACAATTTGTCTCAGCCGTGCCCACCTTCTGGATCTAAAACTCATAATTGGCCACGACTGGGACGATTTGTCTCAGCCGTGGCACCCTTCTGTCTCTCAAAAAATTTTAAAGGGACACGGCTGGGACAAATTTTCTCAGCCGTGCCCATCTACTAATTTGCCCTATTAAAATACTTTATCTCCTCAAAGAAATCAACCTAACAACAACAACTAAAAACCAAACTTTTGACAAAATAAACAACACTAAACATGTTAAACTTGTAAGAAATTAAAGAGAAATCGAAAAGAAAAGAAATCGAGTTCAAGGATGAGAAAAAGTTCTGGGTTTAACAAGTCGCCAGCTCGACTTTTTAGCTCTCATGGATCATCTTTAAAAGTGAGGATCACTGATGCAGCCTCATACTTGGAATTGAGATATGGCTTCAATCGGTGACCATTTACCTTGAACTCTCGCCCATGACCTTCTGCCGGATGTCGGATGGTTACTGCTCCATAGCTAGAGACCTCAACAACCTCAAATGGTCCTTTCCACCTTGATTTCAACTTTCCAGGGAACAACCTCAGTCTGCTATCATAAAGAAGTACCTTCATTCCTGGCACAAATTCCTTCTTGGCGATTTTACGATCGTGCCACTTCTTCGTGTTCTCCTTGTACTTCTTCGCATGTTCATAGGCCCAGAATTGAATCTCTTCCAACTTGTTCAACTGCAAGGACCTACATTTTCCTGCATTCTCAAGATTAAGATTTAAGAACTTAGTAGCCCAATAAGCCTTGTGCTCCAATTCCACTGGTAGATGACAGGACTTGCCAAACACTAACCTAAAAGGTGACATTCCTATTGGTGTCTTAAAGGCTGTCCTATATGCCCACAGAGCTTCATCTAGCTTAAGGTACCAATCCTTTCTAGATGCACTGACAGTTTTCTCCAATATGGCTTTTAACTCTCGGTTGGACACTTCAACTTGGCCATTAGCTTGGGCATGGTATGGGGTAGTGATTTTATGTCTCACTCCAAATTTTTTCAACAAGACCTTGAATTGGTGGTTAACAAAGTGCTTCCCACCATCACTAATGATAGCTCTCGGGACTCCATAACGGGTGAATATGTTCTTCCTTAAGAATTCTAAGACAACATTTGCATCACAAGTCCTAGTGGCTACAGCTTCTACCCATTTACTCACATAATCTACTGCCACTAGGATATACTCAAACCCATAAGAAACCGGAAAAAGCCCCATGAAATCTATTCCCCATAAATCAAACATTTCAACCTCAAGCATATTAGTCAATGGCATCTCGTCTCTCCTAGTTATATTTCCCACCCTTTGACATCGATCACAAGTTTGAATGAACAATTTAACATCATTAAATAAGGTGGGCCAATAAAATCCAGAAGAGAGAATTTTTGATACCGTTCTATTAGGTCCATGATGTCCACCAGCTTCTCCACTGTGACAGGCTTGCATGATTTCTACTTACTCCTCCTTAGGAATACATCTTCTGAGAACTTGATCAGCACAAAGACGGAAGAGGTAAGGATCATCCCAGATGTAGTGCTTCGCATCAGCTTTAAGCTTCTTCCTTTGCTGCCATGTGAAGTCTTTTGGTATATAACCTCCTGCAAGAAAATTTGCAACATCAGCGAACCAAGGTAAAGAAACTTCACAAACAAATAATGCACAAATTCGTTCATCAGGGAATAAATCCGAAACCTCCCCTTTTTCAATATGATCATGCTCTAGTCTTGACAAATGATCTGCTACATGATTTTCTGCCCCCTTCTTGTCTTTAATCTTTAAATCGAACTCTTGCAATAGGAGTACCCATCTTATCAGTCTTGGCTTGGATTCCTTTTTGGCAAAGAGATGCCTTAGTGCTGCATGATCAGACCACACCACAATCTTCGCTCCTAATAGATATGGTCGAAATTTCTCAAATGCAAATACAATGGCAAGAAGCTCTTTTTCAATTGTGGTATAATTGACTTGAGCTCCTGTTAGAGTGTCGCTCGTATAATAAATAGCACAAAAGACTTTCTCTTGCCTTTGACCGAGCACTGCTCCCACTACAAAATTGCTCGCATCACACATTAGTTCAAATGGTGAATTCCAATTCGGAGATATAATCACCGGAGCTGAAATAAGCTTCTGCTTCAAAAATTCAAAGGCCAATAAAAATTCAGCATCAAAATCAAAAGGAGCATCTTTCATTAACAAATTTTACAAAGGTTTCGCAATTTTTGAAAAATCCTTTATAAACCTTCTATAGAAACCTGCATGCCCTAGAAAACTCCTTACTCCCTTTACATTGGTCGGTGGTGGGAGCTTCTCTATAACCTCTATTTTTGCCTTGTCCACCTTAATCCCCTTCTCAGAAATCTTATGCCCCAAAACTATCCCTTCCCTTACCATAAAGTGGCATTTTTCCCAATTTAGTACTAAGTTGGTCTTCTTACACCTACTTAACACTAAGTCGAGATGCTCTAAGCAGCTCTCAAAGTCAAGCCCGTATATGGTGAAGTCATCCATAAATACCTCCATAAATTTCTCTATAAAATCATGGAAAATTGCCATCATGCACCGCTGAAACGTAGCCGGTGCATTGCACAAGCCAAAAGGCATCCTCCTATAGGCAAAAGTGCAGTAAGGGCAGGTAAAGGTAGTTTTCTCCTAATCTTCAGGGGCTATGGGGACTTGCAGATATCCCGAATACCCGTCTAAAAAACAATAGAACCTATTACCGGCTAACCTTTCTAACATCTGATCAATAAATGGCAATGGGAAATGATCTTTTCTGGTGGCATGATTCAATCTCCTATAGTCTATGCACACCCTCCAACCCGTGACCGTCCGAGTGGGGATTAGTTCATCTAATTTATTTTTCACTACTGTCATTCCCCCTTTCTTAGGGACACATTGCACCGGGCTAACCCATTTACTATCAGAGATTGGATAGATTATACCTGAATCAAGCAGTTTAAGTACCTCTTTCTTCATAACCTCTTGCATAGCAGGATTGAGCCGTCTTTGAGGTTGAGCGACTGGTTTGCAATCCTCCTCCATAAGAATCCGGTGTGTGCAGTAACTCAGATTAATACCCTTCAAGTCCGCTGTCTCCCATCCTATTGCTTCTTTGTGTTTTTTCAACACCTTGAGCAGCGTTTCCTCTTCAGCACCTGTCAACAAAGAAGAAATAATCACTGGTTTTTCTTTTCTTTCCAAAAATACATACTTTAAATGAGAAGGAAGAGGTTTTAGTTCAGATTTCAAGTCTCCCTCTTGTAGAGTGATTTTCTCTTGCTTTGAATTTTCCTCCTCGCAGTCTTTCACCACAGCTGCTATTAGTTCTTCTTTTACTCCATCCAATTCTTCATTTTCCAAGGAATGCATCAAACTTGAATTTATTGGATCATTTAGCAGTACTTTTTCTTACACTTCCTCTACACATTCGTCGATTTGGTCCATGAAGTAGACTGACTCTTCTAGATCACTTGATGGATATTTCTGACACTTGTTCATATCTACTACCAGTTCTTTGTTGTTGAATCGAAGAGTAACCTTTTGCCCATGAACATCAATCAAAGCCTTTGCAGTGTTCAAAAATGGTCTTCCCACGATAAGGGGTACTCTCCTGTCTTCCTCCATTTCCATGACTACAAAATCCACGGGAAAAATGAATTTTCCTACTTTTACCAGCAAGTCCTCAATAACTCCCTTAGGCCTTCTCACCGATCTATCTGCAAGTTGAAGTCACATTCCTGTTTCCTTGAGATCGCCTAAATTGAGTTTCCTGAACATAGAATAAGGCATTAGATTAATGCTGGCTCCTAGATCACATAGAGCGTTTCCAACGAAAGTTTCACCAATTTCGCAAGGTAGAGTAAAGCTACCTGGATCTTCTAATTTCTCCGAGAACTTGTTCATTATAATTGCACTACAGTTCTCAGTGAGTTGCACAGTTCCATACCCTTCTAATTTCTTTTTATTAGAACAAAGTTCTTTCATAAACTTAGCATAGTTGGGCATGTGTGTTAGGGCTTCAGCAAAAGGCAAATTAATATGCAATTTCTTAAACATTTCTAGAAACCTAGCCAATTGCTCATTCTTCTTCTCCTTCCTAGCTACAGCAGGAAATGGCAACCTATTGATATCAAGATCCTCTATGTTCGAATTCACTATACTTTTTCCCTTGTCATTCCTTGGAGCATCCGTATCTACCTCTACTCTAGAGTTAGAACTACTTACCTTCCATGTCGGTTCCTCCAAGTCAGTTGATGAAGTTGGTGATTTACCTCTTTCTTCCTCCCGTACTGCTTCCTTGCCACTTCTCAGAGTGATTGCTTTGGCCTCCTTCTTGGGATTGCGATCCACATTTGAAGGAAATGTTCCCGGTTGTCTGTTTGAAATGGAAGTTGCAAGTTGACCCAATTGAGTCTCTAAATTTCTCATCGAAGCATCTTGATTTCGATTCCATTGCTCCTGAGATTTCCACCTTTAATCTTGACCCGCCATAAATTGTTGTTGGCTATTCATAAAACTAGCAAACATGTCTTCTAAATTTGGCTTCTTTTCTTGAATGGGTGGTCGTGATTGAAATCCCGGTGGATGGTATGGTTGAGGATGATTAGAGTTTTGCCCTTGATGGTGATGATTTGGTGGATAGGGGACTTGGTAATGATTGGTGGCTTGTGGTTGGTGGGGCTGAGCTTGACTATGATAGGCATTTGAGTGGTAAGGTGCTCTTGGTTGTGTTTGAGAAGATAAAGCTTGTTGATTCCCATCCTTTTAAGAGAAATTTGGGTGATTTCTCCATCCCGGATTATATGAATTGCTGTAGGGATCATTCCTTCTAAAATCGCCCAATGCATTTACATCTCCTACCACTCCTCCTTCTTGGATAACTTGCTCACTTTCACACGGTCCACTCCCTTGATTTACTGCAGCCACATTTTGAACTTTCAAACCACTCAACTCCTTTTTTACCAATTCTAGCTGTGCTTTTAATAGTGCCACCTCATCCATATTGTGTAAACCCTGTCTCCTTGGAACTGATCTAGGGGCAGTCCATTGAGAATCATTTGCCGCCATCTCATCCAACAACTGAAAAGCGTCCTCAGGCAGCTTGTTCAAGAAAGATCTTGCTGATGCTGCATCCAATAATGACCTTGTTTGGGGTGTAACTCCAGTATAAAAGATGGTCATCAGTTGGTAGACAGCTATTTCATGATGTGGACAACTTCTCAATAATCTTCTAAACCTCTCCCATGCCTCGTGAAAAGGCTCTTCATTCATTTGATGAAAACTCATGATGCTATTTCGGATGCTTGCAGTCTTTGTTAGAGGAAAGAATCTCATTAAAAACCTTTCTTGTATTTGATCCCATGTCCATATTGGCTGACATGGTAACATTTGTAACCACTCTCTTGCCTTGCCAATCAATGTGAATGGAAACAGCTTCAACCTCACTGCATCCGTACCAACACTCGGAATTTGAACAGTGTCACTCACTTCCAGAAATATGTCGATATGCTGGGGTGGATCCTCTACTTCTGAACCAGAGAATTGATTCCTCTGTACCATGGTAATGGTGGCTGGTTTGAGCTCAAATTGTACTCCTCTCGGTAATACAATTGTTCGGTGATCTTCATTCCACCTTGGCACAGCGTAGTCTCGTATGGTCCTTTGCCTAGGCATTTCTTCTCTTCTTGCCCCTGGCATTTGTTCATGTGCCCTCGGCACTTGTTCATTCTCGGGAGGAAACTCATCAAGAGGAGGATCGTGCTCCATCTCGTTATCTCTATTATCCTTCCTTATTTGGTGTAGAGTCCTCTCGATTTCAGGATCAAAAGGCAGTAATTGCTCTTGTCTTGTTCTATTCATGCACCAATTTCACCTGAAAAGAATCAAGAAAAACAAAATAAGGAAAAGAAAACACATACAAACAATAATCACAGCTTACTAACAACGCCAATTTCCCCGGCAATGGCGCCAAAAACTTGTTGCAACCCTAGCAAGTGCACTAGATCGACAAGTAATAAAGTGGGGTATAGTTAGGACCCTTAATATCGAACCCAAGGGAAATGTGTGTGTGTAGACTGTGAGGATTAATTGTATGCTAAAGAATTCCCAATTGTTTGTGTGTATGAATTGTTGATTTATGTAATGTAACTTAAAAACCTAAGTATGTAAAATAGAGAAATTTAAATTCAGTGTATTAAATTCTGAAAAATTAGCAAATGTAAATATCTATAGAAATAAAGCGTTACTCGGGTTCACTTATCCACCCCATACCCAAATGTGAATAAATTTTTACATAAAAGTATACATGTATGAACTCGGGATAACCCTCTTAACCCAAGCTTCCCATTCCGGAGCCAGCTATTCTAGTTGCTAAACATCCCATTCCGGAGCCAACTCAACAACTAGCCTATGCACGGGTCTAACATCCTAAGTTTGGTTTGCCTTCCCATTCCGGAGCCAAACAACCCAAATCTAATCCATTTCACTCCACACTCTAGTCTTAGAATCACAATTACTGCACATTTAGAATCCCATTCCGGAGCCGTCTAAAATAATACAACAATCATGAAGGAAAAACTGAGCAAGATTAAACATGGACTTCAATCCACTAAACTTAATACACATTCAAAGATATATGATAAACATCATTCATCCATGTATGAAAATTAACTCAATAGATTGTAAACCTATGAAATATAAATAAGTAACAGCAAAATAGACCATTCATTCATGTAAAAATCAAAATATGCTCAATATTCACATTGTGAGTAGGGGATTCAAAGCTCCCCCAAGCAACAAAAACAACTACTCACTATCCATATTGTAAAAATTTGACAAAGTAAGAGTGAAAACTATAAAACCCATTTAAAGCTGAAGATTTGAAGTTGATGAAGCTCCTCCTCTTCTTCTCCAAACAGCAACTTGATTGTAAGTAGTAATCTTCAAGCTAGAGATTAAAACTATAACTATCTTTATGTTCTTGAAGTAAAACTAAGTTAAAAGTGTAATTTTTACATGTAAAACTCAAAATCTAAGGATGAAAAACCCACCAAGTATGAAAAACAACGTTTTCTACTCTACCTAAACACTCTAAGCACGAAACCCTAGAAAACAAAAAAACTCCCTAAGCAAAAAATTTCGCAGCTTTTATAGAGCTGCCCAAGAGGCCACGGCTGGGACACTTTTGTCTCAGCCGCGACAGAAGGAAGGGGCACAGCTGGGACAGTTTGTCTCAGCCGTGTCAAGCTTCTGGATCAAGAGTGCTTCGCAGGCTACCATGGCCATGGCTGGGACACTTTGTCTCAGCCGCGACCTTTAATGAAATGGTGCATTTTGAAATATGCAATAGCCACGGCTGGGACAATTTGTCTCAGCCGTGACTTTTAATGAAATGGTGCGCTTTGACTCCTAGATTGGGCACGGCTGGGATGAATCGTCTCGGCCGTGCCTAATGGTGAAACGGTGCGCTTTGCCATCTGCACTGGACACGGCTGGGACAATTTGTCTCAGCCGTGCCTTAGTAAAATTTTTTGCAAAAAGTAAAATTTAAGACAATTAAGCACCTAAAAACTTTAAATTAAGCAAAATAACTAAAATACATATAAGAAACAATAATATAGTCTTAAACACTAAAAACAAGCAAGATGAGACACTAAAACACATAAAATTATCAAGAAAATAAACACTAAAAACAAGATTATCAGGGCACTAATTTGGGCTTTTATTTAAAGTCAAATTAATATGGATAATGGGTATTAAAATTGCTAAATGGACCTTGGTCCATTAGAGTGGAAAAAGTCGGCATTCACTAGGATATATCAATTAATTAATTATCTTTGGATGATTAAGGTAATTGAGTTTAAATCATAATAGTAAGTCACAAAGTTACCTCCCTAATTCGAAACATGTCAAGGCATCGTTCATCGGTCACATAGACTAGGAGTCCTAGATGCACCCGATTATCTTTGTGAGGCATGGGTTGTGAATGTAGGTTGGACTTAACATGAAAAGGGATGCTCGGACCTAGGCAACGAATAAATGGGTAGTGCTATAACATCTTAAGATGTTAGCCCATTTGATCTAAGAGTTATGTATGAGACATGATTGGAGTTTTCCTACCTAAGTAACTTAACTCCTTAGGTGTACAAGCTCAACTTGACTAATGAGTTATTGTGAAAAGTGGATCTTGGCCCATATTAAATCACTAACGTGAATTATTTAAAGGAATATTAATTCGATTTGTGGGATTTTATTAAGACCTCATTTAATCTTGCTAAATTTATATTATTGTAGATTGAAAAATGGCTTCTTCTAGGAGCAACTTTTCATTGCGATCGGTCTTAAAAAAGGACAAACAGAATGGCACCAATTTCATAAACTGGTCTCGAAACTTGAGAATTGTTTTTAAGCAAGAGAAGAAGTCGTATGTCTAGGATGCACCCTTGCCCGACGAACCTGTTAGGAATGCCTTTGCAGTTCAAAGGGAAGCCTTTAAGACTAAGAAGAGTGACTCCAATGATGTGACCTGTCTAATGCTAGCCATTATGGTGCCTGATTTGAAAAAGCAATTCATGGATCAAGAGGCCTATGCAATCATGGTGCACCTCAAGGAGATGTTCTAAGAACAAGCTCATCACGAGAGGTTCGTGACAATAAAGGCCTTGGTTTCTTGAAAGATGGCTGCGGGTACTCCTATTTGTACCCATGTACGCAAGATGAAAGGGTATCTTGATACTCTTGAGAAACTTGAGGTACAAGTCCCAAAAGAATTGGCCACTGATTTGATCTTAGGTTCATTGACTGATGATTATGATCCATTTATTATGAATTATAACATGCATGCAATGAACAAGATAGTCACCAAGCTTTATGGGATGCTTAAGAATGATGAAGAAAACATTCGAAAGACCAATCTCGTACTTATGGTTTAAGGGGGCATTAAGAAGGGACCCACTAAGGGAAAGGGGAAAGGGAAAGGAAAGGCAAAACCCAAGAATGACCAGGCACGACCTAAGTCCAGTGGGAGTGCACCTCAGGTCAAACCCAAGCCCAAGGCACAAAAGCTCAAAAAGAGTGGGAGCACATGCTTCCATTGCAACAAGTTAGGGCATTGGAGGAAGAATTGCTCTCTCTTTAAGGAAGAATAAAAGAAGAATGGAGCCAAAGAGTCTAGTTTTGGTATTTTTGTTGTTGAAATTAACCTTTCTATTTCTACCACTTGGGTATTGGATACCGGTTGTGGTTCTCACATTTGTTCAAATGTGCAGGGGCTAAAAAATAGGCGGTTACTAGGAAAGAGTGAAGTGGACCTCTGTGTGGGGAATGGAGCACAAGTTGCGACCATGGAGACATACAACTATTCACTCACTTTACCTTTTAGATTATGTTTAGATTTAATGAATTGTTATTTTGTGCCTGCTATGAGCAGAAACATTATTTCAGTTTCATATTTGAACATGGATGGATTTGACTTTGTTATTAATAATGGAAATATTAATATTCGTCGTCAAGGCATTTTATATGGTGCTGCTATGTTACAAAGTGGCCTTTATATCCTTGATCTACAAAACAAAGAATCCATATACAACATTAATACAAAAAGGGTTAAATCAAATGAATTGAACCCTACATACTTCTGGCATTGTCATTTAAGACATGCAAACGAAAAATGTATTTCAAGACTCCACAAATATGGAGTTCTTAGGTCATTCAATTTGAAATCTTATGACATATACGAGCCACGTTTGCATGAAAAAATGACAAAGAGTCCTTTTAACAAGAAAGGTGAGAGGACTAGTGAGTTATTAGGATTAATACACACTGATGTATGTGGACCATTAAGTACACCGGCTAGAGGTGGTTTTAGTTACTTCATAACATTCACATATGACTTCAGTAGATATGGCTACATCTATCTAATGAAGCATAAGTCTGAAACTTTTGAAAAATTCAAAGAGTTTAACAACAAAGTAGAAAACCAACTTGGCAAAAGTATAAAGCCATTCGATCAGATTGAAGTGGCGAATACCTGAGCTGAGAGTTTGATAGTCATCTGAAAGAGTGTGGAATTATTTCACAGCTCACTCCTCCTGGAACACTACAATGGAATGGTGTGTCCGAAAGGAGGAATCAAACTCTGTTGGACATGGTTTGATCAATGATAAGTCAAGCTAATCTTCCTATCTCTTTTTGTGGTTATGCATTAAAAACTGCTGCATTTTCACTGAATCGTACTCCAACTAAAGTAGTTGAGAAGACACCATACGAGGTATATGTTAGTGTAAGCCCTAGCCCCAATGCATTGTAATAAAGCACTTTGAATTAATAAAATGAGGCATTTGTTTTATCCTTTGTATTCCTGTGCATATCAATTGATAAAACAATCCAAGAGTGTTGTTTCGATTTAAGTTATCATGTGTGAGGCATATGGTTGTAAGACCTAGAAACAAATGACACATCATTCTAAATATCCCTAGTCAGTCATTGTTATGGGAATAACAATGAATTAAGACTAGTATGCTCTCTCTGATATTATGAGTTCTGTCTTATGGATCATTAGGACAAGAGTGTCAATCAGAGATCATAGATACATGTTAAAGAACATGGTATCTGGATACGATCCGCTCATGGGAACACTACATGGTACTAGTCATAAGTGTTTCTCATATGCAAGTTTTGTATCGGAGTTCTTAGACCTAAAATCTCTATGAAACTCTGTATAAATTACTGTGTACTTTGACATACACCTAACGTGCTCGTAACAGAGTGACAAGTATGGGTATGATTGGGTATGCATTAATTCATGTTAGAGAGCATGAGAGAAGTGAAGGGATTACCCCTCTCAATAAGAGAGAAAATATCATCGGCCACTTGATTAGTGAACTGAGAAGTGTATGGCCATATCGAGATGAAATAATGAGTAATCATTATTTATCTGAGAGTTCAGTATCACTGGAATATCAAGAAAGGAATTAATATATATAAGGATGACTAGTTCCATGCCTTATATTAATTCTGATATTTATGGGTAAGGGACTATGCAAAATTGCATTAGGTCACTAAATGCCATATGCATTTTCATTTAATTTGGAATGCTATAATATCTTGCTAGAGAATATATATATCCTTTGAATTAATTTATTAATTCATTGCCAACATTAAATGGACCTATAGGATCGCGCACAAAGCATTGGGCTTAAAATACTTAAATTAAGTATTGGGCATTAATTTGGGCTTTTAATTAAAGTCAAATTAATGTATGTAATGGGTTATAAAATTGCTATTGGGCTTTGGTCCATGAGAGAGAGAAATTCAGCCCACAAGGTTTAATTTCAATTAATTAATTATATTACATTAATTAAGTTAATTGAGTATTAAAGCCTAAAGGAATTTAAATTAAATTAAATCACTTATATAATTGATGAAGTGGCCGAAATTCCAAGAGGGAAATCAAGGAATTCCGGCACATGTTTATTTTTATATTAAGTGTTTTCATTTAATTAAATGTCTTATGTTTTATTTCAAATTTGAATTCAAATTCAAAAGAGTTTAATTCAAAATATATTACTTATCTTTAGGAAGTGAAAGAGTTTGAATTAATTATCTTAGGATAGTTGAATTCAAATCAAAGACTTGCCAAAGGAGCATATATATTAAAAGAAATAAAACCCTAAAAAAGATATAGAAGTTGGCGTGAAAAAACCCTAGTATTTATTCTAGGTTTTGCGTGAACTTCATCACTCTCTCACACATTTCTCTCTTGGCCGAAACACACAAGAAGAACTCTTTCTTGCTTTCTTGTGTTCTTGGCCATTCATAGCACCTAAAAGAAGTACAAGATCAAATTCTTGTAGCTTCAAACAATTGCCATTACACAATAATTTAAAGAGAGCTAGCAATCTCGATTTTAAGCCGACGGTGCAAGTGTGTGTGTGAGAATAGAGGGAGTGTCGTAAAAGGCTGTTCCTTGGCATTGGTGATCGAGACCTAAGGTGGATAAAGTCACCTTAGCTGCTGGGCATCATCAAATTCAATTTTCAAAAGGCATCATAAGTTGTAAGTTCTACAACCCTAAAATTGCATTTTTTGTTTCTTGCTTCGGAATTGTATGGTATGTATGATAAAAATTTTTGTTTTTTCGCTGTGCTATCATGATATTCATACCATGTCATATTCCATCAGTATAGATTAGGAAGAAGCCCAATATGTCTTTTCTCAAGATTTGGGGTTGTGAAGCACATGTTAAGAAATTAACATCTGACAAACTAGAGTCCAAATCTACCGTATGCTTGTTTGTGGGTTATCCCAAAGAAACAAAGGGATACTACTTTTACTCACAATTCGAGAACAAAGTGTTTATTACTCGCAAGGCTGTTTTCTTAGAAAAGGAATTCCTTCTCAAGAAAGACAGTGGGAGTAAACTAGAACTTGGAGAAATTCAAGTGCCATAAACTACTGTGGAGGATGAGCTGGAAATGGGATCAAGTTCACAACTAGTTATGGAACAAGAACTTATTGAACAAGAATCTAAAAGGTCTGGTAGGGTACGATGGGAGATTGAGAGATACGGATTTCTAATCATCGATAGTGATACTATTGAGTTTGTGGATCGTTAGGATCCAACTACCTATCGAGAAGCTATTGAGAGCCCTGACTCAAAAAATTAGCTTGGAGCCATGAAATCCAAGATCTAATCAATGTACAATAACCAGGTTTGGATCTTGGTTGATCTGCCAAAAGTGCTAAGGTAATTGAATGTAAATGGCTATTTAAACTCAAAGCTGATAAGACCTACAAAGGTAGACTAGGAGCTAAAGGTTTCCGACAAACTCATGGTGTAGACTATGATGAGACCTTTTTGCCTGTAGTCATGCTCAAATCCATTAGGATCTTGCTTGCCATAGCTGCATATCATGGCTATGAGATATGGCAAGTGGATGTCAAAACTGCTTTCCTTAACAAAAGTCTCCTCGAGGATGTGTATATGACACAGCCTGAAGCTTTTGTTAATCCCAAGCATCCAAAGAAGGTTTGTAAGCTTCGAAAATCCATTTATGGATTGAAGCAAGCATTCCGGAGTTGGAATCTCCATTTTGATAAAGTAGTCAAAGGATTTGACTTCATCAAGAATGAAGATGAGCCTTGTGTGTACAAGAAGGCTAGTGGGAGCATAATAGTGTTTTTGGTCCTATATATGGATGACATCCTTCTCATTGGGAGTGACATTCCAACATTACAAAAGGTTAAGCAATGGTTGGGGAAGTGTTTCTCAATGAAATACTTAGGTGAAGTTGAGACAATACTTGGTATTCGGATCTATAGAGATAGATCACGTCGACTTTTGGGACTAAGTCAAGAAAAGTACATAGATAAAGTATTAAAGCATTTTAGTATGGGAGACTCAAAGAAAGGGTACATACCTTTGGCTTTGGGAGTTCCTTTGACTAAAGAATAGTGTCCTAAAACCAAAGAGGAAAGGGACAACATGAGTAGAATCCCGTATGCATCTGCTATTGGATTTATCATGTATGCTATGTTATGTACTAGGTTGGATGTTGCTTATACACTGAGTATAACCAGTAGGTTTTAGCAAGATCCTAGTGGAAGCACTGGTCTGCAATAAAGGGGATTCTAAAATACCTACGAAGGACTAAGGATCACTTCATGGTGTATGGTGGTCAAGAAGAGCTTTTCATACAAGGTTATGCCGACACTACTTTTCAAACTAGCACTTAGGACTCAAGATCGCAATCTGGTTTTGTTTTTATTTTGAACGATGGTGCTGTCAATTGGAGAAGCTTGAAGTAAGAGACCATTGCCGACTCAACTATAAAATCTGAGTAAATTGCAGCGAGTAAGGGCGCAAAAGTGGCTGTTTGGATTAGAAATTTTATTTCTGGATTAGGAGTGATCCCAAGCATCCTAGATCCATTAGAAATTTTTTGTGACAACAACGGGGCTATCGCACAGGCAAAGGAGCTCCGGTCACACCAGAAATCCAAACACATACTCAGAAGGTACCACCTGAATAGAGAGATCATTGACCATGGGGATGTCAAGATTAGCAAGATAGCGAGTGAAAATAATGTAGTAGATCCATTGATGAAATAGTTGCATCCAAATCTGCACGAAGCTCATTTGAAAGCATTCGATCTTAGGGCTGTGCCCAATTGAGATTAGTGCTAGTGGGAGATTGTTAGTGTAAGCCCTAGCCCCAATGCATTATTATAAAACACTCAAGTTAATATATGAGGCATTTGTTTTATCTATTGTATTCCTATGCATATCAAATGATAGAACTATCCAAGAATGTTGTTTCAATTTAAGTTATCATGTGTGAGGCACATGGTTGTAAGACCTTGAAACATTTGAGACTTCATTCTAAATATCCCTAGTCAGTCAGTGTTATGGGAATAACAATGAATTAAGACTAGTAGCACTCTCTGATAAGTTGAGTTCTATCTTATACATCATAAGGACTAGATTATCATTCAGAGATCATAGATACATGTTTAGAACATGGTATTTGGATTTGATCCGTTAATGAGAACATTGCATGGTACAAGTCATAAGTGTTTCTCAATTGCAAGTTTTGCATTAGAGTTCTTAGACCTAAAATCTCTATGAAGCTCTTTATGAGTTACTATGTACTTTGACATACACCTAACACATTCGTAATAGGGTGACAAGTATGGGTATGATTGGGCATACACAAATTCATGTTAGAGAGCATGAGGGAAGTAATGGGATTACCATTCTCAATAAGAGAGAAAATATCACAAGCCACTTGATAAGTGAATTGAGAAGTGTATGGCCATACTGAGATGAAATAATGAGTAATCATTATTTATTTGAGAGTTTAGTGTCACTGGGAATATCAAGAAAGGAATTAATATATATAAGGATGACTAGTTCTATACCTTATATTAATTATGATATTTATGGGTAAGGGACTATACAAAATTGCATTAGGTCACTAAATGCTATTTGCATTTTCATTTAATTTGGAATGCTATAATATCTTGATAGAGAATATATATAGCTTTTGGATTATTTATTAATTCATTGCCAATATTAAATGGACCTATAGGATCGGACACAAAGCATTGGGCTTAAGATATTTAAAATAAATTATTGGGCATTAATTTGAGCTTTTATTTAAAGTCAAATTAATATGGATAATGGGTATTAAAATTGCTAAATGGATCTTGGTCAATGAGAGAGGGAAAAGTCGGCATTCACTAGGATTATTTCAATTAATTAATTATCTTTGGATGATTAAGGTAATTGAGTTTAAATCCTAATAGTATTTGAATCAAGATACAACACTTAAATGGGAGATATTGTGGCTGAAATTTAAGGCATATTCCTAGTGAATTTTGGCATGTACAAGATCCCTAAGGAAGTGATGGACTTTGATTAAATGACTAATGCCATTTTAAATTAATTTGAATTTAAATTCTAATAGAATTTGAATTAAGATATATCACTTAATGAGGAAGTGATGGAGGCTAAAATTACTACTTAATTATAGTAAATTTTGGCATTCACACTAACCCTGGAGAAGTGATATATATTAATGAATTAAAAGGAATAAAATGGGTTGCCATTTTTTGCTTTTTCTCTTTCTCATTGCCGATTTCAACATGGGGAATAATTTTTTCTTCTTCTCTTGTATTTTGGGCAGCCATTAAAAACCCTACAGGAAGAACAACATCAAATCTTATGTCTTCATTCAATACCCATTGCCAAATACAAAAGGTTAGAGCTAGCACTCTCGTTTTAAGCCGACTTTGGAAGTGTGTGTGTGAACATAGAGTAGTATGGCGTAAAGGCAACATCTTTGGCATTGGTTGTCGAGATTAGAAGTATATATGTCCATCTTATATACTGGCCATTATCAAGTTTTGAAGTGAATTTAAGGATGTGAGTTTGATCTAAAACCTTAAATTGCATGTTTCGATTCTATGTCGTTATTGCATGACTTGTATGATCAAAAGTTTTAATTTTTTCGCTGCGTGATCATTATATTTATGCCATGTGATATCACATCAGTATGCGATGGATGCGTTCTGGGTTATGAATTTTGCACTTCATTATGTTGTTAGATTTGTTGACTATGAGGTAAGGTTAGAGCATAATAATCCCCAATAGCCTATTATGTAAGAAACTGTCTCATATTGAATTTTACAATTTGTTCAGATATATCTTAAACTCCCATCCAATACAACTATACAATAGCAATGACTGTTTAATTTACATTATCAATTTTATAAGAGAAATATTTGAACTTGATAGAGTTGACCCATCAAATGTGAGGTCACTATTCAACAAGGTAATTTATATGTATAGCATATTATATGTGTAGATTTTGATTTTAGGGAATAATTAATATTGTCCCAAAAATTAGTTCAAGATAACCTAAACCATAATTTCTTTTAACAACTTGATTTAGATACCATATGACTTGAAAATATTCCGTTGGCTTTTTACTCATTTAGAGAATGAGGTAAGGATAAATTTGGATGGAAGTAATATAGTATATGAAAAAGCAAAAAATATTAGAAAATAACTGCAAGATATAATATATGAAAAACAATTGAAATTATTATTAGAGAAAAATGAAGAAATGGGAAACTCGAAAGCCTTATTTGAGAAAAAAGAAGAAAATGGAAAATTTGAACTCGATGCTTTAGATGGGGATTATTTAAAGTAAATGCCTCATAAAAAAAGAAAGGTCTAAATTTTTTATAAGTACAAGTTATACTATGTTGAATTTTTCATATTCCTCACAACAATTTTATTAGTTACTCGAAATCTTAGGTTAAGGAGATGTTATTATCTTCCCTTTTTGGTTTGTTAATATCAATGTGTTAATATTAATTTAAAAATTTCTACTTAATGTTCATACATGCCTAGTGGGTGGTTGTCAGTTTTGCAACCCTAGCAAGTGCATTAGATTGACAAATAATAAAGTGGAATCTATTTAGGACCCTCAATATCGAACCCAAGGGAATTGTGTGTGTGGAAACTATGGAAATTAATTGTATGCTAAGGAATTCCCAATTGTTTGTGTGTATGAGTTGTTTAATTTTTATAATGTAAACTTTAAAAACTAAAATATGCAATGAAAAGAAATTAAATTCTACTAACAGTAAATTGAGCAAGTATTAAATTCTGAAAAATTAATAGTGTGAAAATCTATAGAAGTTAAACGTTGCTCAGGTTCACTCATCCACCCCATACCCACTATGAATTAATTTTATCTAAAAGTATACATGAATGAATTCGGGATAACCCTCTAAACCCAAGCGTCCCATTCCAGAGCTAGCTATTCTAGTTGCTAAACATCCCATTGCGAAGCCAGCTCAACAACTAGCCTACGCACGGGTCTAAAATCCTAAGTTTGGTTTGCTTTCCCATTCTGGAGCCAAACAACCCAAAACCTATCTATTTTACTCCACACTCTAGTCCTAAAATCACAAATATTGCACATCTAGAATCCCATTCTGGAGTCATCTAAAATATACAACATTCATGAAAGAAAAATTAAGCAAGATCATTCATAGAATCCAATCCACTAGGTTCAATACACATCAAAGACATATGATGAAAACCATTCATCCATGTATTGAAAATGACTTAATAAATTGAAAAACCATGAGATATAATTAAGTAACAGTGAAATAGACCATTCATTCATGTAAAAATTAAAATATACTCAATATTCACATTGTGAATAAGGGATTTAAAGCTCCTCCAAGCAACAAAAAGGACTACTCACTATCCATAATGTAAAAGATAAATAAAGTAAGAGTGAAAACTATAAAACCCATTTGAAGCTAAAGATTTGAAGTTGATTAAGCTCCTTCTCTTCTTCTCCAAATTACACCTTGATTGTAAGTTGTAATCTTCAAACAAACAACTAAACCTATAACTATCTTTGTGTTCTTGAAGTAGAACTCAGTTAAAAGAGTGATTTTTACAAGTAAAACTATAACACTAAGTATGAAAAACTATATTTTCTCTCTACTCAAATAACCAATGAACGAAACCCTAGAAAAAGACCCCTTTAAAACAAAAACTTTTGTAGCTTTTATAGAGGAATCTATAAAGACACACCTAGGACACTTTTGTCACAGCCAAGACACAAGAAGACAGAGTGGTAGGTTGCTTTAGGCATGACTGGGACAGTTTTGTCTCAGCCGCAGTGAGCTTCTGGATCAAAACATGTTCGTAGGCTGTAATGGCCACAACTGTGATAAGTTGTTTTAACCACGACCTTGGTGAAACGGTGAGTTTTGATTTCTGTGTTGGACACGGTAGGGATAGTTTATCTCAGCTATGCCTTAGAAAAATTTCCTGCACAAAATGTAAATTAAAACCATTAATCACCCAAAAACTATAAATTTATCAAAATAACTAAAATGAACATATAAAAAATATTTTACCACTAGAAACACTAAAAAAATGCAGGATAAGACACTAAAACATACAAAATTATCCTAAAAACAAACATTAAAATCAAAGCTATCAGTCAGCTACTTTTTTTTCTAACATTTATGGCACCAAACAAATTCAGTTCAAATGCACAACTAATTTAAAAAAAAAATCAGTCCTTGAATATAGTTAAATTCATGATCTATATACATAAAAGATTAAACCTTAATTATCAATAATCTTTAAATCATATTCAATTATTTATCAAGTTTTCAACACAATATTCCTACATCACAACTGTATGCTTTATTAAGCTACAACTATAAGTAACAAACTTAGGTATACCTTGGGTAAGCGCTTTGGATTTTGAAATCATAAGTATTATGAATTAAGCATCTGGCATCGAGTAATCAACATATTTTTCTCCTTCAATAAAACATGTTGTAGCTTTCAAAGATCATTCCAAGACTTTAAGTGAAGTTTATAAGCTTTCTAGCCCTAACTTGGTGGAGATAGATTTCATGAAGGAGAACAAATAATTAATGCTATCATTTATAAAATACAAAAATACACTTTTTTAGATATGAGCATAGATTTATGAGACCATTGAATTATGTTATACCATAACAAATAAGAAAAATACACAATGTCGACCATATAGTTCAATTGCATGCACCAAAATATATTATTTGAAGCAAAATGCCTCTTGTTGATATAAATGGTGACCTGACCAGTACCATGAATTTGATAAATGACCATTGTAATGCCCTTAATTTCATCTAGTATGAATAGTATTTTCTTGACCATGAAAAGTAACATGAAAATGGTATTTAGTGTGATTACATTACCATAGTATAGTAGAATTCATAAACACTCAAGTATTAAACATATGCCTGGAAAATTTTGAGATGGGTGACCTACTAAGAAATTTGGTAACTAACCATTCAATGAGATAATGTGTATTAAATAGAGTATATTGGTATAATTTGAGAAGAAATTGAGCTTAGATAGGTCCCCAAAATAGATAGAGAAGAATTTTCCCGTTACCGTTATTCAGGTTAAACATAAGTTTGGTCGGCCTCTAAAATATTTCATAGACCTTATAAAATAATTTGAAAAGAATATACCCATTATAAATAGCCTAAATGAACTATTGGAAGTAAAAAATAATTTTTCTAACAGTTTTAGATTTTTAGGTTTCAGACCGATTAATTTTTTTGCTGAAGCTGAAATTATATTGGAATGATATTAGAATGATCCAAATTTTTTTAAAAAAGATACATTTTTTCACTCAAGGAAATTTTTTAAAGAATTCTAATGTGGGAAAACTTTGAAATCTAAAAAAGGGTAAAAATTAAGTTTTTGGACTTGTCGAAAATGTTTTGGCATATTGAAAACCATAAAAATGAACATCGATTGATATGAAATTTTAAAAAAATCTTAATTATAATATTTAAATTTTTGGAATAATTTTGGTGTAAAAATAATATAAGAATGGATGAGTCAATTAGAAAGTGACAAATAGCACAATTATATCCATATAATGTGGTTTGATTTGTCCACCATTTAAACAACTAATTTTGAGGATGATTTTTGGGTAGAATACTCACCCAAAACCCATAGATTTTGAAAAAATAGACTAAAAGGTATCTCTCCTTCTCCTCTAAAAATATAACTCAAAACCTAATGAAATCCACCATTTTCACTTGATTCAAACTCTTCCATCATAATTTTTCATACTCTATCAATTGGAATCACTCTTATAAGGCCTAAAATTAAGAAATATTCAGATTGGGAGTGGAGAAAGCGGATGTAATTATAAAGAAAAGTTTGAAGCAAAAATTCAAGTTTGTTAATTTAGTGAAATTTTGATGAATCTAATAGATTTCTAGGTATATTTTGATGTGGAGATTTATAATTTGAGTTTATTTTGAATTATGAATGAAGAAAAATTAAGGAAATAATTCATGAGGAGTTCAGCTCACATGGTAATTCAAGTTGAAACAAATAGAAACAAGGAGAAATGGAAGGAAAAGATGGAGAATAAGTGGACACATAAACTAACAAATTTCAGGTAAACTCTAATTATATGTGTTTTGGGATTTTTGATTAAATCATGCTTAAATTTAAATTAATGGTAGAAAAATGAAATTGAATGTTAAAGAATTGAATTGGCATGAAACAATATATGAAAGAATGAATAAATGTGTATAATTAGTTTAAAACCCTATTAAGTCACTTAGAGAAAAGTTATAAAATGTGAACTATAATTCAAATCAAAGATAAATTAGTAAAATTAGATGGTAGATAATAGAATATTTGATGTCAAATGCATGAAAACATAATTAGGGATCACATGTTAGTTGTTCAACCTATTGTTGGATTTTAACGGTTACATGCATCACATACATGAGCGGAATTTTAAAATTTTTTAACCATTAGATCTGATCTTGCCATGAATACACAATATAACTATATGAGAATAAGAAAAATCACCTTTGATTTTTGTTGAACAGTTGATTTTACTTCGCACCGGGTTGTCGCAAACCACAGTGTCCAAAATCGAACACCTCCAATGAGTAATCCACACTAGAGAGGGGTAAATTGAACCAACAAATTGGTGTAATACAAGGAGTGGCCGAAAATCCAAGAGGCTAGCAATGGAAGTGGTGCAAAAAGGGAGAGAGATTAAGAGAAAAGACTTTCTTTTTGTTTTAATCACTTAACCCTAATTCTCATTAGTTGGCCTTCTATAGTTAGGTTAAAATTCCAACTCCTTAATGAGATTGGGCTCTTTAAAATTGTTGGAGAATTATTAATTGGGCCTCTGGAATTAATTATAATCATTTGGGCTTAATTAAATCCAAATTAAATATTTTCATAAAAGACCATGCACAAAATCCACAAACTAGGCCCTTTGTGCATCTAATTGGATTTAAATACCCAACAGGATTCCAAATCCAACCAAATTAAATATGTGAGTTCCATAACACTTATGTAACATATATAAATTAATTTGGTCCAAGAAAAATCCCTCTAAGCCCTTCTTTATGGAGTTGGCGTGTAGCCCTCTTCTGGAGGGCTTCCTCCAACTTCTTCATTCCTTTGGCCCTTTATAATTTCTCCAATGGTCCTATTAATTATTATATCAGTCCTATAAAACTTATAGTAGTCTTATAACACTTATAAGACAATAATAATTAATCATGAAATATATTATTTCATTTAGGTCCAATTTACAGAACATTTCTCAAAAGTTTCGCGAATAATTTTATTTGATCATAATTAATTAAACTATTTAATTAATTATTATCATATTCTCCTCTCTACCTTTATAATAATATCAAATATTATTATCCTTGTCATTTTACCATTTTATCCTTTTCTCTATATGTGTGTGACCTATTGGGTTCCTGTCCATGTTGGCAGTATAATATGTAATTGTGAGTTATATTCAAAACTCACATGATTTAAACTCCTTTAAATCATTTTATCAATCACTATTGATATTTTGATACATCATTATACAAGTCATGATTGGCCTCTAGCTAGGCATCATGACTACCCAAATGTCAGGAAAGTCATGTGGTTTGACTGTACCCTTCCATAGAAACAGTTACCGTGCAATTACTCCTTTCACCACTCTTATCTCAATTAGATTCTGAGTATGGATTTCTGTCAACTCATATAAATCTAATTATGTATGTTCCATTAATTTAACCATTGTTCCTAAAATGCCCTTCATGGATCTCCATCCATCTTGGCATATTACTCTAGTCAGAGATTCTCTGAACAAGGCAATTATAGAATCATGCGAGATAACTTCCCTTGTTAAATCTGGGATGGTGAATCCTTTGTCAATCACTCAACTATCTTTAAGTAGGTCATGATATACCCAATCTCCTAACTATGTTCACTCCCAGTTGGAAGTAATAAGTTATGGAGTCAAAGTATACCACTTGCTACTTAAGATAACTTTGGTGATCTCAAGTCTAAGGATACTTGCAAACCGCTATGAAGAGATTCCTCATTGACATAGATTTAATATCCATATGAGGATTCTCTTTGCAGGTCTCCAATGAACTTGTTCCTCTAACAAGCATCCACATGTTAGCTTTGATTATCATTCATAATCACAGTTATGAGAACCACTGCTTGAACCATTCAAGAAGCATAACATGTGCTAGTCTGTCCTAATTAACAATGTCCTATCTTGTTAATTCTATGACTAGGGATATTTAGATATTAACACATTTGCATGTGATAGACATCTCACATCATGAACACCTTCATGATTGCCTTTGCACTATGTTTATAATATCTAGGACTTCATTTATTAATTTAAGATTTACAAACTCATGTATTCAAACATAACATTAATAAATGAATGATGCCTTTTATTAAGAATATAAATTTCATACATATGAAAAACATCCCTATTACATGGGCTCTAGGGCATACTCTCTAACAATCTCCCACTTGCACTGGAGTCAATCACTCATATGTCTCAGGCCCACGCTATTTATATGGTGATCATGCTTTATCTGGGAAAGTGCTTTAGTGAGGGGATCCGCCACATTGTCATCTTTGGGAACCCTTTCTATTTTCACATCATTTCTTGCTACTATTTCCCTTATGAGATGGTAGCGTCTGAGAACATGTTTGGATCGCTGATGAGACCGTGGTTCCTTTGCTTGCGCAATGGCTCCATTGTTGTCACAATATAAAGGAATTGGATCAACAATGCTAGGCACCACTCCTAGTTCGGTTGTGAACTTTTTGATCCAGACTGCTTCTTTGGCTACTTCTGAAGCAGCAATGTACTCAGCTTCCGTCGTGGAATCAAAACTTGTTTCTTGTTTGGAACTTTTCCAACTAACTGCTCCTCCTCCCATTATGAACACATAACCAAATTGTGATTTACAATCATCTTTGTTAGATTGGAAGTTGGCATCCGTATACCCATTTACTTCCAAACTGCCCTCTCCATATACCAATAACATATCCTTAGTCCTTCTCAAGTACTTAAGGATATTCTTGACAGCTGCCTAATGTTCCTCTCCAAAATTGGATTGGAATCTGCTTGTGACACTCAAAGCAAATGCTACATCTGGACGTGTACATAACATAGCATATATGATAGAACCAATTGCAGATGCATATGGTATTCTATTCATGCTCTCTCTATCCTCTAGTGTCCGTGGACACATAGACTTAGAAAGGTGTTTCCCATGCACCATGGGTATAAACCCTTTCTTAGAGAGATCCATATTGAACCTCTTCAATACTTTATCTATGTATGTACTCTGAGAAAGACCTAGCAACCTATTGGATCTATCTCTATAGATCCTTATTCCCAGAATATAGGATGCTTCTCCAAGGTCTTTCATGGAGAAATGCTTGGATAACCATATTTTAATAGATTGGAGAAGAGAAATGTCATTTCCCATGATCAATATGTCATCTACATATAGAACTAGGTAGACAATTGCACTCCCACCGACCCTTTTATACACACAAGGTTCATCTTCATTCTGTGAGAAATCAAACTCTTTGATTGTCTCATTGAATCGTATGTTCCAGCTCCAAGAAGCTTGCTTCAATCCATAAATGGATCTTTGAAGCTTGCATACCTTTTTGCCATTTCCAGATGTGAATCCTTCTGGTTATGTCATGTACACATCCTCGGTAAGATTTCTATTAAGGAAAGCTGTCTTCACATCCATTTACCAAATCTCATAATCATAATGAGCTGCAATGGCTAAAAGTATTCTTATAGACTTAAGCATCGCTACAGGAGAAAAAGTTTCGTCATAGTCAATACCTTCTTTTTGACGATAACCTTTTGCTACTAAGCGAGATTTATAGGTAACTATATTACCTTCCATGTCAGTCTTCTTTTTGAAGACCCAATTGCACCCTATGGGTTTTATCCCTTCAGGTGGTTAAGTTAAAGTCCATACTTTATTCTCATACATGGAGTCCATTTCGGACTGCATAGCCTTAAGCCATAAATCACGTTCTGAACTGTTCAAAACTTCTTGATAGCTTGTAGGCTCATTGTCCTCTACTAAAGTTATGCCTCTATCCGAATCAACGTGAAATCCATATCTCACAGGGATAGAATGAATCCTAGTAGATCTTCTAGGATTTTGTGTATAATCAGGTTCAACTGTAATCTCATCTTTATGAAATTCAGTTTCGGGTTCAATCGATTGATCTACTTCTATTTATGGGTCCTGAACTTCACCAAGTTCAATTTTACTCCCACTGTCTTCTCGTAGGAGAAACTCTTTTTCCAAGAAGACAGCATGCCTTGAAACAAACACTTTTTGTTCTAAGGAATGATAGAAATAATATCCAAACGTTTCTTTTGGATATCCCACAAATAAACATTTGTCAGATTTAACATCCAGTTTGTCTGACATTGTCCTCTTCACATAAGCAGGACAGCCCCATACTTTCATATGAGGAAGCGTGGGTTTCTTGTTATTCCACATCTCATATGGAGTAACATCAACCGATTTACTAGGAACTCTGTTTAACACATAAACAGCAGTTTCTAGTGCATATCCCCAAAAGGACTTAGGCAAGTCCGCTCGACTCATCATTGATCGAACCATATCTAATAGTGTTCGATTTCTCCTTTCAGATACACCATTGTGTTGTGGTGTATATGGAGGAGTCCATTGAGATAAAATCCCATTATCTCTAAGATAATCCTGAAACTCTTGACTTAAGTATTCTCCACCTCGATCTGATCTAAGTGTTTTAATACTTTTACCAAGTTGTTTCTCTACTTCATTTCTAAACTCTTTGAACTTTTCAAATGCTTCAGACTTATATTTCATTAGATAGATGTATCCAAACCTGGAATAATCATCTATGAAAGTAATGAAGTAGGAGTAACCTCTTCTGGCATGTGTAGTCATTGGACAACATACATCTGAATGTATTAAGTCCAAAACCATTTTAGCTCATTCTCCTTTACCAATAAAGGGAGCTTTTGTCATTTTTCCCAATAAACAAGATTCACATGTATCAAATGATTCATAATCAAATGATCCCAAATCACCTGACTTGTGTAACTTGTTCATGCGTTTTTCATTTATATGGCCTAAACAACAATGCCATAAGTATGAGGTATTCAGATTATCATGTTTCATTCTCTTGGTATTCACATTATGTACTTCTTTAATTAAATCAAGAACAAATATACCATTCTCAATGATAGCTTTTGCATAAAACATATTGTTCTTAAAAATGCAACAACATTTGTCCTTCAAAGAAATATCATAATCGTTCATCAAACAACTGAAAGAAATAATACTTTTGGATAAGGCTGGAACATAATAACAATTATTTAATTCCAGTACTAATCCACTAGGAAGAGGCAAATAGTAAGTCCCCACAACTGTTGTAGAGATGTTCTGTCCAGTAGCTGACTGCAAACATATCTCTGCCTTTCCAACTCTTCTAAAACTTCTAAGCCCCTGTAGATCATTACATAAATGAGATCCACATCCGGTATCTAATACCCAATATTGTTTAGAAGCAATAGAATAAGTATTAATTTCAATCATATGAATACCTGAAGTAGATGCAACATGTAAGGCCCCAAACATGACCCTAAATTTAATTTGCATATTTTTAAATGAGGATTTTTTTTAAGTAAAGGTCAATGGAGTAAGTTATTATGTTAATTGCATGGAAATAAAATTTAAAGGTAAAGTTTAATTTTAATTGAGGGTATAATTGAAGAAAAAGTATTAATTGTGGGGTAGTTTTGAAAATTCAGAAACTTAAGAGGTCAATTGGGAATTAGAGAACAATGGAGAGGTTAATGTATGAATAATGTAAATGTGGGGTATGAAATGTGACATGCAAAGAATAGGATGGTTTTAGTGTGACATGCAGATTCTAGGAGGACCTAAAGAGAGATTTGACAAAGTATTATATAAATGAGTTTATGTAGTGGAAAGAAAGAGAAAGTGGCAATTGTGAGAGAGTGGTGGTCGGCTAATTGAGAGGAAAACCAGAAAGTTCCCAACTCTTCTTCTTTCCTTATTTTCTTCTAAATCCTCTCAAGAAATTAGTTGATAAGTTTTGTTGGTTCAACAAGTGTTTAAAACATTAAACTCTAAGGTAAATGATCTCTACTGAATTTCATCATTATCATCTTCATCTTCTTCTCATCTTGCTTGTGGTAATGAAGATCAAGTGCTGGAAATGATGAATGAATTTTGGTTGTAGTCAAAGAAGGAGGAGATAGGAAGGATAAAGGGAAAGACATAGCAAGAGATTGAAAGCTTGAGTGTGATAAGTTTCAGAAAAAGGTATGGGAATTTAGGATTATTCATGTTGCATGTGAGTGTATCTACTTGAATATGATGTGTTTTGCTTGAATCTTGACATGCATGTGAGTTTTAAAGAATTCTGGGTTTGAGTTCATTGGACCTAGATGCATTGTTTTGGTGATATCTAGAGTTTGAAAATAGATATTGAGATGATTCCAAATGGGTATTAAACTAGACTTATAGACAAAGATTTCATAATAAGAAATCACATTCAAATTCTGTCTCTAAATGGGTCATAAGCCAGTTTGAAATTCGGATAAGTGTGCAGTCTTGTGCTAATGAGCAGTCCTTAGTAATTTTAAGATATCTCGAGTTCTAGAAATTATATTTCAAATATTTTTGATGTTCTAGAAACTAGAAATGTAGATATACAACTTTGTAGAAGACAACGTTTTCTGAAAATTCCGTTTACTATGTCAAATACGAGGTACAAAATGATTTTGTTAAGCAGTTTGCATGATTTTGAGAACAGAGTGAAAAACCTGTATGACCACGCATACTGTCGCGAGCGCGACAGCATGTTGGTTACTAAATGTGTTTTTATTCTCTTTTATTGGTACATTAGGCTACCCCCATGTGTAGCACATATAACTGAGCAAAAATTGACCTTAAATGCAAGTATACAAGAGTCATATACTAGTGTGTATATAAATTTGTATCACTTATATTGAAAATTGTTTATGAATGTATATCTATGCTATGTAATAGGAAACATAATAGTATGATCATGTCTTATGCATATGCCCAAGTGTAAACATGTCGATATTTGTATAGCACCCGATTTGAACAATGATAAGGTATGCACATTGATGATCATGCTTATGAGAATGTACCTAGAAGTATGTTTAATTGTGATTATGTATATGAGTGTATGAACATGAATAAAGTATCGCCTGCAATAGAGTTCAGATATGGATAGATAGGCGCCTATAGGGAATTGCAGCTGCCAAAGTCGATCCTGCTGGATCTTACATAGCCCATTAGGGTTGTTTATTTTTGCCCTCGTGTGGGTGCTCACGTGCGAGCATTTGACCGGTCCAAAGTATAGTTGGCCCTACTTGGGTCCATAGTTATGATATCTTCGGATATCTATCATTTGATACCCTCGGGTATCCATCGATCCCGTTATCCATTCTTAGAACTTAAGCAGGCTAAAGTAAAGTAATAAAGTTTCAAAGTTATTCACAGTATGAGATATGCATCTGATATATGAATTATTATGGTTAACAGTGACTATTTGAGCACGACTTAATATTTGTTTACATGATATATGGATCACTTCATGAACTATAACTAGTATGCTGATTCAATTGTGAAAAGTTATCTTGTTATGCAAGCTATTGTATTTTATATTTTTCTTTTCTTTTGCCATATGAGTATTGTTGCTAGTTATTTTATATTTTTGACGACCACTGTGAGTGGTTGTCTTTCATGTTTAGAATTTCCCACTAAGCTGTAAAGCTTAGCACGGGTTATTTGATCCGTGTAGGTTTTGGGTAGCGAAGACTTTTTGCACAGGATCTAATTCTGCATCAGGACAGGCCAACACCAGTCGATAGAAGTTGATGTAGGAAATTTTGATAAATTTTGTTTAGCTCCTTACATGTATAACGTGTTTAAGAGTTGTAACATGTATATATATATATGTACATTATATAAAAGTAAAGACTGTAATAATCTCATGATGAGAATACTAGTATATGCATGCATGATGAAATTAGAATTACTTTATATAAATGTATTGATATGATGAATGCTAAGCATGAAAATACAATAGCTACAGTATGATGATATAGTCCTATGACTTGATGAATTAAAATGGCATAGTTTGCATTGGATATAGTAAACATGGGATATAGGGTGTTACACAACAACTTGCTTCTTCTCCTTAAGAGAATCTAGATAGGCCTTGCAGTTACGCTTCTAATGACCATCTTTTCCACAATGGAAGCAAGTTCCTTTGGGATTCTCTTTCTTGGCAACCTTCTTCTTGGAGATCCCACCATTCTTTGGCTGCGCCTTGGTTATCTTCTTCTTCTTCTCCTTCTTGCCTTTAGTAGAAGTCACAACCATGACACTTTTTGGATCATTCTTAAATGATCCATCAGCTGTCTTGAGCATATTGATTAACTCAGGAATACTCACTTGGATCTTGTTCATGTTGAAGTTAAGCACAAAAGGTGCATAACTTGGAGCCAACGAGTACAAGATTAAATCTATGTATAGATCATTATCCATAACATAGCCAAGTCTACTCAAATGCTCAATATACCCATACATCTTCAATGCATGAGTAGCAGCTGAAGTGCCTTCCACCATTTTGCAGCTAAAAAGAGCCTGAGCAATCTCATATTGCCCAGTTCTAGCCTGAGAAGAATAAAGCTCCTCTAGATGCAAAATGATGGTTCTAGCATCCATCATTTCATGTTGCTTCTGAAGCTATGAAGACATTGCACCCAGCATCAGACATGCTGCTGCTTCACTATCCTCCATGTATTTTCGATAAATGCCTTTGATCTCATCAGTGGCATCATCTGATGGAAGTGGTGGTGGATCTTTATCCAAGACATAATGAATCTTTTCAGCCCTGAGAACAATTCTCACTTGCCTGATCCTGTCAGAATAGTTGTTGCCAACCAGCTTGTTATCCAAGATTGAACGTATATTAATGTTTAATGTGCTAATGATGATGACCTAGATGTGAAAAAGAAAAGATAATGAGAGTACGTTCATATATATGTATGCATTAATAAGGTCTTTAATTAATACATTTACTCCCACAATTTTATTGCGAATTAATAGCCCTCACTATATAATCCGAGAAAACCCGATGGTTTTCTTAGTGGGCCAATATCCAATCCTTGATATGTAATTTGACCTTGACTGTGGTCAACAAGCCAAATTCCATACCCTTGAAAGGTAGGTATCTCTATACCAATTGTGTCTCTACACAACTATTGGATCATTAGGTTATCAACTCTTGATGCATGCATATCATATATCATATATGCATTCCCTAATCTTGCCTCTAGAACCATTAGCCTTGACTGTGGTCAACAAACTAATGGGCTAGCTAAGATGACCCATTTAATTAGATTTGAACATATTCGATATAATGTGAGCTTGACTGTGGTCAACAACCCACACTATAAAGAACTCTGGTTCTCCTTAAATTAATGGAAGGCTTATATACCTTAGTATTTATTTGAGGGTTTTAATTAATTAAGTCTCATCATACATGGTTGGCATACATTGGTATGCATCCTATATCTATCACATAAATATAAGCATACAAATGTGGTATAGTTATGGACTTCACTACATTGATTTCCCCAAGCCAAGAGGGAAATCAAAAGGTCACACCTAGGTAGTATGCATGATTCAAACAAGAAAAATAATTACATTATCTTCAAGCTTGTTGGATCTCCATCCGGCCCATCTTGCTCCTTGAAAATGGTCTCCATCTCTATTTCTAATTCTAATCTAAGTAATCTAATTACATATTACAATTTGAAATGAAATACAAATCAAAAACAAGTAGCCGGGACATGAAAGTCCTCATTGGGCCAAAACATGCATAATGCTCAATTACATTGGGCTTTGTCCATAACTATCCATCATGCCAATCATACACCCTTATATGCCTTTCTAATGCATAAAGAAATGGATTACTAACTTTGTTTCAACCTTTGAAACTATATTTTGAGTTATTTTAATGATGTGATCAAATTAGGAAACTTTTTCCATTTTGGAAACTTTCATTTTAGGAAACCTTTTTGCATGAATGTGTTTTTGCCTTAATAATCAATCAAATTGATTATTTAATTAATTAATCATATTAAATAATTAAAAGAATCAATTTTGGGCTTAAAACAAGTGTAGGCCGAAACCCACAGAAGAAAAACCCTAAGTGTGTTCACACACAAACTAGTTTTGTATCATTTGGACCATTTGGGCCTTTTGGAATGAGCCAAGCCCACTCCAGCCCCTAAAACCCATTAATAAACTTAATTAATTTTTATAATAGTTAATTTAAATCAGCTCCTTGGGCCCACCAAGTCATTCACTAATTTAAACCAAGTCCGTAAACATAATTAAGCCCATTAAGTGGTTTTAATGAATTAAAATTAATCAAATTAATTTAAGGCCCAATTTAATTAATCCAATTAATTAAAAACAATTTAATATATCATATATATCAAATTTAGAAGATCAAAAGTCGTTCTAACCATGAACACATCAAGAACACACAAAGAACTCCAATTTATCGAACTTTTCGACAAAACTAGTTTTCATGCAAAACTTGTTTGATTTTAATTCCGTTCGATCCTACGGCTTAATATCACATATTAAACACATAAAATATCATCTAAATGATTTTTAAATGGATCCATAAGAAATTAAATTAGAACAGTCCCTACATTACCTAGGGTTTCACGCCAAACCCTAATGGGTTTCACGCCAAACCCAAAACTCAATACTTCGAAAATTTCGTTTTTGTTTCCATCAAATTTATTTGATCACACATACAACAAGAAATCAATATTTCTCATTCATGAACAATCAAATCTAATATTTTAAAGTTCATGAAATAAATAACTAAAAACAAAACAAAACTTATTCCGCAGAAAAATATAGAATTGTATATCCATGGCAAAACCGTGGCTCTAATACCATGTTGGATTTTAACGGTTACATGCATCACATACATGAGCGGAATTTTAAAATTTTTTAACCATTAGATCTGATCTTGCCATGAATACACAATATAACTATATGAGAATAAGAAAACTCACCTTTGATTTTTGTTGAACAGTTGATTTTACTTCGCACCGGGTTGTCGCAAACCACAGTGTCCAAAATCGAACACCTCCAATGAGGAATCCACACTAGAGAGGGGTAAATTGAACCAACAAATTGGTGTAATACAAGGAGTGGCCGAAAATCCAAGAGGCTAACAATGGAAGTGGCGCAAAAAGGGAGAGAGATTAAGACAAAAGTCTTTCTTTTTGTTTTAATCACTTAACCCTAATTCTCATTAGTTGGCCTTTTATAGTTAGGTTAAAATTCCAACTCCTTAATGAGATTGGGCTCTTTAAAATTGCTGGAGAATTATTAATTGGGCCTCTGGAATTAATTATAATCATTTAGGCTTAATTAAATCCAAATTAAATCTTTTCATAAAAGACCATGCACAAAATCCACAAACTAAGCCCTTTGTGCATCTAATTGGATTTAAATACCCAAATGGATTCCAAATCCAACCAAATTAAATATGTGAGTTCCATAACACTTATGTAACATATATAAATAAATTTGGTCCAAGAAAAAGCCCTCTAAGCCCTTCTGTATGGAGTTGGCGTGTAGCCCTCTTCTGGAGGGCTTCCTCCAACTTCTTCATTCCTTTGGCCCTTTATAATTTATCCAATGGTCCTATTAATTATTATATTAGTCCTATAATACTTATAGTAGTCTTATAACACTTATAAGAAAATAACAATTAATCATGAAATACATTATTTCATTTAGGTCCAATTTACATAACATTTCTCAAAAGTTCCGCGAACAATTTTATTTGATCATAATTAATTAAACTCTTTAATTAATTATTATCATATTCTCCTCTCTACCTTTATAATAATATCAAATATTATTATCCTTGTAATTTTACCATTTTACCCTTTTCTTTATATGTGTGTGACCTATTGGGTTCCTGTCCATGTTGGTAGTATAATATGTAATTGTGAGTTATATTCAAAACTCACATGATTTAAACTCCTTTAAATCATTTTATCAATCTCTATTGATATTTTGATACATCATTATACAAGTCATGATTGGCCTCTAGCTAGACATCATGACTACCCAAATGTCAGGAAAGTCATGTGGTTTGACTGTACCCTTCCATAGAAACAGTTACCGTGCAATTACTCCTTTCACCACTCTTAATCTCAATTAAATTCTGAGTATGGATTTCTATCAACTCATATAAATCTAATTATGTATGTTCTATTAATTTAACCATTGTTCCTAAAATGCCCTTCATGGATCTCCATCCATCTTGGCATATTACTCTGGCCAGAGATTCTCTGAACAAGGCAATTATAGAATCATGCGATATAACTTCCCTTGTTAAATCTGGGATGGTGAATCCTTTGTCAATCACTCAACTATCTTCAAGTAGGTTATGATATACCCAATCTCCTAACTATGTTCACTCCCAGTTGGGAGTAATCAGTTATGGAGTCAAAGTATACCACTTGCTACTTAAGATAACTTTGGTGATCTCGAGTCTAAGGATACTTGCACAACCGCTATGAAGAGATTCCTCATTGACATAGATTTAATATCCATATGAGGATTCTCTTTGCAGGTCTCCAATGAACTTGTTCCTCTAACAAGCATCCACATGTTAGCTTTGATTATCATTCATAATCACAGTTATGAGAACCACTGCTTGAACCATTCAAGAAGCATAACATGTGCTAGTCTGTCCGAATTAACAATGTCCTATCTTGTTAATTCTATGACTATGGATATTTAGATATTAACACATTTGCATGCGATAGACATCTCACATCATGAACACCTTCATGATTGCCTTTGCACTGTGTTTATAATATCTAGGACTTCATTTATTAATTTAAGATTTACAAACTCATGTATTCAAACATAGCATTAATAAATGAATGATGCCTTTTATTAAGAATATAAATTTCATACATATGAAAAACATCCCTATTACATGGGCTCTAGGGCATACTCTCTAACACCTATTATGTTTTTAAAGGATAAATTAAATAGTGAGAGTTTAAACCAAATTAATGATAGATTAATGTAATTGAGGGGAAAATTATTAGATATGTGATGTTAAATGTGTACGAATGTGATTAGAAAAGATAAGTTAATTGATGCAGAACCCCAGCCTATATGCCAAACTAGAAAGCCAACATACCATGAATATTGAACATAAACCAGATAATAAACCCCCAATCTAAAGAACCCCCAAACAAGATTGATTGGAAATGCTTATAATATATTGATTTAGAAAACAAAAAGAATAAAAATTAAGCATACATTAATCATGCAAATAACCTAAGTCTAATTCTTCATGCAATAACAAGGATCAATAAAAATCAACTCCCACAAATTCAGCCAAGCCAAATAAAAATCTCATTAATCAAAAATCATGTGCATTACAAATGAATAATTTAGTCTTTTATATAGGCTAGACAGCTACCCCTCCCTATATGAATTAAAATCAAATACTTACTGTAAGAGATAAATAATAAAATAAATAACAAAGAATATTCATAACCTTTATCTACATGTATTTGGCCATAATATGGCCTAATTACATGAAAATAAAGATAAATACATTTGAAAATAATCCTAAAAGCTAGTGATATATATGCATGATTATCCAAATAAAATGAAGGAATTAATGTAGACTTAATCTTGGCTAAAAGTGGATTTCGGCCAGCCCTTTAAGGATATGGTCAAGCTATTATTTCTTCCTCAAACTCTACTTAATAACATCCTAAAATAATAAGTATTTATCAAGGAAAATCCATTCCTAAAATTTAGGTCCTTAAGTTTACCAATGTAGGCCTAAACATAAATTTGACCCAAACCCATTAAAATTCAATTCTCCCATGTAAAATTCGGCCCCCTTAGGTATTCTAAGCCTCAAATAGTTATTTTTTCCCAACACTTTAAAAGAGATAAGCCCAACTTTAGCCTACCCACTTAAACTACCCAAAATAGTAAAATAAGCCCAAAATAAAACAAACCTATTCTAATCAAGTCCAATTCATTTTCCTAGGTTCTAGACTGCCCAAATATACTTAATTAAATGTTATATAAAGAATAAAAACTAAATAAAGTAGCTTGAAGGCCCATTGTACCATTTGGCCTAAACTTGTCTTCATACTCCAATTTCTCTTCTTTCTATTCTTGAACTTGCATCTTCTCCATATAAGATCTCATGAATGCTAGTAGGACTTATTTAAGCTTCTTTGACCTTGCTCTTATTATTAGTCTTTGAGGAAGTGTTAGTTCATCTCTCTTGTTGCCATTGTGCTTAGTCGTGCTCATATCATCAGTTATGCAGCCTATTATGTAAGAAAATAAAATAAAGGTCAAAGAAAGAATTATATTAATTCAAAGTTAGATTCATGTTTAATATGCATGAAAAGCATGATCTGAATATGTTTGATAAATTAACCAAATCTATATGTACATAACCTAATGATAGCTAAATAATAAAGTATATGAATGGACAAGAATAAACGATGAAACAAATTAAGATACCTTGGTAAATTGATGAAATAACATGAATTGAATGGTAATTGGTGAAGAAAACAACCAAGAAAAAATGGAACTTTAAGTGGCCGAACGATAATCTAAAGGTTGTCAAGTGATATTTTGATTATTAATTGAATATTCAGCATAAAATGAGCATTACAATGATAAACAAACTTAGTGTGGTTGATTAGAGCATTAACTTACATTTGGACATAAAGATGATTAAATGGATATAATGTTGTTCACTTATGTTATTAAATGGTTAATAGTGTAATTTAAATATGTATTACCATATAAAAGCTTGAAATGACCATGGGAATATTAGAGGCTTGATAATATATGAGAAACCATGATGGATGCATATGTATATTACTTGGTTGAATGGTACAAATGGTAAAAATGGCATGATTCCATCAAGTTTGAATGATATTATTCATGTTTGTTATAAATACATGCATGATGAGAATGAAAGAATGAGATATGAGAAAATGAAACTTATGACATAATATGAATAGCATAAGCATTTACCCTTCATGTATAGTAGGTAATCTAGGATTATAGGATATAATGGCTAGCTATAGAGACATATACTGTGGTAGCACCATGAGATATACAAATGCACATTGGATTGATAATTGAGGCATTGGCCATATCAAGTGGTCATCTAAACACATTTTAGAGGCATTGGTCATGTCAATTGGTCATCTCTACCCATTCTGAAGTAGTATAATCACGTCAAGTGGTTACTCCAACTTATTTACATCATTGGAGTCCTCATCCCATATATCCAGTTGGAGGGTTTTTACTGGGCTCTACTAGGAGCAAAAATATAATTATGCAAGAAAATAAGGAATAAATAGTAAATTATACATAAAAGATGTCAAACATGTGATAAACAAGTGAATAATGTGGAAAACATAATTAGTTGGTTAAAAAGGGGCAAAAATATAATTACCCTAGAAAATAGGGGTAAAATCATAAATTGGTACTAAAAATGTGGTTAAAAGAGTTAAAATGGTCAAATAGGTGAAAATAGGTTAAAATGTAATTAAGAAAAGTTTCAGGGATCAAACTGTAATTACCACTATATAGGAAAAATATGAAAAATAAAATGTAAATTTAGGACTAAAGTGGAATAAAGACCAAAAGAAAGTACAAAGAGTAAAACTAGTGAAAAATAATCAAACATGTGTTAAAAAGTAAGCTTAGGGACCAAATTGTAATTTTTACCCTAATCAAGGAATAAGGGAGAAAAAGACATAAACAAGTAGTAATAAGGATTAGATAGTAAATTTAAAAAGTTAATGAGAAATTATGAAATAAAATATAATATTAAGTAATTAAGGATAAAAAATAAAAATATAAGAAAATAAAATTAGTAGGGATCAAATGGTAATTTACCATTACTTAAGAGAGTTGTTAAAGAATAAAACATAATTTAAGGAGTTTAAATGAGATAAAAGGTATGAATAAAATAAAAAGAATAAAATTTGGCATTAAAATTATAGAATTATGACAAGTGTCTAGCAAGCATACTAAATCGGCTAGTAATATAGGAAAATATAATTATGACCCTAAAATATCGAACCCAAAAAAAATATGTGTTTGTATGAAAGAATGTTGAATTTTTAAAATTAAAGCTCGTGTATAAAAGAAAGAAGAAAAATCCCAAAGGTTATGATTTTGGAAAGCTTAATGAAAACTAAAAATAGAAAAATAAACAATTAATTAAAACAACTTATGTAATTTAAACCAGCTTTAAATGAAACCAAGTAAACAGATAGAGAAAATATCAAGATTAAAACAACTTTCACTAAAAGACTATCCACCTTAATTCATACTGTAATGACTTAAATTTAGTAGAAATATTGTTGATTATGGAAAAACTATATAAAATAAAGCCTGATATCTTGAATCAAGAATACCTTTCTTAAGCATCAAATTCTCATTTAAGAATAATTTAATACTTAGCATAAAAATCCAGTTGATATTTCTAAATGTTCATTAAAGTCTTTTACAAAAACTTCAACTTCAATTTATTCTTAATTGCTCCTCTCTTAGTCTTAACCAATATTATCAATACATAACCATCTTAAAATCAGAAAATAATCATGCATAGATAATAAAAATTAACCTAAGAACATGAAAATCAATGATAGTGCCTAAACCAATTTTCAGTTATTAAATCAATAAACCAAGAATTAGCCTTAACTCAATAAAAGATAAGAATATGCTTAAAACCAAGAAATAACCAACTAATTTGAAATTAAAGCTTAATCAAGTCATCACAATATAAATCAAGGCTTCAAGGCTTCAAGGAACCTTTAGCAAAAGTAAAGAAACTACTCACTATTCATACTGAAAACTAAAGCTAAACTAATGAGAAGAATAAAAAATAAAGAGTTATAGAAGCTCCCTTAATTAATTTGTACAAAAAAACCAAAGAAACTCTCTAGCTCCTGAGTTTTGTTCCTCACAACTAAAAAAAATGTAAAACTAATTTAACTAAGCAAAGAAGTTGTTACTGATGATTCTCCTACTTGATCATGATGTTATGGTGCTTTGTCGATTATTTATAGTCAAAACAAGACATAGTGGCCTACTAAACTTCCTGAATTAGAATAGGAAAAGACTTCTGCTTAAATTGGAATTTTCATAAAAACGTCAAATTTTGTTGCATAGCCACACAAAATATAGCTTTATTTGATTCATTGTTGTGCATTCTCTTCACTGGGCTTGCACAACTATGCATGTATTTTTGCCTTCCCATGCACAGCCGTGCATGGACAAAAGATGAAGCACACAGCCACATAGGGAATGGCTTCTCCAAGTGCATGGCCATGCACAGGTAGCCTGTACTCAGCTTACTTCGCTCGTCTTCATAAGCGGCCGGTTAAAACTTTAGGCAACTTTATGCATGACTGTGTAAAATTTCTATGGACTTCATGTAAGATTTTCTGGCTTAAATTTCCCAATTTTATAGATTTGACCCAGAATTCTTATATTTTGCAATTAAGTCTTTTTTTCTTTCAATTTAGCCCTAAAAATAGCAAAACTTACAATTAGATCTTAAAACACTAATTTAATCACTTAAACTAAAATTCAACCAAATTAAAGCTAAATAAGCATAATAAAACACCTAAAATCATACTAAAAAATATTATATAATTCATAACTATCAAATACCCCACACTTAAACTTTGCTGCCCCCGAGCAAATTAAAACAATCCAACTCCTCAAAATAATCAAACTCAAATAAAAAATCATGCATTTCAGAACCAAACATAGCAATTAACAAGAGCACTTAATAGAATCTCTACTAGAATAAATTTACTCAAGACAATATAAGTTAGTTTTCTTATGTGTGTGCAAAATCAAAATATTTTAAGCATTTTCCAAATCAACATCAATACAAATAAATAGTGAAGCTTAGAATGAATGTACACATATGTGTTGGATTTTAACGGTTACATGCATCACATACATGAGTGAAATTTTAAAATTTATAACCATTAGATCTGATCTTGCCATGAATACACAATATAACTATATGAGAATAAGAAAAATCACCTTTGATTTTTGTTGAACAGTTGATTTTACTTCGTACCGGGTTGTCGCAAACCACAGTGTCCAAAATCGAACACCTCCAATGAGTAATCCACACTAGAGAGGGGTAAATTGAACCAACAAATTGGTGTTCAACTAGGGCTGGCCGAAATTCCCAAGAGCTAGCTTAGGAAGTGGCGCAAAAAGGAGAGAGAATTAAGAGAAATAGACTTTCCTTTTGTTTAAATCACTTAACCCTAATTCTCATTAGTTGGCCTTTTATAGTTAGGTTAAAATTCCAACTCCTTAATGAGATTGGGCTCTTTAAAATTGCTGGAGAATTATTAATTGGGCCTCTGGAATTAATTATAATCATTTGGGCTTAATTAAATCCAAATTAAATCTTTTCACAAAAGACCATGCACAAAATCCACAAACTAGGCCTTTTGTGCAACTAATTGGATTTAAATACCCAAATGGATTCCAAATCCAACCAAATTAAATATGTGAGTTCCATAACACTTATTTAACATATATAAATTAATTTGGTCCAAGAAAAATCCCTCTAAGCCCTTCTGTATGGAGTTGGCGTGTAGCCCTCTTCTGGAGGGCTTCCTCCAACTTCTTCATTCCTTTGGCCCTTTATAATTTCTCCAATGATCCTATTAATTATTATATCAGTCCTATAACACTTATAGTAGTCTTATAACACTTATAAGACAATAATAATTAATAATAAAATACATTATTTCATTTAGGTCCAATTTACAGAACATTTCTCAAAAGTTCCGCGGACAATTTTATTTGATCATAATTAATTAAACTCTTTAATCAATTATTATCATATTCTCCTCTCTACCTTTACAATAATATCAAATATTATTATCCTTGTCATTTTACCATTTTACCCTTTTCTCTATATGTGTGTGACCTATTGGGTTCCTGTCCATGTTGGCAGTATAATATGTAATTGTGAGTTCTATTCAAAACTCACATGATTTAAACTCCTTTAAATCATTTTATCAATCTCTATTGATATTTTTATACATCATTATACAAGTCATGATTGGCCTCTAGCTAGGCATCATGACTACCCAAATGTCAGGAAAGTCATGTGGTTTGACTGTACCCTTCCATAGAAACAGTTACCGTGCAATTACTCCTTTCACCACTCTTATCTCAATTCGATTCTGAGTATGGATTTCTGTCAACTCATATAAATCTAATTATGTATGTTCTATTAATTTAACCATTGTTCCTAAATGCCCTTCATGGATCTCCATCCATCTCGGCATATTACTCTGGCCAGAGATTCTCTGAACAAGGCAATTATAGAATCATGCGAGGTAACTTCCCTTGTTAAATCTGGGATGGTGAATCCTTTGTCAATCACTCAACTATCTTCAAGTAGGTCATGATATACCCAATCTCCTAACTATGTTCACTCCCAGTTGGAAGTAATCAGTTAAGGGGTCAAAGTATACCACTTGCTACTTAAGATAACTTTGGTGTTCTCAAGTCTAAGGATACTTGCACAACTGCTATGAAGAGATTCCTCACTGACATAGATTTAATATCCATATGAGGATTCTCTTTGCAGGTCTCCAATGAACTTGTTCCTCTAATAAGCATCCACATGTTAGCTTTGATTATCATCCATAATCACAATTATGAGAACCATTGCTTCAACCATTCAAGAAGCATAACATGTGCTAGTCTGTCCGAATTAACAATGTCCTATCTTGTTAATTCTATGACTAGGGATATTTAGATATTAACACATTTGCATGCGATAGACATCTCACATCATGAACACCTTCATGATTTCCTTTGCACTGTGTTTATAATATCTAGGACTTCATTTATTAATTTAAGATTTACAAACTCATGTATTCAAACACAGCATTAATAAATGAATGATGCCTTTTATTAAGAATATAAATTTCATACATATGAAAAACATCCCTATTACATGGGCTCTAGGGCATACTCTCTAACAATCTCCCACTTGCACTAGAGCCAATCACTCATATGTCTCAGACCCATGCTATTTATATGGTGATCATGCTTTATCTGGGAAAGTGCTTTAGTGAGGGGATCCGCCACATTGTCATCTGTGGGAACCCTTTCTATTTTCACATCATTTCTAGCTACTATTTGTTAGTGTAAGCCCTAGCCCCAATACATTGTAACGAAACACTTGAAATTAATAAAATGAGGCATTTGTTTTATCCTTTGTATTCCTATGCATATCAATTGATAAAACTATCCAAGTGTGTTGTTTCGGTTTAAGTTATCATGTGTGAGGCACATGGATTGTAAGACCTTGAAACAAATGAGACATCATTCTAAATATCCCTAGTCAGTCATTGTTATGGGAATAACAAATGAATTAAGACTAGTATGCTCTCTCTGATCTTATGAGTTCTGTCTTACGGATCATTAGGACAAGAGTGTCAATCAGAGATCATAGATACATGTTAAAGAACATGGTATCTGGATTCGATCCGCTCATGAGAACACTACATGGTACAAGTCATAAGTGTTTCTCATATGCAAGTTTTGTATCGGAGTTCTTAGACCTGAAATCTCTATGAAACTCTTTATGAATTACTGTGTACTTTGACATACACCTAACGTGCTCGTAACAGAGTGAGAAGTACGGGTATGATTGGGTATGCACTGATTCATGTTAGAGAGCATGAGAGAAGTGAAGGGATTACCCCTCTCGATAAGAGAGAAAAATATCACCGGCCACTTGATCAGTGAACTGAGAAGTGTATGGCCATACCGAGATGAAATAATGAGTAATCATTATTTATCTGAGAATTCAGTGTCATTGGAATATCAAGAAATGAATTAATTTATATAAGGATGACTAGTTCCATGCCTTATATTAATTCTGATATTTATGGGTAAGGGACTATGCAAAATTGCATTAGGTCACCAAATGCCATATGCATTTTCATTTAATTTGGAATGCTATAATATCTTGCTAGAGAATATATATAGCCTTTGAATTAATTTATTAATTCATTGCCAACATTAAATGGACCTATAGGATCGCACACAAAGCATTGGGCTTAAAATATTTAAATTAAGTATTGGGCATTAATTTGGGCTTTTAATTAAAGTCAAATTAATGTATGTAATGGGTTATAATATTGCTATTGGGCTTTGGTCCATGAGAGAGAGAAATTCAGCCCATAAGGTTTAATTTCAATTAATTAATTATCTTGTGTTAATTAAGTTAATTGAATATTAAAGCCTAAAGGAATTTAAATTAAATTAAATTACTTATATATTTAATGATGTGGCCGAAATTCCAAGAGGGAAATCAAGGAGTTTCGGCACATGCTATATATTTAAATTAAGTGATTTCATTTATTTAATGTCTTATGTTTTATTTCAAATTTGAATTTAAATTCAAAGGAGTTTAATTCAAAATATTTTACTTATCTTTAGGAAGTGATAGAGTTTGAATTAATTATCTTAGGATAGTTGAATTCAGATTAATGACTTGCCAAAGGATAAGCATATATATTAAAAGAAATAAAACCCTAAACCTAATTTTTTTGTGGCATGAATAGTAACTCGTGAATAGTAACTCGTGAATAGTGACTCTCTCTCTCTTAATTCTTTTGTTCAATTTTTCACAAGGAGAAAGGATTGTTCCTCATTCTCTTGTGTTATTGAGCAGTAATAGCAATCTAAAGAAGTACAAAATCAAGTTTTGTAGCTTCAAACTATAACCCTTACACAATACCGAAAAAGAGATCTAGCAATCTCGTTTTTAAGCCGATGGTGTAATTGTGTGTGTGAGAATAGAGGGAGTGGCGCAAAAGGCTATTCCTTGGCATTGGTGATCGAGATCTAAGGCGGACAAAGCCATCTTTGTTGCTGGTCATCATCGGAATAAAAGTTTTAAAAGGCATCAAAAGTTGTAAGTTCGATAACCCTAAAATTGCATGTTTCGATTCTATCTTTGGATATGTATGGTATGTATGATAAAATTTTTGTTTTTCCGCTGTGCTATCATGATTATCATACCATTGACATATTCCATCAGTGGTATCAGAGCCTAGACATGCTTATTTTAGTGCTTTAGATGCATGAAAAAATTAATTAAAAATCGTTATTTTGAAAACATGCAAATCTGAAATTTTCTGTTTTGAGTTTTTTGCATTGTATTGGTGTAAAAATGATTTTAATTGATTAGATAGGTATTATAATTAATATGACATGTTAATATACTGTCCTAAGATGTTATTAGGGCTGGTAATGGTCGGATTTAATTATTTATACCTAATGGTACATGTTAATTATGAAACTAGGTGCTAGTTGGCATGTAAATTGCTAGTTTAACAACTAGTTTTCAAAATTAAATGTAAAAACGTTTTTGGCATGTTTGTAAGTGATATTTAAAGATTAATTATCAGGTCTGGACATTTTTTAAATTTGGTTTTAATTCTGGTCCATGATAATTTAACTGATTAATTTTAAAATCACTTAAAACAATGACTAGTTTGTGTTTGTTACATGTTTAATCAACATTGTTTGCTTTGTTTTGATTAAAATGGTAAAAACACATTTAGATTAAAATGGTACAGAATATTAAATCAATATTTATGGACTTATTTAGATTATTAAATGACTCATAAAATTGATTTAAATGTTTGTGCATTTCATGGCATTACATAAGCATTAAACAACTAGTTTTGTTGTTTGTTTGTTTTTGCATGAATGCCGTGTTCTATTATATGTGTTCTTCATGATTTTATTTTTAATTCATGTTAGCACATATTATATATATTTTTAATGTTTATGGGCTGTATGACGTAAAATTAAAAATGGTAAAATTGGAAATTATACTAGAGTTGATTTATGGCACAAATCTAACTAGTTTGTGTTTTGGGCTTTTAAGAGAACTTATTCAATAAGAGGATTTAGTCCATTGGGCTTCGGCCCAGGCCCATCACGGGGTCTTCTCTTAAAGGTTCAAGTACACAATTTCCATTAATGGGCTTGGCTAAATTGATTAAAATTGGACTTTGTCTGATCCATGAATGCTATGTATATTTATTTGCTTGTTTGGTGTGATGAATGGATATGCATGGTGCATTCATGGGCCCTGGGTTTTTGTAATCAAATATGGCCTGCGTGCCATTATATTTTATTGTAAAAGTTTCATTTATTTCTTAGAATAGAATTTATTTGAAGACTTTATAAATCAAGACGAAGCCCACCGGAGTGGAGAAGCCCAACTCGAAGATTCTTATGTAATAGTATAGAATCTTAGTTGTAGGTTTTTGGGCCCATGTTTGTCACGCTTTACTTTATGCAATTATATATATATGCATGCTATGTATGGATGACAAAGCGTATGCCATGTAAGCCATAATAAAATGAATCCCTAAAAATAGTAAGTCACAAAGTTGCCTTCCTAATTCGAAACATGTCAAGGCATCGATCATCGGTCACGTAGACTAGGAGTCCTAGATGCGCCCGATTATCTTTGTGAGGCATGGGTTGTGAATGTAGGTTGGACTTATCATGGAAAGGGATGCCCGGACCTAGACAACTAATAAATGGGTTGTGCTATAACATCTTAAGATGTTAGCCCATTTGATCCAAGAGTCATGTACGAGACATGGTTGGAGTTTTCCTACCTAAGTAACTTAACTTGTTAGGTGTACAAGCTCAGCTTGACTAATAAGTTGTTGTGAAAAGTGGATCTTGGCCCACATTAAATCACTAACGCGAATTATTTAAAGGGATATTAATTCGGTTTGTGGGATCATAAATAAGACCTCATTTAATCTTGCTAAATTTTATTGTAAATTGAAAATGGCATCTTCAAATAACAATTTCTCATTGCGATCGGTCCTTGAAAAGGACAAATTGAATGACACCAATTTCATAGACTGGTCTCGAAACTTAAGAATAGTTCTTAAGCAAGAGAAAAAGTCATATGTTTTGGATGCACCCTTGCCTGAAGAACCAGGAAGGAACGCCTCTGCGGTTCAAAAGGAAACTTTTGAGACCAAGAAGAGTGACTCCAACGATGTGACCTGTCTGATGCTGGCCACTATGGTGCCTGAATTGCAAAAGCAATTTATGGACCAAGAGGCTTATGCGATCATGGTGCACCTTAAGGAGATGTTCCAAGAGCAAGCTCGTCACGAGAGGTTCGTGACAACAAAGGCATTAATTTCTTGCAAGATGGCTGAGGGTACACCTGTTAGTACCCATGTACTCAAGATGAAAGGGTATCTTGATACTCTTGAGAAGCTTGAGGTACTAGTGCCAAAGGAATTGGCCACTGACTTGATCTTAGGATCATTGCCTGCTGCTTATGATCCATTTATGATGAATTATAACATGCATGCAATGAACAAGTCAGTCACTGAGCTTCATGGGATGCTTAAGAATGCTGAAGAGAACATTCGAAAGACCAATCCCGTTCTCATGGTTCAAAAGGGAATTAAGAAGGGACCCGCTAAGGGAAAGGGAAAGGGAAAGGAAAAACCCAAGTCAAGTGGGAGTGCACCTCAAGCCCAATCCAAGCCCAAGGCGCCAAAACTCAAAGAGAGTGAGAGCACTTGCTTCCATTGCAACAAGATAGGGCATTGGAGGAAGAATTGCGCTCTCTTCAAGGAAGAACAAAAGAAGAATGGAGCCAAGGCGTCCAGTTCTGGTATTTTTGTTATTGAGATTAACCTTTCTATTTCTACCACTTGGGTATTGGATACCGGTTGTGGTTCTCACATTTGTTCAAATGTGTAGGGGCTAAGAAATAGGCGGTTACTTGGGAAGAATGAAGTGGACCTCCGTGTGGGGAATGGAGCACGAGTTGCTGCCATGGAGATAGGCGACTATCACCTCACTTTACCTTCCGGACTTTGTATTGTTTTGAATAATTGTTATTATGTGCCTGCTATAAGCAGAAACATTATTTCAGTTTCATGTTTGGATAATGATGAATTTGATTTTGTTATTAAAAATGGCAATGCTCATATTCGTCGCCAAGGCATTTCTTATGACAATGCCATGTTGTAAAATGGCCTTTATATCCTTGATTTACAAAACAAAGAGTCCATATACAATATTAATACAAAGAGGGTTAAATCAAACGAAATAAACCCTACTTACTTCTGGCATTGTCGTTTAGGACATGCAAACGAAAAACGTATTTCAAGACTCCACAAAACTGGAGTGCTTGGGTCATTCGACTTAGAGTCTTATGACACATGCGAGCCATGTTTGCATGGAAAAATGACAAAGAGTCCTTTTAATAAAAAAGGTGAAAGGACTAATGGCTTATTGGAACTAATACATACCGATGTATGTGGACCTTTAAGTACACATGCTAGAGGTGGTTTTAGCTACTTCGTGACATTCGCAGATGACTTCAGTAGATATGACTATGTCTATCTAATAAAGTACAAGTCTGAAACTTTTGAGAAATTCAAAGACTTTAAGTACGAAGTAGAAAACCAACTTGGCAAAAGTATAAAAGCCATTCGATCAGATTGAGGTGGCAAATACTTAAGCCAAGAGTTTGACAGTCATCTAAAAGAGTATGGTATTATTTCACAGCTCACTCCTCCTGGAACACCGCAATGGAATGGTGTGTCCGAAAGGAGAAATCGAACTCTGTTGGACATGGTTCGATCTATGATGAGTCAAGCTAATCTTCCTATCTCTTTTTGGGGTTATGCATTAGAAACTGCTGCGTTTCTATTGAACCGTACTCCAACTAAAGCAGTTGAGAAGACACCATACGAGGTATGGACTGGGAAAGAACCTAATATGTCTTTTCTCAAGATTTGGGGCTGTGAAGCACATGTTAAGAAATTAACATCTGACAAACTAGAGTCCAAATCGACTGTCTGCTTGTTTGTGGGCTATCCCAAAGAAACAAAGGGATGCTACTTTTACTCACAAGCCGAGAACAAAGTATTTGTTGCTCGCAAGGCTGTTTTCTTGGAAAAGGAGTTCCTTCTCAAGAAAGACAGTGGGAGTAAAGTAGAACTTGGAGAAATTCAAGTGCCACAAGCTCCTATAGAGGATGGTTTGGAAATGGGATCAAGTTCACAACCAGTTGTGGAACAAGAACCCATTACACAAGTACCTAGAAGGTCAGGTAGGGTACGTCAGGAGATTGAGAGATATGGATTTTTAATCACTGACAGTGACACTATTGAGTTAGTAGATCGTGTGGATCCTACTACCTACCGAGAAGCTATTGAAAGGCCAGACTCGGATAATTGGCTTGAAGCCATGAAATCCGAGATGCAATCAATGTACGATAACCAGGTTTGGACCTTGGTTGATCCACCAGAAGGTGCTAAGGTAATTGAATGCAAGTGGTTATTCAAACTAAAAGCTGATAAGACCTACAAAGGTAGACTAGTAGCAAAAGGTTTTCGACAAACTCATGGTATAGACTATGACGAGACCTTTTCGCCTGTAGTCATGCTCAAGTCCATTAGGATCTTGCTTGCCATAGCTGCATATCATGATTATGAGATATGGCAAATGGATGTCAAAACTGCTTTCCTTAACGGAAATTTACTTGAGGATGTGTATATGACACAGCCTGAAGGTTTTGTCAATCCCAAGCATCCTAAGAAGGTATGCAAGCTTCAAAAATCCATTTATGGATTAAAGCAAGCATCCTGAAGTTGGAATCTTCGCTTTGATGAGGCAGTCAAAGAATTTGACTTCATCAAGAACGAAGATGAGCCTTGTGTGTACAAGAAGGTTAGTGGGAGCATAGTAGTGTTTCTGGTCCTATATGTGGACGACATCCTTCTCATTGGGAATGATATTCCAACATTGCAAAAGGTTAAGCAATGGTTGGGAAAATTTTTTTCAATGAAAGACTTAGGTGAAGCCGAGACAATACTTGGTATTCGAATATATAGAGATAGATCGAATCGGCTTTTGGGACTAAGTCAAGAAAAGTACATAGACAAAGTACTAAAGCATTTTAGTATGGGAGACTCAAAGAAAGGGTACATACCTTTGGCTTTGGGAGTTCCTTTGACTAAAGAACAGTGCCCTAAAACCAAAGAGGAAAGGGACAACATGAGTAGAATCCCATATGCATCTGCTTTTGGATCTATCATGTACGCTATGTTATGTACTAGATTGGATGTTGCTCATGCACTGAGTATAACCAGTAGGTTTCAGTAAGACCCTGGTGAGAGGCACTGGTCTGCTGTAAAAGGGATCCTTAAGTACCTGCGAAGGACTAAGGATCACTTCTTGGTGTATGGTGGTCAAGAAGAGCTCGTAATACAAGGTTATGCCGATGCTGCTTTTCAGACCAGCACTCAGGATTCTAGATTGCAATCTGGGTTTGTTTTTGTTTTGAACGGTGGTGCTGTCAGCTGGAGATGCTCAAAGCAAGAAATCGTTACCGACTCAACTACAGAATCTGAGTATATTGCAGCAAGTGAGGCTGCAAAAGAGGCTGTTTGGATTAAAAATTTCATTAATGGATTAGGAGTGGTCCCAAGCATCCTAGATCCATTAGAAATTTTCTATGACAATAACGGGGCCATCGCACAGGCTAAGGAGCCCCGGTCACACCAGAAATCCAAACACATACTCAGAAGGTACCACCTGATCAGAGAAATCATTGATCGTGGGGACGTCAAGGTTAGCAAGATATCAAGTGAAGACAATGTAGCAGATCCTTTGACGAAACAGTTACGTCCAAATCTGCACGAAGCTCATTTGAGAGCGTTCGGTCTTAGGGCTATGCCCAATTGGGACTAGTGCTAGTGGGAGATTGTTAGTGTAAGCCCTAGCCCCAATACATTGTAACGAAACACTTGAAATTAATAAAATGAGGCATTTATTTTATCCTTTGTATTCCTGTGCATATCAATTGATAAAACTATCCAAGAGTGTTGTTTCGGTTTAAGTTATCATGTGTGAGGCACATGGATTGTAAGACCTTGAAACAAATGAGACATCATTCTAAATATCCCTAGTCAGTCATTGTTATGGGAATAACAAATGAATTAAGACTAGTATGCTCTCTCTGATCTTATGAGTTCTGTCTTATGGATCATTAGGACAAGAGTGTCAATCAGAGATCATAGATACATGTTAAAGAACATGGTATCTGGATTCGATCCGCTCATGAGAACACTACATGGTACAAGTCATAAGTGTTTCTCATATGCAAGTTTTGTATCGGAGTTCTTAGACCTGAAATCTCTATAAAACTCTTTATGAATTACTGTGTACTTTGACATACACCTAACGTGCTCGTAACAGAGTGACAAGTACGGGTATGATTGGGTATGCACTGATTCATGTTAGAGAGCATGAGAGAAGTGAAGGGATTACCCCTCTCGATAAGAGAGAAAAATATCACCGGCCACTTGATCAGTGAACTGAGAAGTGTATGGCCATACCGAGATGAAATAATGAGTAATCATTATTTATCTGAGAATTCAGTGTCATTGGAATATCAAGAAATGAATTAATGTATATAAGGATGACTAGTTCCATGCCTTATATTAATTCTGATATTTATGGGTAAGGGACTATGCGAAATTGCATTAGGTCACCAAATGCCATATGCATTTTCATTTAATTTGGAATGCTATAATATCTTGCTAGAGAATATATATAGCCTTTGAATTAATTTATTAATTCATTGCCAACATTAAATGGACCTATAGGATCGCACACAAAGCATTGGGCTTAAAATATTTAAATTAAGTATTGGACATTAATTTGGGCTTTTAATTAAAGTCAAATTAATGTATGTAATGGGTTATAATATTGCTATTGGGCTTTGGTCCATGAGAGAGAGAAATTCAGCCCATAAGGTTTAATTTCAATTAATTAATTATCTTGTGTTAATTAAGTTAATTGAATATTAAAGCCTAAAGGAATTTAAATTAAATTAAATCACTTATATATTTAATGATGTGGCCGAAATTCCAAGAGGGAAATCAAGGAATTTCGGCACATGCTATATATTTAAATTAAGTGATTTCATTTATTTAAATGTCTTATGTTTTATTTCAAATTTGAATTTAAATTCAAAGGAGTTTAATTCAAAATATATTACTTATCTTTAGGAAGTGATAGAGTTTGAATTAATTATCTTAGGATAGTTGAATTCAAATTAATGACTTGCCAAAGGATAAGCATATATATTAAAAGAAATAAAACCCTAAACCTAATTTTTTTGTGGCATGAATAGTAACTCGTGAATAGTAACTCGTGAATAGTGACTCTCTCTCTCTTAATTCTTTTGTTCAATTTTTCACAAGGAGAAAGGATTGTTCCTCATTCTCTTGTGTTATTGAGCAGTAATAGCAATCTAAAGAAGTACAAAATCAAGTTTTGTAGCTTCAAACTATAACCCTTACACAATACCGAAAAAGAGATCTAGCAATCTCGTTTTTAAGCCGACGGTGTAATTGTGTGTGTGAGAATAGAGGGAGTGGCGGAAAAGGCTATTCCTTGGCATTGGTGATCGAGATCTAAGGCGGACAAAGCCATCTTTGTTGCTGGTCATCATCGGAATAAAAGTTTTAAAAGGCATCAAAAGTTGTAAGTTCGATAACCCTAAAATTGCATGTTTCGATTCTATCTTTGGATATGTATGGTATGTATGATAAATTTTTTGTTTTTCCGCTGTGCTATCATGATTATCATACCATTGACATATTCCATCACTATTTCCCTTATGAGATGGTAGCGTCTGAGAACATGTTTGGATCGCTGATGAGACCGTGGTTCCTTTGCTTGCGTAATGGCTCCATTGTTGTCACAATATAAAGGAATCGGATCAACAATGCTAGGCACCACTCCTAGTTTAGTTATGAACTTTTTGATCCAGACTGCTTCTTTGGCTGCTTCTGAAGCAGCAATGTACTCAGCTTCTGTCGTGGAATCAGCAGTTGTTTCTTGTTTGGAACTTTTCCAACTAACTGCTCCTCCTCCCATTATGAACACATAACCAGATTGTGATTTACAATCATCTTTGTCAGATTGGAAGCTGGGATCCGTATACCCATTTACTTCCAAACTTCCCTCTCCATATACCAAGAACATATCCTTAGTCCTTCTCAAGTACTTAAGGATATTCTTGACAGCTGCCCAGTGTTCCTCTCCAAAATTGGATTGGAATCTGCTTGTGACACTCAAAGCAAATGCTACATCTGGACTTGTACATAACATAGCATACATGATAGAACCAATTGCAGATGCATATGGTATTCTATTCATGCTCTCTCTATCCTCTAGTGTCTGCGGACACATAGACTTAGAAAGGTGTTTCCCATGCACCATGGGTATAAACCCTTTCTTAGAGAGATCCATATTGAACCTCTTCAATACTTTATCTATATATGTACTCTGAGAAAGTACCAGCAACCTATTGGATATATCTCTATAGATCCTTATTCCCAAAATATAGGATGCTTCTCCAAGGTCTTTCATGGAGAATTGCTTGGATAACCATATTTTAACAGATTGGAGAAGAGAAATGTCATTTCCCATGATCAATATGTCATCTACAAATAGAACTAGGAAGAAAACTGCACTCCCACTGACCCTTTTATACACACAAGGTTCATCTTCATTCTGTGAGAAACCAAACTCTTTTATTGTCTCATTGAATCGTATGTTCCAGCTCCTAGAGGCTTGCTTCAATCCATAAATGGATCTTTGAAGCTTGCATACCTTTTCGCCATTTCCTGATGTGAATCCTTCTGGTTGTGTCATATACACATCCTCAGAAAGATTTCCATTAAGGAAAGCTGTCTTCACATCCATTTGCCAAATCTCATAATCATAATGAGCTGCAATGGCTAAAAGTATTCTTATAGACTTAAGCATCGCTACAGGAGAAAAAGTTTCGTCATAGTCAATACCTTCTTTTTGACGATAACCTTTTGCTACTAAGCGAGCTTTATAGGTAACTATATTACCTTCCATGTCAGTCTTCTTTTTGAAGACCCATTTGCACCCTATGGGTTTTATCCCTTCAGGTGGTTAAGTTAAAGTCCATACTTTATTATCATACATGGAGTCCATTTCGGACTGCATAGCCTTAAGCCATAAATCATGTTCTGAACTGTTCAAAACTTCTTGATAGCTTGTAGGCTCATTGTCCTCTACTACAGTTATGCCTCTATCCGAATCAATGTGAAATCCATATCTCACAGGGATAGAATGCATCCTAGTAGACCTTCTAGGATTTTGCGTATAATCAGGTTCAACTGTAATCTCATCATTATGAAATTCAGTTTCGGGTTCAATCGGTTGATCTACTTCTATTTGTGGGTCCTGAACTTCACCAAGTTCAATTTTACTCCCACTGTCTTCTCGTAGGAGAAACTCTTTTTCCAAGAAGACAGCATGCCTTGAAACAAACACTTTTTGTTCTAAGGGATTATAGAAATAATATCCAAATGTTTCTTTTGGATGTCCCACAAATAGACATTTGTCAGATTTAACATCCAGTTTGTCTGACATTGTCCTCTTCACATAAGCAGGACAACCCCATACCTTCATATGAGAAAGCGTGGGTTTCTTGTTATTCCACATCTCATATGGAGTAACATCAACCGATTTACTAGGAACTCTATTTAAGACATAAACAGCAGTTTCTAGTGCATATCCCCAAAAGGACTTAGGCAAGTCCGCTCGGCTCATCATTGATCGAACCATATCTAATAGTGTTCGATTTCTCCTTTCAGACACACCATTGTGTTGTGGTGTATATGGAGGAGTCCATTGAGATAAAATCCCATTATCTCTAAGATAATCCTGAAACTCTTGACTTAAGTATTCTCCACCTCGATCTGATCTAAGTGTTTTAATACTTTTGCCAAGTTGTTTCTCTACTTCATTTCTGAACTCTTTGAACTTTTCAAATGCTTCAGACTTATATTTCATTAGATAGATGTATCCAAACCTGGAATAATCATCTATGAAAGTAATGAAGTAGGAGTAACCTCCTCTGGCATGTGTAGTCATTGGACCACATACATCTGAATGTATTAAGTCCAAAATCATTTTAGCTCGTTCTCCTTTACCAATAAAGGGAGCTTTTGTCATTTTTCCCAATAAACAAGATTCACATGTATCAAATGATTCATAATCAAATGATCCCAAATCACCTAACTTGTGTAACTTGGTCATGCGTTTTTCATTTATATGGCCTAAACGACAATGCCATAAGTATGAGGTATTCAGATTATCATGTTTCATTCTCTTGGTATTCACATTATGTACTTTTTTAATTAAATCAAGAACAAAAATACCATTCTCAATGATAGCTTTTGCATAAAACATATTGTTCTTGAAAATGTAACAACATTTGTCCTTCAAAGAAATATCATAATCGTTCATCAAACGACTGAAAGAAATAATACTTTTGGATAAGGCTGGAACATAATAACAATTATTTAATTCCAGTACTAATCCACTAGGAAGAGGCAAATAGTAAGCCCCCACAACTGTTGTAGAGATGTTCTGTCCAGTAGCTGACTGCAAACATATCTCTGCCTTTCCAACTCTTCTAAAGCTTTTAAGCCCTTGTAGATCATTACATAAATGAGATCCACATCCGGTATCTAATACCCAAGATTGTTTTGAAGTAATAGAATAAGTATTAATTTCAATCATATGAATACCTGAAGTAGATGCAACAGCTTCCTTCTTCTCCTTAAGAGAATCTAGATAGGCCTTGTAGTTACGCTTCCAATGACCATCTTTTCCACAATGGAAGCAAGTTCCTTTGGGATTCTCTTTCTTGGCAACCTTCTTCTTGGAGATCCCACCATTCTTTGGCTACGCCTTGGTTATCTTCTTCTTCTTCTGCTTCTTGCCTTTAGCAGAAGTGACAACCATGACACTTTTTGGATCTTTCTTAAATGATCCATCAGCTGTCTTGAGCATGTTGATTAACTCAGGAATGGATACTTGGATCTTGTTCATGTTGAAGTTAAGCACAAAAGGTACATAACTTGGAGCCAACGAATACAAGATTAAATCTATGTATAGATCATTATCCATAACATAGCCAAGTCTACTCAAATGCTCAATATACCCATACATCTTCAATGCATGAGCAGCAGCTGAAGTGCCTTCCACCATTTTGCAACTAAATAGAGCTCGAGCAATCTCATATTGCTCAGTTCTAGCTTGAGAAGAGTAAAGCTCCTCTAGATGCAAAATGATGGTTCTAGCATCCATCATTTCATGTTGCTTCTGAAGCTCCGAGGACATAGCACCCAGCATCAAACATGCTGCTGCTTCACTATCCTCCATGTATTTTCGATAAATGCCTTTGATCTCATCAATGGCATCATTTGATGGAAGTGGTGGTGGATCTTTATCCAAGACATAATGGATCTTTTTAGCCCTGAGAACAATTCTCACTTGCCTGATCCAGTCAGAATAGTTGTTGCCAACCAGCTTGTTATCCAAGATTGATCGTATATTAATGTTTGATGTGCTCATGATGATGACCTAGATGTGAAAAAGAAAAGATATGAGAGTATGTTCATATATGTATGCATTAATAAGGTCTTTAATTAATCCATTTACTCCCACTATTTTATTGCGAATTAATAGCCCTCACTATATAATCCGAGAAAACCCGATGGTTTTCTTAGTAGGCCAATATCCAATCCTTGATATGTAATTTGACCTTGACTGTGGTCAACAAGCCAAATTCCATACCCTTGAAAGGTAGGTATCCATATACCAATTGTGTCTCTACACAACTATTGGATCATTAGGTTATGAACTTTTGATGCATGCATATCATATATGCATTCCCTAATCTTGCCTCTAGAACCATTAGCCTTGACTGTGGTCAACAAACTAATGGGCTAGCTAAGATGACCCATTTAATTAGATTTGAACATATTCGATATAATGTGAGCTTGACTGTGGTCAACAACCCACACTATAAAGAACTCTAGTTCTCCTCAAATTAATGGAAGGCTTATATACCTTATTATTTGTTTGAGGGTTTTAGTTAATTAAGTCTCATCATACATGGTTGGCATACATTGGTATGCATCCTATATCTATCTCATAAATATAAGCATACAAATATGGTATAGTTATGGACTTCACTACATTGATTTCCCCGAGCCATGAGGGAAATCAAAAGGTCACACCTAGGTAGTATGCATGATTCAAACAAGAAAATAATTACATTATCTTCAAGCTTGTTGGATCTCCATCCGGCCCATCTTGCTCCTTGATATTTGTCTCCATTTCTATTTCTAAATCTAATCTAAGTAATCTAATTACATATTACAATTTGAAATGAAATACAAACCAAAAACAAGTGGCCGGGACATGAAAGTCCTCATTGGGCCAAAACATGCATAATGCTCAATCACATTGGGCTTTGTCCATAACTATCCATCATGCCAATCATACACCCTTATATGCCTTTCTAATGCATAAAGAAATGGATTACTAACTTTGTTTCAACCTTTGAAACTATATTTTGAGTTATTTTAATGATGTGATCAAATTAGGAAACTTTTTCCATTTTGGAAACTTTCATTTTAGGAAACCTTTTTGCATGAATGTGTTCTTGCCTTAATAATCAATCAATTTGATTATTAATTAATTATAAATTAATTATTCAATTAATTAATCATATTAAATAATTAAAAGAATCAATTTTGGGCTTAAAACAAGTGTAGGCCGAAACCCACAGAAGAAAAACCCTAAGTGTGTTCACACACAAACTGGTTTTGTGTCGTTTGGACCATTTGGGCCTTTTGGAATGAGCCAAGCCCACTCCAGCCCTTAAAACCCATTAATAAACTTAATTAATGCTTATAATAGTTAATTTAAATCAGCTCCTTGGGCCCACCAAGTCATTCACTAATTTAAACCAAGTCCGTAAACATAATTAAGCCCATTAAGTGGTTTTAATGAATTAAAATTAATCAAATTAATTTAAGGCCCATTTTTAATTAATCCAATTAATTAAAAACACTTTAATATATCATGTATATCAGATTTAGAAGATCAAAAGTCGTTCTAACCAAGAACACATCAAGAACACACGAAGAACACCAATTTATCGAACTTTTCGACAAAACTAGTTTTCATGCAAAACTTGTTCGATTTTAATTCCGTTCGATCCTACAGCTTAATATCACATATTAAACACATAAAATATCATCTAAATGATTTTTAAATGGATCCATAAGAAATTAAATTAGAACAGCCCCTACATTACCTAGGGTTTCACGCCAAACCCAAAACTCAATGCTTCAAAAATTTCGTTTTTGTTTCCACCAAATTTATTTGATCACACATACAACCAGAAATCAATATTTCTCATTCATGAACAATAAAATCTAATATTTTAAAGTTCATGAAATAAATAACTCAAAACAAAACAAAACTTATTCCGCAGAAAAATATAGAATTGTATATCCATGGCAAAACCTGGCTCTGATATCATGTTGGATTTTAACGGTTACATGCATCACATACATGAGCGGCATTTTAAAATTTTATAACCATTAGATCTGATCTTGCCATGAATACACAATATAACTATATGAGAATAAGAAAAATCACCTTTGATTTTTGTTGAACAGTTGATTTTACTTCGCACCGGGTTGTCGCAAACCACAGTGTCCAAAATCGAACACCTCCAATGAGTAATCCACACTAGAGAGGGGTAAATTGAACAAAAAAATTGGTGTTCAACTAGGGCTGGCCGAAATTCCCAAGAGCTAGCTTAGGAAGTGGCGCAAAAAGGAGAGAGAATTAAGAGAAATAGACTTTCCTTTTGTTTAAATCACTTAACCCTAATTCTCATTAGTTGGCCTTTTATAGTTAGGTTAAAATTCCAACTCCTTAATGAGATTGGGATCTTTAAAATTGCTGGAGAATTATTAATTGGGCCTCTGGAATTAATTATAATCATTTGGGATTAATTAAATCCAAATTAAATCTTTTCACAAAAGACCATGCACAAAATCCACAAACTAGGCCCTTTGTGCAACTAATTGGATTTAAATACCCAAATGGATTCCAAATCCAACCAAATTAGATATGTGAGTTCCATAACACTTATGTAACATATATAAATTAATTTGGTCCAAGAAAAAGCCCTCTAAGCCCTTCTGTATGGAGTTGGCGTGTAGCCCTCTTCTGGAGGGCTTCCTCCAACTTCTTCATTCCTTTGGCCCTTTATAATTTATCCAATGGTCCTATTAATTATTATATTAGTCCTATAATACTTATAGTAGTCTTATAACACTTATAAGAAAATAACAATTAATCATGAAATACATTATTTCATTTAGGTCCAATTTACATAACATTTCTCAAAAGTTCCGCGGACAATTTTATTTGATCATAATTAATTAAACTCTTTAATCAATTATTATCATATTCTCCTCTCTACCTTTAAAATAATATCAAATATTATTATCCTTGTCATTTTACCATTTTACCCTTTTCTCTATATGTGTGTTACCTATTGGGTTCCTGTCCATGTTGGCAGTATAATATGTAATTGTGAGTTCTATTCAAAACTCACATGATTTAAACTCCTTTAAATCATTTTATCAATCTCTATTGATATTTTGATACATCATTATACAAGTCATGATTGGCCTCTAGCTAGGCATCATGACTACCCAAATGTCAGGAAAGTCATGTGGTTTGACTGTACCCTTCCATAGTAACAGTTACCGTGCAATTACTCATTTCACCACTCTTATCTCAATTAGATTCTGAGTATGGATTTCCGTCAACTCATATAAATCTAATTATGTATGTTCTATTAATTTAACCATTGTTCCTAAATTCCCTTCATGGATCTCCATCCATCTCGGCATATTACTCTGGCCAGAGATTCTCTGAACAAGGCAATTATAGAATCATGCGAGCTAACTTCCCTTGTTAAATCTGGGATGGTGAATCCTTTGTCAATCACTCAACTATCTTCAAGTAGGTCATGATATACCCAATCTCCTAACTATGTTGACTCCCAGTTGGAAGTAATAAGTTAAGGGGTCAAAGTATACCACTTGCTACTTAAGATAACTTTGGTGATCTCAAGTCTAAGGATCCTTGCCCAACCGCTATGAAGAGATTCCTCACTGACATAGATTTAATATCCATATGAGGATTCTCTTTGCAGGTCTCCAATGAACTTGTTCCTCTAACAAGCATCCACATGTTAGCTTTGATTATCATCCATAATCACAATTATGAGAACCATTGCTTGAACCATTCAAGAAGCATAACATGTGCTAGTCTGTCCGAATTAACAATGTCCTATCTTGTTAATTCTATGACTAGGGATATTTAGATATTAACACATTTGCATGCGATAGACATCTCACATCATGAACACCTTCATGATTGCCTTTGCACTGTGTTTATAATATCTAGGACTTCATTTATTAATTTAAGATTTACAAACTCATGTATTCAAACACAGCATTAATAAATGAATGATGCCTTTTATTAAGAATATAAATTTCATACATATGAAAAACATCCCTATTACATGGGCTCTAGGGCATACTCTCTAACAATATGCATACAAAATGGTTTCATGCTGAAACTCTAGAAACACCATAGGCCTCTCCTTTAGCACCGGAACCTGAAGGTCATCTCTGCTAAACAACTCAAAAAAAACTTAGAATCACTTAGTTCTTTTAAAGGTTGTAATAGGGCTAAGGTATTGGTTATCAATGAAAGATTAAAAGATCACTAATAAGAACAACCACTCTAAGATAAAATAGACTAATAATTCTCACTTTTAATCCCATTAACTTAAGCAATCAAGGACTTAATCAAAATTTTCCAAACCCTTTCCTATTTAAAGCTCTAAAAGACTACAACTTTTGCCTTTTTTTAAAGAAGTCACCATTGATTTTCCTTGTCAAATACCCCACACTTAAGATTTTTGCAATAGATTCTAGCTTTATTGCAACAAAATCTCATTTTTTTTGGCTTACTAGCGTTAATGTTGGCAATAAAAATGACATGGGTAATAACAAGGTTATTATTTCACTATCCATTTGACTTCAAAAATATCTCTTGCTAACAAGATCAAAAATATCTTACTACACCCAATAAGACACCTAATTCCCAATAATCCATCCAATCCTAGAGTGGCAAATTTCATAAGGGAAGATAAAATCTTTTTAAACTATATGGTTAATTATATGAGTGTAACAAGAACAAATATAGGGCATGCATTAACATACCTCTTTAGGTTTAAATTTGCTAACAATGGATAAAAATTTCACAAAGGTAGGAAAATAGTCTTTTATAAGCTCACAAGAAAACTATTGCCTAGATCACTTTCCAAGTTGTTTGAGTTTGTTTATATGCTTTGAAGGGTGATGAGGAAGGTTCTAGTGCTCTAAAATTCTTTACTTTACTATTTCATTGTATTATTTTTTATAAGTTTGAAACTGGTCTTAAGTGTTTTCAATAGGGTAAAAACTAACCGATATTCATCAAGTTGAAAATTAAACTAGCTAGAGATTTATCAAACAACATATTTGTTCTACTGCTAAGCAAAGATTCTAACTTGCATATTCAACCATTCAAGTTCAATATATTCAAAATTTTAAGGAAAAACTGGGGCAAAATAAGTTCTTATGCAAACTAAGTGATAATCTTGAACTACATTTTGTTTCTAGCAAGTCTCACAAACTTTCAAAGCAAAGAACTAAATCTACTAATATCCTAAACATAGAATGCCAAATTAAAACATAAAAACATTAAAAACATCAAAATAAAACAAAACAGATTCATGACTTAAAATGAAGAGGGTGAGATATGTCTACTTCCTGAACAAAATTAAGATTACTAAGCTCTACCTCCTTCCAAAAATTTTGTTATCTACAGCAAATGTAGAATTAACGATGATGATGGAGGCAGAGGTGGCGGGTAGCATCTCCAAAACTCATGCACAAAAGTCTCTAAAGTCTGCTTGACTTCCAACATAGTTACTTGCATTGTCTCAATCCTGCCTTACATCCGGTCCATGTGTGTCTGCTATAAATCCATCCGACTACTCAACTGGTTAAGATGAGCCTCTATCTCAAGTGTAACTGGATCAGCTGCTTATAAATTCTCTGTTGGAGCAACTTCATCTAGATGCTCATCAAAGTGAATACTATTTTCCCTTAAATACTCCTCTCTTGTTGTCCAATGACAACATGGCTTAGGTAACATGATTCTCATTCTTTTCAGCATCACATTGTTAATACACGACATGTCTCCCTCTAGTAGATTGCCTAAAGTGGGGTGAGCAACTGCTTCTGCTAAAATCGTAGCTATCCAACCAATGGAGATACTATGAACATTAGATGGCATCTTCTGTAACTCCTTAATCCTTTGTGCTATAATCAATGCACCATTAAAGAAGATTCCATCAAGCATACACCGAATAAGCATACTCTGCGAGGCATTAACTGCACTAAGATTCTTCAAACTATTATAAACACTTTTGGTTAAAAATTGATGGATGATTCTCAATGTATGATCCCTTAAAACATGAACTCTAAATTGTCCTCCTCTTCATGGTTTAGGGTTTAGTGGATATCAAATTTTTTCCTAATTTTCCTCTATAGAGGCATCAATCAATTCCACTAAAGCATTTGGTAAGAATCCTAAGTATTCTGAAAACTACTTGAAAGTCATAGAGTATCCTTTCTTTCCAAGCTTAAATCCTATTGTACCAATATTATCATTATGTCCTTTAAAATAGCACTTAATAGAATATAAAAAATCCCGAGCAAGGTATGGATAGACTTTAGGCTTGTGAGTAATGAAATTTTTCCAATCAATGTGCTGAATTAAAGGCAATACCTCATTCCATAAATTACCAGTAGGAATATTAAGGAAGAATTGACTGAAATATGCTGGTTGTATATAAGTATAGGTGCTAAAATATTCAAACTGAGTAGCCTTGGCTCTATCAACATAAGAAGGGATGCGGATACCAGAAGAACTTGATGCTTCGGATGGTTTAGTCTTCTTAATGCCACTGAAAGACAAAGATAGAGATAAGAGTGTAAAAATGGCAAGCTAATGACAAAGAAGATATCGGCAAGCAAAGATACACAAATTATTGGAAAGGGATAACATGGAAAGAAAGGAATTGAGTGAAGATGATAATGGTAATATTGCATTCATAATCACAAGCAATCATAAATCAATTTCTATGCCTAAGGTGATGCCAAAATGCAATGAGAGAATGAGCATTTATGAAAATGATAAAGTATTGTAAATAGACATGAACGAGCATGAAAGATAGTGGAGAGGTAGTTAATCATAAGCTTAGACCAAAATAATGCCAAAAAGAGAGGAATGGGTAAGCCAAAACAAGGATAAAACTCATTAAGACCTTTCATCGAACATATGGCATGCGCATATTTGAGATACAAATTGAAGATCAAGATAAAGTGCATTATCCGCCAAAATTGACATTAAGCATCCATTACATACATATTAAGCACACAACAAACAATATTGCCAAAAGAAATAAGAATAAAGTGTAAATTGCATATTGAAAGTGACTTAATTTATGTAATTTAAATGAAATAAAGTCAAGCAAAAATGGTACTAATCAAAATATAAAGAGCAAACTAGAGAATATTCATACTTGAAATTGAAGAAGCAATAAAATGGTGCAAAAATTATGGTTATGAAGTGAGTGTGTGATGTGGGTGGTGTAGGGAAGAAATGTGAAAGAAGAAAATAAAGAAGAAGAAGAAGAAGAAGAAGAAGAAGATGAAGAAGATGAAGGAGATGATGAAAAGAAGAAGAAAATGAGAGAGAGTGTGGCGGTCGAAGAAATGGAGATGGTGGTGAGGGAGTGATGCATAGCCATGTGATGGATTTTCTTTTGGTCATGCAACAATAGTGTAGCAATGTATGAAATGAAGTGAAGAACCAAAATAAGCAAGAAAAAAATTTTAAGGGCAAGGGACTCATGCACGGTAGAGCAGGTAGGCATGCCGGGCATGCACAGTCGCACAAGGGAGAGGCTTCATGTGTGTACCAATGTAGGCAGGGTAGGAGACATCAATGCACCAGCGTATGGGGAAGGGATAGTTGCACATGAAAGTGCATAGGAGAAGGGGCAGATGCGCACAGCAGCATGGTAGGGCATGGTAAAGCGTACGAGTGCATAGATTGGGGCTGTCCTTATGCGAGAAAGCGCATAGAGCCTCTGAGCTTGAAAACATTTCTAACTGTATAATACTGAAATTCCCTTAATTTTTCTTCAAAGTTTCCTTTGCACCTATATGATTGTTAAAACTCTATTTTTCCTCAAAAATTTGCTTTTCTCCTTAGAATATGAATAATATATTCACAAATTTGTGTATAAAGGCCAATCAAAATTGATACTTATGTCTAACTTCTAAATTTGACACCCTTACTTCCCTAAATATTCGTAGTCAAATTTGTAATTAATTCAATTCATGAATCTAAACTAACAAAAGTTAAACCAACAAAAAACACACAAGAATCAAAATTGTTCTTACTTAGAAATTAAAAAGCAAATAGGGAAGAGAGTTGAATTTTTGAGTTTAAAAGTCCTCAGCTAGACTATCAAACTGCTTTTAGTAATCTCGAAGCACCATGGTTGCCTCAGCAACCTCATTTTGCTTGACTTGATATGGTTTTAACCGATGCCCATTGACTTTATATTCACATCCATCTCTTGGATTTTTAATGGTCACCACTCCAAAGTTATTACTAGATATGACTTGATAAGGGTTGAGCCATCTTGGTTTCAGTTTTCTTAGAAATAATCTTAGTCTACTATTGTATGATAAGGCCATCATCCTTGGGGTGAAATCCTTCACTTTCAATCTCTTATCATGCCACCATTTTGTTTTCTCCTTGTAAATGGCAGCATTTTCATAGGACCAATGTAGAATTTTATCAACTTCATTGAGCTGCAACTTATTTTTTTAACCTGCACTTCTTAAATTTAAAGTTAAGCAATTTTGTAGCCCAATATGCTTTATGTTTTAATTCCACTAGTAGATGACATGCTTTTCCATAGACAATTCTAAAGAGAGAGATGCCTATAGGGGTTTTGAATGCAGTTCTATAAGCCCATAGAGCCTCATCTAACCGAAGAGACCAATCTTTTCTAGCATTGTTGACGATTTTCTCTAAGATCAATTTCAACTCCCTATTAGACACTTTCACTTGTCCTTTTGCTTGAAGGTGATATGGGGTTGTGATTTTGTGCTTAACACCAATTTTTTGAAGCTAAGTTCTAAATTGATGGTTAACAAAATATTTTCCACCATCACTTATAATAGCCCTAGGTGCTCCGAATCAAGTGAAAATATTTTTCCTAATGAATTCAAGCACAATTTTGGCATCACATGTCCCAGTAGCTATTGCCTCTACCCCATTTACTCATTTAATCCACAACAACTAAGATATACTCAAAACCAAATAAATTTGGAAATGGTCCTATGATGTCTATTCCCTATACATCAAAAATTTCTACCTCTAGAGCATTGTTCATAGGCATCTTATCTCTTTTTGAGATATTTCTTGCTCGTTGGCATCTATCACAAATTTCTATAAATAATTTCACTTATGCAAAAAAAGTAGGCCATAAAAAACTTGATTGAAAAATTTTCTAGACGGTTCGATTTGGCCCTTGGTGACCTCTAACCTCTCCTCTATGACATTGCCTCAATATATCTGCTTGTTCCACTTCTCAAATGCATCATCTAAGCACTTGATTCGGATAAATCTTGGTGAGGTACAGATCATCCCAAAGATAATGCTTGGCATATGCTTGAAGCTTTTTCTTTTTTTACCAAGTAAAATCTTTCGGAAGATATCCTTTTGCAAGAAAAATAGCTATATTAGCATACCAAGGAACTGAATTTGTATACGTATATAAAGTATAAATATGATCATCTGGAAATAAGTTAGAAAATTTTCCCTTTTCTATATAAGTATGTCCAATCTAGGTAGATGGTGAGCTATAAAATTTTTAGCTCCCTTTTTATCGTTTATCTCCACATCAAATTCTTGAAGTAACAAAACCCACATAATAAGCCTTGGTTTGGAATCCTTCTTAAGAAAGAGATGTTGAAGTGTTGTGTGATCCGACCACACTGTCACTTTAAAACCAAGGAGATATGGTCTAAATTTTTCAAAAATGAATACCATTGCCGGAAACTCCTTTTCTATGGTGGTGTAGTTCACTTGTGCTTCTATGAGTGTGTGACTGGCATAATAAATGGTATGAAAAATTTTCTCCTTTCTTTGCCCAAAAACTGCTCCAACTGAAAAGTCACTAGCATCAAACATGATTTCAAAAGGCAAGTTCCAGTTTGGTGATGCTATGATAGGTGTTGTGATTAACTTGCGCTTTAATTGGTTAAAATCCTACAAACACTCATAATCAAAGTTAAATGCAACATCATTAAGTAGTAAATTGTAAAGTGGTTTAGCTATTTTAGAAAAATTCTTAAAAAACCGACGGTAAAACCTGCATGACTAAGAAAATTTCTAATTACTTTAACATTTGTAGGAGAAGGCAATTTTGCAATTACCTCTACCTTTGCTTTGTCAACCTCAATACTATTTTCAAAATTTTATGCCCAAAAATAATTTCCTCCAGTACCATAAAATGACATTTCTCCCAATTGACAACTAAATTAGTTTCTTCACATCTTTTCAAAACCAATGCTAGATTAGATAAACATGAATCAAAATCACCACCATATAAAGTAAAATCATCCATAAAAGCTTCCATGAATTGTTCAATACAATCGTGAAATATGGCCACCATGCATCTTTGAAAAGTAGCCGTGGCATTACAAAGATCGAAAGGCATTCTCTTATAGGAAAATGTGTCATAAAGGCATGTAAAGGTGGTATTTTCTTGATTTTATGGGGCTATAGGAATTTACGTATACCCTGAATAACCATTTAAAAAATAGTAAAACCTATTGCCAGCTAATCTTTCTTGCATTTGATCAATAAAAGGCAGAAGGAAATGGTCTTTTCTAGTGCCACTATTTAACATCTTATAATTAATACACACTCTCCATCCCGTTACAGTTTGTGTTGGGATTAATTTATTATTATTATTAGTCACCATAGTCATACCTTCCTTTTTAGGCACACATTGCACAGGATTCATCCAACTACTATTTGAAATGGGATAGATAATACCTGTATCGAGTAGTTTTAATACCTCCTTTTTCACCACTTATTGCATAGATGGGTTAAGTCTTCTTTGAGGTTACACTACCGACTTAACATCCATCTCCATTGGTATTTAGTGTGTATAATAACTGGGGCTAATTCCCTTCAAATCTGAAGTCTCTTGTCCTATTGCTCCATTATACCTTTTTTAGGATCTCTGCTAGCATTTTTTCTTCTACACCTGACAAAAATAAAGAAATAATTACAAATTTTGCATTTTGCTCAATAAATACATATTTTAAATGTGAAGGAAGAGTTTTGAGTTTAAAGTGATTTTCTCCCTTAGGAGAGGACTGTTCATCCTCCTTCATTCCTTCACTGTGCTCTCTTTCTAGTTCTTATATCAGCTCTTCTTCTTGCTTTTCCATGTCCTCCTTGTTAATTGAATGCATCAACCAATCCTGTAACTCATCATTTAACAGATTTTTTTTCCTACTTTTCCTCTACACATTCTTGAATACTTTCTACAAAATAAATGGATTATTCAAGGTTATAAGAAGGGTGTTTTATTACTTTATTAACATTAAAAACCATTTTCTCCTCCGTTAAACCTCAAAATAATTGTTTCTCCATATACATCTATTAAAGCTTTTAATGTATTCAAGAATGGTCATCCTACTATTAATGGTACTTTTCGATCCTCTTCCATATTCGTTACCACAAAATCAATTAGAAATATAAATTTCCTACTTTTACCAATAAATCTTTAATGATACACTTTGGTCTCTTTACGGATATATCCGCTAATTGTAGTGTCATTCGGCTCTCCTTAAGATAACCTAAGTTCAATTTTTTGCAAATTGAATAAGGCATTAAATTAACACTAGCACCTAAGTCACATAAAGCATGTCCAACAAAAATCCCTCTAAATTCACAAGGTAACATAAAACTTCCAGGGTCTTATAATTTTTCAAGAATTTTTTTCATTAAAATAACATTACAATTTTAGGATAATTGAACCATACCTATACCCTCTAGCTTCTTTTTATTAAAACATAATTCTTTTATAAATTTAGCATATTTAGGCATGTGTAACAGAGCTTCAAAAAATGGTAAATTTACATGTAACTTTTTAAACATGTTTAAAAATTTGGATAATTGTTCATTGTTCTTTTCTTTTCTAGCTAGAGATGGAAAAGGTAATTAAGATTGATTAAGAACAATAGAAATGAGTTTTTCTTTACCTTTACCCTTCTTAACAATCGAAGATACCTCATTTAAATTTTTAGAGTTAGGAATGCTTACCTCCATTGTTGGGCTTCATGTACTTCTTTCTTTTTTTTTATCAAAGTTATTCCTTTTGCTTCCTCTTTAGGATTGCGATCAATATTAGATGGAAAAATTCCTTAAGCCTGATTTGAAATTGAGTTAGCAAGTTGCCCCATTTGGTTTCTTAGTTCCTAATGGATGCTTCTTAGTTTCTCATCCAAATATCTTGAGATTTCCACCTCGCATCTTGACTAGCAATAATTAAATTTTGATAAGCTATGAAATTTGCAATCATTTCCTCTATACTTGATTTCTTTTCTTGTGGGGATGGGGGTTGAGGTTTTTAAAATCTAGGTGGTTGATGATATGTAAATGGGTAGTGTGGTTGAGATTGATTTTGGTAATGAGGATGGTTATAAATTTAGGAGGCTTGGTTCTGATTACATGGTGCTTTTGGTTGAGGGTTAGAGGTGGATACTCGATTCCCTTCTCTCCATGAAAAATTTGGATGATTTTTCCATCCTGGATTATAGGTTATAGGGGTTCAAGGCATCCACTTTCTCTACTAATGCTTCACCATTGTTCATACTGGATGCTTTGTGAGTTCCCACATAAGCATCACATTTGTTAGACAACATAGATACATTTTTAATTTTAAGCTCATTTATTTCTCTTAAATGTTCTTTTCTCATTAATTCCATTTGAGCTTTTAGCATAGCTATTTCATCTATATTATGCACTCTTTATTTCTTTTATGCTACTCTAGAGATCGCCCATTGAGCATCATTGGTAGCCATCTTATCAAGAAGCAAGAATGCTTCTTCAGGAACTTAGCTCATGAAACTACCATTTAATGTTGCATCTAATAAAGATCTCATTGCTTGATTAGCTCCAGCATAGAAAATATGCATTAGTTGATAAATAGGGAATTCATGATTTGGATAGCTTTTTAAAAGTCTCTTAAATCTTTCCTAGGCTTCATGGAATGGCTCATCATAAAATTGCATGAAGTTATTGATTTGTTTCCTAATAAAGGCTATCTTAGTCGGTGGAAAAAAATTACACAAAAAATTTTCTTGCATTTGTTGCCAAGAATGAATGGACTGATGGGTAGCATTTGTAACCAATCTCTAGCCTTTCCTATGAGTGTAAAAGGAAAAGTTTAAGCCTAATAGCATCAATTGATACATTTAAGATTTGCCCAGTATCACTAACTTTTAAGAACATATTTGAATGTTGTGAAGGATCCTCTATATCTGAGATCGAAAAATGATTTTTTGTACCATTTTAATGGTAGCATATTTTATCTAAAATGGCAGGTGGTAAGGAATCCTAATAGTTCTATGTTCTTCATTCCACCAAGAAATAACATAGTTCCTGATGGTCCTGGATTTAAGTCCATTCCATGGAGCTTGATGAGGTATGTTTTACTCTTCAATCTGGTGGATCATTCATAGGTGGTTCTATTTTTGGATCATTCATGTTACCTCGTAGCCTTCTTATCCTATGAAATATCCGTTCAATTTCAGGGTCTATGGGTAGAATTGGGTTGTTTCTCACCATAAACCAATCACACCTAAAAAATTAAAACAATAAAATCAGAAAATAGATAAAGAATAGAAAGAAAAATACACAAAAATCACTTTAAAAATCAAGGTAAATAAACAAATGCCAATGTTTTCCTGGCAACGACACCAAAAACTTGACTGGCATTTAGCAAGTGTACTAGATTAGCTAGTAATATAGGAAAATATAATTACGACCCTGAAATATCGAACCTAAGGGAAATCTGTGTTTGTATGAAAGAATTTTGAATTTTTAAAATGGAAGCTTGTGTATAAAAGAAAGAAGAAAAATCCTAGAGGTTATGATTTTGGAAAGCTTATTGAAAAGTGAAAACAAAAAAAATTAATTAAAAGAACGCATGTAATTTAAACTAGCTTTAAATGAAGCCAAGTAAACAGATAGAGAAAATATCAAGATTAAAACAACTTTCACTAAAGGAATATCGACTTTAATTCAAACTATAATGACTTAAATTCAATACAAATGTTAGTTATTATGGAAAAACCAGATAAAATAAAGCCTAATATCTTGAATCAAGAATACATTTCTTAAGCATCAAAGTCTCATTTAAGAACAATTTAACACTTAGCATAAAAATCCAGTTGATATTCCTAAATGTTCATCAAAGTCTTTTACAAAAACTTCAACTTCAATTTATTCTTAATTCTTCCTCTCTTAGTCTTAACCAATATTATCAATACATAACCATCTCAAAATCAGAAAATAATCATGCACAGACAATGAAAATTAACCTAAGAACATGAAAATCAATGATAGTGCCTAAAAAAATTTTTAGTTATTAAATCAATAAACCAACAATTAGCCTTAACTCAATCAAAGACAATAATATGCTTAAAACTAAGAAATAACCTACTAATATTGAAATTAAAGCTTAATCAAGTCATCACAAAATAAATCAAGGCTTCAAGAAACCTTTAGCAAAAGTAAAGAAACTACTCACTGTTTATACTAAAAACTAAAGCTAAACTAATGAGAAGAATCAAAAATAAAGAGTTATAGAAGCTCTCTTAATTAACTTGTATAGAAAAACCAAGAAAACTCTTCAACTCCTAAGTTTTGTTCCTCACAACTAAAAAAAATGTAAAACTAATTTTAACTAAGCAAAGAAGTTGTTGTTGATGATTGTCCTACTTGATCATGATGTTTTGGTACTTTTTCGATTATTTATAGTCAAAACAAGACATAGTGGCCTTATAAACTTCCTGAATTAGGATAGGAAAAGACCTCTATTTAAAATAGAAGTTTCGTCAAAACATCAAACTTTGTTGCACAGCCACATAAAATACAACTTTATTTGATGCACTGCCATGCATTCTCTTCACTGGGCTTGCACATCCATGCATGTATTTTGGCCTTCCCATGCACATCCATGCATGGATAAAAGATGAGGTGCACGACCACTCAGGGAATGGCTTCTTCAAGTGAATGGCCATTCACTAGTAGCCTGTACTCAACTTACTTCGCTTGTCTTCATACTCGACCATTTAAAAATTCAGGCAACTTTATGCATGACTATGTAAAACTTCTCTAGACTTCACGTAAGATTTTCTGGCTTCAATTTTTTAATTTTGTAGATTTAACCTAGAACTTCTCATATTTTGTAATTAAGATTTTTTTTTCAATTTAACTCTGAAAAGCACCAAAACATACAATTAGCTCTTAAAACAAAATTTAATCATTTAAACTAAAATTCAACTAACTTACAGCTAAATCATTCTAAAAAAAATATTATACAATTCACAACTATCAAATTATATGATAAAATAAGATTTAGGGACTAAAATATAATTGTTATTTAAAGGTGGAAAGTAAATAAATGAAAGACAAAAATAGTAATAAAAAGAATTAAAGGGAATTTAAAAGATTAAAAATATGATTTTAATTATTAAGGAGGTAAATGTGCAAACAATTGAATTAATAAAGATTAAAATGTAATTTACCATCATTTGAAGTTATTAAAGAGACAAAATATAAGGTGAAGAAAAGTAATCATATAATCAATGATATAGCATAATCAATATTGTAAAAAAATGAAGGTGAGTAACTGAAGTGTAAATAAAGTACAAAATAAGAATTAAAATGTAATTAAGACAAATAGAGAGCAATAATTGAGAGATAGATTGTAGATACTTGTATATTTTACATAGATAAAGAAAATAGAATTAATGAGAGAAAAGGAATTGCAGATGAGTTGTACAGAAATTTTACAAGTGGGTAAAAAGGATTAAGAACCAAGGTTCATAATTTGGGTAAACAAATATCACTTAATTTAATAAGACAAGGAAGCACAAATAAATCTGTGGATAAAGGCATAATAAAAAAAAACATAAGTAGAGATGAAATCATAAAGACTTATTTGGAAGTTAAAAGTTATGAATTCATTATGTACAAGAATTAAACCCCAAGCTAGAGATTTGAAGTATGTGCATATAATTAAGTATAATTGGTGAATCAAGGAAAAAAATAACAATTTAAGGACAAAAAAACAAATGAGAAACAATGATAGGTCAAAAATTAAGCTAGATACCTAATTATAGAATTATAACAAAGAAAAAGATTTAAAAAATGAAAAGTCGAAGCAAATATTAAAAATATATATTTGAGACCAATTGAAAAATTTCAGTAAAAGTCAAAGTATAAGGTGATGAACTAGATTATTGGTCTTTGAAATGAAAATACAGAATTTGAATTGATCAGTATACTACAAGAAAATTAGCAAATAGCAACGAAAATTAGCAACCGAATTTGTTGAATTTTCGTTGCTAATCAAAATTAGCAATCGAAAATAGCAACGAAAAATTCGATTGCAATTTTGACGGTTGGTATTTTTAGCAACCGAATTTATTTTTCGTTGCTAAATTTAGCAACAGAATTTCAAATCCGTTGCAAAATCTAACCAATGTAGAATTCGGTGAACTGGTCAAAAATAACAATGGCAATTAATTTCCATTGCTATTTTTAGCAACGAAATTGACATTTTCGTTGCTAAATTTAGCCAGTATTATAAAAAAATGTACAATAGAATTTTCATCGCCATTCCATCACTAAAAATTATTATAATTTTTTAATTATTATTTTTTATGAAAAAAATATATAGATAATACATTGCAAAACCACACTATCTCTGGACAACATTTAAGCAAGCAAAAATAATAAAATTTTACAAACTTTCCAATTACCTTCTCCTTGAAATCATAAAGTCAATTACAAATTCAAATAAAAGTAAAAGACCTTTGATCTATCATTGAAATCATAAGCTTTGTAGTGTTTAAGGTTTAAGATGTATATGCTCGAAAGATAACAAGAAGAAAACAATTAGACAACCTTTGATCTGTCAAAACAAAAATTCTTGCTACAAACTCGAAAGTTGTTCCCATTAGAAATTCGCCAGCAGTCATGAGGCAAACCTTTTCTGGATCATGCAAAGCAATCCAAATGCTGGTCGCAACCTCAAAATTTTGAGGAAGAGAGTGGCTAGCAACAACAGGAATGCATTTTATCACATTTAAGTAAGCCATTATTACATAAACATCTTTTGCATACACCCCATATAATGCCTATAAAATAATTAATTTTATATATAATGACAAGTTCAGTTGAAATTAATCGAGAACCAACTGAGAGCAGATTATAGAGAACATACAAATGCAACTTCATCTGGTTGCAGACCTAGGCACAATTCATTCATGGCTACTCCAACAGATGCCTGATAAGCAGGAACCATACCTAAAACATAATAGAGAGCCTGCAATACAAAACGCAAACAATATAGCAAGCAAGAAAAAAACCATGCAATGATGTCAAAAGATCATTAATCATCAAAGTGATGCTCTAAAGAAAGATATGTAACTGATAGTATTCTAAGCCTTGGAATCAGTGAAATTGTGGATCCATATGTAAAAAGAGAATCTGGAGCACGTTGTCATGAAGTCCGGTCCTTCTAGAAGATAAGAGAATGTGCTCCAATAGCTGACAACAAAAGAATTATATATCTATTACCAAAGCAGCAAAATCCCTATATGTAAAGTCAAACAAAATGGCAAGTCAAAACTTACCAAGGCACTAGGAACATCATCTTCCTCCCTCATTGATAATAGAACCATGTGGAGCATGCACAAGAATGGTTAATCACTGTCCAATAACTGGTACAACAATGCCATCCCACCAATCCCAGTGGCATAGCAATTCAGGTGTAGCCACATGAAAAGAATAAAAAATTTAGAATACATACATCAAGAGGCACTCGTCTAGACTTCCTGGATTTGTGATCAGCTAGAGCTTCAAATGAATCCCGACCAGTTGATGTTACTTGGCTTGGGCGATTATTAACGGTAGATACAAGGGATAATAGAGACGGAGAACTATCAATAGCAAGCTTTGCACATAAGAGTTTGCTTTGGAGCCTTGAATGATCTTCGACGAGCATTAAAATTACAATAGCCTTTTCAACCAAAGCCATTGAAAGCTTAGTAGTATTTTCTGCTTCTACTTTAGCCTCTTTTGCTGATAAACTCTTAGCCATAACACTAGATGCTGTTGCAGCAATAAATTTAGTCTACACCACAAGAAAAACTCGATTTAATCACTATTGGACCTTTTCTCCTCTAAATAATACAAATAAAATTGTTGAAGATGATTTCATGTTTTTGTCAATTTTGATTTAAATACACTAAAAATATAAACTTTGCATACATTATAGATTTATAAAGGAATCAACCAATGCAATGTTTTTGGATTGGATACCTAAACATACCAATAGATGCATCTGGTATTTCCCTATTGCAGGTGTTGTTATTGGCCCACGTGTTAGGCTCATTTGTTTGGCTAAGCCTAAATTAGTATTAACTTCCAATATTTTTAAATATGTCAAGTTGTCTAAGACCTGTAATTATGAGGTGTATAAATAAAATATTGTTTAAAGTATCATATTTTGTGTAAACTGATCAACTACCATGTAGTTTAATCATGCATCTAATGAGCAATAAAGGAGTATAAAATCCAATATGTATGAGCATGTTTGTGTGTATCTTACATGCTATAGTCCAAAGTATTTTCTTTATTTATGGTGTCTTAAAAGATGACATGACATATTAAATGTCTATTCACCCAAGAGATAAGTAAAATCTGCAACCAATCAAGCATGGAGACTAGATGCTATTGATCTTTTTGATTTATTGACAATGTTATTAGTTTGAAAACTAGCAGTTTAGAGAAAGAAACAGACATATATAATGAGGTTAAAAATTTGATATTAATCATGACTATCATTTGATTTTTTATCTCCTGCATCTGGAGCAGATAGAACCACATCATACCTAAACTCTTAATTTCTTCTTTTAAATAGTTAGTGTACTCTGGAGTACACACTTAATAGCAACTGCCTCATTTCCTTTCCCTTATATATTTTAAAATTTTCAACCACAAAATGAGAGGAAAAAAGAAAAATTTATAATCAGAGGCTCTCCTATGCATTATTACCACTCATGATTCAGGTTTTGCATATGGCTTCTTCTTTAGATTAAAAACTATTATTCCATATTAGGTTAATGATTTGACAGCCCATCAAAAATTAAAATTTAGATTGTACTAAAATAATCTGGGTTAACATTTATAACTAGCATAATATTATGAAATGTAAAATTTACCTGAACCTGCAGCTCCTTTGCAACAAAATCCAATAAGGCACCCAAAAGTCTTCTTTTAAATATTGGTAATGATTCTTCACGCCTTCAAATCATGAAGAAATTAGTCATCTATTAATACATACTTTCAAGATGAAAGATACAGTAACTGAACTCAAAAGTTTCAAACATCAATAGATAAATAAAATCTTATGTAAGGTTCCTTGGAGTTACAAATAATAAATCAATTTTATAGATATCCAATTTGAAATGGAAATAGATGTCAACTTCCTTATTTTATTTTAGAATTAGCAAATTTTATACCCGGATGATATTGCATTTTACTAAATTACAGAGAGTTCAATTTCAAAAATATATCAAAATATTAGGACAGGAAGAACGAAGATGGAATGACAATATCGAATAATATGCTACGGGGGAAAATGAGCAATAACCATTGACAAAGATGTCTGAAAACTGTAGGAGTCAAACCAGACGATTGGCTAGGCCTCAAATTAAGAACAATCTTTTGGTTTGACTCCGAGAAAATTCAAATAAATCATTTTAACAAATTAAAAATGACTATTCCCTCTATATACAATTTCAACATTCCAAGCTCATGTGAAGAACAATAAAAAAAGAAAAAATTTTTATTAATTAATCAACTGAAAGCTAGTTGGTGACCTAGATTCTAAGGAGTGATCAAACAAATACAAAAGGTTAAAACTTAATCACACAAGCTGACTCAAAGATTCGCTGAATTCAAAAATAATCACCTAAAAGAACTAATCATATCAAAGATACAAGAAAAACAAAATCCCCAAAATCACCCATAGAAAAAAAAAAGAAAAAGAAAAAAAGGTTCCATCTTGAAGTTACTGAAAAATGAAGTTACTAAAAAATAAAGGAGAAACCAATTGTCCCTTTACCAAAATACAAACAGGAAAGATAGGAGGACAAAAGAAAACAAGAGAACAAAATATGAAATGCAAACAAAGTGGAAGAAATTGAAAAAGATTCAAAAAGTAATTGTCTCACAACTAACATAAAAAGACAAGAAAATACTTTGAAATCCTCTACCCAAAATAAATAAATAAATAAATTACTATACCTCAATCGGTGATTCTAGGCAGGAAGTCTGAAACCATTCGATTAAGGGAGAAATAGCTTATTCCTGAAGTCAGGGATTGATAGTTTTATATGATACATGCAAATATTGTTGTAAGAACAAAAAAGCAAACTAGTCTAACTACAGACAAGCAATCATGAGTCACAAACATCAGCCACAGTTGGGCCATAATTGTTCAAGCAATTGGTACACAAGAGTCAAAAAGGAGTCTTAGAAGATAAACTATCATACCAATTCAGTCAGGATATACCTTGTGCAAATATTGTTTGAAACTGCTCTCACCAGCAGCAGCAACAACTTCTGCCTACATAACAACATAAAGCACTTTATATCAACTACTCTGAGATAAATAATAATTCAATTACACAAACACATGCCAGACTTATATCTTTTTATTAATATGCAAAGATAGACAAGTGGTTAGGTAATTACAACAGAAGCAGGTGCAGCAGCCACCCTTCTACTAACACTCGTGCCCAGAACAAACCTTTCTCTCAAAGCTACCTGCTAAATGGGAAAAGATGAGTACCTATAACATGTATTACCATATAGTACATTTAGCGAAACTACTTACTTGCTCCAACAAGCAATTGAACATTGCTTTTACATTTAGTACAAACACTAAAAGGGTAGACATCTAATGGTTGCTTTGAAAATTAACTTCGGAGGTATCAAAATTAAATTTGATGGTTATAGCTCGTTCGATGAAATTTTGGCTTGATTTAATTGATTGGAATTTGAATTTAAATTTAAAATTTCAGCCTCTACCCCTAAATATTATAAAAAATAATAAATTTGATGAAAAATAAAATTAAAAATATATCCATAGAAATTTTAGTGTATGCATACATTTATGAGTAGAACAGCTTAAAATAAAATAAAATGGACATGTTTTATCTAAATAAAGAAGAAGGTTACTAAATAATTTTAAGCGCTATAATCAATACTCTTCAAAAATAACTCTTCGTAATTAAATTTTAAATTAAATGGATTCACGTAAATCAGACATAATGTAGAAGGGAGTTGTGGGATTACCTGTACCTTAGTGTTAGCAGACTCAAAGGCCCCATCATCACATGAGCAAGTATTCAACAATCGAACAGAGAAAAATACATATGGCTACAACATAGAAATGGATAGCTTCTGGTCTTCTATAAAATAAAATGTTGTACTACTATATTTATAAAAAATTATAGGGAAATAAATTCTAAAATTATGCAACTTAACGACAAAACCAGAAGAGTTTAAAGGCTTTGGTCTCACCACAGAAGGCCAACTTGCCTTCATTCAGTCTCTCATCTTTTTTTTTGGTAATATCTTATCATTTCGATTTATGAATGCTTAGGTGGCTTCTACAGGTCACCCCAAATTTCACATTTAATTAGAAAACTAAAAATGAGCACAAACAAAAAAAAGTAGAAGCTTTAAACATATGTTTGTTTCCCTTTTCTTCTTCTTCCTCTTTCCTTTTTTTTGTCGGTTAAATCTTTAAACATAAAATCACCCATAATATAGAAAAAAATAAAAATCAACTTACTTGGTGCGAAGGCTACTAAATAGTAATTGTACAGTAATACTATCTATGGATCTTGCATGAATCCTGCTAATTCTTGTATAGAGCCTGCACCACATGAATGGGGTTAATGAAGCCAATCAGAGACCCTTATATGCTCAAAATAGACGTTTTGATGGAGAGAGAGAGAGAGAGAAAAGGAATTACCATTGTTGAAAGGCGGTGTTCAAAGCTGATGGCAAAGATGAAGAGAAGAGAAGAGATGGGGGCTAATTTATACCTAGGGCAACAAATAAGAAAATTACATAAATACCTTTAATTTTAGCAACGGAATTCAATTTGGTTGCTAATTTAGCAACGGAAAATCAATTTGGTTTCTAATTTAGCAACCAAAATTAATTTTGTTACTATTTTTCATTGAAAATGAAAATTAGCAACCGAATTAAATTTTGGTTGCTAATTTAGCAACAGAATTTAATTTCGGTTGCTAAACAGCAACAAAATTTAATTTTGGTTGCTAAATAGCATCGAATTTTAATTTTCGTTGCTATTTTTGGGTCCAAATTTTTTTCACCTCTTTAGGATCAAAATACCAACGAAATATTAATTCTGTTGCTATTTTTGGACCCAAATATTTTTCACCTCTTTGGGGCCACAATACCAATAGATTATTAATTTGGTTGCTAAATAGCAACTGACTTAAATTTTCGTTGCTAAATTGCAATGGAATTTAATTTTGGTTGCAAAATAGCAATGAAATATATATTCCGTTGCTAAAATAATAACAGAATTAAGTTTTCGTTGCTAAATTTCGTTTCAAAATTATTTCGCCATCTAATGCCGCCATATTTAGCAACAGTCTTAGATTTTCGTTGCTATTTTTCGTGGCTATATTTTGGTGCTAAAATTTTCCTTATTTTTTAGCGACAGAGTACCACCATTTTGTATTCCGTTGCTAAACATAAATAACTCAACCAAATTTAGCAACGAAATTGAATTTTCGTTGCTAATTAGCATCGAAAATCAAATTCTGTTGCTATTTCTAGATTTTCTTGTAGTGGTACGAGGGAATTAAAAATGAAAATCAAGAGAGAAATATTATAAACAATTTGAGGTAAAATAATAACAGTGAACTATAAATCAAAGGAGGAAGATGTAAAGTAATTATGTTATAAAGATATCTAGAAGATAAATGTCTGATTCATGAGAAATGCAACCCAATTTTGACAAAGTAAAACTTAATAAAGAAAATCCAAGTTTTACAATGAGTAAAGTCAATGTAATGAGTTGAAAACCAAAATATGAGGAAAACAGAAGATCAATTGTAACCTAAGTATAAAATACAAAATCAAGTGACTGAAAACTCATAAGATATTAAAATAGCTACAAAAGACTAAAAAGGACCTTATATGTACTTAACAATTGGACAATTTACAACAAAAGATTGAAATGAGAATATTAGTAGTAGTAGTAGTAACACAATAACAAAATTTAAGACTAGACAATAAGTTTGTGAAATTTATTAGCTGGATATCCATCACAAAACATTATATGATTATCTATCTGTTATGCACTGGTTTTAAAGGATATAAGTCGGTACCCGAAGGGATAGACACTGGATTTGGACAAGTTGTTCAACAATAGAGGAAAATCTTTGAATTTTTTATGTGGCATGTATGAGTAGGATTGTACTTGTATGTGTATTGTACTAAGATTATTGAAATATTTTCATTATGATATTTATGGCATATGCGTGTTACAACCATGAATTTAAATCATATAATTTCTTCCATATCAAATGCTGCTGTCCAACCATTTCTCTGTGTTGAACTTGATCCCTTGCTTGTATTATGCATTGATGTAATACTTATGTTAATGTGAAAACCTAGCGTGTGTGTGTTGGCTAGACATCTTATCCTTTGGACCATATTCATCCCCTCATCCGGTATAAGGACATATAAAAATTGGTATTTTCCATGAAAGATATATTTAATCTATGACTACTGTACAAGTGTTATCTTTTCCTAATCATTAAATTATTAATAAACTAGGATCAAGTATGATTTTTCCATAGAACAATTGTATTATGCACTCCAACAAGTTATGCAAGAGAACCATCTTCACAATCATAATGAAGAGAAAAATTCAAACGACCAATTCAGGTTTTCAGAAAAAGTTATTTTACCTGACAAATGTATCATTCGGTAGCATTAAATATCTTTCCATTTGCATAAACATATACAGAGGGAGAATCAACCTAAAAATATAGTGTCAAATATGTAGAATTGTAATTCAATAAATTAGAAAAGATATTAGTTATTTCTTAAGCTACTCAATACAAAAGTTAGTCAAATATTATTTTCATTCCTTTTAAAATAATGAACTAATTACTTGTATGTAAAGGAATGTATTGTGGGATATTACAAATAAAGAACCACTATGGCAACCTTAGCAAGTTAATAAACATAAAAGCTACCACACGTATGCAAATGGTATAGAGAGGAATACGAATTTAATTATCATATGAATGAAAGATAGCACATAAGATATAAGTTCAAACCCTCTGAAAAGTGATTTGAGATCTACAAAAATAGTTTAGTAACTCTTCCTCAATTCATCATCATATGCTTTTTGCTTCAAGGAATCAAGTAAAACCTTCATAAATGTTAAACGATAATAAAACTACAGCCAAAGCAAGAATCTTATATAAACAACAAACTTAATTTGGTGTAATAGCTAAAAGATACCAAATGGCATACCTAATTACAAAATTTCTAATTTAATAAAATATTAAAAATAATAGATGCAAGACTTACACTATTGGACATCAAAGAATGGGTCATAGGAATTTCAAAGGTTCATAAAATCCTACTAAGCATAACATATAACCATTACAATTTAAGAAGATGCAATTTAGTACACTAATGATAATTTTTTTTAAAAAAAAGAAAATATGATAGATATGGATAGGGAATCAAACCTTTTCCTATATACAAAACCCATAAGAAGTCAAAAAAGGAATTCAAGCCATTTATGGTAAAGCCAATAAAATAAAATAAAATCCACACAAAATACAAAAGGCAACAAAAACAAACTTTTGAAATGTATGCACTTAAGCAATCCTTCTTTTCACCATCGGACGCTGAAAGATTTGTTGACGGGAAGGATTTGCCAATGAGACTTTGAAGAGGGAAAAATTAAAACTAGATCCATTTATGATAAACCATCCAATAAAATTGTTCTCCACAGCGAAACAAAGTGATTAAAGTTAATCAAACGATTAACATAATTTAACAGGGCTTTTATTTTAAGACTTAGAGAAGACTACATCATAGAAGAAACATTCAGTTGAGATCTAATTTTCCTTTGGGTTTTATACAAAATTATACCAATAAGCATCCTTCTCACTCTTCAATCTAAACCCCAGGTAACTAATAAACAAATATACAAATTTTGATATTTAGGAATCAATGATAAAAATCCAAGTGCGCATATCTTAATGTATCAAAAGCACCGATGGATGGAAGCACCATTCCAATAAATACGGTGCATTCTTATTAGGTGAGTGGACTAAATCCTTACAAGTATTAAAGCCATGTCATCCCAATCCCAAAATAATGACAAAATAAACTAATATAGGTTAATTGTATAAGTCAGAATTTTTTCATAATTAAATGATGCTTTAATGGTAAATTAGTTATTAATAAACTAAATTTAAAATTTTATATTATTAGAATTGATAATACTAGAAAAATTTTATATATTAAGGTCCATCACAAAAAGGTTGTGACTAAAAGCCTATAAAGACCCCTTCAAGGGCAGTCAATTGGGCACAGAGAATGAGGCCATTTGATCAGATGTGAACTTGCCTTGATGTGATACGGGTGTCTGACACACGTCACTGTCAAATCATCGTTACCTATACAATAGGCCATATCTGCCTAGCATAGATCAACTATTCAAGAAGTACTATTTAAGCTTCCTCGAGGTCTATGAGTAACAGGTTCATTTTCATACAAAAATAGACTCATTCTCTCTCTAAATATATACATTCTTTTTATAAGAGCTTAACTCCTAATTGCTAACTTAAGCATCAAAGTGCTAACACTCGAACAACTAAGCTAGCACCTTTTGTAGGTCTTATCCTTGACTGATATGGATCCACCATCAACCAAAGATTCTTTAAAGATGCCTAGTGGTCCAATTACAAGAGGTTATGCTAAAAAGCTGAGGATGTCCATGTCATCTTATGCTTAAGGCTTTGTTACACAAGAACTCAACAAAAATGCCTTTGAGAAGTGTTATGGAGAACTTGAAGGCAAGCATAAAGTACTTAGCCTTTTTGAAGCAAATGAAGAAATTGGGTCAACTTAAGTCATAAAAGGCTTAAACAACTTAGGCTTCAATTGTACAAGTCATATGCTTTATTTAACAGTCACATGACTCATTTAAAGTTGTATCATAATGGGTTTAAAGGGATGCTTTGTTTGGCTTTTAGTTAGGGCTCTTAATTCATTAAGTTTTGTTGGATTATTGAATAAGTAAGGCCTTATTTAAGTGGGCTACACGCCACCTTCACTAAGGCCCATTGTTTTGGGTTTGTTTTAATTATTTAAGTAGGAGAATAGGTTTGTTTTGTCTTGTAAGCCTATGGTAATTTTGGCCACAATGAAGATTAAGGCCTTATTAGTGTTTGATTAGGGTTTTAAAGAGTGAAGTAGGGTTAATCACCTTATAAATAGGCTAACATAAATTGTAAACTTCAGTTTTGAGAGTTTTTCTCTTGGCTTAGCCGAATTTCTTAGAGAGATTAGTGAGGATTACTTGCTTATCTTTTCTATTGCATCAAGAATTAGAATTACTTATCAATGATTTGATTGTGTCATTTTTCTTATTCTTCTTATCCCAATTATTTGCATTTCCATTTACATGTTGTTTGAGGGTTCAATAGGGAGGGTGTTTGTCTTTTTTTTTAAATCAAAGTGTATGTTTAAGGGGTTTCGAGTTCTTTAACCTTAGGGTTCTGTATCATTTGGTATTAGAGACAAAAGTAAGATAAATTCCTATTTATCTTAGTGCTCGGTTTGTGTTTCTTTCTTTGATTTTCTTTATACGCATGCCAAAATTAGTATTAGTAACGTTCTTATTTTTGTGTTCCTTGTGTCTTTAAATTAGCCTTGTTCTTTACATACTTTTTTTCTTGATTCATTAAAAAGCTTTTTTGAAACTAAAATTGAATCGTATTTTTTTCCTTGGCTTGAAAGTCAAATCTTGATAGTCTTTTATTTAGTTGTTATTTCCTTTATTAAAAAAAGAATTGTAGTTACTGTTTATCATTACTGTTCATTGTCACTGTTTAAAAAAAAGAGAGAAAAAATGTGAAAGAGAAGAAAAAATAATAGAAGAAGAAAGCGATAAAGAGTAATTTGGCAAAAGGAAGAGTTTAAGTAGCCAAAATTAATCCTAATCCTTTTATAAGTGTGAAAGGTAATTCTTTCTTTTAGGATTAGAAGGGGCATAAATTAATTCTTTGCCTTACACCTTTGGGAATCCTTTAAAGAATCGGAGAACTAATCCTTATTGTTTTGGATTTAGGCTTTCAAAACAAAAAAAATCCTAATCCATATCGAATTCGGAATTACAATCCTAATCCTTGTTAGATAAGGATTTCTTCTTGGAAAATATTTGTGCTATTCATTTATTATCCATTTTCTTCATCATTTTCTATCCATTTGTAGTACCATTTGGAAACATTTGCCATCATTTATGCCACCATTGTTGGTAACTCTGCTATCATTTGTGCAACCAATTTTTGGTAACTTTACCATCATTTGTTCTACCAGTTTTGGAAACTTTTGCTATCATTTTACCATCACTTTGCTAACTTTTTCCCATCACTTTGCCACCATTTTGCACAAAATTGACACACTAATCAAACTTGTTACATCATTCGGCATAGTGAACAAATTGGCTCTAAATTGATTTGTTTTGCATGTTTTCTACTTTATTTAGTTTAAATTGGTATTTTGTTGATTTCTTTTCTTTGTTGGGTAGAATACATAGGTTCTAAATTTGGTTTACTTTGTAGTGAATCAAATTCATCCATTTTATCCATATTGTCATTTTCCATAATTCTTGTTGCTTATGTCTTTGTTTTAAACTTGCTTTTGTTCCATTTACATTGTTAGAGTATCTTTGCTTGCCCAATACTCTAATTTTCTTATCATTAAGTGGTAAACAATTATTGACCGTGTATCACCACCATTGTGTCTAGAGTCTTCTTTCTAGTTTTTTGAGCTATCTTTTGTTGTTAGATTTTATTTCCTTGCTTTCTTAAAATGTGCTCAAGTTTTTGGTGTGTGATTTAAATTTTGAAGTGCAATTTTGAAGTTGCAAGCTTGAGTGGAAAAAGGCAAGAAAGCGTGAGGACATTAAGAGGGTAAAAGCCTTAATTATGCGAAACACAAGAGGAGTGACATTCTTTGAGTGTAAACATGAGAGGGAGTGCTTGTGAGGTTTTTATCTAACACTTTTTTGTAGGCAATACACCATGACTGAAGAATTTAGTGGGAAAGGAACATCGTGAGAGAATGATATAAATTTGCCCGATAACAAAATGCTATATCAAGCATTCATTGGGGAGATTCAAAAGCTAAACCTTAGGATGGATGGGATGGAAGAGAGGTATGAAGGAAGTACATCGAATGTACCTAGAAGAACAGCAAGGAGAGACCAAATTATTGAACATGTAGTGCATGACTTTGATGATAAAGATGGAAAAAAGGCTAGTGAAAAGATAGATGGGAACTTAGGAAACATCAAGCTTAAGATTCCTCTTTTCAAAGGCTAAAATAGTGTAAAAGAGTACTTGGAGTGGGAGAAAAAAGTGGAGGTGATCTTTGAATGCAACAAATATTCAAAAGAAATGAAGGTGAGCTTGCAGCTATGGAGTTCATTGATTATGCAGTGTTTTATTAGGAGCAACTCAATTTGAGTAAAAGGAAGGTGGGAAGGCATCCCATTAATAATTTGAAAGACATGAAGGAAGCCATGAGAAAAAGGTTTGTTCATTAACACTATATTAGAGAATTACATCAAAAATTGCATAGGCTTATGCAGGGAGCAAAATTAGTGAAGGAGTACTATAAGGAAATGAAAATGTGCATGGTGAGAGTAAACATTGAGGAGGATGAGGAGGTCATCATGGCTCGGTTCCTAAGTGGGCTAAATAATGATATTGTTGATGCCATTGAGTTATACAAATATGACTCTATAGAAGAAATGTTGCACATGGCAATAAAGATTGAAAAGCAAAAGAAAAGTAGAAGCTTTCATAAGACTAGCAACAAATCAAACAACTATTTGGCTTTTAAATAGACCAAAAAGAAGGAGAAGAAGGACTTTAGGGTATCTAAACCCTATAAGGTAAATTTGACACACAAAAAAGAAAAGGTACCCCAAATTCCAAATAAGGGTGTTAAAGGTTACTCTAGTACTCCTACCCCTAGTAGAGAAATTAAATGTTTTAATTATTTGGGTAAAGGGCATGTATGACATGACTATCCTAATAGGAGGGTAATAATAGCTATTGATGATGGGAAAATTACTTCTAAATCTGAACAAAGCGATAATGAAATGCTTCCTTTAGAGGATTGTCGTGATTGTGATAATGAAAGGGAGCTGTTACTTGCTGAAATTGGGACATTTTTAGTTGCTAGGAGAGCTTTAAACTTGAATGTTAAAGAAGATAGCATAAAACAAAGACATAACATATTTCACACTAAGTGTTTATTTAATAGGAGAGTGTGCATAATCATTATCGATGGGGGGAGTTGCACGAATGTAGCTAGTGCAAGTATGGTTGAGAAGTTGAACTTGGCATGTGAGAAGTATCCTAAACCTTATAGGTTGCAATGGTTAAATGATAGTGGAGAAGTTAAGGTCACATGCCAAGTTAGAGTGCCATTTTCTATTGGATGGTACAAGGATGAGGTTTTATGGGATGTTGTACCTATGCAGGCAGGCCATTTGCTTTTGGGGAGTCCTTGGAAATTTGATAGAAAAGCTATTCATAATGGGTACACTAACCAAAATTCTTTTTCGTATGAAGGTAAAAAGGTAGTTTTAGCTTCATTATCTCCTCAAGAGATTTATAAAGAACAAAAAAAATGTTTGAGAAAGAAAAAGAGGCTTCGGCCAAAGGAGTAAAAGGGAGAGATATTTTAGCCCAAGAGGTGAGAGAGAGAGAGAGAAAAGAAAAGAATAGGGGAAAAAAGGCCAGAAAAGAAATAAAACAAATAAATGGCCCATTGGTGAGTGAAAACAAGCAAGGAGGAAGGCAAAAGCAGAATTTTTATGTGAGAAAAAGGAGATATTAAGAATGCTTTAGCTTTAGGACAACCATTGATCCTTGTCATCTGCAAGGAAACTTTATTTTCTAACACTAATCTTAATCTTGATTCTTTGCCTCCTAGTTTTATTTCTATATTGTAGGAGTATTATGATGTCTTTTCTAATGAGATGTCGATTGGATTGTTGCCTTTAAGAGGGATAGAAAATTAGATTGACTTTGTGCTAGGATCTACCATTCCTAATAGACTAGCCTATAGAAGCAATCTTATAGAAACAAAGGAAATGCAAAGGTAAGTGAAAGAACTCATGAAGAAGGCATTGGTGAGAGAAAGTATGAGTTCATGCATAGTACGTGTTCTTTTGGTGCCTAAGAAGGATGGAACATAAAGGATGTGTGTTGATTATAGTGAGATCAACAAAATCACTATAAAGTATAGACATCCCATTCCTAGGTTAGATGATATGTTGGATGAATTGTGTGGTGCTGTGTATTTTACTAAAATTGATTTAATGAGTGGATATCATCAAATTAGAATGAAACTTGGTGATGAGTGGAAAACAACTTTCAAAACTAAGTATGGTTTGTATGAGTGGTTGGTGTTGACATTTGGTCTATCTAATGCCCCCAGCACTTTTATGAGGCTTATGAACCATGTATTGCATGCATATTTAGAGAAGTTTGTTGTTGTATACTTTGATGATATATTCATTTATAGCAAGTCTTATGAAGAGCATATTAAGCATTTTTGGTTAGTTTTACAAGCTTTAGATTTGAAAAGTTGTATGTTAAGCTTAAGAAATGCATATTTTGCATAGATAGACTTGTGTTTCTTGGTTTTGTGGTGAGTGCATAGGGAATTGAAGTGGATGAAGAAAAAATGAAGGCAATTCGAGAATGGCCCATGCCTAAGACTATTTCTGATGTGAGGAGCTTCCATAGTTTGGCAAGTTTTTTAGGCATTTTGTGCAAGATTTTTCTTCCATTGCTGAACCACTTATAGAAATCATTAAGAAGGATGTGGGATTCAAGTGGGGAGGAGCACAACAAAAGGTATTTGATACTTTGAAAGGGAAGTTATGTTCTGCTTCTATTTTATCTTTGCCTAATTTTGGTAAGACATTTGAAATAGAGTGTGATGCTTTTGGTGCAGATATTGGGGAGGTGTTGATGCAAGAGAAGAAACCAATTGCCTATTGTAGTGAGAAGTTTAATGGAGCCCAACTCAACTATTCTACTTATGATAAGAGCTATATGCCTTAGTGAGAGCCATGAACGTGTGGCAACATTACCTTCTTCCTAAGGAGTTTGTCATTAATACCGATCATGAGTCCCTTAAACATTTAAAGGGACAAGATAAATTGAATAAAAGGAATGTTAAATGGGTTGAATTTATTGAACAATTTCCCTATATTATTCAATACAAGCATGGAAAAGATAACATTATTGCCGATGCATTATTAAGGAGATATACTTTAATTTCCACACTTAGTTCTAAGTTTTTTAGTTTTGGGCATGTTAAGGAACTATATGTTGGAGACCTTGATTTTGGTAATGTGTAAGCAGCATGTGAACATCAAGCTTTTGATAAATTTTATAGGCATGAGGGGTTTTTGTTTAAGGGCAGCAATCTTTGTTTGCGTAAATGTTCTATACGTTATTTACTTGTATTAGAGTCTCATTGTGGGGGATTGATGGGACATTTTGGGCTGCATAAGACTTATTACATGTTGAATGAGCATTTTTATTGGCCTCATATGTGTAAGGATATGGAAAAAGTATGTAATTAATGTGTTGCATGTAGGCAAGCTAAGTCTAAAACTATGCCCCATGGTTTGTATATGCCTCTACCTGTACCTAGTTCTCCTTTGATTGATGTTTCTATGGATTTTGTGCTCGGGTTGCCTAGAACTAAATGTGGTAGAGATAGCATTTTTTTATGGTAGATAGGTTTAGCAAAATGGCTCACTTTATTGCTTGTCATAAATATGATGATGCTGTTAACATTGCTTATCTATTCTTTAGAGAAGTTATGCATTTGCATGGTGTTCCATGCACCATTATTTCAGATAGGGATACAAAGTTCCTCTCACATTTTTGGCTTGTTTTATGGGATAAGTTGGGTATGAAATTATTGTTTTTACTACATGTCACCCATAGAAAAATGGTCAAATAAAGGTAGTGAATAGAACTTTGGAAACTTCATGCTATAGTAGGCAAGATTCTCAAATCATGGGAAGATTGTTTACCTTTCAATGAATTCGCTTATAATAGAAGTATTCATTCTTCTACTAGTTTTTCACCTTTTTGAGGTTGTTTATGGTTTTAATCCACTGATTGTGCTTAATCTTTGTCCATTACCTTTACATGAGATTTTAATTTTGGATGGTAATAGGAAGGCAAAATTGGTGAAATCCTTGCAAGAGCTAATATTAAGAAGAAGAATTAGAAGTATGTTGAAAAAGCCAATAAAGGAAGGAGACAAGTGGTATTTAGTTGTGGATATTGGGTTTGGGTGATTTTTCACAAGGAACAGTTTCTAATCCAAAGAAAGAGCAAGTTGGATGCACACAGTGATGGTCCATTTCAAGTCTTGGAGCACATCAATAATAATGCTTACAAGATAGATTTACCAGGTGAGTATGGTGTTTATACTACTTTTTATGTGTCTGACCTTTCTCTTTTTAATGTTGATGCATATTTGAGGACAAATCTTTTTGAGGAGGGAGGGAATGATACGGATCCACCATCAACTAAAGATCCTTTAAAGCTACCTAGTGGTCCAATTACAAGATGTCATGCTAAGAAGCTGAGGATGGCCATGTCATCTTATGTTCAAGGCTTTGTTACACAAGAACTGAACGAAGATGCCTTTAAGAAGTGTTATGAAGAACTTGAAGGCAAGCATAAAGTACTTAACCTTTTGGAAGCAAATGTAGAAATTGGGCCAACTTAATCCATAAAGGGCTTAAACAACTTAGGCTTTAATTGTACAAGTCATGTGCTTTATTTAAAAGTCACATGACTTATTTAAAGTTGTATCTTGATGGGTTTAAGGGGCTGTTTTATTTGGCTTTTAGTTAGGGCTTTTAATTTATTAAGCTTAGTTGGATTATTGAATAAGTGAGGTCTTATTTAAGTGGGCTACATGCCACCTTCACTAAGGCCCATTGTTTTGGGTTTGTTTTAATTCTTTAAGTAGGAGAATGAGTTTCTTTTGTCTTGTAAGCCTATGGGAATTTCTGCCACAATGAAGATTAAGACCTTATTAGTGTTTGATTAGGGTTTTAAAATTGAAGTAGGGTTAGCCACCTTATAAATAGGCTAACATAAGTTGTAAACTTTAGATTTAAATCAATTATAATCTTTGAGAGTTTTCTCTTGGCTTAGCTGAATTTCTTAGAGAGATTAGTGAGAATTGCTTACTTATCTTTTCTATTGCATCAAGAATTAGAATTACTTATCAATCATTTGATTGTGGCATTTTTCTTATTCTTCTTATCCCAATTATTTGCATTTCCATTCACGTGTTGTTTGAGGGTTCAATAAGGAGGGTGTTTGTCTTTTATGTTTTTTAAAATCAAAGTGTATGTTCAAAGGGTTTTAAATTCTTTAACCTTAGGGTTTTGCATCACTCACGGTCTGATCAGAACTCACCCTCCAGCGCATCAACACTCTCTATCCTCCTTATATAGGAACTCATTTCCTTTCTATAAAATTTTGTGATTTATCATTTGGTGCATTAGTTGAGAGCTGATAGTGTTGGAAATTAACGATTACATGCATCTCATACATAAGCGGAATTTAAAATTTTTTAACCAATAGATCTGATCTTGCCATGAATTTACAATATACATATTAATGGGAATAAGAAAAATTACCTTTGATTTTTGTTGAACAGTTGATTTTCCTTTTCACCGGGTTGTCGTAAATCACAGTGTCCAAAATGAAACACCTCCAATGAGTAATCCACATTAAAGAAGGGTTGAATGAATCAATAATGGAGGAAATAAAGGGCTGGCCGAAATCCCCTTGATGCTACCAAGGGGTTGGTGGCTAGGGTTGAGAGAAAAGTGAGAGAATTTATTTTCTCTTAATTGTTCACCTTAAACCCTAAAACCCCATCATTTGGATTTTTATAGTTAGGTTAAAAATTCAACTGCATAATGGGATTGGACTCTTTAAAATTTTTGGATAAATATTAATTAGGCTTCTGGAATTAATAATAATTTATTTGAGCTCAATTAAATCCAGTTTAAGCCCTTTCACAAAAGACTATGCACAAAACCCACAAACTAGGCTCTTTATGCATATACTTGGATTTAATTACCCAAATGCATTCCAAATCCAACCAAATTAAATATGTAGGCTCCATAACACTTATGAAATATATTTAATTTATTTTGGTCCAATAATTAGGCCTCTAAGGCCTTTTATTTGTATTTCAAGATCAAAAGGTCACCTTGAAAGAATTTTTCCCGTAATTGGTAGCTTCGATTGGGAAAACAAACCTAATATTGAAGGAAGACAAAATTATCCACGCTAATATTGAAGGAGGATAAAGCGCCCCCCTTTTTGATATCATGCATTAAGGCATAAACACTCATAGTCCTCCTGTAAAAAGATGCAGGAGGAACAAGAAGTCACCTTCGCCTTTCTAGCTCCTCCCACCAATAAAAGCAAAAGGTAGAAAGCCAAAAATTTAATCAAAAGAAGGGAGGAGGAAAAATCCAGACAAGTAGGGACCTTCCTTTTATTATCAATCGGCTTAAAGATAAAAGAGAGGTAAGCTAAATTAGAGAAAAGAAGGTGTCAAGTCCAAAAACGAATGAAATAATATGCTTCAGATTAAAGGAGAACAAAAGGACTATCGACCAAGATATTAGATGACTACCACCTGCAAAAAGGCAGGAACCTCATATCAACATTAAGAAGGGATGGTCAAGGGATTCAATTACAATCAAAATAATTGATGAACCCTAGAGATGACCACGAAATAGCATAATATGGATGAAAACAACTGGAGAAAAACCAAGACAATAAAGGAGAAAAAAAGGCAAAAAATACCCTTAAAATTCCATTTTGTTGAAAAAAATAAATAAACACTATGGGCAAAGTAGCACCCTATGAAATAAAAGGAAGGGGAAAATCATCATTATTCCAATTGAAAGATTGATAAAAGTGTGTAAAATATCCCAATCAAAAGATCAGTGACAAAGTATGAAATATCCCAATCGAAAGGTCGATGAAAATTTATTAAAAGATGTGTCAATGAACAAAAATGATTTTTTTTTGAAATTTGTCTGATTAAATTTCCATTAAATTCATTTTATTGATCTCTCCTAATAAGAATAGCAAACACTAAGAATTATTTATGAAATATTACAAGATTGAAAAGAAGAAAACATAATCCTATACCTATCTTGATTACCGCTGTTCTTCCCCAACCTTTAAGATGTTGCAAACATCTTCCACATATGATGCATCAAAACTTAGGAAGTGAGGGAAGAATAGCCATGGCTTGAGAAAAATGAGGATGAAAGAATCAGCAAAATAAGGAAAATGCATCACACGACATATTCGGTGATACCATGATAAAGGATCACCCGACCATTCTTTCGTCTTCCTAAAATGGTAATATCAAAGTAAGGAAAGAAATAGTCAGAAGGCTCTATTAGAAATATTGAAAAGAGTGGAGAATAATAGATAGATAAGAATTCAAGGATCGACTCTGGTTATAGGAATCTAGATTTAAAGGAGTTTTTAAACAAACATGGAGAGTCCCAATAAATGAGGATAAATGCCCATAATAAAAGTTCAAAAACCAAAATGGAAAAGAATAATTAATTAGCACTGGTTTCTAAGAGATGCAGTCAAATATAACCATTCAAGAAGAAACAATTGAGTTAACCGATAAAGGATAAACATTTGGCAGTCAAAGGCTTAGAAGCATCAATTTTGATCGGAAGTACGAAAAAAAAGTTACTCCCTGGGTCAACTATTGATAATAAGGAAGAATACAGATCTAAACATATCAAAACTACTAACCCAATCAAAGTAATAAGACAAATACACGGGATATAAATCCCTTGTATTTTAAAAAAATAACACACAGGGAGAAAAGAGGACAAGATAACATTACTATAACAAGACCACCTCTAATCCTACAATGTCTTTCCATTAGAGTGGCATTAACAAAATGGAGTAACAAATACATGGATGTATCCACTATTATGGGAAGTTTAGGGCTAAGAGAAGGAAGCAACAAAGGAGGGTGAATAATGATAACTCCTTACAACAAGTCATGCACTGCTAGGAATGCACCTAGAGATTCATTCATCTTCCTAAAATGAAAAAGGGAAAAGAACAAATTAGAGAGCAATCGGGCGACTTCATAAGGGAAACTCTATAAAGAAAAAAAGGCAAAAGAATAAGGAGATTCAAGAAAAAGAACGAACAAATGTGCTCATTTATTGTGTCTCTCATCTCCATAAGGATAAGTCACGTAGCTCCACTATTTAATGAAGGATTAAAAGATGTAATAATTAAAAGCTTGGAAGATGAAGCAATAAAAAATACCCTTTGAGTCATTGATTTCGAAGCAACGTGGAAAAGAAAATGATGCGATGATTTGAATGACTGTTGTCAGACAAATAGTCAAGAACAATCGGCAATACCTTCGAGTAACTTTTGACTTCATAACAAATATAGATAACTTATGAAAATTGTAAAATGCAACAAGGAAAGCAAAAGGATCAAAGCACAGAAAAGGACCAAAACATAGATAGGAAAAGGCCACACAAAATATTAGACAAACAGGTTAGAATAATTCGTGTTTATAAAATTCTTTACAGGATAAGAAAAATTCTCGATCGAAGTAATTAAAAGCTTTATTATCTTGATTGATATAGCATTCCAATCGAAGTAATTAAAATATTTATTTTCTCAATTGACGTAACATCCTGATTGAAGTAATTAAAAACCTTATTTTCTATATCAACGTGACATCTCGATCGAAGTAATTTAAAAGTTTTATTTTCTCAATCGATGTGACATCCCCGATCAAAGTAATTAAAAGCCTTATTTTCTCGATTGATGTGACATCCTGATCAAAATAATTAAAGGTCATATTTTCTCGATCAAAGTAATTAAAAGCCTTATTTTCTTGATCGACATGACATCCCAATTGGAGTAATTAAAAGTTTTTTTTCGATCAACATAACATCCCGATCAAAGTAATTAAAAATCTTATTTTCTCGATCGATGTAACATTCCTATAGAAGTAATTAAAAGTCTTATTTTCTCAATCGACGTAACATCACGATAAAAGTAATTAAAAGTCTTATTTTTTCGATCGATGAACATCGTGGTCAAAGTAATTAAAATTCTAGTCCTTTGATTGATGACTCACTTCTCGATTAATGATCGGTGTAAATAAGTTTGCCATCTCGAAAACTAAAGGGTCCACCACTAACTAAAAAATGGCCAAATAGCCAGAGTCAGAACCTAAAATCTTCTGTCTCTTCTAAAGAATGATTAAATTATTTTATAGGGGATAAATGATAATACTAGAAAAATTTTATATATTAAGTCTTATCACCAAAAGGCCGAGACTAAAAGCCTATAAAAGACCCTTCAAGGCCAATTTGCTGGGCATAGAGAATGAGGTCGTCTGATTGGACGTGACCTTTTCTTGATACGATGCAGTTGTCTGACACATACCACTATCAAATTATCATTACCTATAAATAGGCCATATCTACCTAGAGTAGATTAACTATTTAAAAAGTATTATTCAAACTTTCTCAAGTTTTATAAATAGCAAGTTCATTTCCATACAAAAACAAACTTATTCTCTCTCTAAATATATATATTCTCTCTTTAAAAAGGTTCTCTCCTAATTGCTAACTTAATAATTGGAGTGCTAACACCTGAACAATCAGGCCAACATCTTTTATAGATCTTATCCTTCACAGTCTGGTCGGAACTTACCCTTCAGTTCATCATCACTCTCTATCCTCCTTATACAGGAATTCGTTCCCTTTTTATAAAATTTTATGATTTATCAAGAATGAAATTCATTTTGTTCTGTCTAACATCATTCTTTTATGATCCAAATAATGATTGCTATGATATTTATGGATTTCACATATTGCTTGACATGTAAATTCCACTACTCGATTTAAGAGTTCAAATAAATCTTTTCTTTTTTTAATTTAATTTTTCTAATTTTTTTATTCAACATTTTTTATAACTCTCATTAAACATATCTGATGGCCATAAACCATGTGATTCATAATATTTGATTCACTAAAATTGATGCTGATTTTAAATTATTTATAATATAATTTTATCTCATCTTAGAGAAAGGTATAATATACCTTTTTATTAATACTTGAATCATAGATGTAGCAAGGAATCTAGCATAATTGTTAAAATTGTAACGATTAATATGAAATTTATTATACATAAAAAATAAGAGTCGTATAAATATTTAGTGGAATCAACTTTAAAAAAATTGTTGAAATATTTTTAATTTTTTTCTTGATTAAATGGAATCAATTTTAAAAATAAAAATAAAAATTCTATAAGCTTATTTTAATTTTTTTAATTGGGTGTGATTAACTAACCTACTCATCAAAAGGTACAATATCAAAATGTTTCATTTTAAATGTTGCCTTAAAGGGATTTATTATATTTTTCAGAATTTATAAAATATTTGATGTACTTTTTTTATATTATTATTAGTATTATTATTATAAATACATTTACATATTTTTATCACTTTTTTTATATTATTTAATGGAAGGACAATACCGTTAATTATTAGTAATATTTTTATAATATGAAATATATTAATTATTTTTTATTTTGTATACTAAAAGTCCAAAACAATTACAGAGAAATGAATGTATAGTAATATTTATTAACATTGCACCATTTATGTTAGAGGCGTGTATGAACCAATTAATCGGTGCATTAATAATTTTATTAATTATTTTATTAATTTCGGTTAACTAGTATATTGGTTTCAATTTTTAACTATTTTTTTAGATTGGTTTATTGGTTAACCACTAAAAAATTTCGGCATATAAAATTAACAATATATTGCTACTTATGCACATGTAATGAATAAATAATAATAAAAATATAATTTTAATATTTATTTACTAAAAATATGTATTATAATAATATTTTAAAAAGTTATAAATTATAATATTTATAAATTATAAAAATATTAAAAAATTTAAGCATAAAATTTAAAATTTAATATATAAATATATATATATCAATTAATCGTTAATCAATGGATTTTAAAAATAAAAATAATAAATTTAAATTTTATGTTTAATTAACCTAAAAATCAATTTAATTTCGAATAAAAAATTTTGTTTTTCATACACATCCCCTGGTCTATGCATGAGATAGAAACTAAACAACTATTTCCCCAAGTCACAACATTTGTATGATCAAAGAGAGTGAAAAATTAATGGCTACAACAAATATGGGAAATGATGCGACCCACCTAATTATTACAGTTCAGGCATATAATATAATATGATTTTCCAATTTTCTTAGGCTTAATACATACATAACCATCTGTACTTGCACATATTTATCATCTTGGCCTTTAAATTTAAAAGTTTACCATTTTGACACTTATAATTGCTTATTTTAAAGTAATTAAATGCTTGGTGTAAATCTTATGAGTGTGTACATTGCACATAGATGACGTGGCTAACACATCATTTTTTAACTAATCAAATAGCACCATGTGGCATTTTAGTCTTCTTCACACTCTCTTCCTTCCCTTCCCCCTCCCTCCACTCTCTCTTCCCCCTTCCCAGAGTGTGTTCTCTCGATGGCACTCTATTCCAGCACACCTGGTTGCAAGGAATCACAGTCTCCAATGATAGCAAAGGTCATTTGTTTCTCGATGACTACATCGGCAACCAAGGGTGAACACTCATCGTTCGCTCCCCATGTTTTCCCATCTCAGCATTGGTAGGGACCTAGAGAGCTACCTTCGTTTTTGGCATTCCTTAGTAAATCTCTATATTTCACCCCTCCATACAAAATTCCACTCTCCCTATCCCACTCAAGTGAATTGGTTTCAAAATCATTCCATTCATTTTTGGAAAATTTCACTTTCAACCCGATTTACTGCCTATATGCAGCTCTCTCTTACTGGTGACTTTCATCTCTGCCACTAGAATTTAGGCTTTATCCCCCTTTTTTTTCTTCTCTTTTTGGTTGTTTTAAATTGTTGTTTGGTTATTAATTGAATTGATTACTGTGTATTTGATGTTATGGATGTATGTGATTGTAGTCTAGGAATTGAATTGATTATTGTGTCTCTCCTCTCTTTCTTTCATCTCTTTCCTCTATCTATTTATAGCCCTTTCTCTCTCACACCATTCACTTCCCCCCTCTCTCCATGTCTCTACCTTTGAGCCTTCTTATTCAATTTTAGGGTTATTCGACAAAGGGTACGAATTTACCATCCATAAATTTAATTAGTGATATGGACAAAAAAATATCTCAGCTAATGTTCAAGTTTTTAGTTTATATATATATATATATATATATATATATATATATATATATTAGTTGTGAAATTATAGAATTAAAAGTGAGAAGATTTGGTTGTGAAATTGTTCAAGAATCCTGAAATGTTACTAACTTTATAATTGACAGAATGATTTTTAGATCCAGTTGAACTAGTAGAGTTAGATCCAGTTAAACTAGAGAAAAGAATGCAATGTGAAAAACAATAACAAAAACAAGAACAAGAATACAAGGAAGATAACGTTTAAGAAGCAGAATAGAACATGGAAGAGTTAATAATGGAACAATTGAGTAAAACAAGAATAAGAAACATCCCAACAACATATCAATTTTTTGGACCTAACTTTTGTCTAACTAACTAATTTTTGTCCAATACTCAACTGAGCTAAAAATATTTTGGATTAATGGATAGAAAAAGTTTCAAAAACAAGTCAGACAGGTAGCTTTAGAGTTTGAAATTAGAATATTTAAATTTTTGATTGAAGAATTTTTTGAAGAACATCTGCCTTCACGCTTCTATAAATCGTGTTATCCACTTTCAAAGTCCACATTAGCTATATTTATGCCATATTGGATGCCTCATTAGCATCAGGCATTTAATGTCATTAAAAAAATCAAATATAAGTGTCTAACTAGAAAATATATAAGTTTAAGGAGTGAAATGATAAAAGTGTACAATTTCACGGGGCCGGTTACTTATTAAGCCTTTTTTTATACTTCCAGTTGCCATTATAATATGGATGGCTTGCATTCAACATGGTAAAGTGTGCCCAATTAAATGGTTGATATTTACTTTGAATAAGGTCCTCATGGAGTAGAATGACCCTTAGCTGAGGCCCTTTTCTGAGCTTGGTAATGCATATTTGGAGCAAAAAGTTAGACTTAAAAAAGTATTTCCTAATTAATTCTATAAATTTCTATCTAATTTCATTTTTCCATAATTTTTATTTACAAATACTTTATGGGCTTAACTTTAGGCAAGGCATTAATTTTTTTTTCTTTCCAGAAAGTTACATAGAATGCCATTTTTTACTTTATTTTTAGTAAGCCTGATAAAATTGGTACAAAACGAAAATTTCATTCAAAATTTTTTTTAAAAAAAAATGAGTCAAATTGAATCCAATTTTAAAAAATATTTATTGAGCCAATACAAAAATAACCCACTAAAATTATAACCCATTTGAACATGCTCCCAATGCCCAATGGATCTCTTAAAAAATCCCCATTTCTACCCCTCTATGTCTCTCTCTCCTTCCTTCAAAATCATGCTTTGTTCCTTCCACCCTCGTCACCTCTCTGCCTCTCCACCATTCAGTCATCACCAGCACAAAGAGATTCCATATATAAAGACCTATTCCTAAACTCCAATGGTGATTTGGAGGGTCTGATGGAGAAAAGCTATGGGAGACTACTGGAACTATGAAGCTACCCTTCAACACACCTTTTGTTTAAGATCTGCTCGTATGAAGGTATCTCATTCACATCTAAACTATACTTTTGCTTATTTTAGGTTGTTTTGGTGCTTAATCAAATTACTTGAGTTTCTAATTCATAAACACAATTGACACCCACCCCCTCAAGGCATTTTAGCACCTCACAATCATTATAATGTTGTTTTAGGATTCATTTAATTCAATGCAGGCATTAGTATGTTTGGAATTGGATATGCATTTTACTAATGCAGCTTTAAGAGTTCCTTATTTTGAATTGGGATTAGATGAGTTACTAATGAACAACAATATTAATACCTATTTCATGTAATTTTTTAGCATTGTTATATATAGATTTCAATGTGTTTTTCAAGTAGGGATTTATTGTTTTTGTAGATTATTATAAACTTATTAATTATTTATCATTTATTTTTCTATTAAGCTTTCTGATGTTACTGACCATGATAAATTCCCAACAAACAGCTTGTGTTCTATTTTTGGATATAATGGTTCTTTTGGCTTTGGTTTATCAGAAAATTTCACCCTTAATATTCTTCCTATTTATTGTTGTAGACTACATGTAATGGATGATTCTTGAATTCTTCACCTTATAATTCTTCTAATAAAATTAACAAAATAAAAATTAAGATTTATTTCTTACACTGCCATCAAGATTTTCAATTACCATATTTAAATCTTCAATGTTGTTCATTGTAATAAATTTTAGTGTCATGCATTGTTATGCTTCGATTAAAAACACATTGAACCAGAGTCATTCATACATATATCGAAGGGTCATTTTTTAATTAACTCTTGGATTATGGTCTTGAGAATTTGTTGCCATTTTAAAGTGAAGCTATATGAAAAGATGAGTAATTTATATGTGTTGTTTGATTCCAAGTAATTTTCTTTTAATTTTTAAAATAAAAGTAGTTGATCTCTTTACTTCAGAGGTTTTGTTAACTTCAAAAAATTATTTGTTGTTTGCTATTTGTAGGTACATTTTTTTCATAATTAAGAACTTAAAAAATTTAGCATTTACTAGTAGTAGGTAGGCAGTCATTATATATATATATATATATATATATTCAACATTAATTGGATCTTAAAAAAGAAAATGAAGATGTGAAGATGACTAACGGCTAACACCAATCAATTATGTGGTTTTTGAATCCACGTGACAATTTGTAATTATGCATGTTTTATATGTATTTTATAATACAAAATACAATTATGGTGAAACTAACACCAATTTCCACCATTTGGCTATGGTGTTTTAAATGTATGCAATATTCATTTAATTACACCTTACATATACAATCTATACTTTTATAATGTCTTGAGTGTTCATCTCTTGTTGTTAGAGGGGAAAAGATGTAACACCCTTATACCACTATACCGTACATACAGTGATCGAATGGCACAACAAAAAGGCAATAAAGAATAAGGCCACACTAAACAGTCTATTGAATTTTTTTTAAATCACAAATTACAATCATACCATAACATACCCATGAGGTAGACATAACTATAAATAAATATTACACAAGTACAATTCATACGATATACCTTCAATATTAACGTATATACATGCCATACTATCATCCTTGAACCCTACTTTGTTATTGATTACAATTGTAGCATCGGTTATCCATCTTTCTATCTTTATAACCTATTCGCAGTCAAGAAACTACGCGCCAAGCATCGAAATGGCTAGTTATGGATACATATCCCAAACTTTCAACAAAAAATATCTTTCACACATACACATAAATGCATGCATACGCATATACATACACATATGCATGCTTTCATGAGCATTATTTAACATTAACTATTCATTGACCATTTTGATGTGCATCCTACATTCATGCACACATGCATTTAACATGGAAAACTATTTCAATCATTCTGTAGAATATAATTATTAGTTTTATCCTTTAAAACACATCACTTAGTATAGTTGCCATTGTTACACATATCTTTCATTGATTTACAACATTACCCTTTAATTATAATTACTTATTTTAATATCACTAATTAAACTCATTTATGCACTCCATATACTATTCATTATGAAATTCACTATTTTGATTCTTAATATATTATTTTCTTGTCGTTTACACTTTTATACCAAATCATTTTACTCTAAATATGTTTACTTAGATTTTATTTTTACCTAGGAATTAATCTTCATTCTTTTATTAATTATAGGGTAGTCATTCGGACAGGCATTCATTCATTTAGTCAATTAGACATTTATCCAATTGTACACTTTAAAAGAATCTTTTTATTTCTTTCACACTTACTCTTAAGGCTTAATTTTCCCTCTCTTTATTTATAATATATGTTATGACATGAACAATTATGATTTAGTCCCTATTTTACTTAAGTGAAAAAGTTACACTTTTACTCCCTATCTTACCATATGATAGGGTTCATTCATAATTTCATGTTTCAATTAACATTCCATTAGCTAAATTACAATTTAGTCCTTGTATTTTTACTAAATTACAATGGTGCTTTCTTTTATCATTTATTTATACTAATGCCACAACTTATCTTTACATTCTTATTAAATTTTTTATTTGACATGCAACTTATTATTTTATTTCAAATACACCACTTTATGGAAAACTATATACTGATCCCTAATTTTTTAATTAATTACAAAACTGTCATTTTTACATCCTATTTAAAATTTTGCCATTAGTTCACTTATTTTCACTCTAAATCTATTATTTGGCAACAAATTACCTATTAGTTCCTATTTTATCATTTTCGTGTCAAATTGCATTTTAGTCCTCCAATATTACACAAGTTTAACTTTAAGCTATTCATTCACTATTTTATCATCTTTATTCATACATTCATGATTTTATCACTTTTACCCATTAAATTCATTATTTGGATAAATTATCATTTTGACCCTTAACTTTTCATTTTCTTTCATATTAGTCCTTTTTCATTATCATTTTCATTTACATTTCACCTTTTGCACTTTTATGTCATTTTTACCATTATGGCCCTAATATAATCCTGAAAGAAATTTTTAGATTGGATATATAGGATGTGAACCTTATGGGCCCATAACATTGCAAAAAGGGGATAACCCCGAAAGACCAATCCACCTTAGATTAGATCAAAATAGAATAGTCAGAATAGAAACTGAAACACCCTAATCTACAACTTTACTATATATATGATGCAATCTACTAAAATCATGTTATTTTAAGTAATTTTCTCAATTAACATCTATAAGCATTCACGTCATCTTATCCATATAATCATATAACTAATATACTAATTAGGTTTCTTACATCTTTCATGCATAGCATTCAGCATTTCAGCACATTTATATAAAGTATTATAGCTTCTAGATGCATGCATTTACTAGCATTCTCACTATGAGCTTATTACAACCATCACTTCCATATAACATACATATAGATATATTACAACCCTTATACATATTAAACAGGTAAGGAACTAAGCAATATTTATCAAAACTTCCTACATCAATTTCTATAGACTGGTGTTGGCCTGTCCTGATGCAGAAATAGTTCCTGTGCAAAAGCCTTGACTACCAAAACCTACACGGATCAAAATAACCCGTGCTAAGCTATACAGCTTAGTAGGGATTCTAAACATGAAAGACAACCACTCACAGTGGTCGTCAAAATATAGGATATACAAAACAATATAATAATAATAATAATAATAATAATAATAATAATAATAATAATATTTACATGTCAGAAAAAGGTAAAATATAAAATATAATAGCTTGCATAACAAGATAACACTTCACAATTAATTCAGTATACTTTATTACATACAATTCATAATGAGATATGTATATAATGTAAACAGATACCAATACATGCTTAAGAAACCACTGTTATACATGATAAATCATATATCAGATGCATAGTTCATTCTGTGATTAACTGTGAAACATTATTGCTTTACTTTAGCCTGCTTAGGTTCTAAGAGTCGATAACAGGATCGATGGATACCCGAGGGTATCAAAACTATGGACCCAATCAGGGCCAACTATACGGTGGACCGGTCAAGGACCCAAAAGGTCAAGCAACAACCCAAATGAGTTGTGTAAGACCCAGCAAGATCAACTATACTGTGGACCTAAAAAGGTCGACTGTGGCAGCTGCAATATCCCTATAGACGCCTATCTATCCACAATTGAACTATAATTGTAGGTAAATTCTATTTAATCTTTCTTTCATATATCATGCTTGCACTTATAGTGTTCATTTTGCACATGTATAATCATATGATAGCTACATTGTTACTATGACATAACTGCATATGTAAGTTCATTTTATGATACAATTGCTTTTTATATACCATCATTAGATATCTCATATTAGCATAATCATGATATGTTAATCAAGTAATGCATCATACCTATTCAAGTGCTCATTATTAATACTTTACAATATAGCATATCGTATATATATATATATATATATATATATATGATCATGTATACAAATACATAATCCCTAGTGAATAGGAATATATAACATCATTATAATATACTTCATTATGTTATCATTCAGGCATGACACACAAACATAGTCATATATAGTATTTCTTGTTTCATAGTGTAAGTGCATGTTCAAATATAATTCACTCTATCATTAGAGTATGAATATGTAAGATTAATTGCATAAAACAATCATGTACACAATTTCATCACAAGTCCTTACCCAAGTACACGTGTGAATTTATATGTGTACATATAATCTTGCATTAATAGTCATATTACATGCCCTATCCAATTCATTTTGTAATCACATAAATACATATTTAGCTCAATTAATTGAAAACCATAAAATAAAGTACATTAAAAATCTGCACAGGGCAGCATTCTGGACTCAACTTGTGAGCCACAAATGAATTTGATAATATCATTTTTAGGCTATATGATCTTCTAAAATATTATTCCCCTATGTGTCTAGTTTCCATATCATCAAAATTCACCTTAATATCTTACCTATAGCTCAAGATATTTGAAAAATACTATAGGCTGTTCATGGAACAAAAACAGTATTAGCTGTCACCTATAAAAATTCATAGCATAAAATCAAGAGGGATTTAGACCGAAATTTCTTCATCCAAAACGTACTCCTAGGTATCTAGTTTACCCATAATTTTACAGATTAAGATTTTGACTTCTCTACTAATACTTATGCCAAAAATACTAACATATGTACCTTAACAGTCCAAACAGATTCAACGAATTTCATGCTAATTATTTGAAATACTTAGAAATAAAATTAGGCATTACTTCCTTCATATAAAATTTGTATTTATGAGTCTGTTTTTCATAGGAATTAATTTCATGTAATTCTGATCATTTTACATACAGATATCTCAATTTTTCCCCAACCTGGTCCAGAATCCGAATTTAAAAGTTCTCCTAAATTTAATAAATCATAAAAAATATCTAGAGGCAGAATTGAAGGTAGGTTCCTTCTTCAATTTTGTAGGAAAATGTCTTATATAACTACAGAAATTTGATTTGTTACAATTAGAGGTCTCTATTACAACTTACACTAAATTTTCATTCAATAGGTCAGAATTTTCATCTCATCTCTTCATGCACATTTCATACATTAAACTCTCTTTTAATTACTACAAATTCAATTTAATCACAACAAGTTCCAGAAACAATATTCACATGAAACAACCAAATTCACATGCATTAAGGTAGGCCTAATCCCATTCCTTGGCCTAACTTTACTTTAACCAATTAATTTTCAGCAATTCCTTTCCCTTTATCCTTTCTATCTCTTCCTTCTTTAACTACAACACAAATCATCTCCAACCATTATTTCCAGCAACCAAACCCATCTGAAATCCATATAAGGAAAAGAAGAAGAAGAAGAAGAAGATAAAGATATGCAAAATTTAAACCATACCTTTATAATCTCTATCAAAATCTTCTTGAATAATTTTCTTGCATGAAGTTTTCTTTAAGATTTCTTAGAGATCTTGATTAATCAAGCAAGAGAAATATGAAACTTTCTCTCTTCAACAAGCTTAGCTGACCAACACTCACCACCATCTCAATTTTCTCTTTCCATCCACTAAGTTTCAGCCTATATAATAATAAGGAAAATTCCCCAAGTGATCCTTTCAAATTTTGCATGTCACATTATTAATACCCACTTCTTTGCATGCCACAAATTATTCCCCACAATTTAATTTATTCATAATTCAACCCCAGCATTTAACCTCTTCCTTACATTAGCCTCTCCACTATTCTTAAATTCTCAATTGACCCCATAAAATGTCATAATTACCAATTTACCCCGAATCAATAATTATACTCCAATTAAACCCTCAATTAAAATTAAATCACACTAAACAATTTATTTTCCATGCCATTAAAATAATGAAAACATAATTTATCCCTTAATTCAAATTTATAATTAATCTTAATCAAATAAAAACTCCTCTGAAAACATGAAATTTAATTAGGGTCATGTATGGGGTCTCACAATTCTCTCCCCCTTAAGGAATTTCATCCTCGAAATTCATACCTGAATTAAACAACTGAGGATATTGCTTCTTTATGGCTGTCTCTGGTTCCCAAGTTACTTATTATACACCATGATGTTGCCAAAGTACTTTAACCAGAGGGATCTGCTTGTTTCTCAATTGTCTGATTTCCTTAGCTAGGATTTCCTTCGGTTCCTCATCATATGTGAAATTCGGCTGCAACTGAATATCTTGAACTTGTAACTTATGAGATTCATCCGAGCGATATCTTCGAAGCATAGATACATGAAACACGTCATGAAGCTTGGTCAATTCCATAGGAAGAGCCAATCTATAAGCTACTGGTTCGACTATTTGAAGAATTTCATACGGACCAATGAATCTCGGACTGAGTTTTCCCTTTTTTCCAAATCTAAGCACTTTTATCCAAAGAGATACCTTTAAAAATACTTTGTCACCCACCTGGTACTCGATATCCCTTCTTTTAAGGTCAGCATATGATTTCTGCCTGTCACTTGCTTCTTTCAGCCTCTGCTTGATAACTTGAACTTTTTCTTCTGTATCTCTAACAAGGTCAGGACCAATTAACTTACATTCAGTCAACTCAGTCCAGCAGACTGGAGTTCTACATTTCCTGCCATACAAAGCCCCATATGGTGCCATTTGAATACTCTTCTGATAGCTGTTATTATAAGTAAATTCCATTAAGGCTACATATTTATCCCAACTTCTAGAAAACTCCAAAGCACATCCCCTCATCATATCTTCGAGAATCTGAATAACCCTTTCAGATTGCCCATCTGTTTGAGGATGAAAAGCTGTACTGTACTTGAGCTGTGTTCCTAAAGCTTGCTGTAAACTCTGCCAAAATCCATTGTAAACCTTGGATCTCGATCCGAAATTATAGACACAGGTATACCATGTAACCGTACAATCTCATTCACATACAATTCTGCAAGCCTATCCATGGAATAATTTGTTCGAACCGGTAAAAAGTGAGCTACTTTTGTTAACTTATCCACTATTACCCAAACAACATCATATTTCCTTTGAGAAAGAGGCAAACCAGTAACAAAATCAATGGTAACATCTTCCCACTTCCATTGTGGAATCGAAATGGGATTCAGGAGACTTGAAGGAAACTGATGTTCTGCTTTCACTTGCTAACATGTTAGACATTTAGAAACATAATCAACAATATCCTTCTTCATGCCAAGCCACCAGTAAAACTATTTCAACTCTTGATACATCTTGTTCCCACCTAGATGTATAGTAAATGCAGTATTATGTGCTTCATGCAACAATATTCCTTTCACTTCTATGTCATCAGGGATACACAACCTGTTATGGTAGTATACACCACCATCTTCTTTCACTGAAAAATCTGATTGATCACCTTCACAAACTGCTTTAACAATCTTTTATAACTTTACATCATCCGTCTGAGCATCAATCATTGTCTGCTTAGCCATGGGCCTAACTTTAAGCTGTGCTAGTAAAGCACCATCCAAAGTAAATTTCCATCTACACTGTTTTAACATCAATACTGCCATTGACTTACAACTCAAGGCATCAGCAACCATATTTGCTTTTCCTGGCTGGTAGTCAACTATACAATCATAATCTTTGAATAGTTCCAACCATCTTCTCTGCCTCAAATTTAGTTCTTTCTGAGTAAGCAAGTACTTGAGGCTTTTATGATCAGTATAAATCCTACATTTTTCCCAATACAAGTAATGCCGCCAAATCTTTAAAGCAAATACCACAGCTGCCAGTTCTAGATCATGAGTCGGGTAGTTTTGCTCATGTGATTTCAACTATCTAGATGCATAAGCTATAACTTTACCATCTTGCATTAATACACAACCCAAACCAACCTTAGAAGCATCATTGTACATTGCATACTCTTTCCCTGACACAGGTTGAGTCAACACTGGAGCTTCAGTCAACATCTTCTTCAACCCTTCAAAGCTTGCTTGACAACGTTCAGACCATTCAAACTTAGTATTCTTTCCTAACAGCTTAGTGAGGGGTGAAGCAATGATAGAAAAACCCTTCACAAAACGACGATAGTAACCAGCCAACCCAAGAAAACTTCTAATTTCATGAACATTCCTGGGTGGTCTCCAATTAACAATAGCTACAATTTTATTTGGATCAACCCTAACACCTTCAGCAGATACAACATGACCTAGGAAAGAAACTTCCTAAATCCAGAAATCACATTTACTCAATTTGGCATACAACTCATTTTCTTTCAAGGTTTGCAATACAATTCTCAGATGTTCAGCATGTTCAGCTTCATTTCTGGAGTAAATTAATATTTCATCAATAAACACAACAACAAATTGATCCAAGTAGGGTCTGAATACCCTATTCATAAGATCTATAAATGCAATAGGTGCATTAGTCAACCCAAATGGCATAACTAAAAATTCATAATGCCCATAACGAGTTCCAAAAGCAGTCTTAGGAACATCCCCATCTTTAACTCTGTGCTGATAATATCCTGATCGCAAATCTATCTTTAAAAACACACCAGCACCACTTAACTGATCAAATAAATCCTCTATTCGTGGCAAAGGATATTTATTCTTCATTGTCACTTTGTTCAACTGTCTATAGTCGATACACATTCTCATAGACCCATCCTCCTTCTTTACAAATAAAACCAGAGCACCCCAAGGTGACACACTAGGTCTGATGAAGCCTTTGTCTAACAATTCCTGTAATTGAACCTTCAACTCTTTTAATTCAGATGGAGCCATTCTGTATGGTGCCCTGGAGATTGGGGCTGTACCAGGTAACAAATCAATAGACAACTCAACAACTCTTTTTGGAGGAAGACCAGGTAATTCCTCAGGAAATACTTCTGGAAATTCTTTCACAATCGGTATTTTGTCAAGCTCCATTGTATCCCTTTTTGAGTCAAGAACCAAAGCTAAAAATGCTTCACATCCTTTTTTAAGACAACGCCTAGCTTGCATTGCTGATATAACATTAGTTGATAGCTTAGAAAAATTGCCTTCTACAACCACTTCCTTTCCTTCATCATCCCTGAGAGTTACTGTTTTCATTTCACAATCTACCACTGCATGATTCTTGGATAACAAATCCATTCCAAGAATTACATCAAATTCATGAAAAGGCAACACAATCAAATCTGCTGGAAACTCTCTCCCTGGAACTACTATAGGACAGTCTTTACACACCTTATTAACAATTATACTATTTCCCAATGGACTAGTTACACATACATCAAAATCTAACTGTCGTGTTTTAAAACTATCTCTACTCGAAACCCCAATACAAACATATGAGTGAGTAGAGCCAGGATCAATGAGTGCATGTATGTTACAATTATAAAGAGAAAAAGTACTAGCTATAACTTCTGGAGCATTATGTTCCTCCCGAGCCTTCATGGCATAAGCCCGTCTAGCAACCATTTGAGTATAAGGTCTATCAACTGTTTCTGACATATTTTGGAACTGAGATCCATGATGAGTTGATCCAAACCTTCCTCTGCCTCTACCTCTTCCAGATGGGGCTGCATTAGAAGCTCCCCTGCTATTCTGTTGCTTAAAACCTTGATCCGATTTCAAAGGACAATTTGCCATGAAATGATCAGCACTACCACATCTAAAGCATTCTCCAGCCAGTTTTCTGCAATTACCCCAATGGTGCCTGGAACAATGAGAACACTCAGGTGCTTGACCCCCACTCTGTCTTTCTGAAGTTTCCTTTTCATTTTTAAGCTTAGCAAAAAATTCTTGTTTCTTTCCTTTATTAGCAGAACTAAAAATGGACTTTGCAGGCTGACCTCCTTGAGTTCCCCTAAATCTTTTTACAGTAGATGATCCTCCCCTAGAACCACTTCTTTTATGCTCCCTCTCTCTTTTAGCTATCTCATACTTTTCAATTTTCATAGCAGTTGTAACCAGTTGATTAAAATCTACCACATTTAAGGATGTGAATCCGAACAATTTTTCTTTGATTCGATCATTTAGCCCATCTTCAAAGTGCCTGCATTTAAATACTCCTGTTAACATCTCCTTGGCAACATATTTGCATAATCGGCTAAATTCTTTTTCAAATTCAGCCACAGATAAAGTACATTAAAAATCTGCACAGGGCAGCATTCTGGACTCAACTTGTGAGCCACAAATGAATTTGATAATGTCATTTTGAGGCTATATGATCTTCTACAATATTATTCCCCTATGTGTCTAGTTTCCATATCATCAAAATTCACCTTAATATCTTACCTATAGCTCAAGATATTTGAAAAATACTATAGGCTGTTCATGGAACAAAAACAGTATTAGCTGTCACTTATACAAATTCATAGCATAAAATCAAGTGGGATTTATACCAACATTTCTTCATCAAAAACGTACTCCTAGGTATATAGTTTGTCCATAATTTTACAGAATAAGATTTTGACTTCTCTACTAATACTTATGCCCAAAATACTAACATCTGTACCTTAACAGTCCAAACAGATTCAACGAATTTCATGCTAATTATTTAAAACACTTAGAAATAAAATTAGGCATTACTTCCTTCATATAAAATTTGTATTTATGAGTCTATGTTGCATAGGAATTAATTTCATGTCATTCTGATCATTTTACATACAGATATCTCAATTTTTCCCCAACCTGGTCCAGAATCCGAATTTAAAAGTTCTCCTAAATTCAATAAATCATAAAAAATATCTAGAGGCAGAATTGAAGGTAGGTTACTTCTTCAATTTTGTAGGAAAATGTCTTATATAACTACAGAAATTTGATTTGTTACAATTAGAGGTCTCTATTACAACTTACACTAAATTTTCAGTCAATAGGTCAGAATTTTCTTCTTGTCTCTTCATGCACATTTCATACATTAAACTCTCTTTTAATTACTACAAATTCAATTTAATCACAACAAGTTCTAGCAACCATATTCACATGCAACAACCAAATTCACATGCATTAAGGTAGGCCTAATCCCATACCTTGGCCTAACTTTACTTTAACCAATTAATTTTCAGCAATTCCTTTCCCTTTATCCTTTCTATCTCCTCCTTCTTTAACTACAACACAAATCATCTCCAACCATTATTTCCAGCAACCAAACCCATTTGAAATCCACATAAGGAAAAGAAGAAGAAGAAGAAGAAGAAGAAGAAGAAGAAGATAAAGATATCCAAAATTTAAACCATACCTTTATAATCTATATCAAAATCTTCTTGAATAATTTTCATGCATGAAGTTTTATTTAAGATTTCTTGGAGATCTTGATTAATCAAGCAAGAGAAATATGAAACTTTCTCTCTTCAACAAGCTTAGCCAACCAACACTCACCACCATCTCAATTTTCTCTTTCCATCCACTAAGTTTCAACCTATATAATAATAAGGAAAATTCTCCAAGTGATCCTTTCAAATTTTGCATGTCACATTATTAACACCCACTTCTTTGCATGCCACAAATTATTCCCCACAATTTAATTTACTCCTAATTCAACCCCATCATTTAACCTCTTCCTTACATTAGCCTCTCCACTATTCTTAAATTCACAATTGATCCCATAAAATGTCATAATTACTAATTTACCCCGAATCAATAATTATACTCCAATTAAACCCTCAATTAAAATTAAATCACACTAATCAATTTATTTTCCATGCCATTAAAATAATGAAAACATAATTTATCCCTTAACCCAAATTTATACAAATTTCTCATTAAATAATTAATCTTAATCAAATAAAAACTCCTCTGAAAATATGAAATTTAATTAGGGTCATGTATGGGGTCTCACCGAAATGATGGGAGATCATTACGATCCTATCATAGCAAAAGCAAGTTGCCATGACTTGCACCGCTATATGGGTGTCCCTATGGCTAGCCAGTCATATCTTGAACTAGATTTTTATCGCTTGACCACTACTAAAGACATCATTCTTTGATCATTTTAGAAGTACTTTTCACATTTCTGACATTTTCATTTGCTTTTTCATTTCAGTACACTATCCATTCAATTCTTTATTTTCATTTTAGTATACTGTTCATTCATTTCTTTCATCACTTTTACATATTTGACTTTTTCACTTGCTTTTGCATTTCAATACATTAGCCATTCAACTTTTCCATCATATTTGCATATACTTTGAATGATCTCATTATAATTCACCATTTCCACTTATTTTATAAATTATTTCACCATAATTCAACAATTTCACTTTAAACACAATACAATTTCATTCTAAAAAAATTTTATATAAATTCCATAAATTCTAAATAAATTCATGAACACTTATTTTCATTTTTAAATTCATTTTATACTACTACCCATTTTATACGCATAAATTATGCTTTAGTATCTACTAAGAGTTCATTTTCTCATTTGTTATCTTTATTTTTAACCCCATCAACATCTTAATTTCAATATTTTCAATCTACTTATTTACTTTCCATTCTATGTACATTTTTTTCTTTACTCTCTTTATTCTTTTACACAAAACTCAATACAATATTATTATACAGTTATTCATTATCTTACTTACTTTGATCCTTACTGCTATTAATACTTCCACATCATTTTACTTTATTTGTTAGTAATTTAAATTCTAATCCTTAACATTACTTAATTTTTATTTAGTCCTTTGTAGCCCCTTAAATTAGGATTTTATCCTCCACTTGTATTTTCGTGTATGGGATTACCATTGTTTCTTTCTCTTTTATACTTAAACTTTTTTTATTAAGGGAAATTACTATTTAGTCCTTGAACTTAATTTCTTTTTAACTTTATCCCTCCAGTTCACTCTTATTTGCAAAATTTCCATCAATTTTATACTTTATATTTTTAATTCATTATACTTTTATAGAACTAATATTTAGTCCATAGAATAGTTAAATTACCCTTTTATTATTTTTCCTCAATATTTTGCAAAATTACAATTTTCCTTTGAACTTCCAATTTCTTTCATTTAGGTTTTTTTATCACTTTAAGTATATCATTTTCCATTCTTTTCATTATTTTCATTTCATCTTATGTTAAACACTATTAACATGCATTTATTATTCATTAATATTTGACATACTCCTTAATTTATTCTTAATATCCAACCATTCTAATATAATATAATCTATTTCAATCATCTTTATAACAATTTATTTACTTAAATCAGTCACTCTCATATTCATTATCATAGATCCATACTTAATTAATCATCAAGAATTCCCTAAGCATACCATTCGGCCATAAGAGGTCTTTTACTTAAATTTATTTTCTTTTGCCATTAAATCATTCAAAACATAATTTTTAATCTTTTTAATCATTTTTATAGCAATTATTTCAATTATTCATGCATTAATCATATATATGCATAACACACATACCCACAAATCAAACCAAATCAATGGAAATTAAGGGATATTATATTGACTTACCTTTGATTCACTTCCTCCACATTTTAATCTTTCTCTCTTTAGATTTACTCCATCAATCATCATCATGCTAAAAATACTTTTCTTTTGCCTACGTGCATAAATAACCACATGCTAAGCTAAAAATTTAGTGGCAACTACTAAATTGATAAAATATAAAGTGTACAAAGTTAATTCAAACATACATATACAAAATCATAAAATCACACAAAGGTCACCACTTATTTCATAGTTCACACCCATAACATATAATAAAGTTTCACATGTTATACCCAAACCTTCATTTAGCTTATATAGTTAACCAATTTTATCTATTTCATATTAAACAACATAAATAAATAATTTTTTTTATTGTCAATATACTACTTGTGGATTTATCTATTTAATTACATATAATTAATAAGTAACTCAATGTAGATACACAAAGCATTTAAATTCTCACTTGCATCCAATGAATCATTTAATGTAATACAATATGGTAAAATTAATTTACTAAAACATATGCATGTATATTACACATATTTATGACCATTTAATTTTTATCCATAAACAAAGTCATTTCTATTATACCATTAATTTTAGAATAGCACTTGCTATAATGCCCTTATGATCTGGTCATCAGAATAGTACTTTATGAGGGTGAATAGTAAAACCAAGTGACATCAAGGTCAATAGTATCACCCAAGCCTATGCATTCATACCGATCATAAGTCCCTCAAATATTTGAAGGGACAAGATAAATTGAATAAATGGCATGCTAAATGGGTTGAATTTATTGAACATTTTCCCTATATTATTCAATACAAGCATGGAAAAGATAACATTGTTGCTGATGCATTGTCAAGGAGATATACTTTATTTTCCACACTTAGTTCTAAGTTTATTGGTTTTAAGCATGTTAAGGAACTATATGTTGAAGATCTTAATTTTGGTAATCTATATGCATCAACATCCATTTGCCAAATCTCATAATCATAATGAGCTGCAATGGTTAAAAGTATTCATATAGACATAAGCATCGCTAGAGGAGAAAAGGTTTCATCATAGTCAATACCTTCTTTTTGACGATAGCCTTTTGCTACTAAGCGAGCTTTATAGGTAACTATATTACCTTCCATATCAGTATTCTTTTTGATGACCCATTTGCACCCTATAGGTTTTATCCCTTTTGGTGGTTGAGTTAAAGTCCATACTTTATTCTCATACATGAATTCCTTTTCAAACAGCATAGCCTTAAGCCATAAATCACATTCTAAACTATTCAAAACTTCTTGATACCTTATAGGCTCATGTCCTCCACTACAGTTATGCCTTTATCTGAATCAATGTGAAATCTATATCTCACAGGGATAGAATGCATCCTAGTAGATATTCTAAAATTTTGTGTATAATCAGGTTCAACTATAATCTCATCATTATGAAATTCAGTCTCGGGTTCAATCGGTTGATCTACTTCTATTTAAGGGTCTTAAACTTCACCAAGTTCAATTTTACTCCTACTGTCCTCTCGTAGGAGAAATTCTCTTTCTAAGAAGACAACATGCCTTGAAACAAACACCTTTTATTCTAAGAGATGGTAGAAATAATATCCAAACATTTCTTTTGGATATCCCACAAATAAACATTTGTCAGACTTAACATCTAATTTGTTTGACATTGTCCTCTTCACATAAGCAAGACTACCTTATACCTTTATATGAGAAAGTGTGGGTTTCTTGTCATTCCATATCTCATATGGAGTAACATCAACCGATTTACTAGGAACTCTATTTAACACATAAACAACAGTTTTTAGTGCATGTCCCTAAAAGGACTTAGGCAAGTTTGCTCTGTTCATCAACTTTATAAAGATGAGAAAATAACCCTAGGTTGAAATCTTTAATTTTGCAAAATCATCTAACAATTGTCAATGATTCAATGAAAAACTGAAGCTCCAGGTTGAAATTATCAATCTTCAATCTTCTCCCAAAAATTATATATATTTCATTCCATTAGTGCTTCAACGTTCAAAATAGAAATCCATTATTAGAAATTTTTTTCCTCAAGAAAATGAGAAAAAACAGAACAGTTTAGAAGAGAAATAGAATACCATTGAGAAACTATCTTTGATTAAAGATGGAATAGTCCATTCACTAGTTTCCTACAAACCAAAATCAAATAAAGATTTCAAGATTAGTTTTTTTTTAAATTTCAAGGTGTCGATGAGTTAATTAACATATAAATAAATAGGGAACAGAGACAAGTAAAGGAATAAGCTAGAGATGAAAGAAGCACCGTCTCCTTAGAAAGAGGGCCAATAAGCACAATAAAATCACCACTCTATTCAAAAGCATTATGCATTATCTGAAACCAATGCCACTATGTTAAGGACACCCTCACTATAAACTCTGAACCAATACCTAACTTTGCCTTTGGCTGTGCCCTGAACATCAGTGGAGATTTTGGTCGGGGAAGTGGAGTCTTAGGTGAGGGTAAAGGACCCTTCTCCTTGCTTGCACATACAGAATATTTTTTAGGATTCACCTGATTCTAATTTCATGGATGTTGGGGTTGGCTCTGGCTACCTGATCAAAATGGAAGGAGGGCTGCTGGTTTTTTAAAACTGAGAAATGGTTACTGAACCCATTTTCTATTTCAATAATTGTGCAATATTTGGTGGCAAAACAAGTTCAACCTTGTCCCGCTAAAATTTTTGCTTAAAAACCACCGAATTTTTTAATTTTGAAATCCCGCTAAAATTTTAGCTTCATAGATATATATTATTTTTAAAGGATAATTTATATTTATACTTATGTTCTCCTCATTTTAACTCAACGCGATAATTTTCAATTTTTAATATAAACTGAAAGATCATTAATTAATACAAAAAAGTAAATTTTCGATCTAATTAAGTTATTTAAATTAATTCAAACTCTATTAGGTTTCAAATTTAAATGGCATTAGTCATTTAATCAAAACAAACTTATTTTGGAATTAATTTGTTGCCGAATTCAACTAGGATTTCTAGCTTGAATTTTGGCCACATTAATTCCCTCTCAAGTATTATATTTTGATTAAATACAATTTAAAATTTAATACTCAATTAACTTAATTATACATAGATAATTAATTAATTGAAATTAAAACTAGCACATGCCAATAATTTTTTTTTCGTGTAACAACTGTTAACAAATTTACCTAAAACAGCAAGCTGTTTAAGGCAAAATAACAGTTCAACAAATTTGCCTAAAATAGCTAGTTGTTTTAGGAAAAAAACCTTGTTTGACAGATTTGCCTAAAACAACTAGTTGTTTAAGAAAAAATAAAAGCTGAACAGATTTGCGTAAAACAGCAAGCTGGACTTTTATTTAAAGTCAAATTAATGTATGCAATGGGTAAACAGATTTTTGCCTTAAACAACTAGCTATTTTAGGCAAAATAAAACCTTAACAGCTTTGCCTAAAACATCAAGCTATTTTAGGCAAAATAATAGCTTGACAGATTTGCCTAAAACAACTGTTTTACAAATTTTCCTCAAACAACAAGCTGTTTAAGGCAAAAATCTGTTTACCCATTGCATAAATTAATTTGACTTTAAATAAAAGTCCAAATTAATTTCCAATACCCTATTTAAAAATTTGAAGTCCAATGCTTTGTGTACGATCCTATAGGTCCATTTAATATTGACAATGAATTAATAAATTAATTCAAAGGCTATATATATTCTCTAGCAAGATATTATAGAATACCAAATTCAATAAAAATGCATATAGCATTTAGTGACCTAATCCAATTTTTCATAGTCCCTTTGCACAAAGCTTTTAAATGTTGCAAAGCTATATGGAATATTACATATGTCTCATACCATTCAGAAAAATGTAATATATTGCATGCGCATTTAAACTATCATATAAGCCGTATATATATATATATATATATATATATATATATATATATATATATATATATATATATTTCAATAGTTCAAATATGCATTTACTAAAGTATTATTTTCATATATATAATAGCTGACAAGAAAGTTTAAAATTCAAATAGTAAGGATGGCACTACTTTGCATTCAATATCGACAATGTTAAATGTCACAAATACTATTAAAGTGGAATAGTTGCACTGGAAAATTGTAAAATTTTAACTTTTAGAGGGTTGTATGGGAAACATATTTGACAAGTAATGGAGACAAAAGAGAAAAAGGCGTTAGGAATGAATAAATTAAAGAACCTGATGATTGCCGTACATTTAGTATTATTATTTCCCATTTCATTTAAAATCATATGTGATAAATGAATATAATCAAATCATAAAATGATTTGAATTATTTATTAATAAAAAATTTTATGGATAATAAATTGTATGAATTGGTTTAGATTATGTATAGATTAAGATTTTTCATTATTGTTACTTAGAGTTGATTTGGGTCTGAATAAATAAAATTTTCAAAAGTTCAGCACTGATATAAAATATCACGTAAATTTATTACTACTTTTTAGTTAAAATGACTTTAGTAGTAAATTAGCTACAATCATATTGTCGCCAAATTAGCTACAATCATGTTGTCGCCAATTAGCTACAATCATGTTGTCACCAATTAGCTACAACAATGTTGTCACCAATATAGATATATGAACATAATTGTATTTTGCTAAATTACCTACAATATTGTTGTCGCCAAATTAGCTACAACAATGTTGTCGCCAATTAGCTACAACAATGTTATCGCCAATTTGCTACAATAATGTTGTCACCAATATTCATATATGAATATAATTGTATTTGGCTAAATTAGCGACAACATTGTTGTTGCCAAATTAGCTACAACAATGTTGTTGCCAATTAGCTACAACAATGATGTTGACAATATAGATATATGAACATAATTATATTTTGCTAAATTAGCTACAACATTGTTGTCGCCAAATTAGCTCAACAATGTTGTCGCCAATTAGCTATAACAATGTTGTCGCCAATATTGGTATAGGAACATAATTGTATTTTGCTAAATTAGCGACAGCATTGTTGTCGACAAATTAGCTACAATCATGTTATCGCCAATTAGCTACAACAAAGTTGCCGCCAATATAGATATATGAACATAATTGTATTTTGCTAAATTAGCTACAACATTGTTGTCGCTAAAATAGCTACAACAGTGTTGTTGTCAATTAGCTATAACAATGTTGTCGCCAATCAATACAGGAACATAATTGTATTTTGCTAAATTAGCAACAATATTGTTGTCGCCAAATTAGCTACAACATTGTTATCGCCAAATTAGCTACAACAATGTTGTCACCAATTAGCTACAAAAATGTTGTCGCCAATATTGATATATGAACATAATTGTATTTGGCTAAATTAGCGACAACATTATTGTCGCCAAATTAGCTACAATCATGTTGTCACCAATATAGATATATGAACATAATTATATTTTGCTAAATTAGCTACAATATTGTTGTCGCCAAATTAGCTACAATGATGTTGTCGCCAATTAGCTACAATAATGTTGTCACCAATATTGATATATGAATATAATTGTATTTTGTTAAATTAGCGATAGCATTGTTGTCGCCAAATTAGCTACAATCATATTATCGTCAATTAGCTACAACAAAGTTGTCGCCAATATAGATATCTGAACATAATTGTATTTTGCTAAATTAACTACAACATTGTTGTCGCCAAATTAGCTACAACAGTGTTATTGCCAATTAGCTACAACAATGTTGTCACCAATATTGGTATAGGAACATAATTGTATTTTGCTAAATTAGCAACAACATTGTTGTTGCCAAATTGGCTACAACATTGTTATCGCCAAATTAGCTACAACAATGTTATCGCCAATTAGCTACAATAATGTTGTCGCCAATATTGATATATGAATATAATTTTATTTTGCTAAATTAGCGATAACATTGTTGTCGCCAAATTAGTTACAACCATGTTGTCGCAATTAGCTACAACAATGTTATCGCCAATATAGGTATATGAACAGAATTATTTTTTCCTAAATTAGCGACAATATTGTTGTTGCCAAATTAGCTACAATAATTTTGTCGCCAATATAGGTATATGAACATAATAGTATTTTGCTAAATTAGCGACAACATTATTGTCATCAATTAGCTACAACAAATTTGTCGCTAATTAGCTACAACAATGTTGTCGCCAATAGAGCCATATGTACGAAATAGTATGTTTTGCTAAATTAGCGACATCATTGTTGTCGCCAATTAGCTACAACTTTGTTGTCGCTAATTAGCTACAACAATGTTGTCGCCAAATCTATTTTTGTTGCCGTAATTGTTTGCGCCAAATTTTTGGCTCCTAATATTAGCAACAATAAAAATTTGTTGTCGCTAATTTGTCACAATATTTGTTTTCACATCAAATCTTTTTATATTTATGATGAAAGCCATTTTTTGTCGCAATGTTCTCGCTATATTATGCATTTAGCAACAAATTTTATTGTTGTCGCAAATTTTTGTCGCTATTTTTCATTTTTTTTAGTGATTTCTTCTTTTAGATACACCATTATATTATGGTGTATATGGTTGAGTCCATTGAGATAAAATCCCATCATCTCTAAGATAATCTCAAAATTCTTGGCTTAAGTGTTCTCCACCTCGATCTGATCTAAGTGTCTTAATACTCTTGCCAAGTTGCTTTTCTACTTCATTTTTGAATTCTTTGAACTTTTTATATGCTTCTAATTTATATTTCATTATATAGATATATCCAAACCTGGAATAATCATCTATAAAAGTTATGAAGTAGGAGTAACCTCCTATGGCATGTGTAGTCATTAGACCGCATACATCTGAATGTATTAAGTCCAAAACCATTCTAGCTCATTCTCCTTTACCAATAAAGGGAGCTTTTGTTTTTTTTCCCAATAAATAAGACTTACACATGTCAAATGATTCATAATCAAATGATCCCAAATCACCTAACTTGTGTAATTTGGTCATGTATTTCTCATTTATATGGCCTAAACGACAATGCCATAAATATGAGGTATTTAGATTATCTTTTTTCATTCTCTTGGCATCCATATTATGTACTTTTTTAATTAAATCAAGAACAAATATACCATTCTCAATGATAACTTTAGCATAAAACATATTGTTCTTGAAAATGTAACAACATTTGTCTTTTAAAGAAATGTCATAATCGTTCAATAAACAATTGAAAGAAATAATACTTTTGGATAATGTTGGAACATAATAACAATTATTTAACTCCAGTATTAATCCACTTGGAAGAGGAAAATGGTAAGTCCCCAAAACTGTTGTAGAGATATTTTGTCCAATACTTGACTGTAGACAAATTTTTGCCTTTCCAACTCTTCTACTACTTTTAAGCCCCTGTAGATCATTACACAAATGAGATCCACATCCGGTATCTAATACCCAAGATTGTTTTGAAGCAATAAAATAAGTATTTATTTCAATCATATAATACTTGAAATAGAAGCATCAGCTTGCTTCTTCTCCTTGAGAGAATCTAGATAGGCCTTGCAGTTACGCTTCTAATGACTATCTTTTCTATAATGGAAGCAAGTTCCTTTGAGGTTCTCTTTATTGGCAACCTTCTTCTTGGAAACCCCACCATTCTTTGGCTGTGCCTTGGTCATCATCATCATCATCTTCTTCTTTTGCTTCTTGCCTTTAGCAGAAGTGACATCCATGACACTTTTTGAATCCTTTTTGGAGGATCCATAAGCTATTTTGAGCATGTTGATTAACTCAGGAATGGTTACTTGGATCTTGTTTTTAATATTGAAGTTAAGCACGAATGGTGCAAAACTTAGAGCTAATGAGTATAAGATCAAATCTATGCATAGATCATTATCCATTACATAGCCAAGTATACTCAAATGCTTAATATACCCATACATCTTCAATGCATGAGCAGTAGCCGAAGTGGCTTCCACCATTTTGCAACTAAATAGAGCTCGAACAATCTCATATTGCTCAGTTATAGCCTGAGAAGAATAAAGCTCTTCTAGAGGCAAAATGATGGTTTTAGCATCCATCATCTCATGTTGCTTCTGAAGCTTTGAGGACATAGTACCCAGCATCAGACATGTTGCTGCTTCACAATCCTTCATGTATTTTTGATAAGTACCCTTGATCTCATTAATGGCATCATCTGACGGAAGTGGTGGTGGATCTTTATCCAAGACATAATGATCTTTTCAGCTTTGAAAACAATTCTCACTTGCCTGATCCAGTCAGAATAGTTGCTTCCAACCAGCTTGTTATCCAAGATTGATCATATATTAATGTTTGATGTACTCATGATGATGATCTAGATGTGAAAAAGGAAACATATAAGAGTTTGTTCATATATATGTATGCATTAATTGGGCCAATATCCAATCCTTGATATGAAATTTGACATTGACTGTGGTCAACAAATCAAACTCCATACCCTTGAAAGGTAGGTATCTTTATACCAATTGTGTCTCTACGCAACTATTTGATCATTAGGTTATCAACTCTTGATACATGCATATCATATATGAATTCCCTAATCTTGCCTTTAGAACCATTAGCCTTGACTGTGGTCAACAAGCTAATAGGCTAGTTAAGATGACCCATTTAATTAGATTCGAATATATTCGATATAATGTGAGCTTGACTGTGGTCAACAACCCACACTATAAAGAACTCTGGTTCTTTTCAAATTAATGGAAGGCTTATATATCTTATTATTAGTTTGAGGGATTTTAGTTAATTAAGTCTCATCATTCATGGTTGGCATACATCGGTATAGATCTTATATCTATCATATAAATATAAGCATACAAATATGGTATAGTTATGGACTTCTCTAAATTGATTTCCCCAAGCCAAAAGGGAAATCAAAAGGTCACACCTAGGTAATATGTATGATTCAAACAAGTAAAAATAATTACATTATCTTCAAACATGTTGGATCTCCATCCGGCCCATCTTGCTCCTAGATAGTTGTCTCCATCTCTATCTCTAATTCTAATATAAGTAATCTAATTACATATTAAAATTTAAAAAGAAATATAAACCACAAATAAGTGGCTGGGACATGAAAGTCCTCATTGGGTCGAAACACGCATTATGCTCAATCACATTGGGCCTTTGTCCATAACTATCCATCATGCCAATCATACACCTTTATATGCATTTATAATGCATAAATTAAAACCATATAATGGAATATTAACTTTGTTTCAACTCGTGAAACTTACTTTTGAGTTATTTTAATAATTTGATCAAATTAGGAAACTTTTTCCATTTTGTAAACTTTCATTATGGGAAACCTTTTTGCATGCATGTGTTCTTTCCTTAATTATCAATCCAATTGATCATTAATTAATTATTAATTGATTATTTAATTAATTAATCATATTAAATAATTTAAAGAATTAATTTTGAGCTTAAAATAATGGATAGGCCGAAACCTACAAAATTAAACCCTAAGATGTGTTTACACACAAACTAGTTTTGTGTCTACTAGATCATTTAGGCCTTTTGGAATAACCCAAGCCCACTCCAGCCCTTAAAAGCCATTAATAAACTTAAATAAAGTCTATAATATTTAATTTAAATTAGCTCCTTGGGCCCACCAAGTCATTCACTAATTTAAACCAAGTTCGTAAACATAATTAAGCCCATTAAGTGGTTTTAATGAATTAAAATTAATCCAATTAATTCAAGGCCTATTTTAATTAATTCAATTAATTAAAATGCATTAATATATCAGATTTAGAAGATTAAAAATTGTTCTAAACATTAACTCACCAAGAACACACGAAGAACATCAATTTATCGAACTTTTCGACTAAACTAGTTTTCATGCAAAACTTGTTCGATTTTAATTTTGTTTGATCCCATGGCTTACTATCACATATTATACAAATAAATTATCATCAAAATAATTTTAGAGTGGATGAATTAAAATTTAATTTAGAACAGTCCCTAAACTTTATTGAAAAATAAAAACCATTCACGCCAAACACAAAGATTCTTTTCACAAAAAAATTATTTTTATTTTTCATTTTAAATATTTGATCACATATATCAAAATATCAATATTTCTCATTCATGAAAAATTAAATATGATATTTTAAAGTTCATGAAATAAATAACTCAAAATAAAAACTATTCTGCAAAATATAGAATTGTAGACTCATGGCAAAACCAAGGCTCTGATACCATATCCCAATTATCAGTTACATGCATCACATACATAAGCAGAATTTAAAATTTTTAACCAATAGATCTGATCTTGCCATAAATTTACAATCTAAATATTAATGAGAATAAGAAAAATCATCTTTGATTTTTGTTGAACAATTGATTTTCCTTCTCACCAGGTTGTCGCAAACCATAGTGTCCAAAATTGAACACCTCAATTAAGTAATCCACACTAGAAAAGGAATTAATGAACCAAAAATAGAGGAACACAAAAGCTGGACAAAATTCCCTTGATGCTAGCAAGGGGGGTGGCGGCTAGGGTTGAGAGAGTGAGAGAGTGTTTCTTTTCTCTTAATGTTCACTTAAACCTAAAATCCATATCACTTGGATTTTTATAGTTAGGTTAAAAATCCAACTTCATAATGGGATTGGACTTTTTAAAATTTCTGGAGAAATATGAAATGGGCTTCTAGAATTATTAATAATTTATTTGGGCTTAATTAAATCCAATTTAAGTCCATTCATAAAAGAGTATGCACAAAACCCATAAACTAGGACCTTTATGCATATACTTGGATTTAATCATCCAAATGAATTCCAAATCCATCCAAATTAAATATGTAGTCTCCATAACACTTATGAAATATATTTAATTTGTTTTGGTCAAAGAATTAGGCCTCTAAGGCCTTCTATCAGGGTTTGTAATGTAACCCTTCCTCTAGAGGGTTTCTACACCGAAACCATTCTTCTGGGCCTCTTTTAATTTCTACAATGGATTTATTAATTATTATATCAAGTCTATAACACTTATAGTCTAATAATAATTAATTATCAAATACAATATTTCAATTAGCTCCATTTTACAGAACATTTCTAAAAAGTTCTACGAACAATTTTACTTAATCATAATTAATTAAACTCTTTAATAAATTATTCTCTTATTCACTTCTCTATTCCCATAATAATATCAAATATTATTATTCTTGTCATTTTACCATTTTATCATTTTTCTCTATATGTGTGTGACCTATTGGGTTTCTGTCCATATTGGCAGTATAATAAGTAATTATGAGTTTTATTCAAAACTCACATGATTAAAACTTCTTTATATAATTTTATCAATCCCTATTGATATTTATGATACACTATTATACAAGTCATGATTGGCCTCTAGCTAGGCATCATGACTACCCAAATATCAGGAAAGTCAAGTGGTTTGACTATACCCTTCCATAGAAATAGTTACCGTGTAATTACTCTTTTCACCACTCTTATATCAATTGGATTCTGACTATGGATTTATGTCAACTCATATAAATCTAATTATGTATGTTCTATTAATTTATCCTTTGTTCCCAAAATGCCCTTCTTGGATCCCTATCCATCTTGGCATAATACTCTTGCCAGAGATTCTTTGAACAAGGAAATTATAGAATCATATGAGATAACTTCTCTTAATAAAGCTGGGATGGTGAATCCTTTGTCAATCACTCAACTATCTTCAAGTAGGTCATGATATACCCAACCTCCTAACTATGTTCACCCCCAGTTGGAAGTAATCAGTTATGAAGTCAAAGAATACCACTTGTTACTTAAGATAACTTTGGTGATCTCAAGTCAAGGATACTTGCACAACCAAATGAAGAGATTCCTCACTAACATAGATTTAATATCCATATGAGGATTCTCTTTGCAGGTCTCCAATGAACTTGTTCTTTAAACAAGCATCCACATGTTAGTTTTGATTATCTTTCATAATCACTATTATAAGAACTACTGCTTAAATCATTCAAGAAGCATAATATATGCTAGTCTATCCAAATTAACAATGTCCTATCTTATTAATTCTATGACTAGGGATATTTAGATATTAACACATTTGCATGCAATAGACATCTCATATCATGAACACTTTCATGATTTCCTTTGCACTGTGTCTATGATATCTAGGACTTCATTTGTTAATTTTAGATTTACAAACTCATGTATTTAAACATAACATTAATAAATGAATGATGCCTTTTTATTAAGAATATAAATTGATACATATGAAATACATCCCTTTTACATGGGCTCTAGGGCATACTCTCTAACATAATAACAAATGATAATGCAAATATTTGCCCAGTGAAATCCTTGTCTCACTATGATTAGGATTGTAATTCCAAGTCAAATGTAGATTAGGATTTGAAAACCTAAGCCCAAAGCAATAAGGATTATTTTTCTATTCTCTGAAGGATTCCTAAAGGTGTATAGAAATGATTAATTGCTACCCCTTCCAATCCTAAAACAAGAAGGACAAACTTTCCCTCTCACAAAAGGATTTAGATTTTCCCTTCGGCTATATAAACTCCCTTTGCTCAATTGTTTTCTAATTTTTTTCTTCTTCAATCTTTCTTCTCTCTCTTTTTCTTTTTTTTCTTTTCGATGAGCAGTACCGTGAAATGTAACAATGATTAGTACTTATGATTTTTTTTCTTAAAGGAAATAACCACCAAACAAAGGACTACCAAGATTTGGTTTTCAAGCCAAGGGAAAATAAGATTTAAGTTTGATTTCAGTAAGGCTTTTCAATGAATCAAAAAATAAAGATGTGTAAAGAACAAGGCTTAGTTAAACACTTAAAAAACACAAAAATCAGAATGTTACTACTATTAAATTCAGCAGGCATAAAAAAATGCAAAGAAAAGAAAACACAAACCTAAGACTAAGATAAATAGGAATTTACCTTAACTTTGACTCTGATACCAAATGATACGGAACCCTAAGTTTAAAGAACCCGAAATTCCTTGAACATACACTTTGATTTCAAAAGACAAAGAATACAAACACCCTCCCTATTGAACCCCCAAATAACAAGTGAATGGAAATGCAAGTAATTGAGAATAAAGAATAAGAAAAATGCCACAACGAAGTGATTGATAAGTAATTCTAATTCTTGATGCAATAGAAAAGAAAGCAAGCAACCTCACAATCCTCTCTAAAGAATTTAGCCAAGGCAAGAGAATAACTATCAAAGTTTATAATTAATCAAGTCTGAAGTTTACAACCTAAGTTTGCCTATTTATAAGGTGGCTAACCCTAATTCACTATTAAAACCCTAATCAAACACTAATAATGCCTTAATCATAATATGGCCAAAATTTCCATGGGCTTAGCAAGACAAATTAAGCCCAAATTAAAAGAAATAACATAAGTTAAAATAAGCCTAATAACTAATGAAGAAATGGCCGAATATCTGAGCCAAAAAATAGAACAAACAAAGCCCACACGCCTAGCCCAAAACTTATGCAACTTAAGTGAGTCACATGACTTTGAAATGAAGCACATGACTTGTATGATTAAAGCCCAAAGTTGCAAAAGACCTTAATGGCTTAAGTTTGCCCAATTCCTTCACTTGCTTCCAAAAGGCAAAGTACTTTATGCTTGCCTTTAAGTTCTCCATAACACTTTTCAAAGGCATCTTCATTAAGTTCTTGAGTAACAAAACCTTGAACATAAGATGACATGGCAATCCTCAGTTTCTTAGCATGCCCTCTTATAATTGGACCACTAGGCATCTTTAAAGGATCTTTGGTTAATGTTGGACATCTCAAGATTCACTAAGAATAGCCCAAAAAAATTATGAAATTAAAATTTTTAAGGTGTTACATTCAATTCCATAATTCTCTACATTTATCAACAAAACAAAAATCAAAATTTTTCATTGCCTTGCTCAAATTGATGGCACATTATACCAATGGAACATTTATTACCTATACGTTTAGGAATATAAGATATAAATTTTCAAGTTCTTACATTATTACCAAAATTACAACCATACTTATCTAAATAAACAAAAAAATTATCCTGTAATGAACATATAACTAAGTTGCCTAAGATATGTAGAATAGACACGCAAGAACCCATATATAAGTTGCCTAACAAAATAAATAATTTACAATCTCTAGTTATTCTTATTCTAAAATTAGAACCCATGTCTATGTTTGCTAAGAATTCAACTTAAACATATGTAAGAAACCTAAAAATAAAAATCAAAGAGCTTGTAGGCTATAAGCTCAGACATATATAATTTTAGATAACAAAAAAAAGATCAAGATTTTTGCTTAAATGAGAGAAAAAAGTGAATATATCCATAGTAAAATATTAGATACAAGGAAATAAAAGAAGGAAAAGTAAACTTGTTGATGATCTTGACAAAAAATTACCCAGAGAGTTGCTAAAAACATTCTTATTGATTTATTGGCTAAGTGAACAAGACCACTAGAGTTTAAGGACTACGAAGATGTCTTATAGCAAGAAAAATGGTGGAGCTAAGGCTATGAGAGTTACTAAGGCTCTTAAAAAGAATTGAAAAATATGAAATTCCAGCAATGGTGGAAGAGAGATGGTGAAGGCATCATAAATAGGTAGAATTAGAAAACCATTGCTAAGATAAGGAAAACAATGAAATCATAATTTATAATGGTGAAGGATTATCTATTAAGGTTTGTGAGAGATTGTGATGCAGAACCCTAAGGTTAAACAACTTGAAACTGCTTCAACATACACTTTGATGGCAAAGAACAAATCAGATAAAAACCCTCCCTATTGAACCCCCAAAAAACACGTGATTGGAAACGCTTACGATAGATTGATTTAAAAAAACATCAAGAAGAAGAAGAATCAAACATATATTAATAATGCAAATAGCCTAAGTCTAATTCTTCATCTAATAGCAAGAATCAATAAAAATCAACTCTCACAAATTTGCCCAAGCCAAAGAAAATTCTCATTAATCAAAAATCAAGTATGTTACAAATGAAGAATTCAACACTTTATATAGGCTAGGCAACCATCCCTCCCTAGATTAATTAAAATAAAATACTAACTCTAAGAGATAAATAATAAAATAAATAACAAAGATAATTCCTATCTTTTATCTATATTTATTTGGCCATAATATGGGCTAAGTACATGAAGAAATAAAGATAATTACAATCTAAAAATAATCCTAAAACTAGTGATAATTATGCATGATTGTCCTAAAAAAATAAAGGAATGAATGTGTAGTCTTGGTTAAAAGTAGATTTCGGCAAGCCCTTTAGAGATATAATCAAGCTATTATTTCTCCCTCAAACTCTACTTAATAATATCCCAAAATCATAAGTATTTATCAAGGAAAATTGGTTTCCTTAGATATTCTAAGCCTCAAATAGTTATTTTGGACCAACTCTTTAGAAGAGGTAAGCCTAACTTTAGCCTATGCAGTTAAATTACTCAAAACAGTCAAATAAACCAAAAATAAAACAAACCTAAACTAAACTAGCCCAATTCATTTTCCTAGGTTCTAGGCTGGCCAAATATACTTAATTAAATATTACATAAAGAATAAAAACTAAATAAAGTAGCTTGAAGGCCCATTGCACCATTTGGCCTAAACATATCTTCATAGTCCAATTTACCTTCTTTCTCTTCTCAAACTTTCATTTTCTCCACATAAGATCTCATGAATGCTCTTAGTACTTCTTTAACCTTGTTTGACCTTGCTCTTGTAATTGGTCCTTGTTGAAGTGTTACTCCATCTTTCTTTTTGCTATTATTCTTGGTCGTGCTCATATCATTCCCTCCCTCTTCGAAAAAGATTCATCCTCGAATCTTCATCTTGTTTATGTTGGGAATTAAAACCTGAGGAATAAATTCATCTTCATAAATGATCTTCAAGATAGGTGGAAATAATATGAATGCTTCTTCTAAAAAAACTTATAATGTTCCTACAATTTGAGAAAGAAACTGGGAAAAATATGGTTATTCATTGATAATCCTTACAAATATGATTATGATTTCCTTCTTTTCCCCTCTACAATTCATCCTACTTAAGCAATATAGAAGCAAATGTAACTTGTTGATCTTCCAACTTAACTAAACAAACTTCTTCATTCTCATTCAAACAATCAACAACATCTTTACTTTTAATTATTTCTTAATCACTCATACCATCACTATCATAGAAAACTATATCTATTGTGTCTCCTTCATCTTTAAAAGTTATTTCTTCTAGGATAACTTCCTCTTCCTTTCTCTTTTCTTTCTCTTCACAAATTGTCTTGATTGTGGCGTTTTCATCTTCATTTTTATCCCAATTATTTGCATTTCCAATCTACTTAGTTGTTTAAAGCATTATTTAAATTGCAATTCTATATCATTAATGTCTTATCTTAATAACTTTACACTTTCCTTTATTTCATTCATTCTTATTTATCTCTCAACTCACAAATGATGTCTTGCAATTACACTTCAGAAATAAACTCAATTAGCATGCATAATTAAGTAAATTGATTAAGAGAAACAATGAACACCTAACAAGGACAGTAAGGGACTAACTTTGAGGCAAATTGATCAAATCAAACAAAAATAAAAAATTGGTACGCAAGAAGAAGATTTCATGCACTATAATAAATATAAAAGTTCAACAATATGCAATATGTTAAGCTTGTATAATTAGAACAAAAAATAACTTAGACACACAAATTGATGACTTAGAATGAAGGAAAATTGACAAGACAGATGCACTTAAATGTGTTGTTTAATTAAACCAAATGTCTAGTTTAAAAAAAATTTTGTAGACTCAACAAGAAAAATTCAAAGATAGTACGCAATGAACACAACCCAAAGATCAAAATTAAAAGTGCCAATATGGTATTGATGGCTTCAAACCAAATGTGGAAATTCCTAATTCCAATTCTTGCTTGTTGGATTGAATTAATTAAAGAGCTACTAAAAATGTAAGATAAATACTCAAATAGATAACTGCCAATTTTTGAATTCAATAAGAACAAAAGATTCACCAGTTGATCAAATAAAAACTTAACAAAATAGTAAACCTGAATTGATAACAAGGCTGTTTATAATTGATTTTTTTCTTTTTTTATAACTTTAATCAACCAAACTAAAGATAAAATACTTAAAGATAGGTAATTAACACAATAGAGCAAGAACAAATAAGGAACTTGATGAAAGATCCTATTCAGCCATAATAAAAAGTTAAAGTTTAAAAGCAAAATTAAAGGGTAGTTAAGAATTTATCCCTTAGCCTATGCTCTGATAACAAATGATGTGGAACCCCAAGGTTAAAGAACCCAAAACCCCTTAAACATATACTTTGATGGCAAAGAACAAATCAAATAAAAACCCTCCCTATTGAACCCCCAAACAACACGTTACTGGAAACTCTTATGATAGATTGATTTAGTAAACAAGAAGAAGAAGAATCAAGAATACATTAATCATGAAAATAACCTAAGTCTAATTCTTCATGCAATAACAGGAATCAATAAAAATCAACTCTCACAAATTCGGCCACGCAACAAAAATTCTCATTAATAAAAAATCAAGTATGTTACAAATGAAGAATTCAACCCTTTTTATAGGCTAGGCAGCCATCCCTCCCTAGATGAATTAAAATCAAACACTAACTCTAAGAGATAAATAATAAAATAAATAGCAAAAATAATTCCTATCATTTATCTACATTTATTTGGCTATAATATAGACTAAGTACATGAGGAAATAAAGATAAATACAATCTGAAAATAATCCTAAAAGTTGGTGATAATTATGCATGATTGTCCTAAGAAAATAAAGAAATGAATATAGACTTAATCTTGGCTAAAAGTGGATTTCGGACAGCCCTTTAGAGATATGGTCAAGCTAATATCCTAAAATTATAAGTATTTATCAAGGAAAATCCATTCCTAAAATTTAGGACCCTAAGTTCACCAATATAGACCTAAACATAAATCTATTCCAAACCCATTAAAATTTAAGTCTCCCATGTAAAATTTGGCTTCCTTAGATATTCTAAGCCTCAAATAGTTATTTTAGACCAACTCTTTAGAAGGGGATAAGCCTAACTTTAGCCTACCCACTTAAATTACCCAAAATAGTCAAAAATTGGTACACAAGAAGAAGATTTCGTGCACTATAATATATTTAGAAGTTTAACAATATGCAATATGTTAAACTAGTATAATTGGAACAAAAAATAGCTTAGACACACAAAATGATAACTTAAATGAAGGAAAATTGACAAGACAGATGCACTTAAATGCATTATTTAATTCAACCAAATGTTTAGTTTAAACAAAATTTTTGTAGACTCAACAATAAAAATTCAAAGATAGTATGCAATGAACACAACCCAAAGATCGAAATTAAAAGTGCCAACCTAGTATTGATGGCTTCAAACCAATTGTGGAAATTCCTAATTCCAATTCTTGCTTGCTGGATTGAATTAATTAAAGAGCTACTCAAAATTGTAAGATAAATGCTCAAATAGATAACTGCCAATTTTCGGATTCAGTAAGAACAAAAGATTCACCAATTGTTCAAATATGAACTTACCAAGATAGTAAACCCGAATTGATAACAAGGCTGTTTATAATTGATTTTTTTCTTCTTTTTTTATAACTTTAATCAAGCAAACTAATGATCAAATAATTAAATATAGGTAATTAACACAATAGAGCAATAACCAAATAAAAAACTAGATGCAAGATCCTATTCGAAAAAAATAAAAAATTAAAGTTTCAAAGCAAAATTAAAGGATAGTTAAGAATTTATCCCTTAGCCTATGCTTTGATACCAAATGATGCGGAACCCCAAGGTTAAAGAACATGAAACCCCTTAAATATATGCTTTGATGGCAAAGAACAAATCAAATAAAAACCCTCCCTATTGAACCCCCAAATAACACGTTATTGGAACACTTATGATAGATTATTTTAGAAAAAAAGAAGAAGAAGAATAAAGCATACATTAATCTTGAAAATACCCTAAGTCTAATTCTTCATGCTACAACAAGAATCAATAAAATCAACTCTCACAAATTTGGCCAAGCAAAGAAAATTCTCATTAATAAAAAATAAAGTATGTTACAAATGAAGAATTCAACCCTTTATATAGGCTAGGCAACCATCCCTCCCTAGATGAATTAAAATCAAACACTAACTCTAAGAGATAAATAATAAAATAAATAACAACGATAATTTAGATCTTTTATCTACATTATTTTTCCATAATATGGACTAAGTACATGAAGAAATAAAGATAAATACAATCTGAAAATAATACTAAAACTGGTGATAATTATGCACGATTGTCCTAAGAAAATAAAGGAGTGAATGCTGACTTAATCTTGCCTAAAAGTGGATTTTAGCAAGCCCTTTAGAGATATGGTCAAGTTAATATTTCTTCCTCAAACTCTAGTTAATAATATCCCAAAATAATAAGTATTTATCAAGGAAAATCCATACTTAAAATTTAGGATCGTAAGTTCACCAATATAGGCCTAAACCTAAATCTGATCCAAATCGATTAAAATTCTACTCTCTTAAGTAAAATTTGGCTTCCTTAGATATTCTAAGCCTCGAATAGTTGTTTTGGACCAATGCTTTAAAAGAGATAAGACTAACTTTAGCCTACCCACTTAAATTACCCAAAATAGTCAAATAAGCCCAAAATAAAACAAACTTAAACTAAACTAGCCCAATTCATTTTCCTAGGTTCTAGGCTGCCTAAATATACTTAATTAAATGTTACATAAGGAATAGAAACTGAATAAAGTAGCTTGAAGTCCTATTGCACTATTCGTCCTAAACATATCTTCATAGTCCAATTTAGCTTCTTTCTCTTCTCGAACTTTCATTTTCTCCACATAAGATCTCATGAATGCTCTTAGTACTTCTTTAAGCTTCTTTGACCTTGCTCTTGCAATTGGTCCTTATTGAAGTGTTACCCATCTCCCTTTTTGCCATTATGCTTGGTTGTGCTCATATCATTCCCTCCCTCTTGGAAAACGATTCATCCTCAAATCTTCATCTTGTCTAAGTTGGGAATTGAAACTTGAGGAATAAATTCATCTTCATAATTGATCTTCAAGATAGGTGGAAATAATATGAATGCTTCTTCTAATAAAAAAATTATAATGTTCCTGCAATTTGACAAAGAAACTGGGCAAAACATGGTTATTCATTGATACATCCTTACGAATATGATTATGATTTCCTTCTTTTGCCCTATGCTATTCATTCTCCTTAAGCAATATAGAAGCAATTATAACTTGTTGATCTTCCATCTTAACTAAACAAGCTTCTTCATTCTCATCCAAACAATCAACAACATCTTTACTTTTAATTATTTCTTAATCACTCCCAGCATCACTATCAAATAAAACTATATCTATAGTGTCCCCTTCATCTTCACAAATTATTTCTTCTAGGATAACTTCCTCTTCCTTTCTCTTTTCTTCCTCTTCACAATTGTCTTGATTGTGGCATTTTCATCTTTTTCTTTATCCCAATTATTTGCGTTTCCAATCTACTTAGTTGTTTAAACCAATGTTTAAATTGCAATTCTATATCATTAAGGTCTTGCCTTAACAAGTTCACATTTTCCTTTATTCTATTCATTATTATTTATCTCTCAACTCACAAATGATGTATTATAATTGCACTTCAAAAATATACTCAAATAGCATGCACAATTAAGTAAATTGATTAAGAGAAAAAAAGACACCTGACAAGGACAATAAGTACTAACTATAGAGGCCAATTGATCAAAAATAAAAAATTGGTACACAAGAATAAGATTTTGTGCACTATAATATATATAGAAGTTCAACAATATACAATATATTAAACTAGTATAATTGGAACAAAAAATATCTTAGACACACAAATTGATGTCTTAGAATAAATAAGAATTGACAGGATAGATGCTCTTAAATGCATTGTTTAATTAGAATAAATGTTTAGTATAAACAATATTTTTGTAGACTCAACAAGAAAAATTCAAAGATAGTATGCAATGAACACAACAAAAGATCAAAATTAAAAGTGCCAACCTAGTGTTGATGGCTCCAAACCAATTGTGGAAATTCCTAATTCCTATTTTTGCTTGCTGGATTGAATGAATTAAAGAGCTACTCAAAATTATAAGATAAATGTTCAAATAGATAACTACCAATTTCCAGATTCAATAAGAACAAACGATTCACCAAATGATCAAATATGAACTTAACAAGATAGTAAACCCGAATTGATAACAAGGCTATTTATAATTGATTTTTTTTCTTCTTTTTTTATAACTTTAATCAAGCAAACTAATGATCAAATACTTAAACTAGGTAATTAACACAATAGAGCAAGAACTAAATAAAGAACTAGAAGCAAGATCCTATTCGGCCAAAATAGAAAATTAAAGTTTAAAAGCAAAATTAAAAGATAGTTAAGAATTTATCCCTCAGCCTATACTCTGATACCAAATGATGCAGAACCCCAAGGTTAAATAACCTGAACCCTTTAAACATTTATTTTGATGGCAAAGAACAAATCAAATAAAAACCCTCCCTATTAAACCCCCAAACAACAAGTTATTGGAAACGCTTATGATAGATTGATTTAGAAAACAAAAAGAAGAAGAATCAAGCATACATTAATCATGAAAATAACCTAAGTCTAATTCCTCATGCAATAGCAAGAATCAATAAAAATCAACTCTCACAAATTCGGCTAAGCAAAGAAAATTCTCATTAATAAAAAATCAAGTATGTTACGAATGAAGAATTCAACCCTTTATATAAGCTAGGCAACCATCCCTCCCTAGATTAATTAAAATCAAACACTAACTCTAAGAGATAAATAATAAAATAAATAACAACGATAATTTAGATCTTTTATCTACATTATTTTTCCATAATATGGACTAAGTACATGAAGGAATAAAGATAAATACAATCTGAAAATTATCCTAAAACTGGTGAAAATTATGCACGATTGTCCTAAGAAAATAAAGGAGTGAATGCTGACTTAATCTTGGCTAAAAGTGAATTTTAGCCAGCCCTTTAGAGATGTGGTCAAGCTATTATTTCTCCCTCAAACTTTACTTAATAATTGTTGGATTTTAATGGTTACATACATCACATACATGAGTGGAATTTTAAAATTTTTAACCATTAGATCTGATCTTGCCATGAATACACAATATAACTATATGAGAATAAGAAAAATCACCTTTGATTTTTGTTGAACAGTTGATTTTACTTCACACCGGGTTGTCGCAAACCACAGTGTCTAAAATCGAACACCTCCAATGAGTAATCCACACTAGAGAGGGGTAAATTGAACCAACAAATTGGTGTTCAACTAGGGCTGGTCGAAATTCCCAAGAGATAGCTTAGGAAGTGGCGCAAAAAGGAGAGAGGATTAAGAGAAATAGACTTTCCTTTTGTTTAAATCACTTAACCCTAATTCTCATTAGTTGGCCTTTTATAGTTAGGTTAAAATTCCAAATCCTTAATGAGATTGGGTTCTTTAAAATTTCTGGAGAATTATTAATTGGGCCTATGGAATTAATTATAATCATTTGGGCTTAATTAAATCCAAATTAAATCTTTTCATAAAAGACCATGCACAAAATCCACAAACTAGGCCCTTTGTGCATCTAATTGGATTTAAATACCCAAATGGATTCCAAATCCAACCAAATTAAATATGTGAGTTCCATAACACTTATGTAACTTATATAAATTAATTTAGTCCAAGAAAAAGCCCTCTAAGCCCTTCTGTATGGAGTTAGCGTGTAGCCCTCTTTTGGAGGGCTTCCTCCAACTTCTTCATTCCTTTGGCCCTTTATAATTTCTCCAATGGTCCTATTAATTATTATATCAGTCCTATAACACTTATAGTATTCTTATAACACTTATAAGACAATAATAATTAATCATGAAATACATTATTTCATTTAGGTCCAATTTACAGAACATTTCTCAAAAGTTTCGCGAACAATTTTATTTGATCATAATTAATTAAACTCTTTAATCAATTATTATCATATTCTCCTCTCTACCTTTATAATAATATCAAATATTATTATCCTTGTCATTTTACCATTTTACCCTTTTCTCTATATGTGTGTGACCTATTGGGTTCCTATCCATGTTGGCAGTATAATATGTAATTGTGAGTTCTATTCAAAACTCACATGATTTAAACTCCTTTAAATAATTTTATAAATCTCTATTGATATTTTGATACATCATTATATAAGTCATGATTGGCCTCTAGCTAGGCATCATGACTACCCAAATGTCAGGAAAGTCATGCGGTTTGACTGTACCCTTCCATAGAAACAGTTACCGTGCAATTACTCCTTTCACCACTCTTATCTCAATTAGATTCTGAGTATGGATTTCTGTCAACTCATATAAATCTAATTATGTATGTTCTATTAATTTAACCATTGTTCCTAAATGCCCTTCATGGATCTCCATCCATCTCGGCATATTACTCTGGCCAGAGATTTTCTGAACAAGGCAATTATAGAATCATGCGAGATAACTTTCCTTGTTAAATCTGGGATGGTGAATCCTTTGTCAATCACTCAACTATCTTCAAGTAGGTCATGATATACCCAATCTCCTAACTATGTTCACTTCCAGTTGGAAGTAATCAGTTATGGAGTCAAAGTATACCACTTGCTACTTAAGATAACTTTGGTGATCTCAAGTCTAAGGATACTTGCACAACCACTATGAAGAGATTCCTCACTAACATAGATTTAATATCCATATGAGGATTCTCTTTGCAAGTCTCCAATGAACTTGTTCCTCTAACAAGCATCCACATGTTAGCTTTGATTATCATCCATAATCACAATTATGAGAACCATTGCTTGAACCATTCAAGAAGCATAACATGTGCTAGTATGTCCGAATTAACAATGTCTTATCTTGTTAATTCTATGACTAGGGATATTTAGATATTAACACATTTGCATGCGATAGACATCTCACATCATGAACACCTTCATGATTGCCTTTGCACTGTGTTTATAATATCTAGGACTTCATTTATTAATTTAAGATTTACAAACTCATGTATTCAAACACAGCATTAATAAATGAATGATGCCTTTTATTAAGAATATAAATTTCATACATATGAAAAACATCCCTATTACATGGGCTCTAGGGCATACTCTCTAACAATCTCCCACTTGCACTAGAGCCAATCACTCATATGTCTCAAACCCATGCTATTTATATGGTGATCATGCTTTATCTGGGAAAGTGTTTTAGTGAGGGGATCCGCCACATTGTCATCTGTGGGAACCCTTTCTATTTTCACATCATTTCTAGCTACTATTTCCCTTATGAGATGGTAGCATCTGAGAACATGTTTGGATCGCTGATGAGACCGTGGTTCCTTTGCTTGCGCAATGGCTCCATTTTTGTCACAATATAAAGGAATCGAATCAACAATGCTAGGCACCACTCCTAGTTCAGTTATGAACTTTTTGATCCAGACTGCTTCTTTGGCTGCTTCTGAAGCAGCAATGTACTCAGCTTCTGTAGTGGAATCAACAGTTGTTTCTTGTTTGGAACTTTTCCAACTAACTGCTCCTCCTCCCATTATGAACACATAACCAGATTGTGATTTACAATCATCTTTGTCAGATTGAAAGCTGGCATCCGTATACCCATTTACTTCCAAACTGCCCTCTCCATATATCAAGAACATATCCTTAGTCCTTCTCAAGTACTTAAGGATATTCTTGACAGCTGCCTAGTGTTCCTCTCCAAAATTGGATTGGAATCTGCTTGTGACACTCAAAGCAAATGCTACATCTGGACGTGTACATAACATAGCATACATGATAGAACCAATTGCAGATGCATATGGTATTCTATTCATGCTCTCTCTATCCTCTAGTGTCTGCGGACACATAGACTTAGAAAGGTGTTTCCCATGCACCATGGGTATAAACCCTTTCTTAGAGAGATCCATATTGAACCTCTTCAATACTTTATCTATATATGTACTCTGAGAAAGACCCAGCAACCTATTGGATCTATCTCTATAGATCCTTATTCCCAGAATATAGGATGCTTCTCCAAGGTCTTTCATGGAGAATTGCTTGGATAACCATATTTTAACAGATTGGAGAAGAGAAATATCATTTCCCATGATCAATATGTCATCTACATATAGAACTAGGAAGACAACTGCACTCCCACTTACCCTTTTATACACACAAGGTTCATCTTCATTCTGTGAGAAACCAAACTCTTTGATTGTCTCATTGAATAGTATGTTCCAGCTCCTAGAGGCTTGCTTTAATCCATAAATGGATCTTTGAAGCTTGCATACCTTTTCGCCATTTCCTGATGTGAATCCTTCTGGTTGTGTCATATACACATCCTCAGAAAGATTTCCATTAAGGAAAGCTGTCTTCACATCCATTTGCCAAATCTCATAATCATAATGAGCTGCAATGGCTAAAAGTATTCTTATAGACTTAAGCATCGCTACAGGAGAAAAAGTTTCGTCATAGTCAATACCTTCTTTTTGACGATAACCTTTTGCTACTAAGTGAGCTTTATAGGTAACTATATTACCTTCCATGTCAGTCTTCTTTTTGAAGACCCATTTGCACCCTATGGGTTTTATCCCTTCAGGTGGTTGAGTTAAAGTCCATACTTTATTCTCATACATGGAGTCCATTTCGGACTGCATAGCCTTAAGCCATAAATCACGTTCTGAACTGTTCAAAACTTCTTGATAGCTTGTAGGCTCATTGTCCTCTACTACAGTTATGCCTCTATCCGAATCAATGTGAAATCCATATCTCACAGGGATAGAACGCATCCTAGTAGACCTTCTAGGATTTTGTGTATAATCAGGTTCAACTGTAATCTTATCATTATGAAATTCAGTTTCAGGTTCAATCGGTTGATCTACTTTTATTTGTGGGTCCTGAACTTCATCAAGTTCAATTTTACTCCCACTGTCTTCTCGTAGGAGAAACTCTTTTTCCAAGAAGACAGCATGCCTTGAAACAAACACTTTTTGTTCTAAGGGATTATAGAAATAATATCCAAATGTTTCTTTTGGATATCCCACAAATAGACATTTGTCAGATTTAACATCTAGTTTGTCTGACATTGTCCTCTTCACATAAGCAGGACAACCCCATACCTTCATATGAGAAAGCGTGGGTTTCTTGTTATTCCACATCTCATATGAAGTAACATCAACCGATTTACTAGGAACTCTATTTAACACATAAACAGCAGTTTCTAGTGCATATCCCCAAAAGGACTTAGGCAAGTCCGCTCGGCTCATCATTGATCGAACCATATCTAATAGTGTTCGATTTCTCCTTTCAGACACACCATTGTGTTGTGGTGTATATGGAGGAATCCATTGAGATAAAATCCCATTATCTCTAAGATAATCCTGAAACTCTTGACTTAAGTATTCTCCACCTCGATCTGATCTAAGTGTTTTAATACTTTTGCCAAGTTGTTTCTCTACTTCATTTCTGAACTCTTTGAACTTTTCAAATGCTTTAGACTTATATTTCATTAGATAGATGTATCCAAACCTGGAATAATCATCTATGAAAGTAATGAAGTAGGAGTAACCTCCTCTGGCATGTGTAGTCATTGGACCACATACATCTGAATGTATTAAGTCCAAAATCATTTTAGCTCGTTCTCCTTTATCAATAAAGGGAGCTTTTGTCATTTTTCCCAATAAACAAGATTCACATGTATCAAATGATTCATAATCAAATGATCCCAAATCACCTAACTTGTGTAACTTGGTCATGCGTTTTTCATTTATATGGCCTAAACGACAATGCCATAAGTATGAGGTATTCAGATTATCATGTTTCATTCTCTTGGTATTCACATTATATACTTCTTTAATTAAATCAAGAACAAAAATACCATTCTCAATGATAGCTTTTGCATAAAACATATTGTTCTTAAAAATGTAACAACATTTGTCCTTCAAAGAAATATCATAATCGTTCATCAAACGACTGAAATAAATAATACTTTTGGATAAGGCTGGAACATAATAACAATTATTTAATTCCAGTACTAATCCACTAGGAAGAGGCAAATAGTAAGTCCCCACAACTGTTGTAGAGATGTTCTGTCCAGTAGCTGACTGCAAACATATCTCTGCCTTTCCAACTCTTTTAAAGCTTCTAAGCCCCTATAGATCATTACATAAATGAGATCCACATCCGGTATCTAATACCCAAGATTGTTTTGAAGCAATAGAATAAGTATTAATTTCAATCATATGAATACCTGAAGTAGATGCAACAGCTTGCTTCTTCTCCTTAAGAGAATCTAGATAGGCCTTGCAGTTACGCTTTCAATGACCATCTTTTCCACAATGGAAGCAAGTTCCTTTGGGATTCTCTTTCTTGGCAACCTTCTTCTTGGAGATCCCACCATTCTTTGGCTGCGCCTTGGTTATCTTCTTCTTCTTCTGCTTCTTGCCTTTAGTAGAAGTGACAACCATGACACTTTTTGGATCTTTCTTAAATGATCCATCAGCTGTCTTGAGCATGTTGATTAACTCAGGAATGGATACTTGGATCTTGTTCATGTTGAAGTTAAGCACAAAAGGTGCATAACTTGGAGCCAACGAGTACAAGATTAAATCTATGTATAGATCATTATCCATAACATAGCCAAGTCTACTCAAATGCTCAATATACCCATACATCTTCAATGCATGAGCAGCAGCTGAAGTGCCTTCCACCATTTTGTAACTAAATAGAGCTCGAGCAATCTCATATTGCTCAGTTCTAGCCTGAGAAGAATAAAGCTCCTCTAGATGCAAAACGATGGTTCTAGCATCCATCATTTCATATTGCTTCTGAAGCTCCGAGGACATAGCACCCAGCATCAAACATGCTGCTGCTTCACTATCCTCCATGTATTTTCGATAAATGCCTTTGATCTCATCAATGGCATCATCTGATTGAAGTGGTGGTGGATCTTTATCCAAGACATAATGGATCTTTTCAGCCCTGAGAACAATTCTCACTTGCCTGATCCAGTCAGAATAGTTGTTGCCAACCAGCTTGTTATCCAAGATTGATCGTATATTAATGTTTGATGTGCTCATGATGATGACCTAGATGTGAAAAAGAAAAGATATGAGAGTATGTTCATATATATGTATGCATTAATAAGGTCTTTAATTAATCCATTTACTCCCACTATTTTATTGTGAATTAATAGCCCTCACTATATAATCCGAGAAAACCGGATGGTTTTCTTAGTGGGCCAATATCCAATCCTTGATATGTAATTTGACCTTGACTGTGGTCAACAAGCCAAATTCCATACCCTTGAAAGGTAGGTATTCATATACCAATTGTGTCTCTACACAACTATTGGATCATTAGGTTATCAACTCTTGATGCATGCATATTATATATGCATTCCCTAATCTTGCCTCTAGAACCATTAGCCTTGACTGTGGTCAACAAACTAATGGGCTAGCTAAGATGACCCATTTAATTAGATTTGAACATATTCGATATAATGTGAGCTTGACTGTGGTCAACAACCCACATTATAAAGAACTCTGGTTCTCCTCAAATTAATGGAAGGCTTATATACCTTAGTATTTGTTTGAGGGTTTTAGTTAATTAAGTCTCATCATACATGGTTGGCATACATTGGTATGCATCCTATATCTATCTCATAAATATAAGCATACAAATATGGTATAGTTATGGACTTCACTACATTGATTTGCCCGAGCCATGAGGGAAATCAAAAGGTCACACCTAGGTAGTATGCATGATTCAAACAAGAAAATAATTACATTATCTTCAAGCTTGTTGGATCTCCATCCGGCCCATCTTGCTCCTTGATATTTGTCTCCATTTCTATTTCTAATTCTAATCTAAGTAATCTAATTATATATTACAATTTGAAATGAAATACAAACCAAAAACAAGTGGCCGGGACATGAAAGTCCTCATTGGGCCAAAACATGCATAATGCTCAATCACATTGGGCTTTGTCCATAACTATCCATCATGCCAATCATACACCCTTATATGCCTTTCTAATGCATAAAGAAATGGATTACTAACTTTGTTTCAACCTTTGAAACTATATTTTGAGTTATTTTAATGATGTGATCAAATTAGGAAACTTTTTCCATTTTGGAAACTTTCATTTTAGGAAACCTTTTTGCATGAATGTGTTCTTGCCCTAATAATCAATCAAATTGATTTATTAATTAATTATAAATTGATTATTCAATTAATTAATCATATTAAATAATTAAAAGAATCAATTTTGGGCTTAAAACAAGTGTAGGCCGAAACCCACAGAAGAAAAACCCTATGTGTGTTCACACACAAACTGGTTTTGAGTCATTTGGACCATTTGGGCCTTTTGGAATGAGCCAAGCACACTCCAGACCTTAAAACCCATTAATAAACTTAATTAATGTTTATAATAGTTAATTTAAATCAGCTCCTTGGGCCCACCAAGTCATTCACTAATTTAAACCAAGTCCGTAAACATAATTAAGCCCATTAAGTGGTTTTAATGAATTAAAATTAATCAAATTAATTTAAGGCCCATTTTAATTAATCCAATTAATTAAAAACACTTTAATATATCATATATATCAGATTTAGAAGATCAAAAGTCGTTCTAACCAAGAACCCATCAAGAACACACGAAGAACACCAATTTATCGAACTTTTCGACAAAACTAGTTTTCATGCAAAACTTGTTCGATTTTAATTCCGTTCGATCCTACAGCTTAATATCACATATTAAACACATAAAATATCATCTAAATGATTTTTAAATGGATCCATAAGAAATTAAATTAGAACAGCCCCTACATTACCTAGGGTTTCACGCCAAACCCTAATGGGTTTCACGCCAAACCCAAAACTCAATGCTTCAAAAATTTCATTTTTGTTTCCACCAAATTTATTTGATCACACATACAACAAGAAATCAATATTTCTCATTCTTGAACAATAAAATCTAATATTTTAAAGTTCATGAAATAAATAACTCAAAACAAAACAAAACTTATTCCGCAGAAAAATATAGAATTGTATATCCATGGCAAAACCTGGCTCTGATACCATGTTGGATTTTAACGGTTACATACATCACATACATGAGCGGAATTTTAAAAGTTTTAACCATTAGATCTGATCTTGCCATGAATACACAATATAACTATATGAGAATAAGAAAAATCACCTTTGATTTTTGTTGAACAGTTGATTTTACTTCGCACCGGGTTGTCGCAAACCACAGTGTCCAAAATCGAACACCTCCAATGAGTAATCCACACTAGAGAGGGGTAAATTGAACCAACAAATTGGTATTCAACTAGGGCTGGTCGAAATTCCCAAGAGCTAGCTTAGGAAGTGGCGCAAAAAGGAGAGAGGATTAAGAGAAATAGACTTTCCTTTTGTTTAAATCACTTAACCCTAATTCTCATTAGTTGGCCTTTTATAGTTAGGTTAAAATTCCAACTCCTTAATGAGATTGGGCTCTTTAAAATTGCTGGAGAATTATTAATTGGGACTCTGGAATTAATTATAATCATTTGGGCTTAATTAAATCCAAATTAAATCTTTTCATAAAAGACCATGCACAAAATCCACAAACTAGGACCTTTGTGCATCTAATTGGATTTAAATACCCAAATCATTTTACCATTTTACCCTTTTCTCTATATGTGTGTGACCTATTGGGTTCCTGTCCATGTTGGCAGTATAATATGTAATTGTGAGTTCTATTCAAAACTCACATGATTTAAACTCCTTTAAATCATTTTATCAATCTCTATTGATATTTTGATACATCATTATACAAGTCATGATTGGCCTCTAGCTAGGCATCATGACTACCCAAATGTCAGGAAAGTCATGTGGTTTGACTGTACCCTTCCATAGAAACAGTTACCGTGCAATTACTCCTTTCACCACTCTTATCTCAATTAGATTCTGAGTATGGATTTCTGTCAACTCATATAAATCTAATTATGTATGTTCTATTAATTTAACCATTGTTTCTAAATGCCCTTCATGGATCTCCATCCATCTCGGTATATTACTCTGGCCAGAGATTCTCTGAACAAGGCAATTATAGAATCATGCGAGATAACTTCCCTTGTTAAATCTGGGATGGTGAATCCTTTGTCAATCACTCAACTATCTTCAAGTAGGTCATGATATACCCAATCTCCTAACTATGTTCACTTCCAGTTGGAAGTAATCAGTTATGGAGTCAAAGTATACCACTTGCTACTTAAGATAACTTTGGTGATCTCAAGTTTAAGGATACTTGCACAACCGCTATGAAGAGATTCCTCACTAACATAGATTTAATATCCATATGAGGATTCTCTTTGCAGGTCTCCAATGAACTTGTTCCTCTAACAAGCATTCACATGTTAGCTTTGATTATCATCCATAATCACAATTATGAGAACCATTGCTTGAACCATTCAAGAAGCATAACATGTGCTAGTCTGTCCGAATTAACAATGTCCTATCTTGTTAATTCTATGACTAGGGATATTTAGATATTAACACATTTGCATGCGATAGACATCTCACATCATGAACACCTTCATGATTGCCTTTGCACTGTGTTTATAATATCTAGGACTTCATTTATTAATTTAAGATTTACAAACTCATGTATTCAAACACAGCATTAATAAATGAATGATGCCTTTTATTAAGAATATAAATTTCATACATATGAAAAACATCCCTATTACATGGGCTCTAGGACATACTCTCTAACAATAATATCCCAAAATAATAAGTATTTATCAAGGAAAATCCATTCCTAAAATTTAGGACACTAAGTTCACCAATATAGGCCTAAACTTAAATCTGACCCAAACCATTAAAATTCAACTCTCCCATGTAAAACTCGGCCCCCTTAGGTATTCTAAGCTTCAAATAGTTATTTTGGCCCAACTCTTTTGAAGAGATAAGCCCAACTTTAGCCTACCCACTTAAACTACCTAAAAATGTCAAATAAACACAAAATAAAACAAACCTAAACTAAACTAGCCGAATTCATTTTCCTAGGTTCTAGGCTATCCAAATATACTTTATTAATTGTTACGTTAAGAATAGAAACTAAATAAAGCAGCTTGAAGGCTCATTGCACTATTTAGCCTAAACTTGTCTTCATAGTCCAATTTAGCTTCTTTCTATTCTTGAACTTTCATTTTCTCCTTATAAGGTCTTATGAATGCTCTTAGTACTTCTTTAAGATTTTTTTTACCTTGCTCTTATAATTGGTCCTTGTGAAAGTTTTACTCCATCTCCTTTTTTGCCATTATGCTTGGTTGTGCTCATATGTATTGTCTTAACCAAATCAGCTTTAGCTTTACCATCTAAGTTAGAAAATTCATTCAAAGGTAAAGGCATCAAATCCAAAACAATCAATAGATTAAAACCATACACAATTTCAAATGGTGAAAAACCTATAGAAGTATGAATTGCACGATTATAAGTGAACTCAACAAATAGTAAACATTTTTTCCAACTTTTAATATTCTTACAAATTATAGCACGCAACATAGTTCCTAAAGTTCTATTAACAATTTTGGTTTGACTATCTGTTTGTGGATGACAAGTAGTGGAAAACACATGTTTAGTACCAAGTTTACTCCATAGAACACTCCAAAAGTGACTTAGGAACTTAGAATCCCTATCAGAGACAATAGTCTTAGGTATACCATGCAATCAAACTACTTCCTTGAAAAATAAATTAGCTATATTTGTTGCATCATCAATTTTATGACAAGTAATAAAAAATGCCATTTTACTAAATCGGTCCACTACAACAAACACACTATCCCTCCCCCTTTTTGTCCTAGGTAAACCTACAATGAAGTCCAAAAAAATGTCAATGTAAGGTTCAGTAGGAACATGCAAAGGAGTATTCAAACCTTGATTTAAAGACTTAGACTTAGTCTATTTACATGCAAAGCATTGTGCAAACACTTTTTCAACATATTTTCGCATATTAGGCCAATAAAAATGTTCATTAAGCATGTCTAAAGTCTTTTGCACACCAAAGTGGCCCATCAATCCCCCACTATGTGATTCCTTCACAAGTAACTCTCTAATAGAACTTGTAGGTATACATAGTTGCTTTCCTCTAAAAAGAAACCCATCATGTCTATAGAACTTATTAAATACATAATGTACACATGCATTATACACTTCACCAAATTCAAAATCATGATTATACATTTCTTTCAAATGCTCAAACCCTAACAGTTTAGAACTAAGCATAGAAATCAATGCATATCTCATAGAAAGTGAATCAACAACAAAATTCTCTTTACCTTTCTTATACTTAATCATATATGGAAAAGTATAAAGGTACTCCACCCACTTACCATGCCTTTTATTCAACTTACCTTATCCCTTCAGATATTTAAGAGACTGGTGATCTATGTGTATCACAAATTCTTTAGGCAAAAGTTAGTGTTCCCAAACCTCAAAAGCTCTCACCAATGTATAGAACTCTTCGTCAAAGATAGAGTAATTCAGTTTTGCTCCACTCAACTTCTTATTATTTTATACTATTGGGTGATTTTCCTGCATCAAAATAGCACCTATACCAATCCCAGAAGCATCACATTTAACCTCAAAAGTCCTAGAGAAGTTAGGTAATTTCAAAATAGGAGCAGTACATAATTTATCTTTCAAAACATTAAAAGTATCTTCCTGTTCTTTACCCCATTTAAAGCCAATAGACTTTTTAATGATTTCATTCAGAGGTGCAGCAATAGTAGAAAAATCCTTAACAAATCTCATATAGAAACTTGCTAAAACATGAAAGCTCCTCACCTCACTTGTATTCTTAGGTGTTGGCCATTCTTGGATAACGTTAACCTTTTCATTATTTACCTCAACACCATGTGCACTAACAACAAATCCTAAGAAAACAACACTATCAGCACAAAATATGCATTTTTTTTTCAAATTCGCATACAATTATTGTTCTCTTAAAATAGATAACACAAGTTTAACATGCCTTAAATACTCTTTTAGGTTTTTGCTATAAATCAAGATATCATCAAAATGCACAACAACAAATTTACCTAAGAATTTATGTAAAAAATGGTTCATGAGTCTCATAAATGTGCTAGCATTAGTTAAGCCAAAAGGCATAACCAACCATTCATACAAACCATATTTTGTTTTAAAGGTAGTTTTTCATTCATCACCTAATTTTATCCTAATTTGATGATAACCACTTTTCAAGTCAATTTTAGTGAATATTATGGCATCATTTAACTCTTTAAGCATATCATCTAACCTAGGAATTGGATGGCAATACTTTACAGTGATTTTGTTAACTACTCAACAATCAATATACATGCCCATGGTTCCATCCTTTTTAGGTACCAAAAGAACTGGTACAACAAAAGGATCTAGGCTTTTCTCTCACGTGTCCTTTTGCTAAAAGTTCCTCCACTTGTCTTTGCAACTCCTTTGTTTCCTCTAGATTGCTTCGATAAGCTGGACGATTTAGAATTTGTGCACCAGGAACAAAATCAATTTGATGTTCAGTCCATCTAATTGGTGGCAACCCAGGTGGTATCTCCTCAAGGGAGTCATCTTTATAATTGATATGGCCATAGAGGCCAAAGTCATGATGATTTCATCAATCAACATCATAGGCATAAAGTACTTAGCCTTTTGGAAGCAAATGAAGAAGTTGGGCCAAATTAAGTCATAAAGGGCTTATATAACTTGGGTTTTAATTGCATAATTCATGTGCTTCATTTAAAAGTCACATGACTCATTTAAAGTTGTATCTTAATAGGTTTAAGGGGCTGTTTTGTTTATTTTTTAGTTACAACTTTTAATTCATTGAGTTTAGTTAGATTATTGAATAAGTGAGGCCTTATTTAAGTGGGCTACATGCCACCTTCACTAAGGTCCATCATTTTGGTTTTAATTTAATTCTTTAAGTAGGATAATGGGCTTGTTTTGTCTAGTAAAGCCTAACAAAATTCAGCCACACCTTGTTTAAGGCCTTATTAGGGTTTATTTTAGCTTTTAAGGGTGATCCATTACTTCTTAAAAAATTATTAGACTTGTTTAGGAAGGACAACATTTTTAGAGTTCCTAAAGAGGTTATTTGGCTTGTTTGATGATGTGGAACCCCAAGGCTAAAGAACCCGAAATCCCTTGAACATATACTTCGATCTCAAAATGCAATGAAGACAAACACCCTCCCTATTAAACCCCCAAAACAACAAGTGAATGGAAATAAAAATAATCGAGATAAGAAGAATAAGAAAATGCCACAATCAAATGATTGATAAGTAATCCTAATTTTTGATGCAATAGAAAAGAAAGCAAGCAATCTCACAATCTCTCTAAAAAATTTTGGATAAGCTAAGAGAAAAACTCTCAAAGTTTATAAATTGATTCAAACCTAAAGTTTACAACCTAGGTTAGCCTATTTATAAGGTGGCTAACCCTAATTCATTCTTTAAAACCCTAATTTAAATACTAATAAGGCCTTACACGAATTTTGTTGGGCTTTTACAAGCAAAATAAGCCCAAATTAATAAGTTTTAAACACACTTGAAACAAAACTAATTAATAAACCTTATAGGCGGAAAATTAAATCTTAAAAGAAAGACTAAAATAAATAACCAAGCTAACTAAACTAAGCCCAAAAAAAGACCACACGCATAGCCATTTAATAATGCAACTTAAGTTAGTCATGTGACTTTTAAATGAAGCACATCATTTGTACATTTAAGCCCAAAGTTATTAAAAGCCTTGATGGCTTAAGATGGTCCAATTCCTTTTTTTGCTTCCAAGAGGCTAAGTACTTTAAGGTCTCCATAACACTTCTCAAAAGTCATCTTCACTAGGTTATTGAGTAACAAAGCCTTAAACATAAGATGACATGGCCATCTTTAGCATCTTTGCACATCCTCTTGTAATTGGACCACTAGGCATTTTTAAAGGATCATTGGTTGATGGTGGTGGATCCATATCAATAAATCTATCTTGTAAGCATTATTATTGATGCACTCCAAAACTTGAAATGTAACATTACTATATGCATCCAACTTGCTCTTCCTTTGGTTTGGAAACCTTTCTTTGCAAAAATGCACCCAAATCCAATCTTCAAGGCTGAATAACCCTTGTTTCCTTCCCTTATTTTCTCTCTCAGCATACTTTTGATTTTTCTTCTCAATGTTTTCTCTTGCCTTCTCGTGCAAGGATTTCACTAATTTCACCTTCCTATTACCATCAAAACTTGAAATCTCATGTAAAGGCAATGGACAAAGATCAAGCACAGTTAGTGGGTTAAAACCATAAACAAGCTCAAAAGGTTAAAAACAAGTAGAAGAATGAATACTTCTATTATAAGCAAATTCAATGAAAGGTAAACAATCTTCCCATGATTTGAGATTCTTACCTACTATAGTACGAAGTAAAGTTCCCAAAGTTCTATTCACTACCTCTGTTTGACCATCTATTTGTGGGTAACATGTAGAAGAAAACAATAATTTTGTATCCAAATTACCCTATAGAACATGCCAAAAATGTGAAAGGAATTTTGTATCACTGTCTGAAACAATGGTGTGTGGAACACCATACAAACACACAACTTCTCTATAGAATAGATCAGCAATGTTAACAACATTATCACATTTATGACAAATAGTAAAATGAACCATCTTGCTAAACCTATCTAGAAAAAAAATGTTATCTCTACCACATTTAGTTTTAGGCAATCCGAGCATAAAATCCATAGAAACATCAGTCCAAAGAGAACTAGGTACAGGTAGAGGCATATAAAAACCATAGGACATAGTTTTAGACTTAGCTTGCCTGTATACAACACATGAATTACATACTTTTTCCACATCCTTGTGCATATGAGGCCAATAAAAGTGCTCATTCAACATGTCATAAGTCTTATGCACCCCAAAATGTCCTATCAATCCCCTACAATGAGATTCTAATACACGCAATTCACGCATAGAATATTTAGGCAAACAAAGCTTGCTGCACTTAAACAAAAGCCCATCGTGCCTATAAAATTTATGAAAAGCTTGATGCTTACATGCTGCATACACATTACCAAAATCAAATCTACAATATATAGTTCCTTAACATGCTCAAAACCGAGAAACTTAGAACTAAGTGTGGAAATTAAAGTATATCTCATTGACAATGTATCAGCAACAATATTATCTTTTCCATCTTTGTATTGAATAATATAGGGAAACTATTCAATAAATTCAACCCATTTAGAATGCCTTTTATTCAATTTATCTTATCCCTTCAAATGTTTGAGGGACTCATGATCGGTATGAATGACAAACTCCTTAGAAAGAAGGTAATGTTGCCACGCGTCCAAGGCTCTCACTAAGGCATATAACTCCTTATCAAAGGTTCGATAGTTGAGTTAGGCTTCATTAAACTTCTCACTAAAATAGGCAATTGGTTTCTTCTTTTGCATTAACATCGCACTAACACCTACACCAAAAGCATCACACTCTATTTTAAATATCTTATCAAAATTAGGCAAAGATAAAATAGGACCAGAACACAACTTCCTTTTCAAAGTATCAAACACCTTTTGTTGTGCTCCTCCCCACTTGAATCCAACATCCTTCTTGGTGACTTCTATAAGCGGTGCAGCAATGGAAGAAAAATCTTGCACAAAATGCCTATAAAAACTTGCCAAACCATGGAAGCTCCTTACATTAAAAATAGTCTTAGGCATGGACCATTCTTGAATTGCCTTCGCTTTCTCTTCATCCACTTCAATTCCCTATGCACTCACCACAAAACCAAGAAACACAAGTCTATCTATACAAAATGTGCATTTCTTAAGCTTAGCATATAATTTTTTCAGATGTCAAAGCTTGTAAAACTAACCTAATATGCTCAATATGCTCTTCATAAGACTTGTTGTAAATAAGTATATCATCAAAGTACACAACAACAAACTTTCCTAAATAAGCATGCAATACATGGTTTATATGCCTCATAAAAGTGCTAAGGATATTAGATAGCCCAAATGGCATAACCAACCACTCATACAAACCAGATTTAGTTCTGAAAACTATTTCACACTCGTTACCAAGTTTCATTCTAATTTGATGATATCCACTCATTAAATCAATTTTAGTAAAACACATAAAACCACATAATTTATCCAACAAATAATCTAGCCTAGGAATGGGATGTTTATATAAAAGGCTGAATTATTCATTATTAACACACTTGATTTTTGATTAATGAGATTTTCATTTGGCTTGGCCGAATTTATGAGAGTTAATTTTTATTGATTCTTGCTATTATATGAAGAATTAGACTTAGACAATTCGCGTGATTAATGTATGTTTGATTCTTCATCTTTTTATTTTCTAAATCAATCTATTATAAGCATTTCCAATCAATCTTATTTGGGTATTCTTTACATTGGGAGTTTATTATCTTGTTTATGTTTAATATTCATGGTATGTTGGCATTATAGTTTGGTATATAGGCTGGAGTTCCACATCAATTGGTATCAGAGTATAGGCTAAGGGGTAAAATCTTAACTATCCTTTAATTTTGCTTTTAAAACTTTAATTTTTTGGTTTGGCCAAATATGATCTTGTATCTAGTTTCTTATTTAGTTTTTACTCTATTGTGTTAATTACCTATCTTTAAGTATTTGATCATTAGTTTGCTTGATTAAAGTTATAAAAAAGAGAAAAGTAATAAATAAATTAGAAATAACATTGTTATCAATTTGGGTATACTATATGGTTAATTTCATATATGATCAATTGATGAATCTTTTGTTCTTGTTAAATCCGAATTTGCCATTGAATATATCAAGCATATAATTTGCAATCTTTGATGGTTTGGATATAATTTCGACCTATAAAGTGCCCTAAATGACTTGGAGTAAGTTTTGATCAATCAACTAAAAATTGGAGTTAGAACTTTCACAATTGGTTTGATTTCTTCAATATTAGGTTGGTATTTTTAGTTTTAGTCTTTGAGTTGTTTTTTTTTTGCATACCAACTTTGAATTTTTCTTATTAAGTCTACAAAAATTTTGTTTAAACTAAACATTATGTTTAATTAAACATCGCATTTAAGTGAATCCATTTTGTCAATTTTCCTTCATTATAAGTCATCAATTTGTGTGTCTAAGCTGTTTTTGGTTCCAATTAAACTAGTTTAACATATTAAACATTGTTGAATATCTATATATACTATAGTGCATGAAATCTTCTTATTGTGTAATAATTTTTTATTTTTGTTCAATTTGATCAATTTGCCTCTAGAGTTGGTACCTTACTGTCCTTGTTAGGTATTCATTATTTCTTTTAATAAATTTACTTAATTGTGCATGTTGTTTGAGTTTTTTTCTAAAGGGCAATTGTGAGACATCATTTGTGAGTTGAGAGATAAACAAGAATGAATGGGATAACGAAAAGTGTGAAGATGTTAAGGCAAGATCTTAATGATATAGAATTGCAATTTAAACAATTGTTTAAACAATTAAGTAGATTGGAAAAGAGCAAAGAAAATAGAAAGGAAGAGGAATTTATCCTAGAAGAAATAATTTGTGAAGCTGAAGGGGACACAATAGATATAGTTTTCATTGATAGTGATGTTGTTATTCATGAAGAAATAATTGAAAGTAATTATGTTGTTGATTGTTTGAATGAGAATGAAGAAGTTTGTTTAGTTGAGAAGGAAGATCAACAAGTTACAATTGCTCCTCTATTGCTTAAGGGGGATGAATTTGATACGAGCACAGGGGGATAAGTCATGATGATTTCATTAATCAACATCACAAGCATAAAGTACTTAGCCTCTGTAACACCTATATCCTATACTTAGCTATTACCACAGTATCATATACCATAAGACATATATTACAATGTTCCCAAGCTGAAAACATTTCTAATTAGATAACTTATAGATGAAATTATAACCATGTCATGTGAACTTAAGAGTAATACCTTAATCATATAAAAGTCCTAAATACATTACAATGTTTTCTCAAACTTAACATTAGTACTTATACAAAATTTGCAACATAATTAAAGTTTCCATAACTACAAAATATAAGGACAAAAAGAAGACTCTATTTTCAATCTTCTAAGACTTGTGTTGGCCAACCTGCAGCAGATATCAGTCCTGGAAGAAAGTCCTGTTCTCACAACCTACACGGATGAACAAAAATCCGTACTAAGCTATAAAGATTAGTGGGGAACACTAAATATGACAAACGACTACTCACAGTGGTCGTCAACAAACATACATTATGAACTATAAGTATAACTTATATCAAATTTTAATAAAAACAAAATGTAGACATAAGTCCACACAAGAAACCAAATGACTTAATCATATAAGCATGTTTATCCTTTAGACTTGCAATTCATTCATTGAATGATATACCACTGTTTATACTTAGTCATTCCTTCCACTTATTACATACTTTCGTATACCAGGAATATATACAAATACATATTGACATATGAGCTATGATCAAAAAGGACATATGCAAATTCGAAAGTAAGATAGAGCATTAGTACTATGAAAGTTTATCATTTATCAATTCTCAATAAAGAACAAGAATGAGTAGATATAGGGAAAACAAATAACCCAATGTATTAATTTGAAAGCAATCACCAACATTAATACCTATACATAGCTCTTATATTCCATTGCTATAGAGAACATTTATTATAGCAAAAAGTTTTTTTTTCACAGCTTTCATACATGATGAATCTTGCAAATCATTTATCTACCTAAAGCAAGTAACATATTACTATAGAAAACATACTATCTCTATTATAGTCCACAACTTGATATTAATGATGCACTAGTTCATTTATATAACTCTGTACATACTATTTCTATATACGATAATCATGCAAAAGTGTATATCACAACATCTTTTAATATCATAATATCTATATGTGCTGAAAAGGAATTTCACATATAAATTAGATTATGAAATCAATTTATGTTGTCATTCTTCATAAAAGTTTAAGTTGAACATCAAACTTTTCTTAACTTTGGTATAAAGCCTGCACTATTCTAAAGAGGTGGATAACGGGTTGTACGATGGTACTCGAAGGTACAAGTCTATTTAGTCACCCAAACGGGCTTGACTACAACCCACACGGGGTTGAAAATGATCCAAACGGGATCATGTATGTCTGTTTCGTCACCCAAACGGGGTTAACTACAACCCAAACGAGGTCGAAAATAACGCAGTTACAAGGTACCCTTATAGGCATGCCTATCTATCCGCTTCCTAGACTCAAAGTAGGATATAAAATCTAATTTATCTTTTCTTTATAGAAACATATTCTTATATGCACATGTATACTCTAGTATAACCATAAACAATGTACTCATAAATGCGCTCATGTATAGCTTCCTGTAAACCTATAAACATTTCGCTATTGGGCATTACTATTCTATTCTTGTAATGCTATTCGATCATGTAATTATTTCGTATGTCAAGACTATACTGTATGATGTCATTTGTATCCGTGCATAATCATGTAAAATCTATATATCTTCTTTAGTACATATACATATATGCACAATTCATAAACAATTCATATAATTTTCTCATATAAAACTCACATGACAAGATACTCCTTCTCTAATGCATACACTTATATACATAGTCTCATATAACATTACCATTATATGCTTTAATGAAATTTCTATAATGGAGTCTATAGCATTGTAGATCTGTATTTCAGCATGTTAACATGTGACAACACATAGGCTTAATCATGTCATTTCAATTAAGTAAAGGCATATTCATACGTTTCACTTTACTCATCATTACCAACAATCCTTACTTAGGTATAAATATAAATATGTGTAAACCTTTATCAACAATCATATTACATGCCATACTTAATTCAATATGCTCCCATATAACTATGAATTTGTCATAACAACATGTAGTTAGGCTATACATATGTAATCATAACTTGATTTACATTCCTAGTTACATGTATTTCTATTTTAGACATTGCTTAATGATAACTGAGCATATATCATCATAAGAGTATATAAAAACATTAGCCTTGCATATAACAATTATGTACAAATTTAATCACAAATATATGTTAGATGTATTCCTCACTAGTCGTTACCTATGTACACGTGTGAAAGTATATGTATACATGTAATTTTGTATTTAATAGTCATATTAAATGCCCTATACAATTCATTTGGTAATCACATAAATAAATATTTAGCTTAACTAATTGAAAACCATAAAATAAAGTACATTAAAGAAAATTTGCACAGGGCAGCATTCTGAACTCGACTTGTGAGCCACATTTGAAATTTAAGATGTATTTTTTAGGCAAAATTATCTTGTACAATCTTATCCCCCTATGTGTCTAGTTTCCATAGCATTAAAATTCATCTTAATATCTGACCTATAGCTCGAGTTATTGAGAAGATACTATATGCTGTTTTTAAAACTAAAAAAAGTGTGGTCTGTAACTTAGAAAATTCATAACGTAAAATTTAAAAGGATATAGACCAAAATTTCTTCATCAAAGTTATAATTTCATTTCTATATTTTCATTATAATTTTATTTTGTATCATTTCAACATCTTTACTAAAAGTTATGCCCATTATTGTAAAGTCTATTTCTATTAGCAGTCCAGGGAAACTAGTCCGGATTCAACCCTAAATTCCATATACTTAGTGAAAGATTTAAGTTTAGGTTTCTTCATATGAAATATAGGTATGGAAGTCTAGTTTTCAACGCAAAAAGAATCACTCAATTTTCTATTCTATAGCTCAAATTATGAGTAAAACAATCTAGATAGGTCAATCAGTCATGATGAAACATTCTACTCGCGAAGAGGCTCACGAGTGAAGTAAAAAGGCAACATTTCACGACTCGTGAAGGGGCTCATGAGTGGAGAAAAAGGGCAGCATTTCATGACTCTTGAAGGGGCTCACGAGTGGAGAAAAAGGGAAAAATTTCATGACTCGTGAAGGGGCTCACGAGTGGAGAAAAATGGCAACATTTCACGACTCGTGAAAGGGCTCACGAGTGGAGAAAAAGGTTAACATTTCATGAGTGACCTAGAGGAAAAGGGTGCACGACTCATGAAGGGCTTCACGAGTTGGACAATGTTTCACGACTCATGAAGAGCTTCATAACTCGACAAAGACACTCACAACCAATTCTGTCACTAAGTCAAAGGAATCACAACATGTTCCAGCAAATTTGCATGCAATTATCAATAGCCTAAGTTCCCATACCTTGGCTGAAAATCCCTTGTCTTCAATGCCTTGCAATTTCCTTTCCTTTACTTTTTCTACCCTCCTCTTCTCCTTCACAAACACCATCATCATTCAAATAAAATTCAAGTACCTTACTCTACCATTACCTCATCAAAATTAAAAGAAGAAGGAGGAGAAGAAGAAGATGTCATTCAATTGAAGTTATTACCTTAATTTGATGCACAATTTCTCTTGATTAACCATCACATGCAAGAATTTCTTCTTTGGCTTCTTTAGGAGATTAACCATGAACACATGAGAGAGAGAGCAAAGAAGAATTTCTATAATCTCACTCTTTAAATGTCGTCCCTCTCTCCCATCTCTTCTCTTTCATGTGAAATATAGTATATATATAGTGGCAAGGAAATTTTCTTTCTTGGTCCCTCAAGATTTTGCATGTTCCACTAATTTCTCTCAATTTCTTGCATGTTACACCTTTGCCTCTCACTTTCTTGCATGTCTAACATTGACCCACAACTTATCTTCTTTCTTTTAATTTTACCCCATCATATGCTATCTCTTATAAAATTGACCCCACTCATTTATTATTTTTAACATTAACCTTTATGTTTATATCCTATTTTAATTAAGCCCTCAAACTATATTCCCCTTTTTAATTATACCATTATAAAAGTCATAACATATAATTCACATATTCATCACATAATTAATGTTAACTTAATAACACTTACATCCCAATTGTTCCTTGAAATAAAATATTATTTCAATTACACACATAAATAAATAACTAGTTTATCCTTTAATAAAAATAAATTCATAATAATTCATCTAATTAAGATTGTTTAATCATTTATAATTGGGATTATGTCCTTGAATTCTATTAGGGCCTAATTTGGGTCCTCACAAATCTCTCTCCCTTAAGGAATTTCGTCCTCGAAATTCATATTTGTATCCTTTACTTATGCACAACACTATCATTGCTATACCTCTATGTCTATCACAATCATCTTTGATCTCACACTTACTTTACCATCTTCTTTTCTCACTTTTCATTTGACCTTATCTCCAAATAAGGGCAATGGTATCATACTGTTACATTATTACTATGCTTAATGTATATCCTGTCAGTTTCCCTATTCAATTAGTGCCTGTATATGTAGTATGATGCTTGATGCTATGCTTATGTGTAAATGATGCTTTCATGTGTGCAATAAGATGCAAATGCATTCTCTCATGTGCTGTATATGTTTTTGCCCCATCCCATGTATAATGTTTTGTCAACAGCCCATGCCTGTTAAGGATTCACTGACAGGTATACATAACATCATAGTTAAGCCAATTTTTTCACAGCAACTACACATATGAAAGATTTTATTCACAATACCTAAAGTGTTTCTCCAAAGCCATATCAGCACACTTATACTATATTCTATTAATACACTTGTAATATAATCCAAACACTAATCATATTAGCATTCCTTTATCATTTACCTTTTTAATCCAAACCTAGAATTTCATTAATATACCATCATAGAGTAATCTTTATGTAATCCTTCAATGCATTTGTACTATAATTCACCTAATGGTAAAATATGCATAATATTCTCAAAGTTCCACCATATCAAAACATTCCTAAAAGCATAAAATTCATTACCATAATAAGAACTTATTATTGTGAATGAGAAAATATTAAAGAAGAAAAGATAAATACCATTATCTCTTTCGATGACATCTTGCTTTGATGAAACCTCAATTTTACCGGTCTGAACCGATACAATCAGATGTATAGATTTGTCTCTTTCACTATGATCTATCTCTTCCATCTGCGTACATTAGCAATGACAAGACTCTTTTCATTCTTTGATGATACCTTACCTTTCCTTGGCAACACTGGGCAATTAGCCATAAAATGATATGTTTTACCACATCTAAAACAAGCTCCTTTTAAAGGTCTACAAGTACCCCAATGATTCCTTGTGCAATGCAAACATTTAGGAACTTGAATCCCTTGACTTTTCCCTGCCAAACCTTGCGCATAATGGAATGTGTTGCTAGAAGAACTTAATTTCAATATCTTATTTCTTTTTCCTAGCTCCCTCTTATCCATATTGCCGTCTCGACTCTTTTGTTCTCATTATTCCTATCAACCTCTTTTGATACTCTAGGCTCAGTTAACTCTTGTAAAATCTTATTCAAGGTGTAATTCATTTTCTTTAGCTCCTCTAAAATAGAAACAGACATCTCAACATGAGTTACATTCACAGGATCGGGGACAAATAAGTTCAATGCCCCAGAATTGCTGACTTTAATGATCTCTTTTCCAGTTTCTTTCAGTTTATCCATCTTTAATCTATACAAAACAAAACCAAGATATCTACATTAGGCCAACACACTAAAACTTCCATATAACAATTACTCTAAAAACTTATAGCCCAAAAACGGCTAAACCTAAGCTCTGATACCACTAATTGTAACACCCATATCCTACACTTAGCTATTACCACAATATCATATACCATAAGACATATATTACAACGTTCCCAAGCTGAAAACATTTCTAATTAGATAACTTATAGATGAAATTATAACCATGTCATGTGAACTTAAGAGTAATACCTTAATCAAATAAAAGTCCATAATACATTACAATGTTTTCTCAAACTTAACATTAGTACTTATACAAAATTTGCAACATAATTAAAGTTTCCATAACTACTAAATATAAGGACAAAAAGAAGATGCTATTATCAATCTTCTAAGACTTGTGTTGGCCAACCTGCAGCAGATATCAGTCCTGGAAGAAAGTCCTATTCTCACAACCTACACGGATGAACAAAAATCCGTGCTAAGCTATAAAGCTTAGTGGGGAACACTAAATATGACAAACGATTACTTATAGTGGTCGTCAACAAACATACATTATGAACTATAAGTATAACTTATACCAAATTTTAATAAAAAAAAATGTAGACATAAGTCCACACAAGATAACCAAATTACTTAATGATAGTAAATTCGGCATTAATACTTTATATACACAACATTTAATCATATAAGCATGTTTATCCTTCAGACTTGCAATTCATTCATTGAATGATATACCACTGTTTATACTTAGTCATTCCTTCCACTTACTACATACTTTCTTATACCAGGAATATATACAAATACATATTCACATATGAGATATGATTAACAAGGACATATGCAAATTTGAAAGTAAGATAGAGCATTAGTACTATGAAAGTTTATCATTTATCAATTCTCAATAAAGAGCAAGAACGAGTAGATATAGGGAAAACAAATAACCCAATGTATTAATTTGAAAGCAATCACCAACATGAATACCTATACATAGCTCTTATATTCCATTGCTATAGAGAACATTTATTACAGAAAAACATTTTTTCACAGCTTTCATACATGATGAATCTTGCAAATCATTTATCTACCTAAAGCAAGTAACATATTACTATAGAAAACATACTATCTCTATTATAGTCCACAACTTGATATTAATGATGCACTAGTTCATTTATATAACTCTGTACATACTATTTCTATATACGATAATCATGTAAAAGTGTATATCGCAACATCTTTTAATATCATAATATCCATATGTGCTGAAAAGGAATTTCACATATAAATTAGATTATGAAATCAATTTATGTTGTCATACTTCATAAAACTTTAAGTTGAACATCAAACTTTTCTTAACTTTGGTATAAAGCCTGCACTACTCTAAAGAGGTGGATAACTGGTTGTACGATGGTATTTGAAGGTAGAAGTCTATTTAGTCACCCAAACGGGCTTGACTACAACCCAAACGGGGTTGAAAATGATCCAAACAGGACCATGTCTGTCTGTTTAGTCACCCAAACGGGGTTAACTACAACCCAAACGGGGTTGAAAATATCGCAGCTGCAAGGTACCCTTATAGGCATGCCAATCTATCCACTTCCTTGACTCAACACAGGCAATAAAATCTACTTTATCTTTTCTTTATACAAACATATTCTTATATGCACATGTATACTCTAGTATAACCATAAACAATGTACTCATAAATGCGCTCATGTATAGCTTCCTGTAAACATTTCGCTGTTGGACATAATTATTATGTTCTTGTAATGCTATTCGATCATGTAATTATTTCGTATGTCAAGACTATACTGTATGATGTCATTTGTATCCGTGCATAATCATGTAAAATCTATATATCTTCTTTAGTACATATACATATATGCACAATTCATAAACAATTCATATAATTTTCTCATATAAAACTCACATGACAAGATACTCCTTCTCTAATGCATACACTTATATACATAGTCTCATATAACATTACCATTATATGCTTTAATGAAATTTCTATAATGGAGTCTATAGCATTGTAGATCTATATTTCAGCATATTAACATGTGATAACACATAGGCTTAATCATGTCATTTCAATTAAGTGAAGGCATATTCATACGCTTCACTTTACTCATCATTACCAACAACCCTTACTTAGGTATACATATAAATATGTGTAAACCTTTATCAACAATCATATTACATGCCATACTTAATTCAATATGCTCCCATATAACTATGAATTTATCATAACAACATGTAGTTAAGCTATACATATGTAATCATAACTTGATTTACATTCCTAGTTACATGTATTTCTATTTTAGACATTGCTTAATGATACCTGAGCATATATCATCATAAGAGTATATAAAAACATTAGCCTTGCATATAACAATTATGTACAAATTTAATCACAAATATATGTTATATATATTCCTCACTAGTCGTTACCTATGTACACGTGTGAAAGTATATGTATACATATAATTTTGTATTTAATAGTCATATTACATGCCCTATCCAATTCATTTGGTAATCACATAAATAAATATTTAGCTTAACTAATTGAAAACCATAAAATAAAGTACATTAAAGAAAATTTGCATAGGGCAGCATTCTGAACTCGACATGTGAGCCACATTTGAAATTTAAGATGTATTTTTTAGGCAAAATTATCTTGTACAATCTTATCCTCCTATATGTCTAGTTTCCATAGCATTAAAATTCATCTTAATATCTGACCTATAGCTCGAGTTATTGAGAAAGTACTATAGGCTATTTTTAAAACTAAAATAGTGTGGTATGTCACTTAGAAAATTCATAACATAAAATTTAAAAGGATATAGACCAAAATTTCTTCATCAAAGTTAAACTTTCATGTCTCTATTTTCATCATAATTTTATTTTGTCGCATTTCAACATGTCTACTAAAAGTTATGCCCATTATTGTAGAGTTTGTTTCTATTAGCAGTCCAGGGAAACTAGTCCGGATTCAACCCTAAATTCCATATACTTAGAGACAGATTTAAGTTTAGATTTCTTCATATGAAATATAGGTATGGAAGTCTAGTTTCCAACGCAAAAATAATTGCTCAATTTTGTGTTCTATAGCTCAAATTATGAGCAAAATAATCCAGATAGGTCAATGAGTCATGAAGAAACGTTCTACTCGTGAAGAGGCTCACGAGTGATGTAAAAAGGCAACATTTCACGACTCGTGAAAGGGCTCACGAGTGTAGAAAAAGGGCCGCATTTCATGACTCGTGAAGGGGCTCATGAGTGGAGAAAAAGGGAAAAATTTCACGACTCATGAAGGGGCTCACGAGTGGAGAAAAAGGGCAACATTTCACGACTCGTGAAGGGGCTCACGAGTGGAGAAAAAGGTTAACATTTCACGAGTGACCTAGAAGAAAAGGGTGCACAACTCATGAAGGGCTTCATGAGTCGAACAATATTTCATGACTCGTGAAGAGCTTCACGACTCGGCAAAGTCACTCACAACCAATTTTGTTCTTCATCTCGTTTCGATAAAACCCAGAAAACAATAACCCTAAATTTCTGTCACTAAGTCAAAGAAATCACAACATGTTCCAGCAAATTTGAATACAATTATGAACAGCCTAAGTTCCCATACCTTGGCTGAAAATCTCTTGTCTTCAATGACTTGTAATTTCCTTTCCTTTACTCTTTCTACCCTCTTCTTCTCCTTCACAAACATCATCATCATTCAAAAAAAATCCAGCACCTTACTCTACCATTACCTCATCAAAATGAAAAGAAAAAGGAGGAGAAGTAGAAGATGTCATTCAATTGAAGTTATTACCTTAATTTGATGCACAATTTATCCTGATTAATCATCACCTGCAAGAATTTCTTCTTTGGCTTCTTTAAGAGATTAACCATGAACACATGAGAGAGAGAGCAAAGAAGAATTTCTGTAATCTCACACTCTAAATGTCGTCCCTCTCTCCCATCTCTTCTCTTTCATGTGAAATATAGTATATATATAGTGGCAAGGAAATTTTCTTTCTTGGTCCCTCAAGATTTTGCATGTTCCACTAATTTCTCTCAATTTCTTGCATGTTACACCTTTGCCTCTCACTTTCTTGCATGTCTAACATTGACCCACAACTTATCTTCTTTCTTTTAATTTTACTCCATCATATGCTATCTCTTATAAAATTGACCCCACTCAATTATTATTTTTAACATTAACCTTTAAGTTTATATCCTATTTTAATTAAGCCCTCAAACTATATTCCCCTTTTTAATTATACCATTATTAAAGTCATAACATATAATTCACATATTCATCACATAATTAATGTTAACTTAATAACACTTACATCCCAATTGATCCTTGAAATAAAATATTATTTCAATTACACACAGAAATAAATAACTAGTTTATCCTTCAATAAATATAAATTCATAATAATTCATCTAATTAAGCTTTTTTAAACATTTATAATTGGGATTATGTCCTTGAATTCTACTAGGGCCTAATTTGGGTCCTCACAGACTCTTTGTAAGAGAAGGAATTAGGCCAACTTAAGTTATCACGGGATTTTAATTGTACAAGTCATGTGCTTCATTTAAAAGTCATATGACACACTTAAGTTATATTATTAAAAGGTTAGGCATGTGGGCTTCTTTTGGGCTTAGTTTAGTTAGTTTGGTTATTTATTTTAGTCTTTCTTTTGGGCTTTCATTTTAGGCCTATAAGGTTTATTAATTAGTTTTTTTAATTGTGTTTAAGACTTATTTAGGCTTAATTGGCTTGTAAAAGCCCAAGGAAATTCGTGTAAGGCCTTATTAGTGTTTAAATTAGGATTTTAAAGAGTGAATTAGTGTTAGCCACCTTATAAATATGCTAACCTAGGTTTTAAACTTAAGATTTGAATCAAATTATAAACTGTTGAGAGTTTTCTATTGGCTTAGGCTAAATTCTTTAAAGAGATCGTGAGATTACTTGCTTTCTTTTCTAATGCATCAAAAATTAGGATTACTTATCAATCATTTGATTGTGGTATTTTCTTATTCTTCTTATCCCAATTATTTGTGTTTCCATTCACGTGTTGTTTAGGGTTCAATAGGGAGGGTTTTTTTTCTTCTTTGTGTTTTGAGATCAAAGTGTATATTTAAGGGGTTTTCGGTTCTTTAACCTTGGGGTTCCGCATCACCAAGCCAATAAGAGAAAATCTTTGATGTTTAATTTTGTCAAAATCTTTTGTTTACAACTTATAATAACCTATTTATAGCCTTCAAGCCCTAAGAAAAGGGGTATACATAAGTCCAATAGGTTTACAACACTAAATCCTACCTAAAATAGGCTAAAACAACTACTTAAAACCAAACTAAAGTAAAGTGAAAAATTTAGGCTTATTTTAGCTGGGCCCAAGTGTCTTACTTAAGAAAATAAACCTTAATTAAGCTACTCAAGTAACATGACTTTTAATAAAGTCACATGTCTCACTTAAATAAAAGGCTAAAAATGAAAAACTAGCAGATACCCCAAATAACTAAATAAACCCTTTAAAAGAAAGCCCACACCTAGCCCAATAAATTACAACTTATATGAATCATGTGACTTTTAAATAAGGTGCAAAACTTGTACAATTAAAGCCCAAAGTTGTTAAGCCCTTGATGGCTTAAATTTGCCCAATTCTTTTACTTGTTTCTAAAAGCTATGTACTTTAAACTTGTGATGTTGATTGATGAAATCATCATTACTTGCCTCCCCTATAGTCGTATCATAAAAAGAAGAAGAATCAAGTATACATTAATCACGCAACTTGCCTAAGTTTAATTCTTCATGCAATATCAAGAATCAATAAAAATCATCTCTCACAAATTCGACTAAGCCAAATGAAAATTTCATTAATCAAAAATCAAGTGTGTTACAAATGAAGAATTCAGCCCTTTATATAGGCTAGGCAGCCACCCCTCCCTAGATGAATTAAAATGAAACACTAACTCTAAGATATAAATAATGAAATAAATAACAAAGATAATTCCTAACCTTTATCTATATGTATTTGGCCACAATATGGACTGAGTACATGAAGAAATAAAGATAAATAAAATCTAAATATAATCCTAAAAGCTAGGGATAAATATGCATAATTATCCTAAGAAAATGAAAGAATGAATGTAGACACAATTTTGGCTAAAAGTGGATTTTGGCAAGCCCTTTAAAGATATGGTCAAGCTATTATTTCTCCCTCAAACTCTAATTAATAATATCCGAAAATAATAAGTATTTATCAAGGAAAATCCATTCCTAAAATTTAGGACCCTAAGTTAACTAATATAGGCCTAAACCTAAATCTGACCCAAGCCCATTAAAATTTAGATCTCCCATGCAACATTCAGCCCCTTTGCGTATTTTAAGCCTCAAATAGTTATTTTGGCCCAACTCTTTAGAAGAGATAAGCCCATAATTAGCCTACCCATTTAAACTACCTAAAACAGTCAAATACGCCCAAAATAAAACAAACCCAACTAAAATTAGCTCAATTCATTTTCTTAGGTTTTAAGATGCCTAAATACATTTAATTACATCTTACATAAATAATATAAACTAAATAAATTAGCTTGAAGGCCCATTACACCATTTGGCCTAAGCTTGTCTTCAAAGTCTAATTTAGTTTCTTTCTCCTTTTGAACTTGCATATTCTCCACATATGATCTCATGAATGCTTATTGAACTTATTTAAACTTCTTTAACCTTGCTCTTATGATTAGTCCTTGAGGAAGTGCTAGTTTATCTCCTTTGTTGCCATTGTGCTTGGTCGTGCTCATATCATCCCCTCCCTCTTCGAAAAAGATTCATTCTCGAATCTTCATCTTGTTTAAGTTAGGAATTGAAGCATGATAAATAAATTCATCTTCATAAATGATCTTTAGAATATGTGCAAATAATATGAATGCTTCTTAAGAAAAAAACTAATCATATTCTTGCAATTTGACAAAAAAACCAGACAAAAAAATGTTTAGTCATTAATACATCCTTGCAAATATGATTATGATTTCCTTCATTTCCCATGTACAATTCTGATGCAAAACCTCAAGGTTAAAGAACCCGAAACCTCTTAAAAATACACTTTGATCTCAGAAGACAAACACCCTCCCTATTGAACCCCAAACACCACGTGAATGGAAATACAAATAATTGGGATAAGAAGAATAAGAAAATGCCACAATTAAATGATTGATAAGTAATCCTAATTCTTAATGTAATAGAAAAGAAAGCAAGTAATCTCAAAATCTCTGTAAAGAATTTCGACTAAGCCAAGAGAAAACTCTCAAAAGTTTATAATTTGATTCAAATCTTAAGTTTACAACCTAGGTAATCCTATTTATAAGGTGGCTAACCCTAATTCACTTTTTAAAACCCTAACTTAAATAATAATAAGGCCTTACACAAATTTCTTTGGGCTCTTACAAGCCAATTAAGTCCAAATAAGTCTTAAATACACTTAAAAAAACTAATTAATAAACCTTATAGGCCTACAATAAAAGCCCAAAAGAAAGATTAAAATTGTAGCACCCCCTATACAGAAACCCTATTTATCTGATAATTTAAATACTATTAATCATGCTTATACAATATATTCATTTAACTATCATTTTACCATTAATCATGTCATACGGTTTCATATACTTATGTATGTGCTACAAGTTTATTCCTGTATTGCATTGCATACTTAGTATCATGCATACTATACTATATGAATATTACTTTATGTAAATCACATGCACACATACTCTTTCGTAGCTTTACTACTAGTGAGTTAGAATACTTCACATCCATTATACACATTTTATAAGATAACTAGCCAAAAAAACAAAACATATGATAATAGTAGTACAAAAATATCCTACATCAAGATTAACAGTCGATGGTTGGCCCTTTCTGATGTAGAGATCGTCCATCAACAAAAGTCTTGCTAACTGTACCTACACAGATAAATAACCCGTGCTAAGCTATAAAGCTTAGTGGGGAATATATACAGATGGATGACCACTCACAACGGTCATCAAAAAATTCATACAACATGACTATAAATAACATGTACAAAATAACATGACAATAATAACAAAAAATTTAAAACATAAAACATATCCTCATGTACATAAACATTGTACACAAGAGAGTAATAAATATTCTCATATTCATAATTCCTATAGACAGCAACTTTCCATGTGAACATATTCAAATGAAAGATAATTTCTATAGGCAAACCAACAATATAAACCACAATATCAATCTTTAGTTAGATAAACTTTAACTGTTTAATTTTGATCATTACTATAAATAAAGTTTAGCCTACCTTAGCCTTATCAGTGGATAACGGGAACTATCGATACACTTCGGTATCAAAATGAAGAATATCCGAAGATATCAAATCTATAGACCCAAACGGGGCCAAATTATAATGTAGACCTGTCAAGCAGACCCAAACGGGGTTGCCTATCAACCCAAATGGGACTGTTCATGATTGGGATCAAACATACTTTAGACCCAATTGGGCCAGACTATGGCAGTTGCAATTTCCCTATAGGCGCCTATCTATCCACATCTGAAACTCTATTGCAGGCAGAACTATATTCATGTTCAATTCACATATTAAGACTGTATTTAGAGTATACTATTTGAACATATACACAGTCTTGTAAAACTATGAGATTCTCTGGTGCATGAACAGATATACGCACATTTCATATGCCAAGTTATACAATTAGCTCATCCAATTCGTGTGACTATAAATTTGCATCATGACATATAATCATCATATCATATACTTGATCATGTTCTCATTAAGCATCTCACGTGTTCATAGTCATGCTAAAGCATCTTCATCTCATAGGGCAATTACATGCTCATACACTCATATACATAATCGTAAATGTACATACATGTAGGTACATTCGCATATAGTAGGCTTATTCTTATAAGCATGTTTACCAATACATATGCCTTTATCATCATTTAGATCATGTGCACTTTCATGTCATAGGATTACATATGCATACATCAATTTGGCATATGACAATCATGTACAAGTCTAATTACATGTATAGGTTAGATATTTCATCACTAATCTTTATCCATATGCACAAACAAATGTATATGTATGCATATAAATCCTTTATTGATAGTAATATTACATTCCCTATCCAATTTATTTTACTATTACAAAAACAACTATTTGTCTCAATTTAATTAGTAATCATAAAATCAAGTGCAACATCAATATGTAAAGGGCTTTCCGGACTCTAATTGTGAGCCATAATTGGAAAGGAAAATGTCATTTTTAGTCAAAATGATCTTCCACAATTTTATCCCCCTATGTGTCTAGTTTTCAGAGTATCAAAATTCATCTCAATATCTGACCTATAGCTTGAGTTATTTGAAAAATACTATAGGCTATTTTTAAAACCAAACAGTGTGGACTGTCATTTAGAACAATTTATAATGTAACATTTAGAAGGATTTAAACCAACATTTCTTCATCAAAGTTAGACTTTAATGCCTCTAATTTTACCACAATTTTATTTTTTAACATTTCAACATCTCTACAAAATGATATGCCCATTATTGTAAATTCTATTTTTGTGTGCAGTCTTGGGGACTAGTCCGGATTCAACCCTAAATTCCAAGCAATTAGAGGCAGATTTAAGTCTAGGTTCCTTCATATGAAATATAGGTATAGAAGTTTATTTTCCAATGAAAAAAGAATCATTCAATTTTTTGTTCTATAGCTCAACTTATGAGAAAAATAATCCAGACAGGTCATTCAATCTTGACGAAGTGTTCGACTCGCGAAGAGATTCACGAGTGAAACTAAATGGCCAAAACTCACATCTCGTGAAGGGGTTCACGAATGGAGAAGAAGTTTCATATCACGACTCGTGAAGAGGCTCATGAGTCGGACTAAAATTCATAACTCGTAAAGGTATTCAAGAGTGAGAATCAACAATCACGAATGACTCAGAAGAAATAGATGCACGACTCGTAAAGAGCCTTCACGAGTCGGACAATAAATCACAACTCATAAAGATAGTCACGACTCAACAAAAACCTATTATGTTCTTCAACCTCACATCATTAAAAATCCAGCAAAATGTAATTTTAAATTTCTGTAAATCATAACCAATTCTAGCAATTAATTCCACATGCAATATGAACAACCTAAATTCCCATACCTTGGCTGAAAATCCCTATGTCTTCAACCTCTAGCAATACCCTTTCCTTTGCTCTTCCTTCCTTCCTCTTCTCCTTCACAAATATCACCATCGTTCAAATTTCCAGCACTTAGTTAACATTTTCCTTAGTCAAAATGAAAAGAAGAAGAAGAAGAAGATGCTGAAGGGCTCATTAATAGATTAATTACCTTAGTTTAATGCCTTAAACTTTTGATTAACCAACATGCATAATTTCCTCTTCAAGATTACTTAAGAAATCAACTTTGAATCATAAAAGAGAGAGAAAGAAAAACATTTCTGCGTTTTCTTGAAGGAATACCGTCCCACTCTTTCTTCTCTCTCTTCAAAGTTGGCTTTTTATAATAGCAAGGGATAATTCCCTTTTTAGTCCTTTAACCTTTTGCATGCCACAAAATAACCTAGATAATCTTTACATGTTAAACTTTAACCTCTCCATTTAATTCCTTTTAAACATTAACCTATCAATTTATTCCTTCTCTCAAATTGACCTTTAAACATAAATTTCTCTCCACATTTGGCCCTTGAGTTTTCGAAACTATAAATTTACCCCAAATTAATACTTTTTACTTTAATTGCACCCTCAATAAATATTAAACCATGCTTTAAAATTTTATTCTCATGCAAATAACATAATAACATGATAATTTACCCCCTTATCCCTTACTTATACAAAATTCTCATTTAATTTAATCTTAATCACTTAAAAAAATCCCATTCAAAAATGCATATTAAATTAGGGTCATGTTAGGGGCCTTACAATTCTCTCCCCCTTAAGAATTTCATCCTTGAAATTCATACTGTTGGATTTTTATGGTTACATGCATCACATACATGAGCGGAATTTTAAAATTTTTTAACCATATGATCTGATCTTGCCATGAACACACAATATAACTATATGAGAATAAGAAAAATCACCTTTGATTTTTGTTGAACAGTTGATTTTACTTCGCACCGGGTTGTCGCAAACCACAGTGTCCAAAATCGAACACCTCCAATGAGTAATCCACACTAGAGAGGGGTAAATTGAACCAACAAATTGGTGTTCAACTAGGGCTGGCCGAAATTCCCAAGAGCTAGCTTGGGAAGTGGCACAAAAGTGGAGAGAGAATTAAGAGAAAAAGACTTTCCTTTTGTTTTAATCACTTAACCCTAATTCTCATTAGTTGGCCTTTTATAGTTAGGTTAAAATTCCAACTCCTTAATGAGATTGGGCTCTTTAAAATTGCTGGAGAATTATTAATTGGGCTTCTGGAATTAATTATAATCATTTGGGCTTAATTAAATCCAAATTAAATCTTTTCATAAAAGACCATGCACAAAATCCACAAACTAGGCCCTTTGTGCATCTAATTGGATTTAAATACCCAAATGGATTCCAAATCCAACCAAATTAAATATGTGAGTTCCATAACACTTATGTAACATATATAAATTAATTTGGTCCAAGAAAAAGCCCTCTAAGCCCTTCTGTATGGAGTTGGCGTGTAGCCCTCTTCTGGAGGGCTTCCTCCAACTTCTTCATTCCTTTGGCCCTCTATAATTTCTCCAATGGTCCTATTAATTATTATATCAGTCCTATAACACTTATAGTAGTCTTATAACACTTATAAGATAATAATAATTAATCATGAAATACATTATTTCATTTAGGTCCAATTTACAGAACATTTCTCAAAAGTTCCACGGACAATTTTATTTGATCATAATTAATTAAACTCTTTAATTAATTATTATCATATTCTCCTCTCTACCTTTATAATAATATCAAATATTATTATCCTTGTCATTTTACCATTTTACCCTTTTCTCTATATGTGTGTGACCTATTGGGTTCCTGTCCATGTTGGTAGTATAATATGTAATTGTGAGTTCTATTCAAAACTCACATGATTTAAATTCCTTTAAATCATTTTATCAATCTCTATTGATATTTTGATACATCATTATACAAGTCATGATTGGCCTCTAGCTAGGCATCATGACTACCCAAATGTCAGGAAAGTCATGTGGTTTGATTGTACCCTTCCATAGAAACAGTTACCGTGCAATTACTCCTTTCACCACTCTTATCTCATTTAGATTTTGAGTATGGATTTCTGTCAACTCATATAAATCTAATTATGTATGTTCTATTAATTTAACCATTGTTCCTAAAATGCCCTTCATGGATCTCCATCCATCTCGGCATATTACTCTGGCCAGAGATTCTCTGAACAAGGCAATTATAGAATCATGTGAGATAACTTCCCTTGTTAAATCTGGGATGGTGAATCCTTTGTCAATCACTCAACTATCTTCAAGTAGGTCATGATATACCCAATCTCCTAACTATGTTCACTCCCAGTTGGAAGTAATCAGTTATGGAGTCAAAGTATACCACTTGCTACTTAAGATAACTTTGGTGATCTCAAGTCTAAGGATACTTGCACAACCGCTATGAAGAGATTCCTCACTGACATAGATTTAATATCCATATGAGGATTCTCTTTGCAGGTCTCCAATGAACTTGTTCCTCTAACAAGCATCCACATGTTAGCATTGATTATCATCCATAATCACAATTATGAGAACCATTGCTTGAACCATTCAAGAAGCATAACATGTGCTAGTCTGTCCGAATTAACAATGTCCTATCTTGTTAATTCTATGACTAGGGATATTTAGATATTAACACATTTGCATGCGATAGACATCTCACATCATGAACACTTTCATGATTGCCTTTGCACTGTGTTTATAATATCTAGGACTTCATTTATTAATTTAAGATTTACAAACTCATGTATTCAAACACAGCATTAATAAATGAATGATGCCTTTTATTAAGAATATAAATTTCATACATATGAAAAACATCCCTATTACATGGGCTCTAGGGCATACTCTCTAACACATACATGTTTTGAATAAGTGAGGATGTTGTTCCTTCATAGCTTTTTTTGGCTCCCAAGTAACTTCTTGTAAATCGTGATGTTGCCAGAGCACTTTAACAAGTGGAATTTGCTTATTTCTTAGCTGTCTAACTTCTCTAGCCATAACAGCTATAGGCTCTTCATCATAAGTGAAATCCAACTGTACTTGCACATCTTGAACTGGTATCACGTGGGATTCATCTGATCGATACCGCCATAGCATAGAAACATGAAACACATCATGGAGTTTGGCTAGTTTTATAGGGAGAGCCAACCTATACGCCACTGGCCCAACTCTTTGAAGAATCTCATATGGGCCAATAAACCTTGGGCTTAATTTACCCTTTTTCCGAAATCTCAATACTTTTCTCCAAGGGGACAATTTCAAAAACACTTTGTCTCCCACTTGATATTCAATATCTTTTCTTTTTAAGTCAGCATACGACTTCTGTCTATCACTAGCTTCCTTGAATCTCTGCTTGATAATTTGTACCTTTTCTTTTGTATCTTTAATAATATTTGGACCAATAACTTTACGCTCTGACAATTCAGTTCAATAAACAGGAGTTCTACATTTTCGGCCATACAAGGCCTCATAAGGTGCCATCTCGATGCTCCTTTGATAACTGTTATTGTAGGTGAGCTCCATTAAAGATAAATATCTATCCCAACTTCCTGCAAAATCCAAAACACATCCTCTCATCATATCTTCTAGAATTTGGATAACTTGTTCAGATTGCCCATCCGTCTGAGGGTGGAATGTTGTACTGTAATGGAGCTGAGTTCCTAGTGCTTGTTGCAAACTCTACCAGAATCTCGGATCTCGATCAGAGATTATTGACACCAGAATGCCATGCAGTCTAACAATCTCATTTACATAAAGTTCTGCCAGTTTATCCATAGGGTAATCCATCCGAACTGGTATGAAATGAGTTGATTCAGTCAGCTTATCAACTATAACCCAAACTACATCATGCTTTTTCGGTGAAAGGAGCAATCCTGTTACAAAATCCATGGTAATATCCTCCTATTTTTACTGTGGAATTAGGATGGGGTTCAACAAACCAGAGGGTAACTAGTGCTCTGCTTTCACCTGCTGATAAGTAAAACATTTGGAGACATATGCTACCACATCTTTCTTCATGCCAGGCCACCAATAACATTATTTCAAATCCTGGTACATCTTATTCCCACTAGGGTGCATAGTAAATACTGTATTGTGAGCCTTATTCAATACTATTCTTTTTAATTCTTTGTCATCAAGAACATATAATCTGTTCTGATAATACACACCCCCATCCTCTTTCACTTAATACTCAGACTGGGTCCCTTCATGTGAAGACTTTGAAATCTATTGTAACCTTTCATCATGTTTCTGAGCATCAATAACTGTTTACCTCAAACAAGGTCTAGCCTTTAACTGTACTATTAAAGCAGCATCATATGTAAGGTTCCATTTACAGTGATGTGCAATCATAACAGCCATCATCTTACGGCTCAAGGCATCAACTACAACATTAGCTTTGCCTGGATGGTAATCCACTATACAATCATAATCTTTAAACAGTTCTAACCATCTTTGCTGCCTCAAGTTAAGTTCCTTTTGAGTGAGCAAATATTTGAGACTTTTGTGATCTGTATAGATTCTGCACTTTTCCCCATACAAATAATGTCGCAAAACTTTTAAGGCAAACACTACTGCTGCTAACTCTAGGTCATGGGTTGGATAGTTTTGCTCATACGGCTTCAACTGTCTAGATGCATAGGCAATTACTTTACCATATTACATTAACACACACCCCAAGCCAACTCTGGAAGCATCACTATACATAGCATACTCCTTTCCTATAACTTGTTGTGTCAAAACTGGAGCCTCTGTCAAAAATTTCTTCAATTGATCAAAGCTTGCCTGACACTGGTTAGTCCACTCAAACTTTATGCCCTTTCTCAATAGTTTAGTGAGTGGTGCAGCTATAATTGAAAAACCTTTCACAAAATGACGGTAATAACCTGCTAAGCCCTGAAAACTTCTCACTTCTATCACATTTCGAGGCGGCTTCCAATTCACTATAGCCTCAATTTTTGCTGGATGCACTCTAATACCTTTAAAAGATACTACATGACCAAGGAAAGAAATTTCCTTAAGCCAAAAATCACATTTGCTCAGCTTAGCATATAATTTATTCTCCCTCAGAGTCTGTAAAACAATTCTCAAATGCTCAGCATGTTCTACTTCATTTCTCAAATACACCAAAATGTCATCTATGAACACAACAACAAATTGATCCAAGTAAGGTCTAAATATCCTATTCATAAGATCCATAAATGTAGCCAGTGCATTTGTTAACCAAAATGGCATCACCAAAAACTCATAATGCCCATATCGGGTTCTAAAGGCTATTTTGGAAACATCCACATCCTTAACCCGGAGTTGATAATAACCCGATCGCAAATCAATCTTGGAAAACACTCCAACACCCTTCAACTGATCAAATAAATCTTCAATTCTAGGTAAAGGGTACTTATTTTTCACTGTTACCCTATTTAACTATCTGTAATCTATACACATCCTCATAGATCCATCTTTTTCTTCACAAATAAAATTAGTGCACCCCAAGGTGATGCACTAGGCCTAATGAAGCCTTTGTCAACCAACTCCTATAGTTGAACCTTTAGTTCCTTCAATTCCAAAGGAGCCATCCTGTAGGGTGCCCTCGAAATAGGAGCTGTACCAGGTATAATTTCTATAGACAACTCAACATCCCTTTCAGGTGGAAGACTAGGTAAGTCTTCAAGGAACACATCAGGAAATTCTTTCACAACTGGAATCTCTTGGAGATTCACAATCTCTTTTCTTGAATCAAGCACAAATGCTAAGAAAGCTTGACACCCTTTTCTCATAAATTGCTTAGCTTGCATAGCTATTATTACATTAGCTATGGTTTTGGATCGAATTCCCTGAACTATAGTTTCTTTACCATCAGCACCAATAAGAGTTACAATTTGCTTCATAATTAATCACTGCATGATGTCTAGACAACCAATCTATACCCAGAATAATATCAAACTCCTGAAATGGCAATTCAATAAGATCAGCAAGAAATTATTTCCCTTGAATTACAATAGGACACTGTTTATGCACTCTATTAACAACAACATTGTGACCCAAAGGGTTGGTTACACATATATCATATTCTAGTTCATGTACAGTAGACTCATTTCTACCCATATCCCCAGTGCAAACATAAGAATGAGTGGAACTAGGATCAATCAGTGCATGCATGTCAGAATCAAAGAGAGAAAAAATACCAACGATGACTTCTGGAGCACTCTGATCCTCTCTAGCTTTTATTGCATAAGCCCGAATAGGAACAACTGGAGCTATGGGTCTGTTAACTAATTCAAAAATGTTCCTGGACTAGGATCCCTGATGACTCGATCCCCCATGCCTCTTCCTCTGTCTCTAACTAAAGGTGGTGTATTAAAAGTTCCTCTACTGCCCTGCTGTCCAACACCCTGTTCCCTCTTTGAAGGATAGTTTTCCATGAAGTGATCGGTACCACCACACTTGAAACACGCCCCAATCAATTTCCTGCAACTATCCCAATGTTGCCTAGTACAATGGGGACACACTTGAGGTTGCCCCCCACTCTGTTTCCCTGAAGCTTCCCTTCCATGCTTAGACACTGCAGATGATTCTTGTCTCCTATCCCTTTTTGTAAAACTATGGCCAAACTTAGCTGGCTGATTTCCTTGAGCTCCTCTAGCTCTCTTTCCTTTGAAAGATCCACCCTTGGACCCACTTCTTCTCTATTCTCTCTCCCTTTTTTGCAATTTCATTCTTTTCAACTCGCAAGGCTGTTGTAACCAGTTGAGTGAAGTTAACCACTTGCAAGGATGTAGATCCAATTAATTTTTCTCTTATACGATCATTTAACCCATCTTCAAACTGTCTACATTTAAAAGCATCAGTTAACATCTCATCAGGAACATATTTGCACAGGTGACTGAATTCTTTCTCATACTCAGCCACAGACATAATTCTCTGCTTCAAGTTTAGAAATTGCTTCAACTTCTCTTGCTTATATGCCTCAGTAATATACTTTTTCTTGAATTCAGCTGTGAAAAATTCCTATGTAAGAGGATCTAATAACTAGGGTTGCTTCAACACCAACTTCCACCAATCATAAGCAGCTCCTTGTAATAAAGACAGCACAAGATGCCTTATGACCCACTGGACAGTGATTTCATCAAAAATTCTCTCTAGCCTTTCCAGCCAAAATTCAGCTTCCTCAGACTGTTCCAGATTAGTGCCTAAAAACTCTTCAGCACCATGCTTCCTAATTTCAGATATTGGAGCTTTAGGTGCAGTCATCCTTCGAAGAATTTGAGCCATATCCTGTGATATCTTTAACAATGCTTCTGCAGGGATGGCTGCTGGAACCTCATTTAGATTGGATGATGAAGATCCACGATTGGAGGGATTGGTTCTAACCGACCTGTTACTTTCAGCCGATTCCTCAAACGCATCTCTGGAGCTCTTCATCTTTGATCTATAAGAAAATAGGGACTTCTACATTAGGCTAACAAAACACCATATCATACTATAGAATCCTAGGTTCATTTTTACCCAGAAAAGGCTAAACCTGGCTTTGATACCACAAATTGTAGCACCCCCTATGAAAAAATCATATTTATTTGATAATTTAAATACTATTAATCATGCTTATACAATATATTCGTTTAACTATCATTTTACCATTAATCATGTCATACGGTTTCATATACTTATGTATGTGCTACAAGTCTATTCTTGTATTGCATTGCATACTTAGTATCATGCATACTATACTATATGAATATTACTTTATGTATATCACATTCAAACACACTCTTTCTTAGCTTTACTACTAGTGAGTTACAATACTTCACATCAGTTATACACCTTTTATAAGATAACTGGCCAAAAAGCAAAACATATGATAATAGTAGTACAAAAATATCCTACATCAATATTAATAGTCGATGGTTGGCCCTTCTTGATGCAGAGATCGTCCCTCAACAAAAGTCTTGCTAACTGTACCTACACAGATAAATAACTTGTGCTAAGCTATAAAGCTTAGTGGGGAATATCTACAGATGGATGACCACTCACAACGGTCATCAAAAAATACATACAACATGTACTATAAATAACATGTACAAAATAACATGACAATAATAACAAAAACTTTAAAACATAAAACATATCCTTATGTGCATAAACATTATACCTAAGAGAGTGACAAATATTCTCATATTCATAATTCATATAGACATCAATTTTCCATGTGAACTATTCAAATGAAACATAATTTCTATGGGCAAACCAATAATATAAACCATAATACCAATCTTTAGTCAGATAAACTTTAACTGTTTAATTTTGATCATTACTATAAATAAAGTTTAGCCTGCCTTAGCCTTATCAGTGGATAACGGGAACTATCGATACACTTTGGTATCAAAATGAAGAATATCTAAAGATATCAAATCTATAGACCTAAACGGAGCCAAATTATACTGTGGACCGGTCAAGCAGACCCAAACGGGGTCACCTATCAACCCAAATGGGGCTGTTCATGATCCAAACGGGATCAAACATACTTTAGACCCAATTGGGCCAGACTATGGCAGCTGCAATTTCCTTATAGGCGCCTATCTATCCACATCTAAAACTCTATTGCAGGTAGAACTATATTCATGTTCAATTCACATATTAAGACTGTATTCAGAGTATACTATTTGAACATATACAGAGTCTTGTTAAACTATGAGATTCTCTGGAGCATAAACAGATATATGCACATTTAATATGCCAAATTATACAATTAGATCATCTAATTCATGTGACTATAAATTTGCATCATGTCATATAGGCATGACATATAATCATCATATCATATACTTGATCATGCTCTCATTAAGCATCTCATATGTTCATAGTCATGCTAAACCATCTTCATCTCATAGGGCAATTACATGCTCATACACTCATATACATAATCGTAAATGTACATACATGTAGGTATATTCGCATATAGTAGGCTTATTCTTATAAGCATGTTTACCAATACATATGCCTTTATCATCATTCAGATCATGTGCACTTTCATGTCATAGGATTACATATGCATACATCAATTTGGCATATGACAATCATGTACAAGTCTAATTACATGTATAGGTTAGATATTTCATCACTAATCTTTATCCATATGCACAAACAAATGTATATGTATGCATATAAATCCTTCATTGATAGTCATATTACATGCCCTATCCAATTTATTTTACTATCACAAAAACAACTATTTGTCTCAATTTAATTAGTATTCATAAAATCAAGTGTAGCATCAATTTGTACAGGGCAGCATTCTGGACTCAACTTGTGAGCCACAATTGGAAAGGAAAATGTCATTTTTAGTCAAAATGATCTTCCACAATTTTATCCCCCTATGTGTCTAGTTTTCAGAGCATCAAAATTAATCTCAATATCTAACCTATAGCTTGAGTTATTTGAAAAATACTATAGGCTATTTTTTAAACCAAATAGTGTGGACTGTCATTTAGAACAATTTATGATGTAAAATTTAGAAGGATTTGATACCAAACGATGCATAACCCTAAGGTTAAAGAACCGAAAACCCCTTGAACATACACTTTGATCTCAAAACACAAAGAAGAGAAACACGCTCCTTATTGAACCCCCAAACAATACGTGAATAGGAACACAAATAATTAGCATAAGAAGAATAAAAAAAGGCCACAATTAAATGATTGATAAGTAATCCTAATTCTTGTTGCATTAGAAAAGAAAGCAAGCAATCTCATAATCTCACAAAAGAATTTAGCCTAAGCCAAGAGAAAACTCTCAAAAGTTTATAATTTGATTCAAATCTTAAGTTTACAACCTAGGTTAGCCTATTTATAAGGTGGTTAACCCTAATCCACACTTCAAAACCCTAATTTAAATACTAATAAAGCCTTACACGAATTTCTTTGGGCTTTTACAAGCCAATTAAGCCCAAATAAGTTTAAACACACTTAAAAAAACTAATTAATAAACCTTATAGGCCTAAAATGAAAGCCCAAAAGATAGATTAAAATAAATAACCAAACTAACTAAACTAAGCCCAAAAGAAGCTCACATGCCTAACCCTTTAATAATAGAGCTTAAGTGAGTCATGTGACTTTTAAATGAAGCACATGACTTATACAATTAAGCCTAAAGTTGTTAAAAACCCTTGTAGCTTAAGTTGGCCCAATTCCTTCTCTTGCTTCAAAAAGGTAAGTAATTTATTCTTGTGATGTTGATTGATGAAATCATCATGACTTGTCCACTATGCTCGTATCAAATTCATCCCCTTTAAACAATAGAGGAGCAATTGTAAGTTGTTGATCTTCCATCTCAACTAAACAAACTTCTTCAGTCTCATTGAAAAATGAACAACATCATTACTTTCAATTATTTCTTCATCACTCACAACATCACTATCAATGAAAACTATATCTATAATGTCCCCTTCAGCTTCACAAATTATTTATTCTAGGCTAAATTCCTCTTCCTTTCTATTTTCTTTGCTCTTTTCCAATCTACTTAATTGTTTATATCATTATTTAAATTGCAATTCTATATCATTAAGGTTTTGCCTTAACATCTTCACACTTTTCGTTATCCCATTCATTCTTGTTTATCTCTCAACTCACAAATTATGTCTCATAATTGCCCTTTAGAAATAAACTCAAGCAACATGCAAAATTAATTAAATTGATTAAAAGAAACAATGAATACCTAACAAGGACAGTAAGGTACCAACTTTAGAGGCAAATTGATCAAGTTGAACAAAAATAAAAAATTAATATACAAGAAGACGATTTTGTGCACTATAATATATATAGATATTCAACAATGTGTAATATGTTGAACTAGTGTCATTCGAACCAAAAACAGCTTAGACACACAAATTGATGACTTAGAATGAAGGAAAATTGACAAAATGGATGCACTTAAATGCGATGTTTAATTAAACATAATGTTTAGTTTAAAAAAAATTTGTAGACTCAATAAGAAAAATTCAAAGATGGTATGCAAAAAACACAACCCAAATACTGAAACTAAAAGTACCAACCTGATATTGATGAAATCAAACCAATTGTGAAAGTTCTAACTCCAATCCTTGGTTGATTGATCAAAACTTACTCCAAGTCATGTAGGGCACTTTATAGGTCAGAATTATATCCAAACCAAGACCAAACCATCAAAGATTGCAAATTATATGCTTGATATATTCAATGGTAAATTCGGATTTAACAAGAACAAAAGATTCATCAATTGATCAAATATGAACTTAACAAAATAGTATACCCGAATTGATAACAAGGTTATTTCTAATTGATTTATTACTTCTCTCTTTTTTTATATCTTTAATCAAGCAAACTAATGATCAAATACTTCAAGATAGGTAATTAACACAATAGAGCAAAAACCAAATAAGAAACTAGATTCAAGATCATATTTTGCCAAAACATAAAATTAAAGTTTTAAAAGCAAAATTAAAGGATAGTTAAGAATTTATCCCTTAGCCTATGCTCCGATACCATTGATGCGGAACCCCAGCCTATATGCCTAACTAGAATGCTAACATACCATTAATATTGAACATAAACAAGATAATAAACTCCCAATCTAAAGAACCCCCTCACAAGATTGATTTAGAAATTAAGAAGAAGAATCAAGTATACATTAATCACATAAATTGTCTAAGTCTAATTCTTCATGTAATAGCAAGAATCAATAAAAATTAACTCTCACAAATTCAGACAAGCCAAATAAAAATCTCATTAATCAAAAATCAAGTGTGTTACAAATGAAAAATTTAGCCTTATATATATACAAGGCAGCCACCCCTCCCTAGATGAATTAAAATAACACACTAACTCTAAGAGATAAATAATGAAATAAATAACAAAGATAATTCCTAACCTTTATTTATATGTATTTGGCCACAATATGGACTAAGTACATGAAGAAATAAAGATAAATACAATCTAAAAATAATCCTAAAAGCTAGTGATAAATGTGCATAATTATCCTAAGAAAATGAAAGAATGAATGTTGAAATAATTTTGGCTAAAAGTGGATTTTGCCCAGCCCTTTAAAGATATGGCCAAGTTATTATTTCTCCTTCAAACTCTACTTAATAATATCCCAAAATAATAAGTATTTATTAAGAAAAATCCATCTCTAAAATTTAGGACCCTAAGTTAAGCCCATTAAAATTCAGCTCTCCAATGTAAAATTCATCCCCTTAGGTATTCTAAACCTCAAATAGTTATTTTGGCCTAAATTTTTAGAAGAGATAAGCCCAACATTAACCTATATACTTAAACTACCCAAAACTGTCAAATAAGCCCAAAATAAAACAAACTAAACCAAAACTAGCCCAATTCATTTTCTTAGGTTCTAGGCTTCCTAAATACATTTAATTACATGTTACATAAAGAATATAAACTAAATAAAGTAGCTTGAAGGCCCATTACACCATTCAGCCTAAGCTTGTCTTCAAAGTCCAATTTAGCTTCTTTCTCCTCTTAAACTTGCATATTCTCCATATATGGTCTCATAAATGCTTATAGGACTTCTTTAAGCTTCTTTAACCTTGCTCTTGTGATTGGTCCTCAAGGAAGTGCTAGTTCATCTCCCTTGTTACCATTGTGCTTGGTCGTGCTCATATCAAAAGTGTCCAAACCATGGTCTTCTGGCCACCTCTATAAAAGTTGCATTTCTTTGGCAAAAAAAAAGGAAAAGGAGAGAGAAGCATCAAACTTAGATCTAGGGGTTTTTCTCTATTTTTCTTATATTTTTCCTCTATTTTTATGTTGTAGTTTAGATTTATTCAATGTAAACCTTAGATTAGATTTATTTTCAATTTAAGTTAGGGTTAGATTAAATTTTATGCATTTACTTTAAGCTGAGTTCTTTATTTTGTTAGGGCTTTGAATGAGGAGGCTTTGATTTGGATTGGAGCTTTACCAACTACAAATGGCTTTATGGGTTTCCTCTTTCCATTCTCTTTTTACTTTATTGATGTTTAATTTATAGTTTTTTTGCTAGTGGATCTATGAATCCCCATATCTATGTAATGGACTGAGTTTATGTTTGATATATGAGCTTGAATGTTTTGTTCTTCATTGTGCTTACTCATTTATCTGTTTTATTGTTAAACATTTTATCATTTTACTTCATTTGAATAGATGGTTATTGTGCTTGGAATTGAAGGGGTAATTGCATGCTCTGTTTTAGCCTTATATGAGCTATAAATTAAAGAAGATTGGATTCTAGAATAAAGGCCTTTTCTTTATAGGTTTTGCATTGTGAACAACATCCTCTTTGATTTCAAAAGACAAAGAAGACAAACACCCTCCCTATTAAACCCCCAAATAACATGTGAATGGAAATAAAAATAATTGGGATAAGAAGAATAAGAAACTGCCACAATCAAATGATTGATAAGTAATTCTAATTCTTGATGTAATCGAAAAGATAAGTAAGCATTCATCACTAATCTCTCTAAAGAATTTTGGCTAAGCTAATAAGAGAAACCTCTCAAAAGTTTAGTTCATCAAAATCTTTAGTTTACAACTTATAATAACCTATTTATAGCCTTCAAACCCTAAAGGGATGGGTTTACATAAGTCAAATAGGTTAAAAAGATCAAATCCTACCTAAAATAGGCTAAAATAACTACTTAAAACCTAACTAAAGTAAAGTGACGAATTTCAAGCCTAAAATAAAAGACCAATCAAAATAAAAGACTAACAAATAACCTAAATAACTAAATAATCCCTTTAAAAGGAAGCCTATACACCTAAGCCCATATTTACAACTTAAATGAATCATATGACTTTTAAATAAGGCACATGACTTGTACAATTAAAACCCAAAATTGTTTAAGCCCAAATGACTTATACCATTTCCTTCATTTTCTTCCAAAAGTTATGTACTTTAAGCTTGTGATGGTGATTGATGAAATATTCATGACTTACCCCCTTACGGTCGTATCATCCCCTCCCTCTTTAGAAAAGATTCTTCCTCGAATCTTCATTTTTCAATAATTAGAAATTGATAAGTGAGGAATACATTCATCTTTATAAATGATCTTTGGCATTGGTGGAAATAGTATGAATGCTTCTTCATTAAGGAACTCATCATGATCGTGAAAGTTATAAACAAAAGAACTATGCAAAACATGGTTAGTATTTAATAAAGTGATATGATTTTGATTTTCTTTAGTTTCCATGTGTAATTCATTCTCCATAATCAATAGAGAATCAACTGTAACTTGTGAATCTTCCATCTTAATTAAGCAAACTTCTTCACTTGCATTCAAACAATTAATAGTTTCTTCACTTTCAATTATTTCTCCATTATGCATAACATTATTTTTCTCTTCCATCTCTAAAACAACCTAATTCACCTTCTTAACCACGTTCTCCACATCTTTAACTTCACCCAAAACCTCATCAAGTTCATCAACAACATCCTCTTCATTGTCTTGAGTAATCGCAATATCCTCAACTTGTTTAACCTCACTATCAAAGACTATATCTATATCACCATTTTCTGGTTCATAAATTATTTCTTCTATAATAACTTCCTCCTTCTTTCTCTTCTCTTTGCTCTCCTCCATTCTAAATAGTTGTTTGAAAAGTTGTTTAAACCACAATTCTGAATCTTTAAGGTCTTGCCTTAACAACTTCATATCTTCCTTTAACACATTCCTTTCATCTTGATTTAAAATTCACTTTAACTAGTAATAAGGCATCCTCACAAACCACTCATGTTTATCTCTCAAAAATTGGCTTTTATTCTTATAACTTCCTTACACTATCTTGCCCTTTTCTACTTAAGATTGCAACATCAAGATTGTACTTCAGAATTTAAATCACAAATCAAAAACTTTAGCACATATAAGAAAGCAAGGAAATAATAACTAACAACAAAAAGATAGCTCAAAAACTAAAAAGGAAAATGCTAAACACAATAAAGGTGATACACGATCAAGATTGGTGTACCACTTGACGATAAGCAAATTAGAGTATTGGACAAGCAAAGATACTCTAACAATGTAAATGGAACAAAAGTAAGCTTAAATAAAGAAATAAGTAACAAGATTAAAAGAAAATGACAATATGGATAAAATCGATGAATTTGATTCACTACAAAGTAAACCAAATTTAGAACCTAGTTATTCTACCCAACAGAGAAAAGAAATCAACAAAAATACAAAAATAAACTAAATAAAGTAGAAAACATACAAAACAAATCAATTTAAAACAAATTTGTTCACTATGCCGAATGGTGTAACAAGCTAGATTAGCGTGTCAAGTTGTGTGCAAAATGGTGGCAAAATGATTGCAAAACGATGGCAAAGTGATGGCAAAAAGATGGCAAATGTTACCAAAAATGATAGCACAAATGATGGCAAAGTTATAAAAAATGGTTACACAAATGATGGCAAAGTTACCAAAAATGGTTACACAAATTATGGCAAATGTTTCCAAAAATGGTAATACAAATTGATAGCAAATGATATAAAATGGTTGGCAATGATTATCTAAGGATAGAACAAATGTTTTCCAAGTGGAAATCATTGTCTCACTAGGATTAGGATTGTAATTCCAAGTCAAATGTAGATTAGGATTTGAAAACCTAAACCTAAAGCAATAAGGATTAGTTTTCCTATTCTCTAAACGATTCGCAAGGGTGTTTAGAAAATAATTAATTACTGCCCCTCCCAATCCTAAAACAAAAAGGATTAACTTTCAAACTCACAAAAGGATTTGGATTTTCCCTTTGGCTATATAATCTCCCTTTGCCCAATTGTTCTCTAATTATTTCTTTTTTCTTCTATTTTTCTTCGCTTTCACGTTTTTCTCTCTTTTTTATTTTTTTGATGAATAGTATGTGAACAATACCATAATTTTTTTTCTTATTAAAGGAAATAACAACTAAACAAATGACTACCAACATTCGGTTCTCAAGCCAGGGGAATATAAGATTCAAGTTTGATTTCAAAAAGGTTTTTTTCAATGAATCAAAATAAAGGTGCACAAAGAACAAGGCTAAATTAAACATACAAAAAACATAAAAATCAGAATGTTACTACTATTAAATTCGACATGCACATAAAGAATTCAAAGAAAAGAAAATACTAAGATAAATAGGAATTTAACTTAACTTTGGCTCTAATATCAAATGATGAGGAACCCCAAGGTTAAAGAACCTAAAATCCCTTAAACATACACTTTGATTTCAAAAGACAAAGAAGACAAACACCCTTTCTATTGAACCCCCAAACAACACGTGAATGGAAACACAAATAATTGGGATAAGAAGAATAAGAAAAATGCCACAACCAAATGATTGATAAGTAGTTCTAATTCTTGATGCAATAAAAAGGATAAGCAAGCATTCCTCACTAATCTCTCTAAAGAACTTTGTCTAAGCCAAGAAGAGAAATCTCTCAAAAGTTTAATTCATCAAAATATTTTGTTTACAACTTATAATAATCTATTTATAGCCTCTAAACCCTAAGGAAATGGGTATACATAAGTCCAATAGGTTAAAAAGAACAAATCCTACCTAAAATAGGCTAAAATAACTACTTAAAACCCAATTGAAGCAAAGTGATGAATTTGAAGCCTAAAATCAATAACCCAAATAACTAAATAATCCCTTTAAAAGGAAGCCCATATGCCTAAGCCCACATTTACAACTTAAATGAATCATGTGACTTTTAAATGAGGCACATGACTTGTATAATTAAAGTTCAAAGTTGTATAAGCCAAAACTGAGTTAGACCCAATTCCTTCACTTGCTTCCAAAAGCTAAGTACTTTTAAGATTGTGATGTTGATTGATGAAATCTTAATGACTTGCCCCCCTATGGTTGTATCAAGATAGGTATTGAATTAGTAGGCTCTGAAATGGGATATTAATTCGTGCATAGGTATTGGGACCCATGCCTACGTTCACAATTTGGAAGGCTCTAAAATGGGATGTCAAATAGTGAGATTAGTAGGCTCTGAAATGGGATACTAGTGTTTTATATGCGTTATCCACATTTAAGCCATATGAATCCTATATGTTTAATCCAAATGCATTTAATTTGGGGAGGATTAGAATTCCTTGGCAATGGTTTAATTAATTTTTCAATCTCTAGTTTAATTATCTTTATTTTATTTTATTTTATTTATTTATTTATTTTGTCAATTAGATTTAGGACGCTCTCTTAATCGAAAACTTAGGAATTTGTCTCAGATTAATCCGTTTAATTATAGATATCTAGCTTAAAATAGCCTTTATCCCTTAGGTACGATATCTCAGAGTCTTAAAAATACTCCATTTTATTACTTGTTGATCTTGTGCACTTGCTAGGGTCGCAACATGAGATCTAGACTATAATCACCATAGAGTCAGAATATCTCATGAGGATAATATTCTAGCTAACCTATTCTTTTTCTTTCTTTAATTCAATTGATGTAATCATGTGATTCTCTGATGTACATTGGCGTGCTTTGCTTATCATCTTATCACATTAACTCAAGATATTTTAAGCTATGAATCTGAGCTAAATTGGTATATTAATGGTGTGTAAATGTGGTTTACTTCATTATTGTATATTTAAAGCTTGATTTTTGTTTCTTTTAATTATATAAATGTATTTTTTATATGTATTTTATGTGAAATTTGTTGTTACAGCATGTTTTGGTATAATTTAAACCATAAAAATGGATGTTTTAGGCTAGGAATATTTTTCTGCATTATTTTATGCATTTTTACCATGATTCTGCACTTTCTAATTCTATCCAAAGGTGATGGATAGGAGGACATGCTGATGGATGGCCATCCATCATTCAATAGATGCGACGTCCTCAAGTCTGTCCCTTCATCCTATCCCTTGCCTCCTTTGGTCCATCCCTCACCTCTTTTAGTCCATCCCTGGGTATATTTTTTGAGCATTTTTGCATATATTTTGTTTTTTCATGTCCTTTACATCATTTATTTACTTTTATCATATGTATGCATTATTTAAAATGATTTCAATACCGTATGATATGGTTCCATACTTGAAGTTACTTTTTATAATTAAATCTGTAATTATTTTACTATGTTATCTTGTGAATAGTAATGAATTAATTTTTATGTGTTTTTTTGAGTAATGGATGACTTCGCGACTTTTGGAGGTTTGTATTTTTGCATGGAAAATCATGCTCTCGAGTTGACCACCTTCTTTATTCCCTGGTCATATCAGTTACATCATTTTATTTATTTTTGTTTACTATTTAATTTTTTGTCACTTTTTTGTTATTTTGTTTTAGATTTATTATTTTTTTGGATTGTAATAGCTTGTAAAAAGGATTTTTGTGCACGATAAAATAAAAAGGCATTAAAATATTTTTTATTAAATCAAATGGTTTTTTTTCCAAAATATGGACCAATGTCCAATATTGAGCCTAAACCCACACAAAGTAAATACATGAATTTTGTAAATATGCATGAGGGAACCAACATTTCCAAAATAATCAAATAGCATATTTTATGATTGATATTAATTTCTCTTTTGTATATTATCTTATGTTGAGGATGATTTACTTGTGTAATAATTTAAGTATTTATTTTTTACCTTTATGTTTGATTGGGATGTTTTAATTTCTATCATTTGTATTGTGTGAAAGAGAAGTGTGGATTAAATCTACAACTCAATCATAAAATAAAGCCTAACCAAGATGCCTAATAAGAGTAATATCCCAAGCACCAATCTTTATTTAGGTATTAAAAGGTCGAGATTAACTACATGACACCTGCATTTTTGGGCCCATTAGTATATGCCTTCGTGGGTTGACTATTAGCCATAAAATGGGCTGGATCTCTTTTTATGGAAAAATAGCCAATTCATGATTAAAAGTTAGCCTCCTCCGATCTCAAACCCTAAAATCGGGCTTTTAAGAAGCAAACCCAAAAATGAGTGATGGCTTCAACATGCATTGTTGGGAATTATCGGTTACATGCATCTCATACATAAGCAGAATTTAAAATTTTTAACCAATATATATGATCTTGCCATGAATTTACAATATACATATTAATGAGAATAAGAAAAATCACCTTTGATTTTTGTTGAATAGTTGATTTTACTTCTCACCGGGTTGTCGCAAACCACAGTGTCCAAAATCAAACACCTCCAATGAGTAATTCACATTACAGAAGGATTGAAAGAACCAACAATTGGGAGGAACAAGGGCTGGCCAAAATCCCTAGATACTAGCTAGGGAAGGTGGTGGCTAGGGTTGAGAGAAAAGAGAGAGAGTGTTTTCTTAATTGTTCACACTTAACCCTAATTCCACATCTCTTGGATTTTTATAGTTAGGTTAAAAAATACAACTTCATAATGGGATTGGGCTCTTTAAAATTGCTGGAGAATTATTAATTGGGCTTTTGGAATTATTTATAATTATTTAGGCTCAGTTAAATCCTATTTAAGCCCTTTCACAAAAGACTATGCACAAAACCCACAAACTAGGCCCTTTGTACATATACTTGGATTTAATTACCCAAATGAATTCCAATTCCAACCAAATTGAATATGTAGGCTCCAAAACACTTATTTAATATATTTAATTTATTTTGGTCCAAGAATTAGGCCTCTAAGGCCTTCTTTTTTGGAGTTTCTGTGTGGCCCTTCTTCTTGACGGCTTCTATGCCAACTTCACTTCTTTGGGCCTTTATAACTCCTCCAATAGACCAATTAATTATTATATCAGCCCTATAACACTTATAGTTTGATAATAATCAATTATGAAATATATTATTTCAATTAGGTCCAATTTTACAGAACATTTCAAAAAAGTTCTGCGAACAATTTTACTTGATCATAATTAATTAAACTATTTAATTAATTATTATCTTATTCACTTCTCTATCCCTATAATAATATCAAATATTATTATCCTTGTCATTTTACCATTTTATCCTTTTTCTCTATATGTGTGTGACCTATTGGGTTCCTGTTCATATTGGCAGTTTAATATGTAATTATGAGTTCTATTCAAAACTCACATGATTTAAACTTCTTTAAATCATTTTATCAATCCCTATTGATATTCTTGATACACTATTATACAAATCATGATTGGCCTCTAGCTAGGCATCATGACTACCCTAATGTCAGGAAGGTCAAGTGGTTTGACTATACCCTTCCATAGAAATAGTTACCGTGAATTACTCCTTCCACCACTCTTATCTGAATTAGATTCTGAGAATGGATTTTTGTCAACTCATATAAATCTAATTATGTATGTTCTATTAATTTAACCATTGTTCCTAAAATATCCTCCATGGATCTCTCAGAATTTATCCATCTTGACATATTACTCTGGCTAGAGATTCTCTGAACAAGGCAATTATAGAATCATGTGAGATAACTTCCCTTATTAAATCTAGGATGGTGAATCCTTTATTTATCACTCAACTATATTCAAGTAGGTCATGATATACCCAATCTCCTAACAATGTTCACTCCCAGTTGGAAGTAATCAGTTATGGAGTCAAAATATACCACTTGCTACTTAAGATAACTTTGGTGATCTCAAGTCCAAGGATACTTGTACAACAGCTATGAAGAGATTCCTTACTAACATAGATTTAATATCCATGTAAGGATTCTCTTTACAGGTCTCCAATGACCTTGTTCTTCTAACAAGCATCCACATGTTAGCTTTGATTATCTTCCATAATCACAGTTATGAGAACCACTGCTTGAACCATTCAAGAAGCATAACATGTGCTAGTCTATTCGAATTAACAATGCCCTATCCTGTTAATTCTATGACTAGGGACATTTAGATATTAACACATTTGCATGCAATAGACATCTCATATCATGAACACTTTTATGATTGCCTTTGTACTGTGTTTATAATATCTAGGACTTCATTTTTTATTTTAAGATTTACAAACTCATGTATTTAAACATAGCATTAATAATTGAATGATGCCTTTTATTAAGAATATGAATTCATACATATGAAATACATCCCTATTACATGGGCTCTAGGGCTAACTCTCTAACAATCTCTCACTTGCACTAGAGCCAATCACTCATATGTCTTAGACCCATGCTATTTATATGGTGATCATGCTTAATCTAAGAAAGTGCTATAGTAAGGGGATCCACCACATTATCATCTGTGGGAACCCTTTCTATTTTCACATCATTTCTAGCTACTATTTCCCTTATGAGATGGTAGCATTTGAGAACATGCTTGGATCGCTGATGAGACCATGGTTCCTTTGCTTGCGCAATGGCTCCATTGTTGTCACAATATAAAGGAATCGGATCAACAATGCTAGGCACCACTCCTAGTTCAGATATAAACTTTTTGATCCAGACTGCTTCTTTGGCTACTTCCAAAGTAGCAATGTACTCAGCTTCTATCGTGGAATCAGCAGTTGTTTCTTGTTTGGAACTCTTCCAACTAACTTCTCCTCCTCCCATTATGAACACATAACCAGACTATGATTTACATTCATCTTTGTCAGCTTGGAAGCTGGCATCTGTATACCCTTTTATTTCCAAACTTCCCTCTCTATATACCAAGAATATATCCTCAGTCCTTCTCAAGAACTTAAGGATATTCTTGACAGTTGCCCAGTGTTCCTCTCCAAAATTGGATTGGAATCTGCTTGTGACACTCAAAGCAAAAATGCTACATCTGGACGTGTACATAACATAGCATACATGATAGAACCAATTGCCGATGCATATGGTATACTATTCATGCTATCTCTATCCTCTAGTGTCTGCGGACACATAGACTCATAAAGGTATTTCCCATGCACCATGGGTTTAAACCCTTTCTTAGAGAGATCCATATTGAACCTCTTCAATACCTTATCTATATATGTAGTATGAGAAAGACCTAGCAACCTATTGGATCTATCTCTATAGATCCTTATTCCCAGAATATAGGATGCTTCTCTAAGGACTTTCATGGAGAATTACTTAGATAACCATATTTTAACATATTAGAGAAGAGAAATATCATTTCCCATGATCAATATGTCATCCACATGTAGAACCAGAAAGACAATTGCACTCCCACCGACCCTTTTATACACACAAGGTTCATCTTCATTCTGTGAGAAACCAAACTCTTTGATTGTCTCATTGAATCGTATGTTCCAGCTCCTAGAGGCTTGCTTCAATCCATTAATGGATCTTTGAAGCTTGCATACCTTTTTGCCATTTCCTGATGTGAATCCTTTCGGTTGTGTCATATACACATCCTCAGTCAGATTTCCAGTTAGGAAAGCTGTCTTCACATCCATTTGCCAAATCTCATAATTATAATGAGCTGCAATGGCTAAAAGTATTCTTATAGACTTAAGCATCGCTACAGGAGAAAAGGTTTCGTCATAGTCAATACCTTCTTTTTTATGACAGCCCTTTGCTACTAAGCGAGCTTTATAGGTAACTATATTACCTTCCATGTTGGTCTTCTTTTTGAAGACCCATTTGCACCCTATCATTTCCCATGATCAATATGTCATCCACATGTAGAACCAGGAAGACAATTGCACTCCCACTTACCCTTTTATACACACAAGGTTCATCTTCATTCTGTGAGAAACCAAACTCTTTGATTGTCTTATTGAATCGTATATTCCAGCTCCTAGAGGCTTCCTTCAATCCATAAATGGATCTTTGAAGCTTGCATACCTTTTTGCAATTTCCTGATGTGAATCCTTTCGGTTGTGTCATATACACATCCTTAGTCAGATTTCTAGTTAGGAAAGCTGTCTTCACATCCATTTGCCGAATCTCATAATCATAATGAGCTGTAATGGCTAAAAGTATTATTATAGACTTAAGCATTGCTGCAGGAGAAAAGGTTTCATCATAGTCAATACTTTCTTTTTGATGATAGCCCTTTGCTATTAAGCGAGTTTTATAGGTAACTATATTACCTTCCATGTTGGTCTTCTTTTTGAAGACCCATTTGCACCCTATGGTTTTATCCCATCAAGTGGTTGAGTTAAAGTCCATACTTTGTTCTCATACATGGAGTCCATTTCAGACTACATAGCCTTAAGACATAAATTATGTTCTGAACTGTTCAAAACTTCTTGATAACTTGTAGGCTCATTGTCCTCTACTACAGTTATGCCTCTATTCGAAGCAATGTGAAATCCATATCTCACAGGAATATAATGCATCCTAGTAGATCTTTTAGGATTTTGTGTATAATTAGGTTCAACTATAATCTCATTATTATGAAATTCAGTCTCGGGTTCAATCAGTTGATATACTTCTATATGTGAGTCTTGAACTTCACCAATTTCAATTTTACTCCCATTGTCCTCTCGTAGGAGAAATTCTCTTTCCAAAAAGACAGCATGCCTTGAAACAAACACCTTTTGTTCTAAGAGATGATAGAAATAATATCCAAATGTTTCTTTTGGATATCCGACAAATAAACATTTGTCAGACTTAACATCTAGTTTGTCTGACATTGTCCTCTTCACATAAGCAGAACAACCCCATACTTTCATATGAGAAACCTTGGGTTTCTTGTTATTTCACATCTCATATGGAGTAATATCAACAGATTTACTAGGAACTCTGTTTAACACATAAATAGTAGTTTCTAGTGCATATCCCCAAAAAGACTTAGGCAAGTATGCTCGGCTCGTCATTGATCGAACCATATCTAATAGTTTTTGATTTCTCCTTTCAGATACACCATTGTGTTGTGGTGTATATAGTGGAGTCCATTGAGATAAAATCCCATTATCTCTAAGATAATCTTTAAATTCTTGGCTTAAGTATTCTCCACCTCGATTTGATCTAAGTGTTTTAATACTCTTGCCAAGTTGTTTCTCTACTTCATTTCTGAACTTTTTGAACATTTCAAATGCTTCTGATTTATATTTCATTAGATAGATGTATCCAAACCAGGAATAATCATCTATGAAAGTAATAAAGTAGGAGTAACCTCCTCTGGCATGTGTAGTCATTGGACCACATACATCTGAATGTATTAAGTCCAAAACAATTTTAGCTCATTCTCCTTTACCAATAAAGGGAGCTTTTGTCATTTTTCCTAATAAACAAGATTTTCATGTATCAAATGATTCACAATCAAATGATCCCAAATTACCTGACTTGTGTAATTTGGTCATGCGTTTCTCATTTATATGGCCTAAAAGATAATGCCATAAGTATGAGGTATTTAGATTATCATGTTTCATTCTCTTGGTATCCAAATTATGTACTTCTTTAATTAAATCATGAACAAATGTACACCATTCTCAATGATAGCTTTTGCATAAAACATATTGTTCTTAAAAATGTAACAACACTTGTCATTTAAAGAAATGTCATAATTGTTTAATAAACAACTGAAAGAAATAATACTCTTAGATAAAGCTGGAACATAATAACAATTATTTAATTCCAGTACTAATCCACTTGTAAGAGGCAAATGGTAAGTCCCCACCACCGTTGTAGAGATGTTCTATCCAATAGCTGACTGCAAACAAATCTCTACCTTTCCAACTCTTCTAAAGCTTCTAAGCTCCTATAGATCATTACAAAAGTGAGATCCACATTCGGTATCTAATACCCAAGATTGTTTTGAAGCAATAGAATAAGTATTAATTTCAATCATATGAATACATGACGTAGAAGCATCAGCTTGCTTCTTCTCCTTAAGAGAATCTAGATAGGCCTTGCAGTTATGCTTCCATTGACCATCCTTTCCATAATGGAAGCAAGTTCCTTTGGGATTCTCTTTCTTGGCAACCTTCTTCTTGGAGATCCCACCATTCTTTGGCTGCGCCTTGGTTATCTTCTTATTCTGCTTCTTGCCTTTAGCAAAAGTGACAACCATGACACTTTTTGGATCCTTCTTAAAGGATCCATCAGCTGTTTTGAGCATGTTGATTAACTCAGGAATGGTAACTTGGATCTTGTTCATGTTAAAGTTAAGCATAAAAGGTACATAACTTGGAGCCAATGAGTATAAGATTAAATCTATGTATAGATCATTATCCATTACATAGCCAAGTCTACTCAAATGCTCAATATACCCATACATCTTCAATGCATGAGTAGCAACTGAAGTGGCTTCCACCATTTTGTAAGTAAATAGAGCTTGAGCAATCTCATATTGCTCAATTCTAGCCTGAGAAGAATAAAGCTACCCAAGATGCAAAATGATGGTTCTTGCATCCATCATCTCATGCTGCTTTTAAAGCTCCGAGGACATAGCACCCAGCATCAGACATGCTGCCACTTCACTATCCTCCATGTATTTTCGATAAGTGCCTTTGATCTCATCAATGGCATCATCTGATGGAAGTGGTAGTGGATCTTTATCCAAGACATATTGGATCTTTTCAGCTCTGAGAATAATTCTCACTTGCTTGATCCAGTAAGAATAGTTGTTGCCAACCAGCTTGTTACTCAAGATTGATCGTATATTAATGTTTGATGTGCTCATAATGATGACCTAGATGTGAAAAAGAAAACATGAGAATATGTTCATATATATGTATGCATTAATAAGGTCTTTAATTAATCCATTTACTCCTACTATTTTATTGCGAATTAATAGCCCTCACTATTTACTCCAAGAAAACCCGATGGTTTTCCTAGTGGGCCAATATCCAATCCTTGATATGTAATATGACCTTGACTGTGGTCAACAAGCCAAACTCCATACCTTTGAAAGGTAGGTATCTCTATACCAATTGTGTTTCTACACAACTATTGGATCATTAGGTTATCAACTCTTGATACATGCATATCATATATGCATTCCCTAATCTTGCCTCTAGAACCATTATCCTTGACTATGGTCAACAAACTAATGGGCTAGCTAAGATGACCCATTTAATTAGATTTGAACATATTCGATATAATGTGAGCTTGATTGTGGTCAATAACCCACACTATAGAGAACTCTAGTTCTTCTCAAATTAATGGAAGGTTTATATACCTTAGTATTTGTTAGAGGGTTTTAGTTAATTAAGTCTCATCATACATGGTTGGCATACATTGGTATGCATCATATATCTATCACATAAATATAAGCATACAAATATGGTATAGTTATGGAATTTACTACATTGATTTCCCCGAGCTAAAAGCAAAATCAAAAGGTCACACCTAGGTAGTATGCATGATTCAAACAAGTAAAAATAATTACATTATCTTCAAACTTGTTGGATCTCCATCCGGCCCATCTTGCTCCTTGATAGTGGTCTCCATCTCTATCTCTAATTCTAATCTAAGTAATCTAATTACATATTACAATTTGAAAAAGAAATACAAACTAAAAACAAGTGGGTGGGACATGAAAGTCCTGATTGGGCCAAAACATGCATAATGCTCAATCACATTGGGTCTTGTCCATAACTATGCATCATGCCAATCATATACCCTTATATGCATTTATAATGCATAAAGTAAAACATATAATGGATTAATAACTTTGTTTCAACTCTTGAAACAAACTTTTGAGTTATTTTAATAATGTGATCAAATTAGGAAACTTTTTCCATTTTAGAAACTTTCATTTTAGGAAACCTTTTTGCAAGTATGTGTTCTTGCCTTAATTATGAATCCAATTGATTATTAATTAATTATCAATTGATTATTTAATTAATTAATCATATTAATTAATTAAAAATCAATTTTAGGCTTATAACAAGGGTAGGCTGAAACCCACACAACAAAACCCTAAAGTGTGTTCACACACAAACTAGTTTTGTGTTTATTAGACCATTTGGGCCTTTTTGAATGAGCCAAGCCCACTCCAGCCCTTAAAACCCATTAATAAACTTAATTATAGTTTATAATATTTAATTTAAATCAGCTTCTTGGGCCCACCAAGTCATTCACTAATTTAAACCAAGTCCGTAAACATAATTAAGCCCATTAAGTGGTTTTCATGAATTAAAATTAATCCAATTAATTTAAGGCCCATTTTAATTAATCCAAATAATTAAAAACACTTTAATATCAAGAACACATATTAAACAAGAACACATCAAGAACACACCAAGAACACCAATTTATCAAACTTTTCAACTAAACTAGTTTTCATGCAAAACTTGTTCGATTTTAATTTCGTTTGATCCTATGGCTTAATATCACATATTAAACACATAAATTATCATAAAAATGATCTTATAGTGTATCTATAAAAAAATTAATTTAGAATAGCCCCTAAAAGTAAAAGCCATTCACGCCAAAATCATAATCCCTTTCTCAAAAGAATCATTTTTGTTTTCGTTTTATTTATTTGATCACACATATATCAAGAAATCAATATTTCTCATTCATGAACAATAAAATCTGATATTTTAAAGTTCATGAAATAAATAACTCAAAAATAAAACTTATTCCGTAGAAAAATATAGAATTGTATATTCATGGCAAAATCGAGGCTATGATACCATGTTGGGAATTATCGGTTATATGCATCTCATACATAAGCAGAATTTAAAAATTTTAACCAATATATCTAATATTAAAATGAATTTACAATATACATATTAATGAGAATAAAAAAAATCACCTTTGATTTTTGTTGAACAGTTGATTTTACTTCTCACTGAGTTGTCGCAAACCACAGTGTCCAAAATCGAACACCTCTAATGAGTAATCCACACTAGAGAAGGATTGAAAGAACCGACAATTGGGAGGAACAAGGGCTGGCAAAAATCCATAGATGCTAGCTATGGAAGGTAGCGGCTAGGGTTGAGAGAAAAGAGAGAGAGTGTTTTCTTAATTGTTCACACTTACTTAACCCTAATTCCACATCTCTTGGATTTTTATAGTTAGGTTAAAAAATCCAACTTCATAATGGGATTGGGCTCTTTAAAATTGCTGGAAAATTATTAATTGGGCTTCTAGAATTATTTATAATTATTTGGGCTCAATTAAATCCAATTTAAGCCTTTTCATAAAAGACTATGCACAAAACCCACAAACTAGGCCCTTCGTACATATAATTGGATTTAATTACACAAATGAATTCCAAATCCAACAAAATTAAATATGTAAGCTCCAAAACACTTATGTAACATATTTAATTTATTTTGGTCCAAGAAGTAAGCCTCTAAGGCCTTCTGTTTTGGAGTTGACGTGTAGCCCTTCTTTTAAAGGGCTTCTATGCCAACTTCACTTCTTTGGGCCTTTCTAATTCCTCCAATGGACCTATTAATTATTACATCAACCCTATAAAACTTATAGTTCAATAATAATCAATTATGAAATATATTATTTCAATTAAGTCCAATTTTATAGAACATTTCAAAAAAGTTATGCGAACAATTTTTCTTGATCATAATTAATTAAACTCTTTAATTAATTATTATCTTATTCACTTCTCTATCCCCATAATAATGTCAAATATTATTATCCTTGTCATTTTACCATTTTATCCTTTTTCTTTATATGTGTGTGGCCTATTGGGTTCCTATCCATAGTGGCAGTATAATATGTAAATGTGAGTTCTATTCAAAACTCTCATGATTTAAACTTCTTTAAATGATTTTATTAATTCCTATTGATATTCTTGATACAATATTATAAAAATTATGATTGGCCTCTAGCTAGGCATCATGACTACCCAAATGTCAGGAAAGTCAAGTGGTTTGACTATACCCTTCCATAGAAACAGTTATCGTGTAATTACTCCTTCCACCACTCTTATCTCAATTAGATTCTGAGTATGGATTTCTGTCAACTCATATAAATCTAATTATGCATGTTCTATTAATTTAACAATTGTTCCCAAAATGCCATCCATGGATTTCTATCCATCTTGGCATATTACTCTGGCCAGAGATTCTCTGAACAAGGCAATTATAGAATCATGCAAGATAACTTCCTTTATTAAATCTGGGATGGTAAATCCTTTGTCAATCATTCAACTATCTTTAAGTAGGTCATGATATACCCAATTTCCTAATAATGTTCACTCCTAGTTGGAAGTAATCAGTTATGGAATCAAAATATACCACTTGCTACTTAAGATAACTTTGGTGATCTAAAGTCCAAGGATACTTGCACAACCGCTATAAAGAGATTCCTCACTAACATAGATTTAATATCCATGTAAGGATTCTCTTTGCAGGTCTCCAATGAACTTTTTCTTCTAACAAGCATCCATATGTTAGCTTTGATTATCTTTCATAATCACAATTATGAGAATCGCTGCTTGAACCATTCAAGAAGCATAAACATGTGCTAGTCTGTCCTAATTAACAATGCCCTATCTTGTTAATTCTATGACTAGGGATATTTAGATATTAACATATTTGCATGCAATAGACATCTCATATCATTCACACTTTCAGGATTGCTTTTGCACTGTGTTTATAATATCTAGAACTTCATTTATTAATTTAAGTTTTACAAACTCACACTACAAGAAATTATGAAAATAGCAACGGAAAAAAAGCAATGAAATTGATTTTGTTGCTAAATTAGCAACGAAATTCAATTTTTATTGCTATTTAACAACGAAAAATAATTTATGTTGCTAAAATTGGTTAAACTTCGCAAATTTAGCAATGAAATAATATTTGGTTGTCTTCCATTGTTAAAAGTGGAGGGAAATTTTAATGACAAAATTTAGCAACGAAAATTAGTAAAGGAATCCAATACCGTTGATAAAATAGGCGCCAACATATGGCGAAATAATTTTGGAATGAAAAATAGCAACGGAATATGATTTTCGTTGTTAATTTAGCAACAGAATATTAATTTGGTTGCAATTTTAGCAACAGAAATAAAATTCTATTGTTATTTGTGATCCCAAGGAGAAAAAATATTTGGGTCCAAAAATAGCTACGAAATTGCTTTTCCATTGCTAAAATTGCAATGGAAAATCTATTCGGTTGCAATTTTAGCAACGGAATTTAGATTTTGTTGGTATTTTTGGTTCTGAAGGAGAAAAAAATTTGTGTCTAAAAATAGCAACGGAATTTAATTTTCGTTGCTAAAATTGTTACCGAAAAGCAATACGATTGCAATTTTCACAACCGAAAACAATTCGTTTGCAATTTTAGCAATCGAAAATAATTCAGTTGATATTTTTGCCCTAGGTATATATACTTCCTTAACTCTATGTCCCTTTCCCTAATCCTGTCCCTTTTTCCCATGACCTTACCATCCATTTTCTTTTTCCATTCCCGATCTCTTATCTCAACCACCACCCTCCTCCGTCGCTCCTCTCCCCTTTCCCATCGGTAGCAGCCACTGGTCACCTTTGGCTCTCTCTCCTCCAGTGCATACAGCAAGGAAGCAGCAGCCCCTCTCCCTTCTTTTGCTGTGTCTCTCTTTAAGAGCCAAAACCATATGCTTTTTCATCTTTCTCTCACTAGAACGAACTCGAAGAAGAGACAAAGAAGCCTTTTCTTGAATCTATTCTTCTTGATTTCTTTCTTTCTACATCAAATTTTCTATTGAAATCTTTTTTTTCTTTTCTTGATCTCTTGTCCACCTCTCCAATTTTGAAAATCGCAATTGAAATCTCGCTATCTTTTCTTGATCTGAATTCGTCTATACTTCTTTTTCAAACTTCAAAGAAAAAAATGATGGCTATTGTTAATGGCTTTTATTTCTAACGTTTTATTTTGGAAACAGGTTGTAAACTGAGTTGACGGCACTGATGGTAATCCTTTTCCCCCAAATCACTTATTTTTATTTGTAATGTTTTATCATCGATGTCCTAATATTCTGAAAATTTTGATTTAGGATTTTTTATTAACTCTGTTTTGTGAAATGGGATTATATAGATGAGTAGGGAACACAGCTATAGGGGCAATGGTGGTTACTTGAGGGGTAACTGGTGCACATGGCTTCTCTTGTTTTAAAAACTTGTGTTTTCTTGTTTTGAATCTTTAATATTAACTTTGTATGCGTATTTTTTTTATGAGGACAACTACGGTAAGGGCACAAAGAAATTTAGAGATGCTGCAATTTAGAAACCACCCTGAGTTAGGTAATCCTTCTGCCTTTCGGTATTTTATTTTTCAACCAAATATAATATATCTACTGGAAAAATGATACTACTAATGAATTACTACTCATAATCCAACTACTTCTAATTTATATATAAATATTACCACTATTTAATGTAAATTATAACGACAGGTCCATTAATTACATACTCTTATAAGATAACTATAGGTCCATGAGAGATAAAGGGGCACCTGCTATGTTGGTCATAATTAGTGAGTGGTGGTTGTGTCAATAGCATTGCTCTTAAGATTTGAAAGCTTTTTGTATTGTATGTCATTTAACTCGTGCTCATAAAACTTATGAGTTGCATCCTAAAGAAAGGTGAAGCAACCTTATTTTACTGCAAAGCACAATAATTGAATAGCCAAACCTGTGTGCTTGTTTGCGTGTTGAGAGGGAGAGAAAGAGAGTGGGAGATGATGTCTCTCAGCTGGATGTTTGATTGTCTGTGATTGTCATTGGAGGTCATTATTGCTAATGTTCTTGCTGCTGCTTCATCAGCTCTGCATCGTGGTTAGTGTGAGTTCAACATATTAAAGGTTGTTGGTTCATATTGCAGCTCTGATGAGTCCTCATGGAGAAGAGCTACTAAATTGCTTGTGGAATTTACCGGTCATGGTGAGGATACTGTCTTTGAGGTGCCTTGCTTAATTGTTGCAGGTAAAGATGATCTAAACTCATTTCCAATGGTAATACAGGAATCCACAAGGGTATGTAAAAGGGTATTTACATATCTCATTCTAGGATTCAAGTTTTTCACTTTTTCATCTATGTTTTTGGTTTGAGAGCGTTATTTATAACTTGATGCTCTATCACTTTGTAGTTATGGATTGATGTTCTTTTAGCATACTTATGTCTTTCCAGTTATATTGCTTTATCAAGATTGTCTGGTTATGGATGATAAACATTACCATATGCATTGATCACTAGTGATATACTAATATTATCCCTATATGTTAAATGTTATCCCTATAAGCTTAAGAAGAAGCTTAAAGTGTTGCGGTGGAAATGCAGGAGAAAAAATGGAAGTGAAAATATGAAGTTCTTATGATTAATATATGTTTTGTTGTGTTTTTTTTGTATGCGTTTAATATGTTTGATTAGTACTTGATAGATTTCTTGGCATTGTGTCTTTCGATGCAGTGAAAATGGAGGGTACAAAACTACATTTGTTACTTTTAAAGATCCTTAAGCACTTGAAATTGCATTATTGTTATCTGTATGTACCTGCATTCTTCTTTTACTTCTTATTATTTATCTTTTGCGGTTACTTTCTTTGTGAAATTCGATACTTTGTGTGTGCAAATATTTTAGTCTATATGGCAGCAAGTGCACTGTAACTATAAGCAATTTTAAGCAATTGAACAATATTCTTTAAGATTACCCAATGAAATTACCCTTTTTTCGTTGTCCCAATTGTAGGTTGATATATGCTAATTCATGATTAATGACTTATATGAGAATTAGGTTTAAGTAAACATCATCAAACTGCGACATGATTATTTAATTGGATTAATTGCTTTTTCTTTCTAAAAGTAGGAGGATAATCTATTTAATGTTATGCTTTCCAACTATATACACTTAATGTTTTAGTTGTCTTTCCCTAGAAAAAGTGCAGGGTGTATCTTTCTCAAGAATGGCACATTGCAGATAAACATAGTGTTTTTTGTTCCTGTATATCTGTATGCAATTCTTTTTTTTCATAATACAAGCAACCGTTTTGCTTGAAAAAGTTACTAGAAAGTGAATATGAATATTTGTGCAGGGAGCAACTATAGTCAATCAGATAGTGACCATAATTCCAACAGAAGATTATGTGCCATAGCATGAACTGCAGGTGAGTAGATGAGCAATTGCTGCAATTTCTTTTCATATGATTCCAAATATCCATATTCACAACTGCTAGTTCACAGGAAGTTAGAAAGGTGGATAATGTTGTATCCGTTGTTCCTGCTGGAAGTTCTCTGTCAAATATGGAGGTAGGTAAATTTAACAATGCTAGATTTTCTAATTTGTCCAACAATAGAACTATTAGCTAGTAGATAGTAATGACTATCCGAGAGTCAAAAGGCTATGGAACAGTGGTGTTCATGCTTTGTGTTCTTATTTGAAAAAGAAAAAAAGAAACAAAGTTGAAAGAATACATAATTTTCTAAGCAAAAGATTCAAATAAATGTCCTACATAATCTTCTCTCTGCTTTTGCTGGAAGCACCTTGTATGGTCTTTAAAAAGTGGAAAGTGATTCATGACTATCCAATTTGCGAATACAAGTAGCTTTTCTCAATCAAAGCATCTTAGTTGTAAAATATGGCCATAGATGCGTTGTAACAGATACTTTAGATAAATCAAATTCACCTGGAAATGGAAAACTGAAAAGCATAAAGTGACTTTGCATTAAGGTCCACTTTAAAAATTGTAAATAGTGTGTTAATACTGAATCTTATATGAGGACCACAATTTTCCCCTTTTCTTTTCCTATCGTTATAAATGGGCATGCTTTTTCTGTTACAATATTGTCACTTTCTTACGATCAAAATCTAATTGATTCAAATCACAAATGCTAAGGTTGCATATATCACTATCTACTACGGGTGAGAAAAAAAATGAAATTCTGCACATTTAACAATTATTATTATTGCAATTGCTTGAATTTTTGAGCAACTTGAGGATCTTATATACCCTCTCTTGTCTAACCAAAGCAATCACTTGGACTTATATAATATCTTGTTTTATTTAATTGAATTCTGCACATTATTATGTTTAGTCTACCCGTTTGTTATAGAATTGAGGCCTAATTTGGCTTTTTGTTCCACCAGCGCCATTATAAAAAGCCTTGAAGTCCTTGTTATTTTGGGAATAATCATTTAAAACAAATATAATTGCATTTCTAATCATTGTTATCACTCAGCATTTTCAATAACTTGTATTCATTTTACTTGCTCTGTTACAGTATAACAAACCTAAATGGTGTGACAAGCCCAGAATTAACTCCAGCAATTACTGTCCTCTAGCTCTTCTTTAGTTATTCAAAACCTGTTCTGAGATTTGCAGCTGTCCGCACTTTGAACAAGGTAAACTGACTTTTTTTTAACCTATCAAAGGATACATTTCTTAGAGACTATTTCAGATTAATTGGAATCAACATAAATATCCAAAATGTTCTTGTGCTTTAGGAATGTGTCACACATTACCAATTACAAATATCCAAAAAGTAAATATATAGTTCCTAAAGAATGAAGCACACCACTTCTGACTTAACCGACCTACAAGTAAAATTACATCCAACAAATTTTATTCCTTCAATTGTCGTTATGTCATCCTTTTGAATTGGAGATTTTAATATGCAATTCATTAACATATTACTTGCTATGTTTATTTAAAAGATATTTGTTGTATCAGATATATAAGTAATTTAAAATATGAATATTAAGTCAATCTAATTTAAGTTGTAATTAATGGTAGGTTATGAAATTAAAACCTCAAAAATATATCAGTTCCATTGCTGAAAATAAAATTAAAATGTAAAATTTGATCCATTAATTAATAAATGTTGGGTAAAGAGTAGTCTGTAGCTTCTCCAACGACTTTGTAAATTCTTTAGAACGACTATAGACAAGTCCAAATGGAGTCTAAAAGTACTCTATTTTCCAGCAATAATCTAAAACCCCGATTCTTTCAAAATCAATTTCTTTACGACTTTATCCTTCGGTTAGTTTATCTATACATGTTTTGTGTTCAATTTGTTGCTAATTGATCTTGTTATTGATCAAAATTAATTTCTATTTTTGCTAATGGATGATGGTAAGACGATTAAGGCTATTGCAGTGTCGCTTTTGTTCTTAACTTCTCAGTTTCCTTTCTTGCTGGCTTCTCCATCCACATTCCTGCTTTCTTATTGTCATCGTACAGGCATTATCAGTACATTTTATTCTTTGTTTATTTTTATCCCAATTGGCTTTAAGTTGCTTAATTATACTATGGATCAAGTTTAAATGGCTATTTATTTGTTTTTTGAAAATCTTTAATTGCTCCTAAGATTGAGGGATCAATTCATTGTTGCTCAAGTTATGAATTTATTTCCTTCTGTAAGAATGTAGAAGGTTCTGAAAAGATAATTGCCATTGTATATGATATGCGGAGAACAATATAAGATTTCTATATTGAGACAATCAGATTAATTGCAGTTTGATTTTTTACAATTCCTTCTACAATGTGTGCTTTAGTATTATAATAAATAAGGATATATAAATTGCATGGTGTAATGTGGCATTTAAACATATTTCTTGAAAGCTCTGTAAGTTCTTATATGCTTTTTGGGGTTCGTGTTGACTGGATTGTAGGTGTACTTTTTTTTAATTGACGGATATAGGCTTTTGCATAAATTTTGCATAAAAAATCAACAATAATTTAGTGACGGAATAGCGACGATAATTTCGTCATAATTTTTCTATTATACTTACTGAATTTAGCAACGGAAATTAATTTTGGTTGCTATAAATAGCGACGGAAAATAATTTCGGTTGCTATAAATAGCAACGAAAATTTTAATTTAGTTGCTAAATATAGCAATAGAAATTGATTTCCGTTGGTAAAAATAGCAACAGAAATTGAAATCCGTTACTAAATTTAGCAACGAAAAACAAATTTTGTTGCAAAAAATACCAACCGTCAAATTTGCAACCGAATTTTCCATTGCTAATTTTTATTAGCAATGGAAATTCAATAAATTCGGTTGCTAATTTTCGTTGCTATTTGCTAATTTTCTTAGGTTAAAGGTTATTAAAGAAGATTAGTCAATACATGTAATTTACCATGCATTCCAAATAATAACCTATTAAAGTTTTCTATCAGGCTCAAATTCGAAAAGTCTACTTATAGTATCCAATTGCCCTCTAAGTCCTAATGTCAGAACCTTAAAAACTAAAATTTCATGCATAGTAAATCTAAATTATTAGCTACTAAATATTCAAACTAAAAAGGAGAATTTTATTGGTTTGGTATATTAACTCTCAACTTAATAATCATTCAATCATTTTACTCACAAAATATTACATGACAATTAACAATTAAATAAACACATTTATTATAAAGCTTAAAGCAAACATATTTTCATAATAAATACATTTATCTAACTAATAAAAGTATCCACTAATTCAATATTAAGACATGAATGTCTAATAATAAGAAGAAACATAAATCCCATCTAAGAAACATGTTAACTAAAATTGACACTTATGTCAACTATGCTCAAAGTCTAGATTCCTATAAATCATTTTAGTTTCAGGGATTATTACTTTAACCATCTTCATCAACCTTTTAAGTAACTCATAATTTTGTTGAAAAAGCCATGGACGATGCACCGTGCGTCCACTCCTTAATACCATCACAGACTTAATGTTACTATTGAACAGCCCTGATTTGGCAACCCTATACAAAAACTAGATAATAGATTTTCTATGAAATCTATTTCATATGAACCAGCTACCATTCATTAAATTCATCAGCTCTACATGGTTTCTGATGAAATCAATCATCATTTTAAATAAGACTCCATCTTCCTTCCCTAAATTTAGACCACCAATCCAACGGCACTCTTGCATTTATTTTAACATATAAACTATATGATGCACTATTATATCAATATCATCAACTTAAATCCTCCTATGCATTTTAATGTTGCAAACTTCTTGCACTCTTGCATTAATCAAAACAACCTTATGAGAAGTTTTTAAAAGAATAGGTGTCTTTATCATTACCATTTTTTCAACACATTACAAATATTTAAGGGGTTAACACACTCATATATAAACAAATATCATTGAAAGTCATTTTAATCAAAAAGTAAGAAAAAATTCAAATAATATTTTCAAATAATTTTGAAAATATTTGAAAGCAGAAAACACATTTTCTATAATTTTCCAAAAAAATATTTTGGAAAAATATCCAACGTTTATTTTTTAGTCATTAAATAAATTTATTAAAATTGACCAAAAAATCTAAAAAATTATGAAAAAATTATCTACAAAAAATCAGAGCTGATTTGGTCCCTTTTAAGGTTCGAGATCGGATGGAGGCTTATAAAACTCGTGAAGATTGGTCGATTTGCAATAGATAGGAATTTAACCTAATTGGCCAAGCCTCAAGCATCAAAAAAGGCACGAGACAATGTCTCAGGGTATCCTTAATCTATTGTTGATCAACCTACGAAGGAATCTATTTGGGCATATAAAGTAGGTAATATGGAATCACCGGCTAATAAAATGTTGAAAAAGTAAGTCTAACCTCATGAAGCCAAAACCAGAGATGGTTCGGAACTTCACTCTTACTTATACCTTGGTTAACATTTATATAAAAGATTTTTTAGTATTAATTTTCCATCTTTTTTTCATACGAGTATTAAAAATAAATAAAAGCACAATACAAGCACATAAATAAAATAATAAAATACAAAATAAAATTATCTCAAAAAATAAAAAATAAAATATACATAAAATGAGAAATTCATATAGATTGAGAACATTGATTCTGGTATGCACATTTACAAAAAAAATTAAATTTTTAGGTAAGTTTTTTTAAAAAAAGGGAATGAGTAAGCCCATTTAGAAAGAAAACTCTTCAATTTATGTGTCATTTTGGGATGAAAATAGGATATTTATCCATTTATTAAGAAAAATCCCATTTTATTTTGTAAAAAAAACCCTTAAGTGAATTTTTATGTTAACTTGTGAAAAATCTTTTATTATTACAAACCAAAACCCAAAAGAAATAAAAAAATTGAAAATAAATAAAGTACATAAAATTAATTACTACAACACAAGCATCATAGTCTTCAAAACTCCAATCTCAAAAATAACTCATGTATAAGAAATTATTTGCTTAAAAGAAAATAAATAATTAGAAACACAAAAAATGAAAATACACACTTAAATAAATAAATACATGCATGTTGGATCATAAATATATAAAATAAATAAATAAAATAAAAACATACAAATGGTGGAAAGTAAAATGGCATACAAAAATAAAAAATTAAAATATTACATGTAATATAACACAAAGAGAAGAAACATGCATGAAGACAACCTAAAAAGGCAAAATTGAGGATTATAAATGGGCCTAAGAAAGGGAGAGAAGGGTAGCCAAGAAGCGAGGGATAGGAAGGAAGGCTGCATATCATCCCATTGCTCACTATGAGAGATGGGCATTGCTTATATCTTTCCCATAACTCGCATCCTAAGTGCAGTCCCGAGTCTAGCTTATAATATTGCATGCAATATTCTTACATATTTCACATAAATTTACATCTAATCATGTATAAAATGACTTAAAATCATCCCTAAAGCCAATAAACTCATTTAAATCATAAAAATCTAAGAAATAAAAAAAATCATATATTCAACTCATCAAAAAACATAAAATTGTATTAATGGAAAAAAAATAAAAAAACTTGCTTTTCTAATAAATTTTAATTATTATTTTCTCAACAATCATGGCATAATAACTTAAAAAGATATATCTAAGCGTGCAAAACAACATGAAATTACAAAATTAACATTCAAAATAAAAAAAAAAAACTTTGAAAACTATTTTCGTGACATTCTATGGATTTTAACTAGAGAAATTAACCTAGAATATTACCCTCAGTGTGAGTTTAGTCTCGAGAAAATCAAGAGAAGCATGCTTTGCATTCCCTTCTTCTCGAATTTCAGAGTCACGGATTATTGGAATTGTGTTTCTAGGAAAAACTTTTTCTATCTCTAAAAACTCTTTTTTTTCTATAATTTTTTCCTCAAAGTAAAGTTTTTTGAGTCAAAATGATGTAAGAAAGATCCCTCAAAGCAAAGTTGTTTGAACCAAAATAGAGATAAAAGAAAAGATCACCCTTTTTGTGTTGGATTTTCCTTTTTAATCAAAAATTGAATATAGAGATCATAAGTGTTTTGGACACTTGTGTCCTTCCTTAAAATGCAGTGTATATAGACATAATTTTTTTTTAATAATATAGGTTATAAACACTTTAAAATAATATTTTATAGCTTTTCATGCATCTATTTTATAGATTTATCACTTCATAAATAAAAATTAGATCCATTATAGCCATATGCAAGGACACAAATTATTAAAGCTCTAATACCAATTTTAGATTATCTACACAGCAAATCAGAATTAATATATAACATATTATATCAGTAATGAGAAAATCATATTTACCTTTTGTAGCATAGTAAACTTAAGTATCGAAAGTAAGGACCTAATTCTTATCATTGGCAAGGCTGTTATCCATAGGTAATTGAAGAGAGATAATAGCAATTGTTTCACATACTAAAAACCCTATGAGGTATTGAATATTTAAGAGAAAGAGTACGAAATCTTAAATTATACTATATTATAAGTTATTTTTTGTAGTGTATATTATTTAGTATCCTTATACTAAAAAATAATCTTCAATATAACTCAAACTCTTTTGAAATAGGATGAGATATTTCAATTAAGATAAATATACTTATATATTTATTTAATTATCCAAAGGAAATTTGATTTGATATTAAACTCTATCAATATTTAAAGTAATAGGCATATTCAAACTCTATCATTTTTAAATGAGTTGGATTTTTCTTTATTCGACCATTAGTATTGAATTATTTTTTCATACATTCATGTTAATTTTTTTTAAATTACTCGGTCCATTAAAAATTTTATTAATTATTCTATTAATATCAATTCTTTAATTTATTAATTATAAGTTTAACTATTCATTTTGGTTAATTGCTCCATTATTTTTAATTTGGATTAACCATAGTTTTTTTATTTTTAATCAATCAAAATGTTGATAATACAAGCATAAAGAAATTTATACAAAAAGGATCCATCCAATTAATATTGGTTTTTAAAAGTTACTAATTATGAGCCTAACCATTCACTTTGGTTAACTAATCCAATAATTTTAATTTTTACGGTTCGATTAACCATAATTATAGGTTTTGAATAAAAAAAGTTTTGATAATATACATGGACAGTAACAAAATTATACAAATTTGATCTACAAATTAATTACTTTCAAAGATATGAAATTAAATGCAGAAATTAAATAAATTAAAAGTAGTAAAATAAAAAATAACAATCATTAAGAATATATAATAAGTCATAATATTTTATCTATTCATATTTTTTAATAAAAAGTGTCAATAGATTAACATATAAAAAATTGTACATATGTGTGTATGTGTTCTATTTAAATATGATCCAAAACAAGTTTGGGAGTAGAAATATAATCAAATATGCTATATATATATATATATATATATATATATATATATATATATATATATATATATATATATATATATATATATATAACCAAGAAAAGAGGTGCATGACTTAATTTAAATTCAATCCAAAAATTTGAATAGATTGGATCATATAAAGATCCATTCAAATTTTTTATATAATATATTTAATTATATTTATATTTTAATATATAAAATAAAATAAAAAATAAGAATTGATTGTTGGATGTGTAGAGTTTTTATTTAGTTTTTTGTTAAGTTCATATTTTGAAAGATATATTTAATGTGTAAATCAATTTTATTTTTAAAAATTTTGTTTGTTTCTAAATTTTAAGAGTTTAGGAATGTTTTAAAATGATTATTATTACTTGATATATTTAGACAAATTAGTTAATATAGAATGATGTTCTAATTGAGGCTTTTTGTATGTAATACATGTCTATAGTGTTCTAATTGAGTATTTTTGTATGTAATACATGTTTACATGTCTATAAACATACATTTATTTTCCATATCCCTCATTTTATCTCTATAATATTTTATTTTTGTATTAATTCTAAACAAGTTTTAAATATTATATCCCAAGTTTCTATTAGATTTACACTTAACATTTTAGTTTCCTTCTAAGATTATTCTTAAAATTCATAAATTTCTACCTTAAATTATATTGGTAATTAATGCTCCTAGACTCTGATACCAGCTATCATAGGCGAGAAAAGAAAAAGAAAACAAAATTAGCACATCATCTAAGAAATCAAAATTTTTTATTTCCTTAAAATTTAAAATATTCTTTAATTTAAGACTTAACAAATTCATTTTTGTAAACATTCTTTCTTTTCACCTTTTCTAAAGCATATCACCCATTCAGGAAATAGAATTGAAAACTAATGTCGTAATTAAATATGATTTAGGGTTTCAACTATACCTTATAGACCTTTATATTATGGGTCCAATAAGCTTCCTTTTCTATTACTGTATCTAGTAATCACCAACTTCTTTCACCCTTAGATTGAGGCATTTCAAGTTTAATTGAATGCTTCCTCTTTAATGCCATATGAACTTGAATATGAGCATGGTAACATTAGAGGCACTATTGAAAATATTTTTCAACAAAAAATAGAGAATTTTCATGTGGGTTCCTTAATAGAAAAATTATTTAAGGAATATGAGTGATATATTCCTCTTTAATTTTCACTAATAGCTTCCTATATTTCCTTAAAGGTTAAATGCTAAATATAAAGGTTACTAAGAAAGAATAGATAAAAGTTTAGAATTTCATAGATTTTCTTTTTCTCAAGAAAATATTACAATTTTCAAACTATGAGTAAGCAATGTAAAAGATAGCTTGTAAACCTTAAGCTGTGTTTTCTTTGAAAACATAATAGATTTTTATAGAGCTTGAACCATTCCTTTATTTCATAATTGCTTACATATTGTTAATTGGTTACATCTTAAATTATTTATTCTTCTTTTCTTCCCTTTTCAGAAGGGGTCCAGCTTTACTAAGTCTTGTCCTTCTCTTTCTCTTTCTACCATAAGTTATTTTTTTACATTTCTTTTAAAATTCTCTCTTGATGCTTTTGTCATTGGTAAGCTCACTTCAGACTGGTATCTAGCAAGTGTACTAGATTGGCAAGTAATATATGGAAATATATTAAGACCCTAACTATCAAACCCAAAAGGAATGTGTTGTTCTAAGTATTTCAGATTTTAGAGTGATCAATGTGTGTAAAGAATCTCCAATTTGATAATGATGAAGAGTTAATTAAATTAAAGATAAAGTCTTAAATAACTCAACCTAATAAAACCCAAGCAATTAAACGTAAACTTAAATAATCAACCAAGAGATCTAAACACAATCAGTAAATAAAAGATGATAAATTCAATGATAAAAGAGACTTTTACTAAAGTATTTTCTACCTCACTTTCTAATGCATATAACTTATTTAAAGATAATATAAGTGGTTATGGAAAACTGGTAATAAATTCAGATAACTTACTCAGAATATCTTTCTAAGCATCAAACTCTCTTACAGGAACTGATACGGAACCCCAGCCTATATGCCAAACTAGAACACCAATATATCATAAATATTAAACATAAACAAGATAATAAATCCCTAATCTAAAGAAGGCCCAAACAAGATTGATTGGAAATGCTTATAATAGATTGATTTAGAAAATAAGACAAAGAAGAATCAAGCATACATTAATCATACAAATAGCCTAAGTCTAATTCTTCTTACAATAGCAACAATCGATAATAAATTAACTCTCACAAACAAAGAAAATTCTCATTAATCAAAATCAATTGGTTTACAAATGAAGAATTCAACATTTTAAATAAGCTAGGTAGTCGCCATACCCTATAGGAGTTACAATCAAACACTAACTTTAAGAAATAAATAACAAAGATAATTCCTAACCTTTATCTTCATGTATTTGGCCATAATATGGACTAAGTACATGAAGAAATAAAGATAAAAATGATCTAAAAATAATTCTAAAAGCTAGTGAAAAATATGCATAATTATCTTAAGAAAATGAAAGAATGAATGTTGACATAATCTTGGTTGTAAGTGGATTTTGGCCAGCCCTTTAAAGATATGGTCAAGCTATTATATCTCCCTTAAACTCTACTTAATAATATCCAAAATAATAATTATTTATCAAGGAAATCCATTCCTAAAATTTAGGAACCTAAGTTCATCAATGCAGGCCTAAACCTAAATCTGATCCAAGCCCATTAAAATTCAGCTCTTCCATGTAAAATTTGCCCCCCTTAGGTATTATAAGCCTTAAATAGTTATTTTGGCCCAACTCTTTAGAAGAGATAAGCCCAACTTTAGCCTACCCACTTAAACTACCCAAAATAGTAAAATAAGCCCAAAATAAAATAAAGCCAACTAAAACTAGCCCAATTCATTTTCTTAGGTTCTAGGCTGCCCAAATATGCTTAATTACATGTTACATAAAGAATAGAAACTAAATAAAGTAGCTTGAAGGCCCATTGCACCATTCGGCCTAAACTTATCTTTAGAGTCCAATATAGCTTCTTTCTTTTCTTGAACATTCTTCCTCTACACATAAGGTCTCATGAATGCTTATAGTACTTCTTTAAGCTTTTTTTACCTTGCTCTTGTGATTGGTCCTTGAGGAAGTGTTACTTTATCTCCCTTGTTACCATTATGCTTGGTCGTGCTCATATCATCCCCTTTCTTTTCGAAAAAGATTCATGCTTAAATCTTCATCTTGTTCAAGTTAGGAATTGAAACTTGAGGCATAAATTCATCTTTATAAATGATCTCCGAGATAGGTGGAAATAATATGAATGCTTCTTCGAAAAAAATGCATCATGTTCCTATAGTTTAACTAAGAAATTGGGCAAAACATGGTTAGTCATTATTACATCCTTGCAAATATGATTATGATTTCCTTCTTTCCCATGTGCAATTCATCCTCCTTAAGCAATATAGGAGCAATTGTAACTTGTTTTCATATCAACTAAACAAAATTCTTCATTCTAATTCAACCAATCAACAACATCTTTACTTTCAATTATTTTTTCATCACTCACAACATCACTATCAAAGAAAACTATACCTATAGTGTCCCCTTTAGCTTCACAAATTATTTCTTCTAGGATACCTTCCTCTTCCTTTCTCTTTTCTCTGCTCTTTTCCAATCTACTTAGTTGTTTGGACTATTTTTTAAATTACAATTCTATATCATTAAGGTCTTACCTTAACAACTTCACACTTTCCTTTATCCCATTCATTATGGTTTTTCTCTCAACTCACAAATGATGTATCACAATTGCACTTCAGAAATAAACTCAAACAATATGCATAATTAAGTAAATTAATTAAGAGAAAACAATGAATACCTAATAATGAAAGTAAGGTACCAAGTCTAGAGGCTAATTGATCAAATTGAACAAAAATCATAAATTAGTACACAAGAAGAAGATTTTGTGCACTATAATATATATAGATGTTTAACAATGTGTAATATGTTAAACTAGTATAATTGGAACCAAAATTAACTTAGACACACAAATTGAAAACTTAGAATGAAGAAAATGGATAAGACGAATGCAGTTAAATGTAATATTTAACTAAACCTAATTATTAGTTTAAACAGATTTGATGCAAGACTCAACAAAAAGAAATCAAAGAAAGCATGCAATAAACACAACATAAATCCCAAATTAGGAGTACTAACCTGGTATTGAAGAAATCAAACCAATTGTGAAAGTTCTAACTCCAATTCCTACTTGATTGATCAAACTTACTCCAAGTAGTGTAGGGCACTTTGTAGATCAAAATTATATCCAAACCAAGATCAAACCACTTAAAGATTGAAAATTATATACTTGATATATTCAATGGCAAATTTGGATTCGACAAGAACAAAATACTCATCAATTGATTAAAATATGAACTTAACAAGATAGAAACCCGAATAGATAACAGGGCTATTTCTAATTATTTTTTTCTTTTTTTCTTTTATAACTTTAATTAAGAAAACTAATGATCAAATACTTAAAGATAAGTAATTAACACAATATAGTAAGAACCCAATAAGGAACTAGATGTAAGATCTTATTCGATCAAAATAGAAACTAAAGCTCAAAATTTAAGGATAGTTAAGAATTTATCCCTTAACCTATGCTTTGATACCAATTGATGTGGAACCCTAGCCTATATGCCAAACTAAAATGTTAACATACAATAATATTGAACATAAATAAGATAATAAGGCCCCAATCTAAAGAAATCCCAACAAGATTGATTAGAAATGCTTATAATAGATTGATTTTAAAAAAATAAAAAGAAGAAGAATCAAGCATATATTAATAATAAAAATAGCCTAAGCCTAATTCTTCATGCAATAGCAAGAATCAATAATAAATTAACTCTCATAAATTTAGGCAAGCCAAAGAAAATTCTCATTAATCAAAAATCAAGTGTTTTACAAATGAAGAATTCAACCCTTTAAATAAGCTAGGCAACCATCCCTCCCTAGAGGAGTTACAATCAAACACTAACTTTAAGAGATAAATAATAAAATAAATAACAAAGATAATTTCTACCTTTTATTTACGTGTATTTGGCCATAATATGGACTAAGTACATGAAGAAATAAAGATAAACACAATCTAAAAATAATCCTAAAAACTAGTGATAAATATGTATAATTATCTTAAGAAAATGAAAGAATGAATGTAGATATAATCTTGGCTATAAGTGGTGTCTAGCCTTTTAAAGATATGGTCAATATATTATATCTCTTTCAAACTCTACTTAATAATATCCCAAAATAATAAGTATTTATCGAGGAAAATTCATTCCTAAAATTTAGGACCCTAAGCTCACCAATGTAGGCCTAAACCTAAATCTAACCCAAGCCTATTAAAATTTAACTCTCCCATGTAAAATTTGTCCCCCTTAGGTATTCTAAGCCTCAAATAGTTATTTTGGGCCAACTCTTTAGAAGAGATAAGCCCACCTTTAGCCTACTTACTTAAACTACACAAAATAGTAAAATAAGCCCAAAATAAATAAAAAAAAGCCAACTAAAATTAGCCCAATTCGTTTTCTTAGGTTCTAGGCTTCCCAAATATACTTAATTACATTTTACATAAAGAATAAAAACTAAATAAAGAAGCTTGAAGGCATATTGGAATTTTCGGCCTAAACTTGTCATCATAGTCCAATTTAACATCTTTCTCTTCTTGAACTTTTATCTTCTCCACATCCTCATGAGTTCTTGTAGTACTTCTTTAAGTTTATTTGACCTTGCTCTTGTGATTGGTCCTTGAAAAAGTGTTACTTCAACTCCTTTTATTACCATTATGGTTGGTCATGCTCATATCAGGAATAATTCAAAACTTAGCATAAAAATTCAGTTTATGAACTCCAAAATATCCATTAGATCCTTGCTCAAGATATTTCACTTCAATCTATTCGCAATTTATCTTAGTGGTGTACAAAAATTGAACTGACCTGATCAACTTGATCCGGACCGATGCATTCGAGTGGGATTAATTAGGCTAATAAGGTCAGTTCGATTATGAGGATTAGAGATATTTCGAGTTCGGATCGAGTGAAAATCCATCTAAAATGACTCGATCGAGCAACCCAAATAACTAAATATATAAATAAAAAAATCCTAATTTTTGTACACATATTAATTAATATGTAATATATGTTTGTTGTAATTTTTAAATTGTTAGTTGTATTTTTAAAATATTTTTTACGGTGTCTAATATTTTTTATTTGTATTAATTTAGGATTTTAATTTTATTTAGATTTAAAGATTTAAATTAAAAAAAAATAAATTTGGGTAAACTAGGTGGGTTGGTTCAGGGCCTAAAAAATATTGGGTTAATTAGGTAGGGGTATGATATTTATATAGGGTAGGATCGGGTAATGAGAATGCCTAAAATTTGGGTTTCGAATTAATTAGGTTCAGATCATATTCATTTGAACTTGATTGAAGCACACCCTTAATTAATTTATTCTTAGCCTTAAATCACTTAAAATTAACACACAATTATCTCATATTCCAAAAAATAACCATGCATTAAATTAGATGAATTAAACTATGAACATGTATATCCTCGGTCAATATTACATTTGATTATCAATCATTATCTCAATACATCAATAATCAAACCAAATATAACTTAAGATAGGGAATTGCTCAGAAATTAAGAAATAATAAATTTGCATTCCAATAAAGAACAAACTAAGTCACTATATAAAGAAATATGAGGGTTCAAGTTCCCTCAGCAAAACCAAAAGAAACTACTCACTCATTGTCTTAAAAACTAAAGAAAAACAAATTAAAAGAAATACGATAAACATATAACCCTTCAACTGCTCTTGAATTCTTATTAGATTTTTCAATTGTAGCCTTCAAACCCTAAGTGAAAACTAAGATAAAAACAACAAAATTTGTAATTCCCAAAAGTCTCTCTTTATTTGGTGCTTTCATAATTTTTTATCCTGCAAAAAGAAGAAATTAACTGCCTTCATACTTCCTAAATCAGAGTTTTATCATATTTAGAAGTATTCAACTCAACAAAGGGGCAAAAGAACTCAAGTAAGGCCTTATTAAGCTCAGGTGAGGTGTTTAAAGCTCAGGAGAGGTGTTTACGGCTTGGGTGAGGTGATTCAACCTTGGGTGAAGGCTTTATGAACTCGGTAGAGGTGATTTAGCACTCTCTCGAGTTCATTATCTCTGTAGTCCACGAAACTTTCTTACCTTTAACTTCCAATAAAGAACAAACTAAGTCACTATATAAAGAAATATGAGGGTTCAAGTTCCCTCAGCAAAAGCAAAAGAAACTACTCACTCATTGTCTTAAAAACTAAAGAAAAATAAATTAAAAGAAATACGATAAACATATAACCCTTCAACTGCTCTTGAATTCTTATTAGATTTTTCAATTGTAGCCTTCAAACCCTAAGTGAAAACTAAGATAAAAACAACAAAATTTGTAATTCCCAAAAGTCTCTCTTTATTTGGTGCTTTCATAATTTTATTATCCTGCAAAAAGAAGAAATTAACTGCCTTCATACTTCCTAAATTAGAGTTTTATCATATTTAGAAGTATTCAACTCAACAAAGGGGCAAAATAACTCAAGTAAGGCCTTATTAAGCTCAGGTGAGGTGTTTAAAGCTCAGGATAGGTGTTTATGGCTTGGGTGAGGTGATTTAGAAATTTAAAAGAGAACATTTTAGCTTGGGTGAGGTGATTCAACCTTGGGTGAAGGCTTTATGAACTCGGTTGAGGTGATTTAGCACTCTCCCAAGTTCATCATCTCTGTAGTCCACAAAACTTTCTTACCTTTAACTTTCAAAATTAAAAAATTACCCCCAAACTTCTCCTTTCTTCAATTAACTCCTCCTTCTCTTTAATTTATCCCTAAGAACACCAAAATTTGCAATTTAACCTATAAACACACAAATTAACTAATTAATCATGAAATCAACCAAATTAACACTAAATTAACTAATTTAAACACATAAAACATAATAAAAATTTAGTATAATTCACAATTATCAAATATCTCACACTTAGTCTTTGCTCACCCCCGAGCAAATTAGAATAAACCAACTCCTCAAAATAATCAATCTTTAACCACGAATTATACAATTCATAATCAAGTTTAACAATTAACAAGAGCACTCAATAAAATTTTAACTAGCATAAATTCAAGCAAGATAACATGAGTTAGCTTCCTTGTGCGTGTGAAAGAACAAAATAAGCTCTTTCCAAAATCAAAACACCAATTCAAATTCATAATCAAGATTAGAATTAATGTACAACTAAGTGTACATGTGGTTTCACACTTGAAACTCCAGAAACACCATAAACCTCTCCTTTAGCACTGGAACTCGAAAGTTATCTCTGCTAAATAGCTCAAAACAAACTTAGAATCACTTAGGTTTTAATTTGGTTGTAACAGGGACAAGGTATTTGTTATGAAAGAATGGATAAAGGATAGACAAAAAGAATGTCCATTCTATGCTTGGAATAAACCAAATTTCTCAAAATTTCAAGTCACTAAACATATGCTCCTTTACCATACTTGTTTCCTCAATCCCATAAATATTAAGCACGTTCAAGAGAAAATAAAATCCCTCTAAAGTTACTAAATTCCACCACCTTTGAGAAGCCAAAACTCTCTTTTTCCTTGTAAAAATTCCACACTTAAAATTTTGCCATATATGCTGGCATTATTTTAAAATTTTCTTTCTTTTCTTTTTCTTTTTTTTTGCTCATACTAGCTTCTTTATTGCAAACACAATGATAAAATGGGTTTTTACAAGGTCCATCTCACTATCACTTAACTTCATTCATAATCCTTAGCAATAATACCAAAACTATCTTACTACACCCTTTGCAAAATCCAATTCCTATTAATCCATCTAATCTTAGAGTGGCAACTTTTAAAAGGGAAGATAAAAGCTATTTAGGCTACATGGTAATATGAATAAGTGTAATAATAAAAATTAATATTGCATACCTTTAACATGCCTTATTAAGCTCAAACACTACAAGAATATCAGCAAATAGCAACGGAAATTAGCAACCGAATTTGTTGAATTTTCGTTGCTAATAAAAATTAGCAATGGAACATTCGGTTGCTAATTTGGCAGTTGGTATTTTTAGCAACGGAATGTTTATTCCGTTGCTAAATTTAGCAACGGAAAATAAATTCCGTTGCTAAATCTTACCACTAACATTTGGTAAATTGGTCAAAATTAGCAATCGAATTTAAATTCCGTTGCTAAATTTAGCAACCGAATTCAAATTCCGTTGCTAATTTTAGCAACCGAATTCAAATTCCATTGCTAAATTTAGCAACCGAGTTGAATTCCGTTGCTAAATTCAGCAACTAGTACAAAAAATTTGTGACAGTTTTTTCGTCGCTATTCCATCACTACAATAGAAAACCAACAGATTACATTAAAACAGCAAGTTGTTTGTGTAATATAGAAAACCAGCAAATTACACTAAAATAGCAAACTGTTTTAGTGTAATTTGGAAAACCAACAAATTACACTAAAACAGCAAACTGTTTTAGTGTAATTTGGAAAACCAACAAATTTTGCATTTAGATTAGCAAAAGAAATTATATTATTAATAAGTGAAATAATAATAATAATAATAATAATAATAATAATAATAATAATAACAACAACAACAATAATAATAATAATAGAACTATAAATTAGGTTTGGCTTATGAAATCGACTATAGGTGTGTCTGAAAGATGTGTTGTTTGTGGACTAAAGCTGGCAATTTTAACACGCAATAGGCAATTTAGGTCCATCAAAACTTGAATTAGTGGCCCTCACTGTTAGGAGTATAAAAAAGAACTAAAATAATTAAATATCCCACCATGAAAATATGCCTTCTCTCTACCCACCTATCAATAACTTATAATCATGAGATAAAGGCCAAATGGTCACTCCATATTATTATTATTATTATTATTATTATTATTATTATTATTATTATTATTATTATTATTATAAGTAATTAAGTAAATAAATTATTATTATTATTATTATTAATTGAAAGCCCATACAATTTAGTTATTATATGATTTAGTTTAAGCTAATTCCTCAACTCTAATATAGCATGACAAGCGGACTGACCAAAGATGAAGTAGATTGACTAAGGAATAGTAAGAGTCTAACTGCATGTCAATCAGTGTTCATACTTTGAAAAGGTTCCTGCTGCTAAAGGTTTTAGTTCGAACTTGGAGAACACCAAGAAGATAACTATAGGTTTGTAAAGCATTGTTTAACTGGCCTTGTGCAATCTGGAGCTTAGCTTTTGTTCATAAAAGTTATCCTTGATCCCACTTCCCAGTCTGCTCCAGAGCATCATTAATTACTGTCTCTGCATCAAAAAATCATTTTTGAGCTGACAATATTCGAGACAAAAGAATATAACTATTGAGATTAAATAGCTGGAATTGTTCATAAAGGATATTATCCATCATTTTTCTTTTCTTTTTTATATATAAAAAATAATATAATATGTAAAAAAAATCTTAATATTACCTAATACATAAGCTATGCATCTTGTGATGTTCATGAAAAAGTTGAATTTAGATGCAAATTTCAATAATATTATCTATCTATTGATACTTGGAAGTTAATAAATTTCGATTCATTTAATTCAAAAAAAATCTATTTATTAACTACAAATGCCAAAATCTTCTTGGGTCAAAAGCTTCATGACCACTTTCATTTCTTGAGGATGGGAGCTGAAAACTATAATGAAACAAAGTCCAGCCAAAGCCTCACTGTTAAAATAAAGTTGCATTATGCAAAGCATACACGATTTCAGCAAAATTCCTAACCAAATAGAGTTGAATGACCCAGCAATAGACATCTAAAACCACAGCAATTACAACACCTATTACCTCAGCAATAGACATCCAAAACTAATAATTCCAAGAAAGACCCAAGTTTTTTTTTGATAGGCTGAAATTTATTGATGATTTAAAAGAACAAGAGTACAGTAATAGCTCTAAGAAATAGATGTGAAAAATGACAGACAAAATCAAAGAAGAAGTAGCACCGAATATATATTGACTTTAAGCATATGATTTCTTTCCTTGAAACCATGATTTGGTAAATACTCTAACCAACTAGAAAATTATTCATAAATAATCACATGACAACATACTTGTAGTGAAATTCGTCTCATCAAATATGAATTCAGTTCAGGAAAGAAAAATTAGCAACAACAATAGCGCATATCGATAACATCTCTTTTTCATATACTAGATTTGAAACCCAAAAAAGCATGGACATCTAGAAATAGATTTTAATTGAAAATTGACAAATATATTAAACAAAATAAACCACACAAGAACAACCATTTGATTCCCGGAATAAAATTAGTATGCTTATTATGTGAATCGGTATGTTGTGTTTAACAAAATCGGAATGTGATTCTTATAGGCCTTATTATTTTTCTTTTTCTTTTTAAATCTATCTTGAAAACATTAAAATTAAAGCATAATCTGATTAAAAGGATGTATTTAGAAAAGCTGATGTCTTTTCTTTGAGAATTAATCTTTTGAAGCACTGATATATTTACACAATAAATGCTTATATGGTCTAATAAATTTTGATGCATTTGATATATATATATATATATATGCAATTAAAGCATCAGGGAATTTTGCTGACCTCCCTAAAAAGAAGAATGCCATTTGGAGAAGATGAATCAAAGGTTAAACGTTGGGCTTTGTTCAACACAAATTCTGCCATGAATTTCAACAATGGGGTTGTAACCCGTAGTGTTGAGCCAAAGCTTTAGTGTACAAGTATATCATGAAAACAATACATAAAAGAGCTTATGGATAAACTATAAACAATACCAAGATAGAATCTCAATAAACAATTATGATTCATTGCAAAAGAACTAGCATAACAATGTTTTATCAAGTAACGCTGACCTAAAGATAGTTTGGCTACTTGCAAAATGGAAAGAATTGAAAATAAGAGGAAAAAAATTGCCAAAAAATATTTTCATAAATGATTCAGAAATGGATGGCAGCCAAAATTCAACAATTGCTTGGTAATTTTTCTATTTTCTTTTTTGTAAAAGAGAAGTCTGATGGTAGATAAAATGGGATTCCTTGTCCAAAAAATTAAATAATGAGGATTGGAAATTTTCAAAATTGTAAAATACACCTAAAGCTAGGATTCTTTTAGGTCATAGGCCTTATATAACATATGATTCAAGAACGTCTAGTGAAAACTAACGACATCTCCATACCTCTGGTGTATCTGCCGAGTGAGATATGCCTTTTAATAGTAGTGGCAAATGAGCAGGATATAGCCAATCAAATAAAAGACCATAAGTTCTGCGACTGAGAAATATTGAAAGGGGGAGACAAATTTAGCCATAATCACATGTAAAAACATCTCAAATATCAGAAATATGGTTACCTGTTCGTAGCCATGGCGACTCCTCTAAGATCTCTCATTAACCTAATTAGAGAATACTTCACCATATCAGTTCGAAACATTGGTTCAGGTGTTGATTCCAAACTGGTGAAAACCTAGGACACCATAAACAATAACACAACAATTAAATTTTACCAAAAATAAAACTAAAGAAACAATCTAATATTTATAATAAAAGCTCATAGCCAGAATGCGTAATGAGAATGCAAGTGCATGAACCAGATTGACTTAAAAATTCCATATAAGGACCTGTTGGTTCATTGTGAACTTGCTGCAAAAAAAGAGAACCGAACATTACAAGAAAGGCCCATGATGCAGGTAAAAGAATAGGTCACAGAAAAACTCAAGCTCTATGCAACCTGATGAGCTTTCTAATGGACAGTGAGGAATGGAGAGAGAGAGAGTACCTGCAGAAGTATTTCCATTGAAGCCTTGAATTTCATAGGGCTGTCCTCCATAAAAATTAACCAGCCAATAGTGTAATAAAATGTTGTTCTGCTACGTGAACATCTATATTCTTCTAAAAATGGAAAGAGATTTACAAATAACAGGTAAATTTGCCTACAATCTATTAAAAAACAGCTAAAATTGTAAAAAGAGATTTACAAATAACAAGTTTGTGGCATGATCATCAACCAAGTTCTGATACCAATAAATCAAGTGAAATAAGTTAGTACTCTCTTGCACCATGCACAGATGGTCAATTAGTGGATAAAAGGACAACATTTGCCACTCGCTTGAATGGCATTCACAACAATCAAATAAGCTTTACTACCCTCTCAACCGGATACATTTTTTAATAAATCAATAGTCTGCTTCCAATAATATATCAAAAAAAAAGAAGAAGAAGAAGAAGAAGAAGAAGACGAAGCAAGAACACAAGGAACAAACCTGTATTACGTCGATTCATAACGATAAACTGAAATCGAGGCTGCATATTCCTAAATCAATCAATTATAGGTTAGCTAATTAAAGTCCATTCATAATTTCTACCCTTTTTGAAAAAATAAACTCACCTCTTAACAACGAACAAGGATCCTTCCACGTCCTTGCGAGACTGCCCACAAATCAATGAGAATGAGAAACGAAAACGATAATACATAAGTAAATATTTAAGAGAGAGAAACCAACCCATTGGCTGAGCTCGATATTGAACTCGTAGAAGGTGACATGAGCAGCGGTAATGAGAATTTCCTCAATGAAAGGGTCAATTCGTTGAAGAACTGTTAAATTAAGGATCTTTGTGCTCTGTTGGTCTAGATTGGGCATCAATTTCCCGTTTTGAGACATTATTTTCGTTTCCATTTTAGAGAGAGAGAGGGGTAGCTGTTCTGTAAGGGAGGAGAAGAGGCAAATGTGTAGGCTTAGGGTTTTTCCATTTTATAGTTCTAACAAACATGAAAAATACTTAAATGCCCCACATTTACCAACGAAATTTATATTCCGTTGCTATTTTTGCAATCGAAAAAAAATTCGGTTGCTATTTAGCAACAAAAATTATTTCGGTTACTGTTTTAGCAACCAAAAATAAATTCCGTTGCTATTTTAGCAACCAAATATAATTCGGTTGCTATTTTTCATTGGAAATGAAAATTAGCAACGAAATTCTATTTCGGTTGCTATTTAGCAACGAAAATATTTTTTGGTTGCTGAAAATAAATTTCATTGCTATTTAGCAACCGAAAATAAATTCCGTTGCTATTTAGCAACGAAATTATCTTTTGTTGCTAAAATAGCAACGGAAACTACATTCCGTTGCTATTTTTCGTCCAAAATTTTATCCGCCATTTGTTGCTGCCTTAATTAGCAACGGAATACTAATTTCGTTGCTAATTTTCGTAGCTAAATTATGGCACCAAAAATTCCCTCCACTTTTAGCAACGAAAGATAACCAAATATTTTTCCATTGTTAAATCTATAAAGTTTAACCAATTTTAGCAACAGAAATTATTTTTCGTTGCTAAATAGCAACGGAATTGGTTTTCCGTTGCTATTTTTCAGTTGCTATTTTAGATTTTCTTGTAGTGAAATTGGCTAGAAAAGGTTAATTATATAAAAAGGTGGAAAAAAGTCTTAAAAAGGCTTAAACAAAGAAAATTTGCCTAGATCACTTTCTAGCTTTTTTGAGTTGTTTCTATGCTTTGAAGGGAAATGAGAAAGGTTTTAGTATCCTAAAATTACTTGCCTGACTATTTTTCAATGCACTATTTTTTCTTCTATTTAAAAATTGGTCTTTTGTGCTTAAAAAGTAAAAACTAACAAATATAAGCTAAGTTGAATGTTAAATTGGCTAAAATTTCATTAAACAACATACTTGTCCTAGTGCTTAAACAAAAATTCTTATCTATGCACATTCTAAGTTTAATTTTAATATGTTCAATTTTCGAGAATAAAACTAGGGCAAACTAAGTTTAGTGTAAGTGGCAATTTGAACTAACTACATCTTTAGCATAGTTTAATTAATGAACAAGTAATCAAACTAAGAGAACTACTACTAATGCTAAATAGATTACATAGTCATCAAAATTTACAATTTAAAAAAAATAAGAAAGTAAAAATAGAAAACTAAAAACAACAAATAAAAATAAAAGAAAAAGCATAAAAAATAAGAACTTTAATGAAATAAAGGGGAGCTACTGTTTACTTCCTAAACAAAATTGAGCTTACTTAAGTAAACTCCACCCTCCTCAAAAAACTTTGTTATCCACAACAAACTAGAACACATATTACTAGGGTGGTGAAATTTTTAGTGGTGGGTATCGTGCCCAAAAGCTGGTGATGAACTGCTCGAAATTCTGCTTTAACTCATTGATGCTATCCTACATGGTTTCCATCCTACCTTGCAAACTATCCATATATGCCTGCTGCACATCTAACCAACCATTTCCCTGATTAAGGATAGTGACTATCTGGGGTGAACCAGCATCTGTAGCTGGTGGTGCCTCATCATGCTCAGGTCCTTGTGTTCAGGCTCTACCTCATTAATATCGATCTATTGGTCATTGTCATCAACTCGATTCAAGCGTAAATATTCAGCCCTATTTGTCCAATGTTGAAGTGGTTTGTTCCATATAACCTTCATGTATCTCAAGATCGTATAATCAATGTATTGGATATCACCCTTAATAGGATCTCCCAGAACTAAATGCTTTACTGCCATGGCCATGATCATTACAAGAAAAATGCAAAATAGCAAGGACAAAATTTCTCGATAAATGATGATTTTTGTCGCTATATTAATCGAGGATTTAGCTAGGATAAAAATTTTGTAACAAAAGTCATCCAAGTTGAATTTAGCAAGAAATTTAGTCCTCACTAAGTTTTGTGAGGTTTAGTCCTTGTTAACTTTTACGAGGATTAAAGTTCTCACTAAATTTTGTGAGGATTTGTTCCTCGCTAACTTTAGCAATGATTTAGTCTTCGCTAAGTTTTGTAACGATTTGTTCCTCGCTAACTTTAGGGAGGATTAAAGTCCTTGCTAAGATTTGTGGGGATTTTGTCCTCACTAAGTTTTATAAGAATAAAATTGTCTCTAAATTTTAGAGAGAACAAGTTTCCTGCTAAATTTTAGCATGCATTTTGTGACAAATATTATTCTTACTAAATTTAGTATGAGATTTATACTCACTGAATGTTGATATGAAATTTTTTGTTTTCTTAACTTAATATGAAAATTTTATTATTTAAATAATTAAGAATAAACTAAAAAATAATAAATTTATATTCACTCAACATTTAATAGAAACATATATATATATATATATATTAATGAATAAATTGTTATTTACAAGTGTATAGCATTGCTAATAATATATCCAAAATAATACATCTATATATGAAAGTAACAATTAAAAGAAGTAAAAAGTTCATACATAAAATGCCAATTGCTTTTAGTTCATATAGTTGTGCAGTGATTGATTACAGATAAGCAAGAACTCCACCCAGTGTCATTAGAGCATAATCTTCCAATTGTTGATCTTGAACATCTAACCAGTGTTTGCATAACTTGACTAAATAAAAAAAAAGTAAAATATGACCTATATACAGTTGAATAAATACAATAGTAACAATAAAGAAGCAAAATATGACATATATACTTTATATATAGATGAGTCTCCTATATTTAGGAGGTAATGCAAAGATAAAAAAAATTATGACTATAACTTCTTAATTTGCTAAAAGAACATCAAGATCATTTTTATGGTTAAAAAAATGTATGACCATAGAATGCTCATTCAGATCAGAACACTTGAGAACAAAGTCACACTTACACATCACTAATTTTTTCAATCTTTAAACTAGATAAATCAACATCCCCAAGTATAAGATAGCGTAAGACAATATTAATACTATTAAGTAAAATTTTATTGATAAAATAGATCACATTAATATCAAAAGATACAAAAAAAAACATAGATGCTATAGTCAGATGAGAAAAAGATCTTAAAATTTGTGACATAAACCTGCAAATCGTATATTGGGCATAATTTTCCTGTAGCGGCTCAAGACTCCCTCAAATCCATTACTCAACCTAGAGAAGAACACAAGTATTGAAGAAATCATTCATGTGTTAAAAGTGAAAATGAAGCAAAAGAATTAATGAGATCAATTTGGCCAGTTGCTCGATAATAATACTGAAAATATCAATTTAACACCTTATTAGTACATAATTATTATTACAAGAGTGAAAATGTAGTAGATAACAATCCAATCTTCATAATTATGTTGCCTAATCATTAGAAAAATAAAGTAACTAATAAGTTGTTGCAGTCTAAAAAATAGAGCTAACTGATTCATTAAGTGTTAAAGCGCACATGAGATTTAGCATGTCATTTGTTTCTTTCTCTGTCTGGTCATTTTTTAAAAGGATAATAAGTGAAAAATAATGTGTAATAGAAAAAACAGTAAACTTTCTTGAAACTGTGAATATGAAAATTTTTTTCTAACTAATTTCCAAAAGCATGTGATGTTATTTACCATTTTGGCATATATGGAAAAAAACATCACAAAGACTTTAATCTGCTAAGTTTCTTTCTCGTGTCACAATATAACATTGAGATTTATAACAAGTTTAGTGGATGGTAACAAGTTTAGATATTCAAAACAATAATGAAGAAAGTTCTGCAATCACAGAAGATGGCGAAGATGAACATGATTGTTAAAAGTATAAAACAAAACCAAGGTACAAAAGATAACATCACTGTTTTAGATGAAACCAAGATAAGTACCATGTAGTAAATCCTTCTATCATACAAACTGAAGATCTGTGTTTCCAAGAACTAGATAGAGCTGAAGCATATGTAGTAGTCTTGAAAAGGCCAACTATGAATCGCAAACTATTTATCAAGTTAGTAGCAAAGATATGCACAAAAAATAAGAGATAAGATAATACAGCAGGTTGATTAAGGCCTAGGTTAAATATTTCTATATACCAGGTAAAAAACTTTTACAGACATACAAAATTAAGAAAAGCAAGAAATCTAAGAAAAAAGTTAAACGAACCAAAAAGCAAAAGCAATTTTATATTCACATTTGAATATGAAAATTAAGGACATAGGAAGATAAATTCACATAGCACTATAGTGTTAAGATGTGAATAAATATCAAATGCAATGGCAGTAATAACACCATGTCCCTTCAAGAATCAAGCACAAAATAACTCGACATTCACTTTATGTTTGTAAAAGTGCAAGAACCAAATGCTTCCAACAATCCTTAAAAGCTTAATTAATCGATACTACATAACATCTATTTTGGTATTATTGTATAAAAAGAAAAATCTATAATTTATAATCCCTGTAGTGACACTTATTTCTAGGCTAAATAACATCTCCATAAACAGCCATTTCAATTATAGTTGCCACAACAACATCAGTAATATAATACCTTGCAAATAAAAAATTGATGACTGTAACTGATAGCACATCTGAATACTGGGTACCAATATCAGAAAAGAAAATTAACAAATCCCTTGGAATATTTATGATCACTAAAGCTAAAATTTTCACACCTTAATTAGAAGTTACGACAAAAATAGTTGAATGCAATAATTTTGCGACAAAATTTAATATGAAACTAATATCAAAGCAAAAGTATACATATGTGTGTGTATATATATAAAGTTCAAAACAACTAACCATATGGTGGAGGAACAACACCCATCATTCCCATCTTTTCAATCAAAAATTGGACAAGAAATCCACCAAAACATACAGAGTACATGAGAGCTAGAACTAGAGGCATGATGTAGATGGCTGCTGACCTAAAACAAAAGGTATTAGTAGGCTGCAATTTTCTCTTCTCTTCTTTTTTAATGGCTATCATTTCCTAGCTTTTTGGAATTATTAAAGATGGGAAGAATTTGAAAATAACAAAGCAGTAGAGTCTACGGATTGGATGGAAACAAGTTCACTTGAACCATACACATAATAAATATTGATTCATTAGCAAAAATAGGCTAACTATATCTTGCATATTTGTTGTTTAAACTCCAAAAATTGGTTTGTCTTGTCCTATCAATTTATGATGAAATTTAGCAAAGAGAGCATTTATTTCAAAATTTCCTCCAACTGGTAGTAAACTCAACAACTTAAATGGAAATTTTCCAAGAATTTTATTAACATTCGGTAGCATACATGTAATATATAAAAACTATAATCAGCTTTTCTTAATAATAAAAAAATATGACAATTATACAATAAACTAGGATTTGTTTCTCACAAAATTAATCATTGGTAAATGGTTCATATATCAAATACCACATTATTTAACTGTTAGCAAGGGATTTGTCCTTGCAATAGTTGCGATGATTTGTTTCTTGCAAAAGTAACAAGGATTATGTCCTCGCTAAATGGTTCATATATTAAATGCCACATTATTTAACTATTTGCGAGGGATTTATCCTCACTATATTTACAAGGATTTGTTTGTCAAAAAATTAGCAATAATTTTTTCCTCGTAAAATGGTTCATATATCAAATGCCACATTATTTAACTATTAGCTAGAGATTTGTCCTCGCAAAATTAGTGAGAATTTGTTTCTTGTAAAATTAGTGAGGATTATGTCCTTGCTAAATTGCTCATATATCATTCATGCCATGAATTAAGAGTTAGCGAGGGTTTTAGGATCATAAAGTCGTCGCTATATTTTATGCAAAAATTTTGGCGCTTAAGATTAGCTATAACAAAATTTATTTATAACTAAATTATTGCAATATCTATTTTTCCACTAGCCCCTAACAATATTTACAATAAAAATCATTTTTCATTGTAATTTTCTCGCTAAATGGTACATTTAACAAAAAATTTCATTATCCTAGCTAATTTTTATCGATATTCTGTATTTTTTGTAGTGGATGGTGGCAATCCATAGAATAGAAATAACCTTTATACAACTTGGCTTATTTTGCAGGTCCTCTATCTTCTCACTAGATGGAATGCACCATTGATTTTTATTCCTTCAACCATGCACCGTAATAGCATTATCTCACCTAAATCTATAGTACTCAGGCCACCAAGACAGTTGTACACTATTATGGAAAGAAATTGATGTAGAACATGGAGTGTATGATTCTTCAAGGAGTGAGCCTTATTCCGGCTAGCATGCCATCTTACTGGGTTGAGAGGATCTCTAACCCATTCTTAATTTGCACTTGGGATTGCATTAGATAACTCACTAATCCCATCCGAAGGAAAACCCAAATGCTCAGCAAAGTTAAGAAACTCATTTTATATGTTTTTCTTCTATGCTTGAAGCTTACAGTGCCAAAATCCTCCTTACACATAAAGTCGCATTCAAATAAAATGAATAAAGGAAATCGCTGGCCATTGAAGGTAAACTTCCGATATCCGTTAGATGAACTATTCCCAACCAATATTCTAAATGAGTAGCATGATTTCATTCCATAAGCCATCAGTAATGTCTAAGAATAACTTTTCCATGTAAACTGGCTTCACATAGTTGGCATTTTCAAAGTACTTGTACAAGTTGTGATTCTCTTAATCCATATAAGTTGGAATGTGCACTCCTAAAGAGCTAGAAGCACCAAAATATCTAGATTTCTTAGGTGCCACTACACATAGCACAATAGCAAATAATTAGTATAGAACATGGATAGTTCGAACATTTATTAAGAGAAAACACACAAATGCAGCTCAAGTTGAATAGTGCCCATAAAACATCAAACTGAAAAATGAAGGTCTAACATCATTTTTAGGGCTCAAAATGGCTAATTACATAAAGTAATAAAATAATGATTGCCCATCTCGAAATGATCTTTTTGAAAATATATTATAATAAGCAATTGGACAATTGTAGTAAAAGTTATTCTAAAAAGCGTCTGGGCCATAATTGAAGTGCAAAAGACACTAATTTATCATTTGGGTATTTTGTCAAACACCCTGCATGCACAACTTAGCAAGTCTAAAATTTAAGCAATTCCAACTTCAAATCAAGCCAACAAAGAGTAAAAGAATCAATTGCATGCACTCATCAAGCTCATGGAAATTAAAGTGCAAAAGAAACCAAATTTATGATCAAAAGTGAAGTCGAACAAACCCCAATATGTTAAGAATAAAATCCAAATATAGTGCAAATTATGCAATTTACTATGTTAATTTAAAAATTAATTGATTAATAAACATGGACTTACTTGAATTGAAACAAACAAAGATGAAAATTAATGACTAGAAATTAGGTGGCTCGAGAGAGTTATAGTAAGGCCTTGGGCGAGGTAGTGAGTGTTCGAGTGAGCGTGTGTAAGTAAGGGGAGGGGGATGTCAGTAAGTGGGTTTTAGGGGCCAAAGGCCTTAAGTGAGGGGGGCAAACACCTTAGGTGAGGTGTTAGGTACAAGATAGAGGCAGATACACCTTGGCTGAGGTGGAAAACCCCTTAGCTGAGGTGTTTGTCTCAACATGATGGCTAGGCAAGTGATATGATTGCCATAGAGGCCTCGACTGAGGGCAAAAGCCTCTCATTTAAAGGGTTAAAAGCTGGAAAAAGATGCATCAAGGCCTCAGAAGAGGCACAAATCCTTCAAGTGAGGTGATTTCAAAAATTAAAACTATAAGGAAGCCTCAGGTGAGACCAAATTCACTCAGATGAGGCACTAAAAAGAAAACTTCCAGTTTTGAAAATTTGAAAACTCAGATTTTCACAAAATCAACTGTTAATTTCTCTATATGCATACCTTAATTCAATCTCCACAAATTAATCGAACCTCACCTAACCACATCAATTTACAACTCACTGAAATTAATTTATTATCAATCAATTTATACTAAAACCATGAATAAACCAGATAAACATGTATAAATAGTTACAGCACAAATCAAGTGTAACATGAATCATACTTAATTAAATAAATCTATACCTCGAGCCATCCATCTATTTTCTCACAAATAAATTTTAAAACATGTGACAACAATATTTAGACCTACCAACCTGTTGACTTATATCTCAAAATCACATTTAACTCAAGAAATAATTAAGACTCCCTTTAATTTTGTGAATCAATAAGCAAACAAAGTAAAACTCGCACTTAAATAATGAAAACACTCAAGAAATGCCAAAATCATAGTGCAACAAAAAAATTAAAGACATTCACTCAAAAATTTAAGCACAAGTTGAAAAACTTAGTTCTGAGTTTAGAAACCTCAGCTAGACTTCTAGGACCATCTTACTTGTTAAGGAGAATCAAAGTTGCCTTAGCAACCTCATGATGAGCAACAAAATATGGTTTTAACTTGTGGCCATTTACTTTATATTAACGACCATCTTTTGAATTTCTGATGTGATTACTCCAAACTCAGTGCTCGAGACCACTTGGTAACTAACCATCTTGATTTAAGCTTACTTGAGAATAACCTCAACCAACTATTGTACATTAAGACCAACATGCCTAGAGAAACATCCTTTTGATTTAGCTCCTTATCATTCCAATGCTTCATTTTCTCCTTATAGCTCGTAGTATTATCATAAGACTATTGTTGAAACTCATAAAGCTCACTAAGCTGTAACCTCCTATTTTCTCCTATAAATCTCAAATCAAAGTTAAGTAGTTTTAGAGCCTAATATGCCTTATGTTATAATTCGATCAGCAAATAACACGTTTTACCAAAAACCAATCTAAATGGGAACATGCCTATAGGGGTCTTATATACAGTTTTACAAGCCCAAAGAGCCTTATCCAACTTGTGATATAAGTCTTTTTTAGCATTGTTCACTATTTTTTCTAAGATGGATTTTAACTTCCTATTAGACACTTCCACTTGTCCATTCACTTGAGGGTGATATGGGGTTGTAATCTAGTGCCTAACACAAAACTTTCAAAGAAGTATTTTGAATTGATAATTGACAAAATATTTACCTACATCACTGATAATAGCTCTCAGTGCCTCGAACCTAGTGAAAATATTCCTTCTAATGAATTCAAGCACAACTTTAGCATTATATGTCCTAGTGGCTACTACTTCTACCCACTTGCTCATATAATCTATAGCTACTAGTATATATTTAAATCCAAATGAGTTCGAAAAAGGCCCCATAAAGTCAATTCCTCAAACATAAAAAAATAACCTCTAACATAGTATTCATGGGCTTCTCATCTCTCTTAGATATATTTCCTATGTATTTACACCTATCATAAGATTCTATAAAAGAATTAACATAAAAAAAGAGTAGGCCAAAATAAACCTGATTGTAAAATTTTTGCTACTGTATGATTTAGTCCATGGTGATCTCCAACCACTTCTTCATGACATAGTTGTATAATATCCGATTGCTCCTCTTTCGAAACACATCTCTTTAACATTTGATTCAAAAATATCTTTATCAAACATGGGTCATCCCATAGATAGTACCTTGTATTTACTTTTAGCTTTTTCTTTTGTTCAAGTGAAATCCTTCGGAAGGTAACCTTTTGCAAGATAATTAGCAATATTAGCGTACCAAGGAACTAAAATTTTATAAGAATAAATAGCACATATACTTTCATTAAGAAATAAATCGAAAATTTCCCCCTTTTCTATATGAGCATGATCCAATCTAGATAGATGGTTAGCTATAAAAATTTCAGCTCCTTTTTTATCCATTATTTCCACATCAAATTCTTGTAATAGCAAAACCCATCTAATGAGCCTTGATTTGGAATCCTTTTTTGCAAAGAGATGTTAGAGCACCATGTGATCTGACCTACTGTTACTTTAGACCCAAGAAGATATGGCCAAAATTTTTCAAAACTGAACACTATCGCCAATAACTTCTTCTCCGTAGTGGTGTAATTAACCTGTGCTCCTATGAAAGTGTGACTTGCATAGTAAATGATATGAAAAATCTTCTCCTTCCTCTAGCCTAAAATCTTTGCTACTATATAGTCACTAGCATCACACATAATTTCAAAAGGTAAACTCCAATTCGATGATGTTATGATAGGTGTTGTAATCAACTTTTACTTTAATTGATTAAAAGCTTGCAAACACTTATCATCAAAGTTAAATGAAACATCTTTGAGAAGCAAATTAGAACATGATTTTACAATCTTTGAAAAATCATTAATAAATCGATGATAAAACCCGGCATGATCAAGGAAACTCCTAATGCCTGTAACACTAATAAAGGGAGGTAATTTGTCAATCACATCTACTTTAGCCCTACCAACTTCAATTCCCTTTTCAGAGATTTATGCCTTAGAACTATACCTTCCCTCACCATAAAATGGCATTTTTCCCAATTGAGGACAAGATTAGTTTTCTCACATCTTTCTAAGGCCAATGCAAGGTTAGACAAACAAGAATCAAAATCACGACCATATAAAGTAAAATCATCCATGAAAACCTCTATGAATTGCTTAATAAAATCATGAAATATGGCCATCATATAGTTTTGAAAGGTGGCGGAGGCATTACAAAGACCAAATGGCATTCTTCTATATGAAAAGGTGTCATAAGGGAATAAGAATGTGGTATTTTCTTGGTCTTTTGGGGCCATAGAAATTTGCATATATCCAAAATAATCATATAAAAAGCAATAAAATCTATTCCTAGAAAACCTTTCTAGCATTTGATCAATAAAAGGCAAAGGCAAATTCATACGGAACTCTAAGGCTAAAGAAACTGAAACCCCTAAAACACATAATATGGCATGAACTAGAACAATAAATAAATCCCCAAACAATATATGAATGGAAACACCTATAATAGATTGATTTAAATATAAGAACATAATTCGCCATAAAGTAAATACCTTGATAAGAAATCTACTTTCTTGATGCAAGAGAAGAAGACAAGCAATCCTCTCTAAGATGAAAATTTAGCCAAGCCAAATAATGGTTATTAAAAGTTTTCAAAAAATCTTTCTTTTACAAGTTATAATGAGGTATTTATAGCCTTCAAAAGGTATGTAACCCTAAATAAGTGAAAAGGCCTTCTAAATATAGGCCTCTCACCAAAAAAATAAAGCCTAAACTAATAAATCCAAAACACAGCCCATAAGCATAAAAGAATTAAATTAAATAAGCCTAAGCTAATATAAGCCAAACTCACTTCAATAAGCCTATTAAGCTTTATTAAGGGTCTAACTACATAAATTAAAACAAAACAAGCCTAACATAATAAATTAAGTTCTAACTAAAGCCCAAAACATTTTAGGCCCTTAATATAACAATTAGCACATGCATTGCATATGCCTTAGGTCATATAATGTGCATATGCATATGGAACATGCATGGCACGTGACTTGCACATGTCTAGCACATGTCAAGGCACATGATTGGCACATGTCATGGCCACATATCCGACACATGTCAAGTGTCACATGACCAGCACATATCAAGCGTCACATGACTTGCATATGTTAACTTGGCATAATTCGACTCAAATCTCTCTTAATTGTCCATATCTTCCTTAATTCAACCCATACTAAGCTCTAATGTTTATTGATCTTTCCATGATGACCCATGCTCACATCATTCCATCCCTTTCACAAAAGATTCATCCTTAAATCTTTGTCTTCTTCAAGTTAGTAACTGAAACATGAGGAATAAACTCATATTCATAAATGATCTTCTGAATAGGTAGAAATAATTTGAATGATTCTTTATAAAAGAACACATCAAGTTCTTGTAATTTAACAAAGAAACTAGGCAAAACATAGTTACTCTTTAGTACATCCTTATGAATATGATTATGATTTATTTTATTTTCCATGTGGAATTCAGCCTTCTTAAGCAATAGAGGAGTAATTGTAACATGTTGATCTTTTAACCAACTTAACAAATATTCTTCATTTTCACTCAAACAATCAACATCATCTTTACTTTCAATTATTTCTCCATCACTCACAACATCATCATTAAATAAATCTATAGCATCCCCTTTAGCTTCACAAATAACTTCTTCTATGATAACTTCCTCTTCTTTTCTCTTCTCCTTCTGCTTACACACTCTACTTAGCTGTTTAAAAAGTTATTTAAACTACAATTTCATATAGGTCTTGTATCACACACTTCCAGTCTTCCTTTAACCTATTCCATTCTTCTTGATTTGAATGTCAATTTGACTTGCATTAGAACATCCTTACAAATCACTCGTGTCTCACTCGCAATTGGCTTTTACTCTCATTTAAGCTCATACTCTTAAGCCTTTTTCAACTCAAGCTTGTTATCCTCAATTACACTTCAGAACTTAAACTCAAGTCAAAATATTTCACAAGCAGCAAACAAGAATGAGGAATGCAATGAAAATACTTAACAAAAAGATAGGCTCAATGCTAAATAAAATACCAAAATGAAGAAAGTTGAAATGAGCAAACAAGATGAAGATCTGTATGCTATCCAAATCATGAAATTTTAATTAATAAGAATCAAGTTGTTAACTTTAGTGTAAATGGAAGCAAAAGAAGTAAAGACACCAAAGAAAGAAACTTAAAATGAAAGAAATGACAAAACTAATGCAAAAATTGAAATTTACCTAATGGAAAATTCAACTTGATACAAAGATCTGTTGACACTAAGAAAAAAGTTAAAGAGTTCAAAAAATTTCCGAACTAGCCCAAGATAAGGAAACTAAAAATAATGTCTAATTTAAGACAAAGAATAACCAACTATGTCTTAAAAAATAATAAGAAAACTAAATGTCTAAACTAAGACAAAAAGTAAGAAATAATGACATACTTGTCTAGGTTAAGACAAAAATGATAAATGAAGACACGCTTGTCTTAAATTAAGGATAATAATATGTCTAAATTAATATAAGATAAGATAAGATAAGATAAGATAAGATAAGATAAGATAAGATAAGATAAGATAAGATAAGATAAGATAAGATAAGATAAGATAAGATAAGATAAGATAAGATAAGATAAGATAAGATAAGATAAGATAAGATAAGATAAGATAAGATAAGATAAGATAAGATAAGATAAGATAAGATAAGATAAGATAAGATAAGATAAGATAAGATAAGATAAGATAAGATAAGATAAGATAAGATAAGATAAGATAAGATAAGATAAGATAAGGATAAGGATAAGTTTTATCCTAAGGGCTGTAATCCTATTTGTTAACAATAACTAGAGCTAATTCCAAATTGAAACACTTCTCTTTTTTCTTTCTTTTTTTTAATTCGGATGAATAGTACCATAAATAGTAACGTGAACAATACCTGTATTTTTTCCTCTTTTTTTAATTTATAAATAGATAACAACTAAATCAGTAACTAACCTAAAATTCGAGATCAAAAACACAAGAACACACCTAAATAAAGCTTCCTAAATTTTTGGACCCTAAGCAAAAACAAGATCTCCTAAATTTTAGGAACCTAAGAAAATAATGAAATTTAACTCTAAATCAGCAAATAAACAAGGATAAAAAAGAATTAATCCTAATACAAGCTCTTATACCAATTAATTTGGAACCCAATAGCTAATCAGCTATAAACCTACATGCACACTTTGATAACAAAAATATAGCAAGACAAAAACCCTCCCTAATGAACCCAAGAGCAACTTGTGCTTAAGAATGCATATAATTGGGATAATGAGAACAAGAAAATGCCACAAACAATTGTTTGATAAGTTAGTCTAGTTCTTTATGCAATTAAGAAGAAAGAACAAAGCTTTCTTAAAGAGAAATCTCTCAACGCATTTTCATTCACAAATCTCCCTTTTACATAACTAAAGGAGAGTATTTATACTCTTAACTAGTTCTAAACCCTAAGAGAATGGCTATACATAAGGCCAATAGGTTTAAAATATCAAATCCTACCTAAAATAACTACTTAAAACCCAACTAAAGTAAAGTGACGAGTTGGGCTTATTTTAGATAGGCCCAATTGTCTTACTTAAGAAAACAAACCTTAATTAAGCTACTTAAGTCGCATGAATTTTAATGAAGTCACATGCCTCACTTAAATAAAAGCCTAATTGTGTTAAATAGGCCCAAAATAATTAACTATGAATACAAAAGCCTTATTACATAAATATCATATGCTATGCATATGTCTTCCACTTGCACATACCCTGCACATGACTTGCACTTGTTCTTCTAAGGCTTGAATCTTTATTTAGGCTATTTTATACCCACAAGGCTTTATTTATCTTTACTTTAGGCTTCCTTTTATGGGGCATTGACCCAAAGGCTTGACTATGTACTTTAAGCCTATAATTGAAAGTAAAGCACCAAATCTGCCTCATATAAATTGGAGCACGCCCGAATGGTATTTGGATCTTATATTTATGTTTTTGAACTCCATTTAGACCCATTTGAATAACATAAGGTTAGCCCTCTTCAATGGCACAAGATAGCCCTCTTGGATCCTTTCTAGTGGCATTGTTCAATCTCCTATAGTTAATACACACTTTCTACCCCATCATTGTATGTGTTGGGATAATTTTATTTTTTTCAGTAGTTACCATAGTCATACCTCCTTTTTTAGGCACATATTATACCAGAATCACCCAACTACTATCAAAATTTTGATAAATAATAACTGCATCAAGTAGTTTAAGTATCTCCTTTTTTACCACTTCCTATATAGCTAGATTGAGTCTCCTTTGGGGTTGTACCACTGGCTTGAAATCTATCTCCATTGGTGTCCAATGTGTACAGTAACTAGGACTGATTCCCTTCAAATTTGAAGTATCCTAACCTATAGCTCCTTTATTCTTTTTTAATACTTCCACTAACATCTCTTTTTCCAAACCTATCAACAGTGAAAAAATAATTATTGGTTTTGCATTATAGTCTAAAAATACATATTTTAAATGTGAAGGAAGAGTTCTGAGTTTAGAATTATTTTCTCCATTAGGAGGGGACGACTCATCCTCTATTTCTTCCTCACAATGCTCTTTCTCCAACTCCTGTATCAGTTTTTTTCTTTCTTTTCCACATCCTTCTTACTCATTGAATGCATCAAACAACCTTGAAGCTCATTTCTAGCAAAAATTCCTCTTGTTTTTCCTCTACACATTCTTGAACACTATCTATGAAACAAATAGATTCTCCAAAGTCATATGACTGGTGCTTCAAAACCTTATTCACGTTAAAAGCCATTTCTTCCTCATTGAAACTTAAAGTCACTATTTATCCATGCACATAAATTAAAGCTTTAGCCATTTCAAAAATGGCCTTCCCACTATTAATGACACTTTACAATCCTCCTACATATCCATTACCATAAAATCAACCAAAAATATAAAATTTTCAACCTTTATCAATAAATCTTCAATGATGCCATTTTGCCTCTTATAGATCTATCTACCAACTGTAGTAATTTTTTGGTCCCCTTAATATCACTTAAATTCAACTTTCTGTAAATCAAATAAGGCATCAAATTAATGCTCGCACCCAAATAACAAAAAGCATGCCCAACGAAACTCCCTCCTAACTCACATGGTAATGTAAAACTACTAAGATTCTCTAATTTTTTAGAATTTTTTTTATTACAATAGCACTACAATTTTTGATAATTGAACTGTTCCCACACCTTTTAGCTTTTTCTTTTTAGAACATAGCTCTTTCATGAATTTAGTATATTTAGGCATGTGTAATAAAAGTTTAGCAAATGGTAAATTTACATGCAACTTCTTAAACATGTCTAAAAATCTACTTAGCCGTTCATTATACTTTTATTTCCTAACTAGAGATGAAAAAGGTAATCTAGACTTATCAATTACAGTAGAAATAGGCTTTTTTTACCTTTACGTTTCTCTACAACAGTAGGCACTTCATTATGAATATCAGGTTTAAAAATACTTACCTCTGTTGTTTATTCCACCAATTATGAAGAACTCTTACCACTTTTAGCTTCATTTAGCTCTTTCCTATTTCTCAAGGTGATTGCTTTTGCTTCCACTATTGAATTTCGTTCCATATTTGATGTAAAAGTACCCGAGATCCTATTGGAGATAGAATTAGCAAGTTATCCTACATGAGTTTCTAAGTTCCTAATTGAGGCATCTTAATTCCTTATCCAAACATCTTAAGATTTCCATTAACATCTTAACTCGCTATAAAGGTGGACTGAGTGGTTATGAAATTAGCAAACATCTCGTCTAAGTTAGGTCTCATTTATTGTGGGGGTTGAGGTCTAGCTTGAAAACCTGGGGGTTGATATGCTAGAGCTTGATATATGGATGGGTAATATGGTTATGCTTGAACTTGGTATGGTTATTGGTTATTGCTATTAGAAGTTATATTTTGACTAAAAGGAGCCCTGGGTTGAGTATTAGATGTAAATGCTTGATTCCTTTCTTTCTATACAAAATTAGGATGATTTGTCCACCTAGGATTATAATTATTACAATAAAGGTTCAATGCATTCACCTCTTCTACAAATGTACCTAAGCCTTCCTCACTATTATTTTTAGGTGCTACATGTGTTCTTATATAAGTATTACATTTTTGATATAAAGATGACACATTTTGAACCTTTAAAACACTTATCAACTTTTTCATCAACTCCTTTTATGCCTTTGGTATAACTACCTCATCTACACTATGTACCCCTTATTTTTCTATATAGATCTAGTACTTGCCCATTGAGCATCATTGGTAGCCATCTCATCAAGCAATTAAAAAGCTTCTTCTAGGATTTTATTCATGAAACTTCCACATAAAGTTTCATCTAAGAAAGATCTTAAAGTTGTATTTTTTGGGATTTTATTCATAAAACTTCCACTTGATACTCATTGTCTTAAAAACTAAAGAAAAACAAATTAAAAGAAATACGATACACATATAACCCTTTAGCTGCTCTTGAAGCCTTCTTAGATTCTTCAATTATAGCCTCCAAACCCTAAGTGAAAACTAATATCAAAATTAACAAAATTCGTAATTCCCAAAAGTCTCTCTTTGTTTGGTGCTTTCATAATGCTTTTATCCTGCAAAAAGTAGAAGTTAACTACCTTCATACTTCCTAAATTAGAGTTTTGTCATATTTATAAGTTTTTAACTCAATAGAGGGGCAAAAGAACTCAGGTGAGGCATTATTAAGCTTGAGTGAGGCTTGGGTGAGGTGATTTAGAAATTTAAAGAGAACTTTTTAGCTTGGATGAGGTGATTCAACCTCGAGTGAGGGCTTTATGAACTTAATTGAGGTGATTTAACGCTCCTTCAAGTTCATCCTCCCTGTAGTCCATGAAACTTTCTTGCTTTTAACTTGTAAAATTACAAAATTTCCCCCAAACTTCTCCTTTCTTCAATTAAGTCCTCCTTTTCTTCAGTTTAGCTCTTAAGAACATTAAAACTTGCAACTAAACCTATAAACACATAAATTAACTAATTAATTATGAAATGAACCAAATTAACACTAAATTAACTAATTTAAACACATAAAAATATACTAAAAATATAGTGTAATTTACAATTATCACCTTCCAATATTCCATCTAGATAACCTTTTAGTAGATATTTTTGATACAAGTCAACAGATAAATTGGTAATTACATCTCCTTAAAAGCTTATATAATACTTTTTACCATCATTTAATATTTCCTTTATTCCTCAAATAATGTCTCTATATTTTTAATTCTCATTTTGGATTAATTTGTTATTACCATTGGTAAAAGATTAAATGCCCTCTGCTCTTCAGGGATAATTTATTATTTTGTTGTTCCCATTTTGATGACTATTTCTACAACAAGTTTTGAATTTTCTTCATCATCTTACTCAGGAATTGTAAGGCCCCAATATCAATCCTAGTTGAAAATGCATGAATTAATGAGATTTTACTTGACTAATATTGAATTAAATATGTGAAATTTGAATTTGAGCTATCGAACAAGTAATCATTTTATTTAAATATGTGAATTTCATGTAACTTATTTGGCATAAGAATATTCAAGGCTACAATTGAAGTATAGAATATAATTAAGGGTTAAATTTGTAAAGATAGCATTTGTGGGATCAATTTTTAAAAAATGGAGATAAATGGTGTTAATTATGAATTAAAAGAAAGAAAGGTAAGGTTAATTTATTAAAGAAGGTAACAAAAAGGGGTAACTTTTTAACATGCAAAAAGTATAAGAAATCAAAAGGGAACATCACATCTCACTTTTAAATTTAGCTTTTTACTTGATAGAGAGAGAAAGTATTTTATTGTGTTCTTGAGATAGGAGGGATGGCAATTTGAGGAAGAAACATCAGATTTCCTCTCACTCCTCTTTCTCTCTCAAAGCTTAAAAATTCTCTCTCAAATCTTCACTCAATTTTTTGTTTCCAATCATTTATGCAAGAATTTTTAAATTGCTATTATTAAGGTAGGATTTTTTTCCTTTCTTCACCTCCATCTTCTTTTTTGCTTTAGAAGGTTTTGATTTAGGGAAATTTAGGAAATTTAAGGATGATATCCTTTGTAGAAGGAGAAAAGAGTAAAAAGAGCAAAAAGAGCAAAGGAAAGGAGATGGTAAAAGAGTGAAGGAAGCATGTTGTGGAATTCGACCAAGGTGAGGAATTGAAGTGTAAAATCTGCTTTGCATGTTTTTTTTTTGCATGAAAATAATGATGTTAAATGTGTTATTATAATAGTTGGTTTTATGGAAGAGATGAATTGAAAGCATGCAAATCAAAGTTGAAGGAAGAAAAGTTAACGAATTTGAAATTCTTGGTTAAGTCTCTTTAAACCAGTTTAGGAATTTTGTGAATATCTTGAGTTTTATAGCACCAATTTGGAAAATTATAGTTGCTAATTAAACTTTAGACATGGATTCATAAATTTGTAGAAGAAGCCTAAATGTGATTATGTCCCTAAGAATTTTTTTTAACTTTAATTTTGTAGTGAGATGTTATCTAGTTGTGGAGAGCAGGTTGTTGTATTTGTGATATAATTTTTGATAGAGAAGTCTAAATCCCATGAGGAAAAATCCTAGATAAAATATACTTATAGGAACACAATTTTCATGAACAAATGTTGGCTTAAATCTGTACACATTTTCTTCTATGAATTTTCTAATTTGTAACTAAAACTGATTTTGTTATTGTGAACTGTTGTCTAGTGTTAACTATTGGAATTTATCAGTTACATGCATCTCATATATAAACGGAATTTAAAATTTTTAACCAATAAATCTGATCTTGCCATGAATTTACAATATACATATTAATAAGAATATGAAAAATCACCTTTGATTTTTGTTGAACAGTTGATTTTCCTTCTCACCGGCTTGTCGCAAACCATAGTGTCCAAAATCTAACACCTCCAATGAGTAATCCACACAAAAGAAGGATAGAATGAACCAACAATTAGGAGAAACAAGGGCTGGCCAAAAACCCTAGATGCTAGCTAGGGAAGGTGGCGGCTAGGGTTTTTTAAGTGAGAGAAAAAATTTTCTCTTAATTGTTCACACTTAACCCTAATACCCTATCACTTGAATTTTTATAGTTAGGTTAAAAATTCAACTTCATAATAGGATTGGGCTATTTAAAATTAATGGATAAATATTAATTAGGCTTCTGGAATTATTAATAATTTATTTGGGCTCAATTAAATTCAATTTAAGCTATTTCACAAAAGACTATGCACAAAACCCACTAACTAGGCCCTTTGTGCATATACTTGGATTTAATTACCCAAATGAATTCCAAAATCCAACCAAATTAAATATGTAGGCTCCATAACACTTATGAATTATATTTAATTTATTTTGGTCCAAGAATTAGGCCTCTAAGGCCTTCTATTTGTAGTTGGTGTGTAACCCTTCCTCTGGAGGGTTTTTGCGCCAACTTCACTTCTTTGGGCCTCTTTAATTCCTCCAATGGATCTATTAATTATTATATCAGCCCTATAATATTTATATTCCAATAATAATTAATTATGAAATATATTATTTCAATTAGGTCCATTTTACAAAATATTTCTAAAACGTTCTGCAAATAATTTTACTTGATCATAATTAATTAAACTCTTTAATTAATTATTCTCTTATTCACTTCTCTATCCCCATAATAATATCAAATATTATTATCCTTATCATTTTACCATTTTATCCTTTTCTCTATATGTGTGTGACCTATTGGGTTCCTATCTATATTGGCAATATAATATGTAATTGTGAGTTCTATTCAAAACTCACATGATTCAAACTCCTTTAAATCATTTTATCAATCCCTATTGATATTTATGATACATTATTATACAAGTCATGATTGGCCTCTAGCTAGGCATCATGACTACCCAAATGTCAGGAAAGTTATGTGGTTTGACTATACCCTTCCATAGAACAGTTACCGTGCAATTACTTCTTTCACCACTCTTATCTTAATTAGATTCTGAGTATGGATTTCTGTCAACTCATATAAATCTAATTATGTATGTTCTATTAATTTAACCATTGTTCCTAAAATGCCCTTTATGGATCTTTATCCATCTTGGCATATTACTCTGGCTAGAGATTCTCTAAACAAGGCAATTATAGAATCATGCGAGATAACTTCCCTTAATAAATTTGGGATGGTGAATTCTTTGTCAATCACTCAACTATCTTCAAGTAGGTCATGATATACCCAACCTCCTAACTATGTTCACCCCCAGTTCAAAGTAATCAGTTATGGACTCAAAGTATACCACTTGCTACTTAAGATAACTTTGGTGATCTCAAGTCTAAGGATACTTGCACAACCACTATGAACAAATTCCTCACTGGCATAGATTTAATATCCATGTGAGGATTCTCTTTGCAGGTCTCCAATGAACTTGTTCTTCTAACAAGCATCCATATGTTAGCTTTGATTATATTCCATAATCACAGTTATAAGAACCACTGCTTGAACCATTCTAAAAGCATAACATGTGCTAGTCTATCCGAATTAATAATGTCCTATCTTGTTATTCTATGACTAGGAATATTTAGATATTAACAAATTTGCATGCAATATACACCTCATATCATGAACACTTTCATGATTGCCTTTGCACTATGTTTATAATATCAAGGACTTCATTTATTAATTTAAGATTTACAAACTCATGTATTTAAACATAGCATTAATAAATAAATAATACCTTTTATTAAGAATATAAATTCATACATATGAAATTCATCCCTTTTACATGGGCTCTAGGGCATACTCTCTAACATTAACAAATAGGTTATAGTATTTTTGTTATAACTCATGATAGAAAGGTCAAAATGATATGGGAAAAATTTCCAATTAAACTAGACTTATAGGAGTACTACTCTTATGAATAAATGTTAGTTCACTTATATACTCATTTTGTTCCTTGAATTTTTCAAAGTGTCACATAAATTAGTTTTAAAAAAAATGTATTCTTGGATAGTCTGTAATGTTTGGGTCATAACTCCTAATTTAATGGTCCTCTTTGAGTGGTATTTGAAGCATGAGAAACTAAAGATATAAAAACAATATATTTTTTTAAAAGACCAATTTTGTTAATTCAGCCATTTAGTATGGCAAAATTAAATGTTAAACAGAATTGAAAATCTGCCTATCTTATTCTCTATAACCTAATTCTTTGATGTATAAATGTACTACATGTAATAATATGACTTTTACAGTAATTTGATCATAAAATGATGATGTTTCAGGTTGTATAATTATAGGTAATAATAATGGTATTGTTAATTTATACATGACTATGGTGTTACAGGATATATGTATATAACCAAGAGGTATGATAATATTATAAAGTAAAGCTATATATGTATGATAATTTAGGAAATATAGTATGCAACAAGACCAAGAATAAGCATATGGATAATTGCTTATTTTAATGAATACGATTATGCCTACATGCTTATGTCTATTGGATAACATGTAAAGGTAAATGATTATAGTATTATATAATTACGGTTGCTTGATTTGATATATGAGATTGATTGTGTGTGTATATATTTATATATATATGATAATACCATATTATAAGCAATGGGCACAAATGGATGATGAAGTATGTATATGACACTTACAACTACAGGTATGTTATTATTTACTTAATTGACATAGCATAGATCATTGTCGTATGTTATAAATATAGATCATGCTTATATTACATACTTATATGTTAGCAGGTCAAAACATATATATATCTTTAAGGATATATGTTCATATACAAGTTACTCATAGTGTGATAAGAGATTAAGTATACGATTATCATGCTACAAACTCATGTACTTTTACTTGTATAAATAAATAAAAATTTACTATTCACGTGTATACATAAGAGCTTGTGTCACATGATGATATATTTATATATGAACTGAAATGTATAGCAAAAGTACATGTATGATATTGAAATGTTCATGAATAAAGTAATGCCTACAATTAGAGTTTAATTTGGATAGATAGGCTCCTATAAGGATTATTGCAGTTGCCATAGTTTGGTTCGAATGGGTCTAAAGTATAGTTGATCTCGTTTGGATCATGAATAGCCCCATTTGGGTTGTTAGCTGACCATCTGGGTTTGCTTTATAGGTCCATAGTATAGTTGGCCCATTTGTGTCTATCGATTTGATATCTTTGGATATCCATAATTTTGATATCTTCGGGTATCCACCGTTCTCGTTATCAACCTTTAGAACTTAAACAGGCTATCTAATATGATTACAGTAACTGAACTAAAAGTACAAATGCTCCTATGTCATTATTTAAGTAATGTGAATCGATTTAATCATAGTTATGATTGATATTATAGTATATATAATACATGATACATATATGAGGCTACATTATAAAGATGAGTACTTGGCATTTTAGAATCCCGGTCTTCTAGACTAAGAAGTCATGTATATGAACTTGCTTGATATTGATACTTTATCAACGATCTAAATGATGAATACATGATCTTTATAGCCAAATGCTTATATATATGTGTGTGTGTCTGTGTGTGTGTGTGTGTGTGTGTTACCATCAAAAACATCAATGTATAACATATGGAAAAGTATGACTTGGAGTGAAAGAGTAATTGGTTATTGCATGTATGAAAATCCTTAAGATGGCTTTAAAGTGTTTCCTATACCTAGGAATGCATGATATACAAAATGATATTTGATGTTTTGCAAAAGTATATCGATTAATGTATAACACCATAACTATATGTTACCTCTTGAATATTATGTAATTGATATGAGTGGTATGTATGACTTATTACATGATAATATAAATAAGTTATCGACTCATAACATTTGAATTTGATTTATGTAGAGATAGAACTGCAGAGGTAGTATTGCAATGCTTTAAAGGGTTTGTATAGTACTCAAGATAATGATATGATAGCTTATTAATAATAGTAAGTATTCAAGCGGATGGAAACATGTCTTATCCATGAAATATGTTATATTTATGTATAAGAAATGAAAATTAATTGAATTTATTATATATTTGAAGAGGTATTTTATTAATTTAAAGTCTTATGATTATAAGAGGGCTTTTATTAATGTGGATTGATATTGCCATGTCTTAAAAATAGTTAAAGTATATGAACATATGTGAGAGTAAATAAGTGGTAAATAAATGGCATAGTTAAAGAGTGTTTGGCAATTGATACTGTTTCATAAGCAAGAAAGACTTGTACATCAAGATGATTAGTCAAGAACAACATAAAGGAATTAAGAAAGTAAAGTTGATGTATAAGATTTTTTAGGTCAGATGAATATTATTATAAGTATGAAACTGATAAGCAATGGAATGTCAATAAGTACCTGATTTTAGTTAAAAGTGTAAATAAAAGATAATATAGTCCTTGAAGATCTATGTGAATATGGTTTAAATGATTAGTTATATGCTTAAAGTTATGCTTGTACGTGATTACATTTTTGACGACCTTTGTAAAAGATCGTCCACATGTCTTATATTTCCCTACTAAGCTTTATAGCTTAGCACAGGTGTTTTATCCATATAGATTTTATAGACAAGACTTTTGCATAGGGACGTTCTCTGTATCAGGAAAGGCCAACACAAGACAGATAAGAGTTGATGTAGGGATATTTTGTGTTAATGTTATTAGGCATATGAGGATGTATGTAATATGTTTATATTGAATTATAACCAACTCACGATATGACTAAGCAAGTATAAGCATGCACATAGAACCTAAAGTAACACATACATAACATGATATGCATGATGCTAAATATGAGATATAGCATGCAAATAGTTATAGTAACACCCATATGAATATATGATATAGCACGAGATGAGTAATGGTAACATAATAACCATATGAATAATAATATACAGGTATGTTAATATCAAAAGAATGATCAATGTGACTAACTGGATGTTGTTAATAGGGTATTATTACAGAGGTTACATTTTGGTATCAGAGCTTAGGTTTAGCGTTTTCTAGGCAGTAAAAACTTAGGATTCTATACTGTGGTATGGAGTATAGTTGAACAAATGTAGAAATTCCTTTTTTTCTTATAAATTATAGATGGAGGATTCTATAGATGCTATCGATGAATCAACTGAAAGCAATAGGCCACCTAGAATAAATCTTATTAATTTAGGATCTTCATCAACTAATCAAAATGAGATTCCTACAGCTATTTTTGGAGAAGCACTGCTAAAAATATCTCTAAACATAGCCTAAATACTTCATTGGATGATAGCACCTAAAGCTCCAATATCTGAAATTAGGAAACATGGTGCAAAAGAATTTTTGGCACTAATCTTAAGCAATTGAAAGAAGCTGAATTTTGGTTGGAAAAGTTAGAGAGAATATTTGATGAAATTCATTGCCCAGTAAATCATAAGGTGTCCTATGTTATGTCCTTACTTTAAGGAGCAGCCTATGATTGGTGGAAATTGATTTTAAAGCAACCTTAGTTACCAAATCCCCTTACATGGGAATTCATCAAAGCTGAATTCAAGAAGAAATATGTTACCGAGGCATATAAGTAAGTAAAGCTAAATCAATTTTTGAACTTGAGACAAAGAGCTATATCTGTTGCTAAATATGAGAAAGAATTTGGTCACTTCTGATGAGATGCTAACTGATGCTTTTAAGTGTAGGAAATTTAAAGATGGATTAACTAATTGGATTAGAAAGAAGTTAATAGGACCTATATCTCTGCATATGGTGGATTTCCATCAACTTTTTATAGTAGCTTTGCAAGTTAAAAAGAATGAGATAGCTAAAAGAGAAAGAAAATTGAAAAGAAGTGGGCCCAGAGGTAGATATTCTATTGGGAAGAGATTTAAGGAGCATAGGAAAACCAGTTAGTTGAGTCTAATTTTAGTTCATGATTTAGGGGAGAAAGCAAGGATCATCTATAGTAACTCAATCCAATAAAGAAACACAAGTGAAATAGAGTGAGGGTCAACCACCAGAATGTCCTCACTATTCAAGAAGATATTGGGGCACTTGTATAAAGCTAATTGATGTATGTTTTAATTGTTGTAGTATGGAACACTTCATGGAAAACTATCCCTTAAAATGGGAACAAAGATCGAAACAACATGGTAGCTGGGGAGCTTCTAATGCACCCTCCTTTGGTAGAGGTTGAGGCAGAGGACATGGAGGATCAAATCATTATGGATCCCAGTCTAGGAATGTGTCTGAAATAGTTGATCAACCTGTAGCTTTAATTGTTTTTGGCTAAGCTTATGCTATGGAAATTTGCAATAACCAAGATGTTTCAGAAGTTATAGCTGATATTTTCTCTTTATTTAATTTTAATATTTATGCATTTATATGAAAGGATGTTTAAGAAATAATTTGGGCACTCAAGCCATCATGAAGGAACAATACCCTAATGGTTTAATACTGGTATGAATTTTGAGGATAAAATTTTTTAAGTGGGAGAGAATTGTAAGGCCCCAATATTAATCCTAGTTAAAAATGCATGAATTAATGAGATTTTACTTCATTGCTATTAAATTAAATATGTGAAATTTGAATTTGAGCTATGGGACAAGTAATAATTTTATTTAAATATATGAATTGCAAGTAACTTATTTGGCAAGACAATATTCAAGGGTGAAATTAAAGTATATAATATAATTGAGGGGTTAATTTGTAAAGATAGCATTTGTGGCATCAATTTTTTAAAAAATGAGATAAATGGGGTTAATTATGAATTAAAAGAAAGAAGGGTGCAGTTAATTTATCAAAGAAGGTAACAAAAAGGGGTAGCTTTCTAACATGCAAAAAGAGTGAGGGTAACTTTCTAACATGCAAAAAGCATAAGGATCAAAACTGAACATCACCTCTCACTTTTAAGTTTAGCTTTTTACTTGATGGAGAGAGAAAGCATTTTATTGGGTTCTTAAGATAAGGGAGATGACAATTTAAGGAAGAAACATCATATTTCCTTTCATTCCTCTTTCTCTCTCAAAGCTTAAAAATTCTTTCTCAAATCTTCACTCAATTTTCTTTTTCCAATTATTTATGCAAGGATTTTTAAGCTGCCATCGCTAAGGTAAGATTTTTTTTCCTTTTTTCACCTTCATCTTCTTCTTTGTTTTAGAAGGTTTTGATTTATGGAAATTTTGGAAATTTATGGATGATATCCTTTGCAGAAGGAGAAAATAGTAGAAAGAGCAAAGGAAATGAGATGGTAAAAGAGTTAAGCCTGTTGTGGAATTCAACTAAGGTGAGGAATTAAAGTGTAAAATCTGCTTTGCATGTGTTTTTATTTTTTGCATGAATATAATGATGTAAATGTGTTATTATAATAGTTGGTTTATGGAAGAGATGAATTGAAAGCACGCAAATCAAAGTTGAAAGAAGAAAAGTTAATAAATTTGAAATTCTGGGTTATGCTCTTTGAACCAGTTTCGAAATTTTGTAAATATCTCAATTTTTATATCTCCAATTTGGGAAATTCTAGTTGCTAATTAAAATTAAGACATGGATTCACTATTTTGTAGAGAAACCTAAATGTGGTTCTATCCCTAAGTATTTTTTATTTTAACATGAAATTCATAGTGAGATGTCGTCTAGTTGTAGAGAGTAGGTTGTTGTATTTTTGAAATAATTTTGATAAAGAATTCCAAATACTATGAGGAAAAATCCTAGATAAAATAGAATTATATGAGCACAATTTTTGTGAAGGAAGGTTGGCTTAAATATGTACATATTGTCTTCTATGAACTTTCTAAATTGTAACTAAAACTAATTTTTTTATTGTGAACTGTTGTTTAGTGTTAACGAATAGGCAGTAGTATTTTTATTATAACTCATGATAGAAAGGTCAAAATCCTATGGGACAAAATTCCAGCTAAACTAGACTTACAGGAGTACAACTTATGAATAAATGTTAGTTCATTTATATACTCATTTTGTTCCATGAATTTTTCAAAGTGGTCATATAAACTATTTTTGAAAAAAAATGTAATCTTGGGCAATCTGTAATGTTTAGGTTATACCTCCTAATTTAATAGTCCTTTTTGACTGGTATTTAAAGCATGAGAAACTAAAGATATATAAAAATTATTTATTTAAAAGATAAATTTGGTTAATTAAACCATTTAGTATGGTAAAATTAAAATGTTAAACATAATTGAAAATCTGCCTATCTTATTCTCTATAACCTAATTCTTTGATGTATAAATGTATTACATGTAATAATATGATTTTTATAGTAATTTGATTATAAAATGATGATATTATTGGTTGTATAATTATAGGTAATAATAATGGTATTGTTAATTTATACATGACTATGGTGTTTGATGATATAAGTATATGACTAAGAGGTATGATAATATTATAAAGTAAAGCTATATGTGCATAATAATTTAGGAAATATAGTATGCAACAAGAACATGAACAAGCATATGGGTAATTACTTATTTTAGTGAATATGGTTATGCCTACATGCTTATGTCTACTAGATAACATGTAAAGGTAAATGATTACAGTATTATATAATTCAATTGCTTGATTTGATACCAGAGATTGATTGTACACACACACACATATATATATGATAACACCATATTATAAGCAATAGGCATGAATAGATGATGAAGTATATATATAACACTTACAAGTACAGGTATGTTATTATTTACTTAATTCATATAGCATAGATCATGCTCATATGTTATATATATAGATCATACTCATATGATGTGAATATAGATCATGCTTATATGACATACTTATATGTTAGCAAGTCAAAACATATATATATATACAAGGATATATGTTCATATACAAGTTACTCATAGTGTGATATGAGATTAAGTATATGATTATCATGCTATAAAATCGTGTATTTTTATTTGTATGAATAAATAAAAATTAACTATTCATGTGTATACATAAGCGCTTGTCACATGACTATATATTTATATATGAGCTGAAATGTACAGCAAAAGTACATGTATGATATTGAAATGTTCATGAATAAAGTAATGCCTGCTATTAGATTTCAATTATGGATAGACGGGTGATGGAATATGACATAGCACTTATGTGATGATCATGCAGCAAAAAAATAATAAAATCGATCATACAAGCCACTCAATCCATAAACTAGAATCGAAAACATGCAATTTTAGGATTTTAAAACTTATAACTTTAGATGCACTTCATGATTTGATTTTGATGATGAACAACAACCAAGAAGGATTTGTTTGCCTTAGATCTTCACCACCAATGCCAAAGGAACAGCCTTTATGCCATTCCTCTCTATGTTCACACACATAATTGCAATGACGACTTAAAAAAGAGATTGCTAGCTCTCAATTTAAATATTGTGTAATGGCAAAGGATTGAAGCTACAAGATTTGATCTTGCACTTCTTTTAGGTTTCTATTACTACCCAAGAGCACAAGAGAACAAGGAACAATCCTTTTCTCCTTGTGAATCAACCAAAAAAATTTTTGTGAGAGAGAGAACAAGTTCACGCCTTAGGGTTTTTTATTTCTTCTTATTCAATATATATCACTTATTTTCTTAAGTGATAATGCCACGATCCTTATCCATTTAGGTAGTGAATTCATTCAAAATCACTTCCTAAAAATAAGTAATATTTATTGATTCAAACTCTTTTGAATTAATTTGAAATAAATGTAAGACATTTAATCAAGATAAATCACTTAATTTGAGAAATGTACATGTGCTGAAATTCCCTTGATTTTTATCTTGGAATTTCGGTCACCTCATCTCTTACCCAAAAGAATTTAAATCAAATTAAATCTCTTATTTAAGAGATTTAATTTGATTTAAATTCTTTTGGGCTTTAATACTCAATTAATTAAATTAATACAAGATAATTAATTAATTAAAATTAAACCTTGTGGGCTGAATCTCTCTCTCTAATGGACCAAGTTCCATTTAGCAATTATAATACCCATTACATACATTAATTTGACTTTAATTAAAATCCCAAATTAATGCCCAATACTTTATTTTAAGCATAATGCTTTGTGTGCAATCCTATAGGTCTATTTAATGTTGACAATGAATTAATGAATTAATTCAAAGGCTGTATATATTCTCTAGCAAGATATTATAGCATTTCAAATTAAATGAAAATGCAAATGGAATTTAGTGACCTAATGCAATTTTGCATAGTCCCTTACCCATAAATATCAAAATTAATATAAGGCATGGAAGTAGTCATCCTTATATATATTAATTCCTTTCTTGATATTCCAGTGACACTGAACTCTCAGATAAATAATGATTACTCATTATTTCATCTCGGTATGGCCATATACTTCTCAGTTCACTGATCAAGTGGCCGATGATATTTTCTCTCTTATAGAGAGGGGTAATCCCTTCACTTCTCTCATGCTCTCTAACATGAATCAATATATACCCAAGCATACCCATACTTGTCACTCTATTATGAGCACATTAGGTGTATGTCAAAGTACATACTAATTCATAAAGAGTTTCATAGAGATTTTAGGTCTAACAACTCCGATGCAAAACTTGCATATGAGAAACACTTATGACTTGTACCATGTAGTGTCCTCATGAACGGATCGAATCTAGATACCATGTTCTAAACATGTATCTATGATCTCTGATTGACACTCTTGTCCTTATCATCCGTAAGACAGAACTCAACTTATCAAAGAGAGCATACTAGTCTTAATTCATTGTTATTCCCATAACAATGACTGACTAGGGATATTTAGAATGAATTCTCTATTGTTTCAAGGTCTTACAACCATATGCCTTACACATGATAACTTAAACTGAAACAACATTCTTGGATAGTTCTATCAATTGATATGCACAAGAATATAATGGATAAAACAAATGTCTCATTTATTAACTAAAGTGTTTTATTACAATATATTGGGGCTAGGGCTTACACTAACAATCTCCCACTAGCACTAGTCCCAATTGGGCATAGCCCTAAGACCGAATTCTCTCAAATGAGCTTTGTGCAGATTTGGACACAACTGTTTCGTCAAAGGATCTGCTACATTGTCTTCACTTGCTATCTTGCTAACCTTGACGTCCCCACGATCAATAATCTCTCTAATCAAGTGGTACCTCTTGAGTATGTGTTTGGATTTCTGGTGTGATCGGGGCTCCTTGGCCTGTGCGATGGCCCCGTTGTTGTCACAGAAAATTTCTAATGGATCTATAGGATGTAAGGCCTCTAAAATGGTCCTAATTGAATTTTCATGTTTTTAGTAGGATTTTTATTTGATTAAGGTTAAAATTAAATGAGAATTTCATATAAGTATGGGACAAGGGATAAATTATGTTTTTATTATTTTAATTGCATGAAAAGAAAATTTAATAGTGTGGTTTAATATTAATTGAGGGTATAATTGAAGTAAAAAGTATTAATTTGGGGTCAATTTATAATTTTAGCATCTTTTGGAGAAAATGTGAACAAAAGAATAATGAAGAGGCCAATTTAAGGAAAGGGTTAAATGGTGGGGTTGATTTATGAAATAGACTATTTGGTGGGGACAATTTATAGCATGCAAAGAAGTGAGTGCCTATGAACATGCAAAACCTTGAAGGACCAAGAGGAATAATTACCATAGCACTATATATATGTTGGTTTTTAGTGGAATGAAAGAGAAGGTGAGTGAATGGGATGGCAACTAAGGAGAGAATTCATTTTCTTTCATCTCTTTCAATTTCATGTTCATCTCTCAATTTACCTATAAATTGATGAAGAAAATTTCATGCATGTGGGTTGTTCAAGAAAATATTGATGTAAATTATTGAGGTATGGTTTTAATTTTGGTTATCTTCATCATCATCATCTTCTTTTTCATTCTCTATTTGGATTTTTTTTTGGAAAAGCTGCTGGAAATGATGGATTAGAGAATGATTTATATTGTAGATAAAGAAGGAGAAGATAGAAGAGACAAAGGAAAAGGTCTTGCAAAGAATTAGTTGGCTAAAGGAAATTAGGCCAAGGTATGGGACTAGGGCTAACTTAATGCATGTGAATATGGTTGCTGAACTTGTTGTGATTAAATTGAATTTGTAGTAATTAAAAGAGAGTACAATGTAAGAAATGTGCATGAAGGGATGAGATGAATATTCTGACCTAGTCACTGAAAATTTAGTGTAATTTTTAATAGAGACCTCTAATTGTAACAAATCAAATTTCTATAGTTATATAAGACATTGTCCTACAAAATTGAAGAAGGAACCTACCTTCAATTGTGCCTCTAGATATTTTTTTATGATTTATTGAATTTAGGAGAACTTTTAAATTCGGATTCTGGACCAGGTTGGGGAAAAATTGAGATATCTGTATGTAAAATGATCAGAATGACATGAAATTAATTCCTATGCAAAATAGACTCATAAATACACGTTTTATATGAAGGAAGTATTACTTAAAAATATATGCAAGCATGTCAAATGTTGACTTGAAATTCGTTGAATCTGTTTGTACTGTTAAGGTACAGATTTTTGGTATTTTGGGAATAAGTATTAGTAGAGAAGTCAAAATCTTATTCTGTAAAATTCTGATTAAACTAGATACCTAGGAGTACGTTTTTGATGAAGAAATTTTGGTCTAAATCCCTCTTTATTTTATGCTATGAATTTTTATACGTGACAGCTAATACTGCTTTGGTTCCATGAACAGCCTATAGTATTTCTCAAATATCTTGAGCTATAGGTAAGATATTCAGGTAAATTGTGATGCTCTAGAAACTATAAAAATAGGGGAATAATATTATATAAGATCATTTAGCCTAAAAATGACATTTTCAAATTCATTTGTGGCTCACAAGTTGAGTCCAGAATGCTGTCCTGTGCAGATTTTTAATGTACTTTATCTTATGGTTTTCAATTAATTGAACTAAATATGTATTTATGTGGTTACAAAATGAATTGGATAGAGCAGGTAATATGACTATTAATACAAGATTATATGTATACATATACATTCACACGTGTACATGGGTAAGGACTTGTTATGAAAATATCTCACATATATTTGTGATGAAATTTGTGTACATGATTGTTTTATGCAATTAATCTTACATATTCGTACTCTAATGATAGAGTGCATTATATTTGAACGTGCACTTATATTGTGAAACAAGAAATACGATATATGACTATGTTCATGTGTGATACCTGAATGATAACATAATGAAGTATATTATTATGATGTTATATATTCCTATCCACTAGGGATTATGTATTTGTATACATAATCACATATATATACGATATGCTATATTGTAAAGTATTAATGATGAGCACTTGAATAGGTATGATGCATTACTTGATTAACATATCATGATTATGCTAATATGAGATATCTAATAATGGTAGGTAAAAAGTAATTGTATCATTAAATGAACTTACATATGCAGTTATGTCATCGTAACAATATAGCTATCATATGATTATACATGTGCAAAATGAACACCATAAGTGTAAGCATGATATATGAAAAGAAAGATGAAATAGAGTTTGCCTGTAGTTATAGTTCAATTGTGGATAGATAGGCGCCTATAGGGATATTGCAGCTGCCACAGTCGACCTTTTTAGGTCCCCAGTATAGTTGATCCTGTTGGATCTTGCACAGCCCATTTGGGTTGTTTCTTGACCCCATTTGGGTCCTTGACCGGTCCACCATACAGTTGGCCCTAATTGGGTCCATAGTTTTGATATCTTCGGATATCCACCATTTTGATACCTTCGGGTATCCACCAATCCCATTATCAACCTTTAGAACTTAAGTAGGCTAAATGGTTGTGTTATTGCATTACAGTTAATTTTAGATAAATAAAGCATGATACATGAGATAATATATTTAACTGTATTTTCCATTGCATATGTGATAGTTGGATACTTTTGATACTGATCCTCCTACGTTATGCTTTAATTTCAAGCATGTTAATATAAATATGAGATTTGATTGTTAATGATGATATTCTATTCTGTCATTTATTTATTTTAAATATGTTATTCTTGTTATTATCAAGTATGTTATATTTTTTTGACAATCGCTGTGAGTGGTTGTCTTTCAAAATTAGCATTCCCACTAAGCTTTATAGCTTAGCACGGGTTATTTAATCCATATAGGTACTGCTGTAAAAGCTTTTGCTCAGGAACGATCTATGCATTAGGACAGGCCAACACCTAAGTCGTAAAAGTTGATGTAGGATTCTTTTTGGTTATATTTTGGTGCAAGTTCTTTTGCACGTTTAATATGTATAAAAAGGGCTATAAAAATATATATATATATTTTTAATATGAAGTAAGTGATGTAATAAGTTTAGTAAAAGAATGCTAAAGCATGCATGCATATAGTAGCTAAAATGCTTAGTTATGAATATGCTAAATCAATTGATAAATGTTATGCAAGATAAGATATGAAGTTAAGACAGTTATAACTAACATGAAAATGATGAGTATGTTATAGAATAAGCCATTATGCATACATAATTAAGAGATTGAAGTTATAAGAAATACATAATTGATACATAGGCTAACTTATATAAATAGACTATTGATGTGATAAATGTTTACAGCTTTGGTTAATAATCTACCATTATGTGTTTGAAAGGTATAACATGATACATGATAAAGGCTTTAGATTAGGGTGTTTCATAGGATGCTTGGGACCACTCCTAATCTAGAAATAGCCTCTTTTGCATCCTTATTCGCTGTAATATACTCAGATTCTGTAGTTGAGTCGGCAACGATCATTTGCTTCAAGCTTCTCTAGCTGACAGCACCACCATTCAAAATAAAAACAAAACCATATTGCGATCTTGAGTTTTGAGTGCTGGTTTGAAAAGCAGCATCAATATAACCTTGTATGATGAGCTCTTCTTGACAACCATATACCAAGAAGTGATCCTTAGGCCTTTGCAGGTACTTTAGAATCCCCTTTACAGCAGACTAGTGCTTTTCATCAAGGTCTTGCTGAAACCTACTAGTTATACTCAGTGCATGAGCAACATCCAACCTAGTACATAACATAGTGTTAGTGTAAGCCCTAGCCCCAATGCATTGTAATAAAACATTTGAAATTAATAAAATGAGGCATTTGTTTTATCTTTTGTATTCCTGTGCATGTCAATTGATAAAACTATCCAAGAATGTCGTGTTGGTTTAAGTTATCATGTGTGAGACACATGGTTGTAAGACCTTGAAACAAATGAGACTTCATTCTAAACATCCCTAGTCAGTCATTGTTATGGGAATAACAATGAATTAAGACTAGTATGCTCTCTCTGATATTATGAGTTCTGTCTTACAGATCATTAGGACGAGTGTCAATCAGAGATCATAGATACATGTTAAAGAACATGGTATCTGGATACGATCCGCTCATGAGAACACTATATGGTACAAGTCATAAGTGTTTCTCATATGCAAGTTTTGTATCGGAGTTCTTAGACCTGAAATCTCTATGAAACTCTTTATGAATTACTGTGTACTTTGACATACACTTAACGTGCTCGTAACAGAGTGAAAAGTACGGGTATGATTGGATATGCATTGATTCATGTTAGAGAGCATGAGAGAAGTGAAGGGATTACCCCTCTCATTAAGAGAGAAAATATCATCGGCCACTTGATCAGTGAACTGAGAAGTGTATGGCCATACTGAGATGAAATAATGAGTAATCATTATTTATCTGAGAGTTCAGTGTCACTGAAATATCAAGAAAGGAATTAATATATATAAGGATGACTAGTTCCATGCCTTATATTAATTCTGATATTTATGGGTAAGGGACTATGCAAAATTGCATTAGGTCACTAAATGCATATACATTTTCATTTAATTTGGAATGCTATAATATCTTGCTAGAGAATATATATAGCCTTTGAATTAATTTATTAATTCATTGCCAACATTAAATGGACCTATAGGATCACACACAAAGCATTGGGCTTAAAATATTTAAATTAAGTATTGGGCATTAATTTGGGCTTTTAATTAAAGTCAAATTAATGTGTGTAATGGGTTATTAGATTGCTATTAGACCTTGGCCCATGAGAGAGAAAAATTCAGCCCACAAGGTTTAATTTCAATTAATTAAATGTCTTGTGTTAATTTAATTAATTGAGTATTAAAGCCTAAAGGATTTTAATTAAATTAATTCACTTGATAATTGGATGGTGTGGCCGAAATTCCAAGATAATGTCAATGGAATTTCGACACATGATTAATTCTTTTATTAAGTGATTTAGTTAATTATTTTGTCTTACATTTATCTTAGATTAAATCAAAAAGGATTATCTTGGATTAAATGTATTATTTTAAGGAGTTTTAATCAATATATATTTCTTAATTTAAAGAAGTGATAAAGGCTAAAATTAATTATCTCTGGATAATATTAATTGATCACTTAAGAAAATGAAAAGAATATATATTGAGGGAGAAAAAATGTGAAACCCTAATAATTCTATGGTTTTGGTGTGTTTTTCTCTCTCTCTCTCATAAATTGTTTTGGCCAATTTTTCACAAGGAGAAAGGATTGTTCCTTATTCTCTTGTGTTATTAGATAGTAATAGCAACCTAAAGAAGTACAAAATCAGGATTTGTAGCTTCAAACTATAGCCATTACACAATACCTTAAAAGAGAGCTAGCAATCTCGATTTTAAGCCGACGGTGCAATTGTGTGTGTGAGAATAGAGGGAGTGGCGTAAAAGGTTGTTCCTTGGCATTGGTGATCAAGATCTAAGGTGGATAAAGTCATCTCGGTTACTGGTCATCACCAAACTCAAGATTAAAAGGCATCCAAAGTTGTAAGTTTTTAACCCTAAAATTGCATGTTTCGATTCTTGCTTTGGATTTGTATGGTATGTATGATGAAAAATTTTTGTTTTTCCGCTGCGTTATCATCACATTTATACCATGTCATATTTCATCACATAGCGTACATGATAGATCCAATAGCAGATGCATATGGGATTCTACTCATGTTGTCCCTTTCTTCTTTTGTTTTAAGGCATTGTTTTTTAGTTAAAGGAACTCCCAAAGCCAAAGGTATGTACCCTTTCTTTGAGTCTCTCATACTAAAATTCTTTAGTACTTTGTCTATGTACTTTTCTTAACTTAGTCCCAAAAGCCGATTTGATCTATCTCTATAGATCCGAATACCAAGTATTGTCTCGGGTTCACCTAAGTCTTTCATTGAGAAACATTTCCCCAACCATTGCTTAACCTTTTGCAATATTGGAATATCATTTCCAATGAGAAGGATATTGTCCACATATAGGACTAGAAATACTATTATGCTCCCACTAACCTTCTTGTACACACAAGGTTCATCTTCGATCTTGACGAATTCAAATTCTTTGACTGCCTCGTCAAAACGAAGATTCCAACTTCGAGATGCTTGCTTTGATCCATAAATGGATTTTTAAAGCTTGTAAACCTTCTTAGGATGCTTGGGATTGACAAAACCCTCAGGCTGTGTCATATACACATCCTCAAGTAAATTTCCATTGAGGAAAGCAGTTTTGACATCCATTTGCCATATCTCATAATTATGATATGCAGCTATGGCAAGCAAGATCCTAATGGACTTGAGCATGACAACAGGCGAAAAGGTCTCATCATAGTCTACACTATGAGTCTGTCGAAAACCTTTTGCTACTAGTCTACCTTTGTAGGTCTTATTAGCTTTGAGTTTAAATAGCCACTTGCATTCAATTACCTTAGCACCTTCCAGTGGATCAACCAAGGTCCAAACCTAGTTATCGTACATTGATTGCATCTCAAATTTCATGGCTTCAAGCCAATTTTTTGAGTCTGGGCTTTTAATAGCTTCTCGGTAGGTAGTAGGATCCTCACGATCTATTAACTCAATAGTGTCATTGTCGGTGATTAGAAATCCATATCTCCCAATCACCTAACGTACCCTATCGGACCTTCTAGGTTCTTGTGTAATGGGTTCTTGTTCCACAACTGGTTGTGAACTTGATCCCATTTCCAACTCATCCTCTATAGGAGTTTGTGGCTCTTGAATTTCTCCAAGTTCTACTTTAGTCCCACTGTCTTTCTTGAGAAGGAACTCCTTTTCCAAGAAAACAGCTTTGCGAGCAACAAATACTTTGTTCTTGGCTTATGAGTAAAAGTAGTATCCCTTTGTTTCTTTGGGATAACCCACAAACAAGCAGACAGTGGATTTGGACTCTAGTTTGCCAGATGTCAATTTCTTAACTTGTGTTTCACAACCCCAAATCCTGAGAAATGACATATTGGGTTCTTTCCCAGTCCATACCTCATATGGTGTCTTATCAAATGCTTTAGTTGGAGTACGGTTTAGTAGAAACGCAGCAGTTTCTAATGCATAACCCCAAAAAGAGACAAGAAGATTTTCTTGACTCATCATAGATCGAACCATGTCTAACAGAGTTCGATTTCTCCTTTTGGACACACCATTCCATTGTGGCGTTCCGGGAGGAGTGAGCTATAAAATAATATCACACTCCTTTAGATGACTGTCAAACTCTTGGCTTATGTATTTGCCACCTCGATCTGATCGAATGGCTTTTATACTTCTGCCAAGTTAGTTTTCTACTTCGTTCTTAAACTCTTTGAATTTCTCAAAAGTTTCAGACTTGTACCTCATTAGATAGACATAGCCATATCTACTAAGGTCATCTGTGAACGTCACAAAGTAGCTAAAACCACCTCTAGCTTGTGTACTTAATAGTCCACATACATCGGTATGTATTAGTTCCAATAAGTCATTAGTCCTCTCACCTTTCTTGCTAAAAGGACTCTTTGTCATTTTTCCATGCAAATATGGCTCGCATGTATCATAAGACTCTAAGTCGAATGACCCAAGCACTCCAGTTTTGTGGAGTTTTGAAATGCATTTTTCGTTTGCATGCCCTAAACAACAATGCCAGAAGTAAGTAGGGTTCAATTCGTTTGATTTAACCCTCTTTGTATTAATGTTGTATATGGACTCTTTGTTTTGTAGATCAAGGATATAAAGGCCATTTTGCAACATGGCATTGCCATATGAAATGCTTTAGCGACGAATATGAGCATTGCCATTTTTAATAACAAAATCAAATTCATCCAAATCCAAACATGAAACTAAAATAATGTTTTTGCTCATAGCAGGCACATAATAATAATTTTTCAAAACTAAACAAAGTCCGGAAGGTAAAGTGAGTTGATAGTCACCTATCTCCATGGCAGCAACTCGTGCTCCATTCCCCACATGGAGGTCCACTTCATTCTTCCCAAATAGCTGCCTATTTCTTAGCCCCTACACATTTGAACAAATGTGAGAACCACAACCAGTATCTAATACCCAAGTGGTAGAAATAGACAGGTTAATTTTAACAACAAAAATACCAGAATTAATTTCAACAACAAAAATACCATAATTGGATGCCTTGGCTCCATTCTTCTTTTGTTCTTCCTTGAAGATAGCACAATTCTTCCTCCAATGCCCTATTTTGTTGCAATGGAAGCAAGTGCTCTCACTCTCTTTGAGCTTTTGCACCTTGGGCTTGGATTGGGCCTGAGGTGCACTCCCATTTGACTTGAACAGAGTCAGGTCATTCTTGGGTTTTGCCTTTCCCTTTCTCTTTCCCTTAGCGGGTCCCTTCCTAATGCCCCCTTGAACCATAAGTACGAGATTGGTCTTTCGAATGTTCTCTTTAGCATTCTTCAGCATCCCATAAAGCTCGGTGAGTATCCTGTTCATTGCATGCATGTTATAATTCCTAACAAATGGATCATAATCATCAGTCAATGAACCTAAGATCAAGTCAGTGGCCAATTCCTTTGGTACTTGTGCCTCAAGCTTCTCAAGAGTATCAAGATACCCTTTCATCTTGAGTACATAGGTACTAACAGGAGCACCCGCAGCCATCTTATAGGAAATTAAAGCCTTTGTTGTCACGAACCTCTCATGACGAGCTTGCTCTTGGAACATCTCCTTGAGCTGCACCATGATCACATAAGCCTCTTGGTCCATGAATTGCTTTTGCAAGTCAGGCACTATAGTGCCAGTATTAGACAGGTCACATCATTGGAGTCGCTCTTCTTGGTCTCAAAAGTTTCCTTTTGAACCATAGAGGCGTTCCTACCAGGTTCTTCAGGCAAGGGTGCATCCAAAACATATGAATTTTTCTCTTGCTTAAGAACTATTATTAAGTTTCGAGACCAGTCTATGAAATTTGTGCCATTCAATTTATCCTTTTCAAAGACCGATCGCAATGAGAAATTATTGTTTGAAGATGCCATTTTCAATCTACAATAATAAAATTTATCAAGATTTAATGAGGTCTTATTAATCCCACAAACTGAATTAATATCCTTTTAAATAATTCGTGTTAGTGATTTAATGTGGGCCAAGATCCACTTTTCACAACAACTTATTAGTCAAGCTGAGCTTGTACACCTAACAAGTTAAGTTACTTAGGTAGGAAAACTCCAATCATGTCTCGTACATGACTCTTGGATCAAATGGGCTAACATCTTAAGATTTTATAGCATAAACCAATTTATTAGTTGCCTAGGTCCGGGCATCCCTTTCCATGTTAAGTCCAACCTACATTCACAACCCATGCCTCACAAAGATAATTGGGCGCATCTAGGACTCCTAGTCTACGTGATCGATGATCGATGCCTTGACATGTTTCAAATTAGGAAGGCAACTTTGTGACTTACTATTTTAGGGATTTATTTTATTACGACTTACATGGCATATGCTTTGTCATCCATTCATAGCATGCATATATATATATAATTGCATAAAGTAAAGCATGACAAACATGGGCCCAAAAACCTACAACTAAGATTCTATACTATTACATAAGAATCTTTGAGTTGGGCTCCTCCACTCCAGTGGGCTTCGTCTTGATTTACAAAGTCTTCAAGTAAATTCGATTTTAAGAAATAAATGAAACTTTTACAATAAAACATAATGGCTCACAGGCCATATTTAACTACAAAAACCCAGGGCCCATGAATGCACCATGCATATCCATTCATCACACAAAATAAGCAAATAAATATACATAACATTCATGGATCAAACAAAGTCCAATTTTAATTAATTTAGCCAAGCCCATTAATGGAAATTGTGTACTTGAACCTTTAAGAGAAGATCCCATGATAGGCTTGGGACAAAGCCCAATGGACTAAATCATCTTATTGAATAAGTTCTCTTAAGAGCCCAAAATGCAAACTAGTTAGATTTGTGCCATAAATCAACTCTAGTATAATTTCCAATTTTGCCATTTTTATTTTTATGTCATACAGCCCATAAACATTAAAAATACATATAATATGTACCAACATGAATTAAAACATAAAATCATGAAGAACATATATATATTACACGGCATTCATACAAAAACAAACAAACAACAATGAAACTAGTTGTTTAATGCTCATATAATGCCACAAAAATGCACAAATACTTAAAACAATTTTATGAGTCATTTAATAAATTAAATAAGGTCATAAATATTTATTTAATATTCTGTACTAATCTGATCTAAATGTGTTTTTACCATGTTAATCAAAACAAAACAAACAATGTTGATTAAACATGTAACAAACACAAACTAGTCATAGTTTTAAGTGATATTAAAATTAATCAATTAAATTGTCATGGACCAGAATTAAAACCAAATTTAAAATATGTCCAGACCTGATATTTAATCTTTAAAAATCACTTAAAAACATGCCAAAATTTTTTTTACATTTAATTTTGAAAACTAGTTGTTAAATACACACTTAACATGCCAACTAGCATCTAGTTTCAAGATTAACATGTACCATCAGGTATTAACAATTAAATCCGACCATTAATAGCTTTAAGAACATCTTAGGATAGTATATAACTATGTCATATTAATTATAATACCTATCTAATCATTTAAAATCATTTTTACACTAAAACAATGCAAAAAAAAAACACAAAACAGAAAATTTCAGCATTGCATGTTTTTAAATGAACAATTTTTGATTAATTATTTCATGCATATAAAGCACCAAAATAAGAATTTTTAGGCTTTGATACCACTGATGGAATATGACATGGCATTTATATGATGACCATGCAGCAGAAAAATAATAAAATCGATCATACAAGCCACTCAATCCATAAACTAGAATCAAAAACATGCAAATTTAGGGTTTTAAAACTTACAACTTTAGATGCACTTCAAGATTTGATTTGATGATGAAAAGCAACCAAGAATAATTTGTTTGCCTTAGATATTCACCACCAATGCCAAAGGAACAGCCTTTATGCCACTCCTCTCTATGTTCACACACACAATTGCAATGACGACTTAAAATCGAGATTGCTAGCTCTCAATTTAAATATTGTGTAATGGCAAAGGATTGAAGCTACAAGATTTGATCTTGCACTTCTTTTAGGTTTCTATTACTACCCAAGAACACAAGAGAACAAGGAACAATCCTTTTCTCCTTGTGAATTCAGCCAAAAAAAAATTTTGTGAGAGAGAGAACAAGTTCACGCCTTAGGGTTTTTTATTTCTTCTTATTCAATATATATCACTTATTTTCTTAAGTGATAATGCCGAGATCCTCATCCATTTAGGTAGTGAATTCATTCTTAATCACTTCCTTAAAATAAGTAATATATATTGACTCAAACTCTTTTGAATTAATTTGAAATAAATGTAAGACATTTAATCAAGATAAATCACTTAATTTGAGAAATGTACATGTGCTGAAATTCCCTTGATTTTTATCTTGGAATTTCGGTCACCTCATCTCTTATTTAAGAGATTTAATTTGATTTAAATTCTTTTAGGCTTTAATACTCAATTAATTAAATTAATACAAGATAATTAATTAATTGAAACTTGTGGGCCAAATCTCTCTCTCTAATGGACCAAGGTCCATTTAGCAATTATAATACCCATTACATACATTAATTTGACTTTAATTAAAAGCCCAAATTAAGGCCCAATACTTTATTTTAAGCCCAATGCTTTATGTGCGACCATATAGGTCCATTTAATGTTGGCAATGAATTAATGAATTAATTTAAAGGCTATATATATTCTCTAGCAAGATATATAGCATGCCAAATTAAATGAAAATGCAAATGGCATTTAGTGACCTAATGTAATTTTGCATAGTCCCTTACCCATAAATATCAGAATTAATATAAGGCCTGAAACTAGTCATCCTTATATATATTAATTCCTTTCTTGATATTCCAATGACACTGAACTCTCAGATAAATAATGATTACTCATTATTTCATCTCGGTATGGCCATACACTTCTCAGTTCACTGATCAAGTGGCCAATGATATTTTCTCTCTTATAGAGAGGGGTAATCCCTTCACTTCTCTCATGCTCTCTAACATGAATCAATATATACCCAAGCATACCCATACAAGTCACTCTGTTACGAGCACGTTAGGTGTATGTCAAAGTACACACTAATTTATAAAGAGTTTCATAGAGATTTTAGGTCTAAGAACTCTAATGCAAAACTTACATATGAGAAACACTTATGACTTATACCATGTAGTGTTCTCATGAATGGATCGAATCCAGATACCATGTTCTCCGTAAGACAAAACTCAACTTATCAGAGAGAGCATACTAGTCTTAATTCATTGTTATTCCCATAACAATGACTGACTAGGGATATTTAGAATGAAGTCTCTATTGTTTTAAGGTCTTACAACCATGTGCCTCACACATGATAACTTAAACTGAAACAACATTCTTGGATGGTTCTATCAATTGATATGCACAGGAATACAATGGATAAAATAAATGCCTCATTTATTAACTAAAGTGTTTTATTACAATGTATTGGGGTTATAACTTACACTAACAACGGGTGCCTATAAGGATTATTGCAGTTGCCATAGTTTGGCTTGAATATGTTTGAAGTATAGTTGATCCTGTTTGGATCAAGAACAACCTTATTTGGGTTGTTAGCCAACCATCTGGGTTTGCTTTACCGGTCTATAGTATAGTTGGCCTATTTGGGTCTATCAATTTTATATCTTCAGATATCCACCATTTTGATACCTTCGGATATCCACCGTTCCTGTTATCTACCTTTAAAACTTAAGCAAGCTATCTAATATGATTACAGTAATTAAACTAATAGCACAAATGCTCCTATATCATCATTTAAGTAATGTGAATCATTTTAATCATAGTTATGGCTGAAATTATTGTATATGGAATACATGATACATATATGAGGCTACATTATAAAGATGAGTACTTGGCATTTTAGAATCACATAGTTTTAGTAGACCAAGAAGTCATGCATATGAACTTGCTTGATATTGATACTTTATCAATGATTTACATGATGAATACATGATCTTTATAGTCGAATGCTTCTTATATGATTATATGTGTGTGTGTGTGTTACCTTTAAAAACATAAATGTATAGCATATGGAAAAAGTATGACTTGGAGTGAAAGAGTATTTGGTTATTGTATGAATAAAAATCCTTAAGATGGTTTTAAAGTGTTTCTTATACCTAGGAATGAATGATATATGAAATGTTATGTGATGTTTTACAAAAGTATATCGGTTGATGTATAACATCATAACTACATATTACTTGTTAAATATTGTGTAATTGATATGAGTGGTATGTATGATTTATTACATGATAATATAAATAAGTTATGGACTCAAAACATGTGAATTTGATTTATGTGGAGATAAAAGTGAAAGGGTAGTATTGTAATGCTTTAAAAAGTTTGTATAGTACTCAAGGTAAAGATATGATAGCTTAATAATAATAATAATAATAATAATAATAATAAGTATTCAAATGGATGAAATATATCTTATCTATGAAATATGTTATATATATGTTTAAGAAATGGAAATTAATTGAATTTGTTATATATTTAAAGAGGTAGTTTATTAACTTAAAGTCTTATGATTATAAAATGGCTTTTATGAATGTGGATTGATATTGCCATATCTTAAAAATAGTTAAAGGATATGGATATGTGTGAGAGTAAATAAGTGGTAAATAAATGGCATAATTAAAGAGTGTTTGGCAATTGATATTGTTTCATAAGTAAGAAAGACTTGTATGTCAAGATGATTAGACAAGAATAAGATAAAGGGATTAAGAAAGTAAATTTGATGTATAAGATTTTCGGGATCAGATGAATATTGTTATAAGAATGAAATGAATATGTAATGGAATATCAATAAGTACCTAATATTGGTTAAAAGTATAAATAAAAGATAATATAGTCCCTAAAGATCTTTGTAAATATGGTTTAAATGATTAGTTATATGCTTAAAGTTATGCTTATATGTGATTTCATTTTTGACGACCTTTGTAATAGATCATCCACGTGTCTTACATTTTCCCACTAAGCATTATAGCTTAGCATGGGTGTTTTATCTATGCAGGTTCCATGGACAAGACTTTTGCACAAGTACATTCTCTGTATTAGGAAAGGTCAAAACAAGACTGATAAGAGTTGATGTAGGGATATTTTGTGTTAATGCTATTAGGCATATAAGGATGTATGTAATATGTGTATATTGAATTATAACCTACTCATGATATGACTAAGCAAGTATATGTATGCACGTAGAACCTAAAGTAATACATACATAACATGGTATGCATGATGCTAAATATGAGATATAGCATACGAATAGTTATAGTAATATCCATATGAATATATGATATAGCATGACATAAGTAATGGTAACATAATGACCATATGAATAATAATATATAGGTATGTTAGTAATGAAAAGAATGATCAATATGACTAATTGGATATAGTTAATAGGGTATTTTCATAGAGGGTGTTACGGAATGATACTCATGGTTATTATAAATATTTTTACTCCTTTGGTAATATTCTTACAAATTTCAACTTGAAATTTAATTATTTCAGTAAATGTTAAATTTCTTCCAATTTCTCTACAGGATAGATGGTATTGATTAATCCGAAATGATATAACTTTTGTACCATCCTTGGATTAGCTCATTTCATAATTATTGCTTTATTATAGATCCTATTTTTATTATAAGTCCCATTTATTAGGATAAATATTGCAGAGCTTTTACGAAATCTCCTTCCCATTGCTTCTTTTGTGCTAATTTGTTGAGCTTAAATCTTTCATCATCATTACATAGTTTTGTAAATAAGGATATGTCATGTGGAGTTATTAATTTAGAATTAAAATTTTCCATGGATGTAAATGGCTTAGAACATCTAGAGCTAGATTTCTTTCGACAGCTAACCACCTAAACGTAGCTTATAGATACCTAATTTATCTCATTATCCAATTCTAGAGAGCAAGATATAAATTTCTGTAAATTTTCAAATTGTTATTTAGATTTTTTTCAACATATTTGGATTTGAGATATAGATATTTTGATAGATTCCATTACTTCCTTATTTTAAAGTAAGCTTAGATATTTTTTGTACTTTTTTCCATAGTATTCCTATAAGAATTTTGTTAGAATAAATATTTTATATTATCATTTTTAGGTCTACTTAATAAATTGGCCAATATATTTTATTTTCTAGGAATATATTGTATGTTAAAGTTAAAATTAGCAAAATATTCTTGCCAACTCATTTTTCTTCTTTATGCTAATTTTTTATTATAATTTTTTGTAATAAAAAATTTTACTTGGGTATTATCTGTTTTCATTATGAATTGCTTGGGTAGTAGAACTAATTCAAAATTTTCTATAACATATTTTACAACTAATAATTATTTTCATTACTATGATAATTCTTTTCTGTATTAGTAAATGTTCTTGAAGAATATCCATATATCTTTTTTCTATCTTTACTTTTTAAAATTACTCCCTAATAGTCATCTAATGCATATGTTTCTAATCTAAGTTCTTCGTTTTTTACTAGTCGGGGTAGCTTTGGTAAATTCTGACAATATTCTTTTATTTCCTTTACTACTTAATTTAATGCCTTTATCTATCCAATTCCAAAGATTATTTCCTTTCAACTTGTCTTGAGAGATTATTTCCTTTCAACTTGTCTTAAAGTACTTTTCTCTTTTTTATGCACTTATAAATAAAATCGCTAGCATATGTTACATGTATAAAAAAAATATTGTACCATTTTTCTACTATATATGGTTGTAGTTTTATTTTCCCTTTTGTTATTGCAAATCCTAAAAATTCTACTTTTCTTTTTGCAATATTTGCTTTCTATTTAGATAATATTATTCCAAACTTAAAACATATCAATAGGAATTGCTTGACATGATTAAAATATTCTTTTAAGTTTTCACTAAAAATTATTGCATCATCAATATAAAATAAAAAAATGCCTTAAATTTTTCAATATATTATCCATTTTTCTTTGAAATATTTGAGGAGCATTACATAATCCAAATGGCATAACTAATCTTTCGTAATATCCTCTGGGTGTGCTAAATGTTGTATACTTTATGCTATCTAGATGCATTTTAACCTGCAAAAATCCTGATTAAAAATCAAATTTAGAATTCCAAGTTTTTACTTTTATACTATTTGTGAGGATTTCTTTATGTGATATTAGATATTCGTCAAATTTTATTAATTTATTTAATTTTTTTTATAGTTTATAACCATTTTAGCTTGGGGTGAGCAAACTTTGGTTAAAATTGAAAAACTGAACCAAATCGGCTGATTTTTTTAATTTGGTTCAATTTTTTGATTTTTCGATTTGATTTTGATTTGTATTTTTAAGAATATTTTGTTAGTTCTATTCGATTCGAATTTTAAAGAAAAAAACGTATAAAATTTGAACCGACAAAACTTTACTTTATACTACGTCATTTTGATGTTTTGCATTTAAACCATGTATATCAGTAAGCATGTTTCACTTCAGTAGATAAGTCTTTCATCTTTCATTTTTTCCCTAACCCATTTTTTTGCACATCACCGCCGCTGCCTCGCCCCCCATCTTTTGATCATCAAAGCAGCAGTTCGCCGGCCCTGGTAAGTTTCTTCTTCTACATTTTGGTTGAGTTCTATAACTTAAATAACCTCCATCAGTGAATTCAAATAGTCCCTCAACAAACCACCATCTGAATTATCTTGTCCTAGAAGCCGCTCAATTATTTTGATCAATGTCATTACTGATAAGAGGAAATAGACAAGCATTTAGCCATATGAACTCTGATGCTAGTTTACAAAGAAAACCTTTTAGGGCCAAGACTAACAAAATTTTATGTGATTGTCAAGAACTATTATAGATCTGCAACATGATTGAAAACCCTCAACTTCAGTATTGAACAAAAATAAAAACAACTAGAACATCAACTTGCTGTAAAAGCAAATTAATGAACACAAATTCCAGAGCAACAGTTCGCCGGCCCTGGTAAGTTTCTTCTTCTACCTTTTGGTTGAGTTCTATGACTTAAATAACCTATTTTTTCTTGTTGAGTCTCTTATCATGAAAGTTTGACCTGCCATGCCAATGGCTTTTCTTTTATGAGTATAAAGTTTTTTATCACTAAATTTACACATCTTTTAACCCTCAATCTTTGATGGCAATAGGGCCCTATACTTTGTGAATCACTAATTTTTTTCCTTTCTCGAATGTATACTAGCTCTTGCTACTGGTGTTTCCTATTGGCCTGTGTAATTATTTTGCCATTGGAATGACAATTCTATGCTATGTTTAATGGTACTTAATTTCATGCCAATATGAAGATTGCCTTTTTTTCATTTTTTCAAACTAGCTATTAGATTATATTTTAATTATGATCCATGTTAGATTATAAATAAATTGCTTCCTCAATAAAAATAACCTGCATTTTCTATTTGTTTAATAGAAAAATAACATGCATGCTCGGTTATAATATCAAATATTACTTAAAATTATTTCTACTATTGTATCCAATTAAGATATTATATAAATTATTTCTTTTTCCTAATCATTCTTTAGTTATGGAAGTCATCAAACATCTTATCTTCTCTCCCGATCTTTTGCCTTCTTTTCATTTTGCAGGACCTTTGCTCCCCTTATTTGTACTCTGCATCACCAAACCTCAAGAATCATCATTCTGTATTTTGTAGGTACTCATTCTTTCTCCTTTTTCCCAATGCAATTCGTTTATGTATAAATTTATATTTTAGTTTAAATGTAGTAATAACATCTACTTACAACTGGAATTTAATACCTTAGCTTCCAATAGTTTTTATATACTATAAATATATGAGTTATGGCAAAATATATAAATTAATTGTAGGAATAGTTGATATTTTAGCTTAACTTAGTAGATTTTCTTTACAAGCTGTATTTTTATTATATAATGGTTTTTGGAAGCCTAAATAAGCTGAAAGTAAGAGTCTATCAACCAACAAAATAGGATATGATACAATTTAGAGTGCAGCATTATCTTTTCTTGAATTGTCTAATAAATTTAAAGCATACAAGTGGTCATTTTTTGAAAGCATTCAGCAGCTTTGTATCTTTCTCATAGCTTTAGCTTTGCTTACCTCTTTCTCTTTTTGAGAAAGAAAAATAGAGATTTTTAAGGCAACTTTCTTCACATATTTTTTGATTTCGAGTCATCCAAAAACACTATAATGATTGGAGACTGCATCATTTTCATTTCTTCAAAAAGCTCCTAGTTTGCTTCCATTTTTTTAATTCAAAAATCACAAAAGCAAGAGGCCAAAATACAATAAGGTTAAGGATGAATTTAATCCTAAGCCAATAGATTTTCTATACCCCAATCATTATGGTAAATTCTACTTACTGCAAAAAATGTATAAATGTAGAAGGTTCTTTTGAAATTTGTTATTTTTACATGTTAATTATGCCTATAACTATTTGGGAGTCAAAGAATTTTGATATGGGTTCACAAGTTTGAAAATCCAACAGAGGTCTGGAGAAGTTATTACAATTTTTGTAGTCCTTTGGAGTCCAGATCCAAAGTATAAAAATGTCTTCTATTTCAATTTAACAGTTTTGATGGCTACACAATTAGAAAATGTTTGAGCCAGTCTTGCTGCAGCCTATCAACCCTATTTTGTGAAATCTTTTCATTTTATTTTAGCTAGTCTTGTTATCAAAATGTTTCATAACTCTTTGATGTTCTATCATTGGAGTTGAGTGTGTAATTTTAGGGCTTCAAATTTAAATATGTTATTGGGTCCATCTTTTATGGCTCAAAAGCATCGTTATCTGACAAGCTAAGTTCAAGAAGTGTACAACTTAGGTAGTCAATGTTGATTCAGTTTTCTTATCAAATTTGGCATTGCTTTTTCTTATTTATTTTCCCCAACAAGCAGAAGCACATTTTTAATTTCATATGGAATTCTAATTACAATTTGCTTACTAATCCCTGCAACATCTGTATTCTAAGTTACAAATTACATGAGTATAATTATCAATTATTAATATATTTTTAGGTTATAATTTGTGATTTTAACGATTGAACTTGAGCTCGGTGGAATGAAGACATTTATTTAACAGTTTTTGTGGTATTATTCGGTATGTATTTTGAAATTATATCTTTAATTTTGGACTTATATTTCGTATGTTTTGGATGTATTTGGATTTTCTTATTTTATGGATGTTATTTGGATGTTCTTATTTTAGTATATTATAATTTGTAATTTTATATAATTTTTATCTATAATTTTTATTTTTTTAAATAGATTTAATTTTTTAATTTTTTCGGTTAATCGAACTAAATCGATCTAAAAAATTGATTTGGTTATTTATATACTTCGTTTTGGTTCGGTTTGATAAAATCCTTCAAACTTCAATTCAATTATTTTGGTTTAGTTCGGTTATTGAATCGAATCGACCATTGCACATGGCTAATTTTAGCTTTATTTCTCTTAATTTCAGCTTGATTTCTAACTATGAATGTTGGACTGCTATAAGGACTATTACTTTCTCTAATTAAATTTTTCTCCAATAATTCTTTTATTTGAATTTCAAATTCCTCTTCTTCTTTTTTACTATACCACATTTTTTTGCTTCTAATAGGTTTATCATGTGTCAATTTTATTTCCACATAAATTTTATTTTTCTCTCATTTTATAGGGTTTTCATATACATTGTTCTAATAAGTATTTTATTTCTTTTCGAATTTCTACTTTTTCTTTTTTCATTTTCCGTTATGCATGCTTTTACCGATTCTTTTTGTATATTATTCTCACCATGGTTTGCTGCGTAAGGAACTAATGGAGATGATTTCAATTTATAGGCTTGTTCTAATCTTAGGCAAATTATTTGATGCTTACATGGAGTTGTAAACTTTATATATTAATTTCATATACTTATTGGGTAATAATTTGTTAAACAATAATTTCCTAATAGAATATCGCTTCCATGATTTTTAGATTGATATATCCTAGATATTTATAATATATATGCACGTATATGGATTTTTACATTTTCTATAATAATAATATATTTAGTTATTTTTCCTGATATATCTATTTCTAATCTATAGTCATTAGTTTACTTCCATAATTTTTCTAGAAATATATATGGTTGTGCAAAGCTAATAGCAGGTCCTATATCAAAAAATGCATAATAAGATGTATGATATTCCTTGTATATTGTTTCTAAATTTATATAAATACTTAATGGACTAGTCTTTAATTCTTTTAACTTTATATTGACTCCATTATATGTAAGAATAATATATTCATCTATAAAATTATATGATGCTATATATTCTAAGAAATCTAATCCCAATATTGGTATTTGAGTAAATGTTATTGTATCCATATTTATTTCCATTGATAGAACTACTATTTCTCCACTTATAACTGTTAATGCTAAGTTGATTTTTACATATTTAGTTATCGTATGTTTATACCCTGAATAATTTAGAAATTCAGAATTTTCTAATAAATTATATTTTTTAAATGTAGATATTAAACTTTTATTTATATGACCTTTTACTACTCCTATGTCTATTAATGTTTTTGATATCCTCCATTCTCCTATATCTAATTTTATTTTTATATAGTATTATGTTGCTTTTAAAGAAGATCTTAAACCTATATTTCTTCTAAATTGTGAATATATTATTCTTTGTTCATTTATTAATATTGGTTCATTTCTAAATCAAGGCATAGGTGTTTTGCTAGACGATTCCACCTACAATTTTATATTATCTTTCTCGACTTTTTTCTGATAACTTGTAGCAAATGAATATATTGTTTTATATGTTGCAAAAACTATTTTAGATCCACTAGCCATTAATATTCTGTGTAGCTTATGATATAAATTCAAAACTTTTTCTATATTTTTATCTTGCAGACTTACTGAAAAGTCTGGTATCAATGTAAATTTTTATTTTTTATATACCAAATTTCCTAATACTGCTCCTAAAAGAGCATCAATCAGATCATTTATTATTCTATTATCCATACAAAATAATTATATTAGATTATCTATTTCTTGTCTAAAATGTGCTTTTATTATAATTTAAATTGCTCCCAAATATAGATTTTTGAATCTATTTTTATCTAGTAATTTTACTAATTTCTTATTAATTTTGCCTTTATTTATTAAAGATATTATTGTATTTCCTTTTGTATGATACATATCAATTGCTAACTCATAGTGTTTAGTTATATATGTTGTCTTATAAAATCTATTAAACCATTATTTTTTAAATATATCTTCTATTCTTATATTTAGTCTATGATCATTTAATTAAATTTTTCTTCATCAAATGATTTATTATAGCTAAATATATTATCGTTATCTATTATCTCTTGTTTTTTGTTATCTAAACTTATTCTTCTTCACTTTTTGCCTTTATTTTAAAGCTTAATTCTTCAAAACTATACTGAGATTCTATTTCATATATGCATTTATTTTTTTATATATCACTATATTCTATAGGATCATAATTTTATTCTAATAATTCTTCATAAATTCTATATGCCTAATGATTTTCTCATTTTTTTTGGACATTCATTAGCATAATAACCTCTTTTTTTACATATTCAACAAGTAAATTATTTAGAATTTTTCTTGCTAAATCTTTTGTTTTATATAAAAAATTGTTCCTTTATTATACTTATTTTTCTTAAAAGGTTTTATTTTTTATTTATAGTATTTCTTATTTTTTGGTTCATATTATTTTTTATTTGACCTTTTATATCTTTCATTATTGCTATAACATCCCTATTTTGTTGGCTCGGAAATTACTGAACAACATAATCCACTTTTAATTGTTCTTCTTATTTTTTTGATTTCATATGCTTGATTGCATATTTCATTTATTCTTCTTTTTACATATCCTTAATAAGTTCCTTAAATTCCATTCAATATCAGGATTATTCTGTATTTCTTTATATATGTGATTGTGGAAGTATTCCAGTTTTGGCAATATTATAATAGTATTTATTAAATTAACAAGTATATTCTGGTAAATAACATATATTATGTATGGTTAAATTTTGTATTTTCTATAAAAATTCTTGTCCTAATTTATTTAAGGTTTCTTAAGTAATAAAAATTCTTGTCCTAATTTATTTCCTAAAAATTCTGATTTTCTTGCTATTTTGAATCTATATATATTTCTTTTATGGTGTTATTTGTTGAAAAAGCACTTAATATTCATTCATTAGTATATCTATTTTTTTTACTTTTGAGGAATTGAAGTCCGCCATAATTCTACGTTTCTTTTTAATGTGTTAAGTAAAAAATTATATGCTTTTTTTAAATTATATCCATTTGTTAATATTGCTAAATTATTCATTTTTGTCCATTCATCTATAGTTTTTTGTATGTCTTCCACACAATCTAAATTTAACCATAGTCCATTAGAATATACAGGTTTTGTATTTGATTTCTTTATAAATTTTGATTCATTATTTATTATTCGTTCTCTATATGATTTTCTTTTATATTTATCATATTCTCGTCCATTTATATTTCCCTTTATCATTTCTTCTTTTTTTCTAAATTTAATGTTCCAAATATTTTTTCTATTTCTATTTTTACTTGTGTAAATGTTGGGTTAACATTCATCTTTAGATTTTCCATTCTTTGAGTTAATTTTAATATTTTATCTTCATCTATTTCATTTTTTCATATAATTTTAATTTTTTCCTAATGTTAACATATGAGTTTTTATTGTTAATCCTTCTTGTACTGGTTCCTTCATTTTTTTTCTTTATCTTTTTCTATTATTTACTCTGGTTTTTAATTCACTTACTTCTTTTTTTAATTTATTTTAACATGTTAAATATTTTATGAAATTTATCATTTATGTTTCATTTTTAGGTTGCATGAATGTGTTAGTTGGTAATCTTAAACTTCCACTGCTGTAGTTATCTTGTCCATTTAAAGTATTGGTAAAATTATATGGATTAGTATTCATATTTATTAAATTTTGATTTAGAATTTTTCAATTGTTATGTATTTGATTAAATTATTTATCATATGTATATCCTTGTACATTTTTTATTTTTTTTCATATTTAAGACTATTCATTATATCCCATTTTATAAGCCATAAATTTAATTAATTTTTCTATCCTTTCTAATTTATTTAACAGCTTACTTTCTAAGTTTTCTGATTTTAATTCACTAAATATTTTACTAGTTCTAAATGTTCTATATTCTCAATTTGACCTATAGACTTTTCATTTCTTTTGCATTTGAAATTAATTGTATTATTATGTCTTGTATTATTTTTCTATTAGTCATATTTGTGTTTTTTATATTTTCTAATTGTCTTATTAACTCTATATTTTTCTTGGTTAATTTTTTTCAACATAATTGTTTCCTTATTATTGTTATTCTAACATGTTATGTTTCCTTATTATTGTTATTCTAACATGTTTGACCGAATATGGACTAAATTGAAAATTGTTTATTGTTTTAGGTACTAAAATATATTATAGATATAGTTTTATTTTCGGTTGGTGGTATTTTACTTCTTTTCTTATGCTTTAGGGGTATTTTTCTTTTTTTTCTCTTTACTTTAAGGGTAAAATTTTTCAAAATTTAAAATTTAGAGTTATTTTTACTCCCTTTTGAATATTTTGAGAGTATTTTTTCTATATATCCCAACTTTTTTTAATTGAGGTTTTTACAAAATAAGATGCAGGACGGGTTGGTATTTAATCTTTTTCTATGATAGGACGTCGGGCCAGCAAAGTTGAGAAAGTCTACTTCCAATTATTTTGAATTTTTCTTTTGGATTTTTTTTTAACACTTTGACCTTTGATGATATTATAGCACAAACAACCTTATTATTTTAGTATTGCAAATAAGATATTTTTTTAAATAATATATTTTTAAAAAAATTATAAACAAATTGAGGTGGCTTGAAAATAATTTTAAAAAATCGGGTGTTTTTCAAAGCTCTTGTAACACTTCATTAAGGTTTTAGAGAGTTGGATCCATGTAACTGAAAAAATTTTATGCTGAAACCATAACAGTTATGGCTGTTCAAAATTGGCATAACCCAATTAACTCAATCAATCCATATAATCCATAATTTTTATAATTATAATGGGTTATTATAACTCATACAATCCATTTTAATATTTTACAAATATATAGATGGGTTATGGATAATAACAGAACCAATTAACCCAAATTTTTCTACAATCCAACCCAATTTAAATATATAATATTGAATCTTGTCATAGAGATTCAACATTTGGCTTAGGCTTTTGTATCGTTCACTTCATTATTATAAAACCTGAAAAAAAAAACAGTTCCACTTGGAAATTACACAAACAGGAATTTTTTTTAATGAAATTCTTTGATTTTTGTTTTTCCTATTAAAGATAGAAAAATGACGACAAACAAACTTTTATTCAGGGGGTTTGATGAGTCCAGAATTATCAAATAAATGGCTGTCGAGTTTATAAATATATAGGTACTGTGTTTCCAAACACGTTTTTCGGTTTCTTGAGACAGGCCAGGGCTCAATAAGGAAGCCCATGAACATCTTTGTTCTTTTCAGATGCAGTAAATATTATTGGATTTGTGCTATTGGTAGGCCTTCCATAAACAAAAAAAATGAATCTTAGTTAAATTACTTTCTCATTAATAGTTCTTTTCATTTTTTAATTTTCAGAAATAAAAAAATTGGATCTCTTTCTTTTCTAAGAATAAAATATTTTCAGAAATATTCCATTATCTCTAAACTGATATTCAAACAATCAAATTAGATCACAAATAAATTATCCGTCATTCACACAGTTCAATAGATATTTTAGGCCCTAAAAGTTAAAGAAAATATTTTACGATTGTTAACCTATGTAATGGAATAAATTTTAATATCAATTTTATATTTATTTTTTCTTTTTTATGTATTATAATTAGATCAGTTAATTTCATAGTTTAAGAATTTATATGTAATTTTAAATTTTAGGACAATATTAATTTTTTTATGAAATTTTAATGTAATTTTAAATTTTATAGTATTATGATTTTATATGCATGTGGTATTTATAAAAATAAAATTAATGCTTTATGTTTAAAATTACATAAATATAAATAATTTATAATTAGTATGTTTATAATATAATATAAAAAAATTAATATAACCCACATAATCCCGCATAAACCAACCAAACTAATATAAAAAATTTAAATCATGATTCAGCTGGTTTGAGTTGGGTTCAACCGATCTAATAATTTAGATGGGTTGGAGGAAAAATCAGTTATAATCCACCCAACCCACATTTGAACACCCCTAATAATAGTTTGTTGTGTTTTCAATATTAGTGTGTCTAACTGCTGCAATTTCAGACTCTAACACTTACACTGAAAGCAATTTCAAACAAAATAAAAATAAATATTTTATAAATTTTGATTTTTTAATTCAAATTAAATTTATCCTAATTTTAATATTAATTTAATTTAATAAATTTTAATATTTCTAACTTTCTAATATTTTATTTTTAATTTTTTAATTTAAAATTTAGTAAATTAAGTAAGTCATCTTAAGATTTTAAGGTAAAAATTACTTAAAAAAATTTGCGGACCAATGAAAGAAATATTCTCATACAATTAAATTTTTAAAGTAAAAAACTTGAATTTTACATTATTAGTGAAGTGATTATATATTATTCAAGTGAAGGGGTACATTCTAAGATATTGAAAGAAAGGAAGAGAAGCAATTAGGCGAACTGTTATTGGATTATTGGATTTTGATTTTGATTAGTTTAATTGAATTTTCGAATTATACAAAATTAGTTATTAGTAGAAAAATATAGTATTATATTGATTTTATAGTGAAATTTAATTATTTTATTTCATCAAAATCAATTTTCACACTTTCGGCTTCTTCGTTTTCCTGGTCCAATTGCTCAGTTTTATTCAATTTTAATAACATTTGGTCATTACGCTAATAGGTCTGTTCTTCTCGATCTCATATTTACCTGTATTGGACCAATTACTTGCAGAGTAAGAAAACAATCACTTATCCACCAAGAAATTCAATTTCTCATAGATAGGGAATAAGAATTGCATGTTGTCAAATTAAAATAAAAGGTTGAACATATTATTTGATGAATAGTCGTTTATCAAGTAAAATTTGTATAATAACCAAAGATATGACAGATTGTTCTTCTACAATTAAAGTCAATAATAAATTTAAAAAATAAATTTATTTTTATTTAATTAAATTTTAGAAATATTTATAACTCTTAATTATATAAGAATATTTCTTTTTTGTAATTTTTACTTTAAAATCTAAAAATCACTTAATTTATTAAATTTTAAGTTAAAACATTAAAGAAATATAAAAAAGTTAGAAATGTTAGAATTTATTAAATTACATTAATATTACAATTAGGATAAATTTAATTCAATTTCAAAAAAATGAAATTTATAATATATTTATTATTATTTTGCAAGAAAAATCACAACATTCTGTTGTGATTTCAGTGCAAGTGTTAGAGTCTGAAGCCACAACAAACTGCTACAGTTTTAGACCGATACATACATTAAAATTACAGTAGGTTGTTGCGATTTCAATGAAAAATTTTCCTCCATGTGGATCCCACTCTCTAAAACAGCAATGAAGTTTTGCGGTTTTGAAAAATAACTCATTTTTCTAAATAGTTTTCAAGTCACCTCACTTTTCTAATTTAAAAAAAAAAACAGTATTTAAAAAAATATCCCATTTAAAATAGCAAGTACATATTAATAATTATTATTAAAATTTAGAAAGTAAATAATAATGAAGCCATGAACCTTTTTTTAGGGGCACAACATATCAATATCTCTATATTTGAATTTATTTGATTATCTAAACAATTCAACTTTATATAAATACAAGAACTTTTCAATTCCGTTACTTTGTGAGATAATTTATCAATAATGCAAGTGAAGTATTATTTGAAGAAATAAAGCTCAGCAGAGGCTTATGAAACTGCCCAAACCCATTTTTTCTTGTTGTACACATAGAATAGAGTTTTGTAGTAGTGTACGGCTTTCACATTCTATCGGCAGTTCTTGTTGGGAGCAGTTATTTTTTTCTTTTATATAAACACCTGTGTTGAAACTAGGTTCTAAGTTATTTAATGAGAATGGCTTTTTTCTCTTAAATACAAATAACTCGAGGTTCTGAGATTTTCTACTCTTTTATATATCTTCAAAAATAGTTTTGGCAAAAGGAAAACGAAAGGCAAAAGAAGGAAAAGAACATATTCGAAAATTTTAAACAGTTTTGATTGTTTTTGCCATATCTCAAACTAAACACCTTTAAGTTGATTGATTCCAATTCCATAAGAAACTTAAGACCTAGATCTACAATTTTGATACAGAGACCAAAATCTAGTTTTATCTTTAAGGCACTTAAAAATAGGTTTGAATTTTAGTAACCTAAATTTGTTCCCTATTTTGGAACAGTTCTTAATAATTTAGGTATAACTCTTTCTATAAAACTGCTTTTGACGTGAATCCAATTTTTTTGAAAAAATTAGACTTATATTGAAAAAAAATTTACGAAGAATTTATGACCTAAGTTTGTCTATATTGTTCCTGGCAAATTTTCAAAGTCAAGACAACAATTATGTCCCTAAAGGGTCCCTAGGAGCAGTCAACAATGTTTTGGCCATAAGTCCTATTATATATTCTTAATTTGTTGGAAAGTTAAGAAATATGGGAATAATTGTTAATGAAATACCTTATCTCAAAGTGTTGTTTTTAGGGTCAAAAAGATAGATACATTTTTTATTTGGGAGTTTGCATGTGGATCTATCATTCTACTATACCCACTTGGTTTGAGTCACACCCGTGATACCAAGTCATGGCTGTGACTCTCTAAGATGGCTTTAAAAACTCATTTTCCCCATTTCTAAGGGGTTAGACAATTTGGCAGGGGAAAGGAAAGAGAAAAGAGAGAAAAAGAGAGAAAAAAGAAAGAAAATGAAGCAAGAAAGGAAAATAAAAAGAAAAGGTAAGTTTTTAGTTTCTCTTCTTTACTTTTTTTCACTCTTATATTTACTCTCTGAAATTCATTTTTTCAAAAATATTTTCCTATAAAACTATAAAAAGAGAATCTCAAGAGCACTAAAATTCTGTTGTTATTATGAGAAACTTACTGAATGCAATATCTTAAAGCCTTTATACTCCTGATCTAATTTCTAACCATATTAGATCTATACTTTCACTCTTGAATGTTGTAAATTTGATCCTTTTTTGAAAAGTTTACTTGAGATTTAATTAGATCTAGAATATTTATTATACAATAAGACAATATTGGCTCCGTTATATGTTAAAAATGTAATTTTTAACTTGCTTAAGCTAGTTTTTCGGTAAATGTAGTTAAAATCTTTTATTTTTAAGATATTTTAAATATTTATTATTTTATTTTTCTTATTTTTGAGGGTTTTAAACTTCAATTTTGGCAAGGATTTGCACAAAGTGAGCCAAATCAACGTGATTTTGACTCGATAATCAAAAGTTGCATTTGGGTAATTGATCAGTATCTAGTAAGTGTACTAGTTCAAATAGTGATATTGAAAAATATAATTAAAGACTTCAACTATCGAACCCAAGAGAAATGTGTTGTTCTATGTATTTTAGCTTTTAGAGTGATCAATATTGCAGAGAATCCCCAATTTGAAAATGATGAAGAGTTAATTAAACTAAAGACAAAATCTTAAATAACTTAACCTAATAAAACCCAAGTAATTAAATGTAAACTTAAATAATCAACCAAGAGATTTAAACATAACTAGTAAATAAAAGATGATAAATTCAATGATAAAAGAGATTCTGCTAAAAGGCTTTCCACCAAACTTTCTAGTGCATATAACTTAGTTAAACATAATACAAGTGATTATGAAAAACTGGTAATAAATTCAGATAATTTACTCATAATATCTTTCTAAGCATCAAACTCTCTTATCAAAGAAAAATTCAATATTTAGCATAAAAATTCAGTTTATGAACTCCTAAATATCCATTAAACACTTTCTCAAGAGATCTCACTTCAATCTATTCTTAATTTATCTTTTCTTAGCCTTAAATCACTTAAAATTAACACACAATTATCTTATATTCCAGAAAATAACCATGCATCACAGTAGGTGAATTAAACCATGAACATTCATATCCTAGGTCAATATTCAATTTGATTGTCAATCATTATCTCAATACATCAATAATCAAACCAAATATAACTTAAGATAAGGAATTGCTCAGAAATTAAGAATTAATCAACTTGCATTCAATTAAAGATCAAACTAAGTCACTACATAAAGAAATATGAGGGTTCAAGTTCCCTCAACAAAAGCAAAATAAACTACTCACTCATTATCTTAAAACTAAAATTAAAAGAAATACAATACATATAGAACCCTTCAGCTGCCCTTGAAGTCTTCTCAGATTCTTCAACTTGTAGCCTTCAAACCCTAAGTGAAAACTAAGATAAAAACTTAACAAAATTCATCATTCCCAAAAGTCTCCCTTTGTTTGGTGCTTTTATCCTACCAAAAGAAGAAGTTAACTACCTTCATACTTCCTAAATTAGAGTTTCATCGTATTTAGAAGTCTTTAACTCAACAAAGGGTAAAAGAACTCAGGTGATGCCTTATTAAGCTTGGGTGAGGTATTTAAAGCTCAGGACATGTGTTTAAGGCTTGGGTGAGGTGATTTAGAAATTTAAAAGAGAACATTTTAGCTTAGGCAAGGGCTTTATAAACTCGATTGAGGTAATTTAGCACTCTTCTGAGTTCATCCTCTCTGTACTCTATGTACTCCATGAAGCTTTCTTGCCTTTAACTTTTAAAATTACAAAATTACCCCTAAACTTCTCCTTTCTTCAATTAAGTCCTCCCTTTCTTCAATTTATCCCTTAAAACACCAAAACTTGCAATTAAACCTATAAACACATAAATTAACTAATTAATCATGAAATCAACCAAATTAATACTAAATTAACTAATTTAAACATATAAAAACTTATTAAAAATATAGTATAATTCACAATTATTAAATATCCCACACTTAATCTTTGCTCGCCATCGAGCAAATCTAAACAAACCAACTTCGCAAAATAATCAAACTTCAACCAAGAATTATGCAATTCAAAATATGTTTACCAATTAACAAAAGCACTTAATAAAATTCTAACTAGCATAAATTCAAGCAAGACAATATGAGTTAGTTTTCTTTGGTGTGTCAAGATTAGAATTAATGTACAACTAAGTGTACATGTATTTTCACACTTGAACCTCAAGAAATACCATAAGCCTCTCCTTTAGCATCGAAATTCGAAATTCATCTCCATTAAACAACTCAAAACAAACTTAGGCCTTAATTTTGTTATAATGGGGCCAAGGTATTGGTTATCAAAGAATGGATAAAAGATAGACAAAAAAAATAGCCACTCTATGCTTAGAATAGATCAAATTTCTCAAAATTTCTAGTTACTAAACACATACCCCTTTACCATACTTATTTCCTCAATCCTATAAACATTAAGCACATTCAAGAGAGAACAATATCGAAATCCCTCTTAAGTTACTCAATTCCACCGCCTTTGAGAAGCCAAAACTCTCTTTTCCATTGTAAAAACCCCACATTTAAAATTTTTCCATATATGCTGGCATTATTTCAAAATTTTCTTTCTTTTTCTTTTTTTTTTTGCTCATACTAACTTCTTTGTTGGCAATACAGTGATAAAATGGGTGTTTACAAGGTCCATCTTACTTGACTTCATCCATAACCCTTAGAAATAATACCAAAACTATCTTACTACATTCTTTTCAATACCCAATTCCTTTTAATCCATCCAATCCAAGAGTGGCAACTCTTAGAAGGGAAGATAAAAGTTATTTAGGCTATATGGTAATATGAATAGGTATAACAAGAAAAATTAATATGGCCTGCCTTTAGCATACCTTATTAAGCTCAAACTGGCTAGCAAAGGTCAATTATATAAAAAGGTGGAAAAATAGTCTTAAAATGGCTTAAACAAAGAAAATTTGCCTATATTACTTTCTAGCTTGTTTGAGTTGTTTCTATGCTTTGAAGGGTGATGAAGAAGGATCTAGTGTCCTAAAATTTCTTGCTCGACTATTTCAATGCATTGGTTTTTCTTCTGTTTAAAAATTGGTCTTTTATGCTTAAAAAGTAAAAACTAACAAATTTAAGTCAAGTTGAATATTAAACTAGCTAAAATTTCATTAAACAACATGTTTGTTCTAGTGCTAACCAAAAATTCTAACTAAAGCACATTCTAAGTTCAAGTTTAATCCGTTCAATTTTTTTGAATAAAACTAGACAAACTAAGTTTAGTGGAAACTAAGTGATAATTTGAACTAACTACATCTCCAGCATAGCCTAATTAGTGAACAAGTAATCAAACTTAAAAAAATACTATTACTACTAAATAGATTACAATGTCATCTAAAGTTACAATTTAAACAAAAATAAGAAAGTAAAAATAGAAAACTAGAATAAAACAACAACCAAAAATAAAAACAAAAACATAAAATAAAATAAAATAAAAACTTTCATGAAATAAAGGGGAGTTATTGTCTACTTCCTGAACAAAATTGAGCCTAGTTTAAGTACTCTCTACCCTCTAAAAAACTTTGTTGTCTGGTGGTGGTGGGTATCATGCCTAAAAGCTTGAGATGAATTGCTCGAAATTCTTCTTTAACTCATCGATGCATCCTCCATGGTTTTCATCCTTCCTTGTAAACTATTCATGCATGCCTGCTACATATCCAACCGACCATGTACCTGATTTAGGAGAGTAACTATCTGGAAGGAACCAGCTTCTGCAGTTGATGGAGCCTCTTGGTGCTCAAGTGCTTGATGCTTAGGTTGTACCTCATTAACATCAATTTGTTGTGCATCATCCTCTACTTGATTCAAGCATAAATATTAAGCCCTATGTTTCCAGTGTTGACGTGGTTTGTTCCATATAACCTTCATGCATCTGAACATTACATCATCAATATAGTGGATATCACCCTCAAAAGGATCTCTTAGAACTAAATGCTTTACTGCCTTGGCCATGATGATGGTAATTCATCCAATAGAAATATCCTTTATACAACTTGGCTTATTTTACAGGTCCTCTATCTTTCTCACTAGATGGAATGTACCATTGATTTTGATTCCTTCAACCATGCACCACAATAACATTATCTCACCTGAATTTATAGCACCCGGGCCACTAAGACAGTTGTAAACTGTTATGGAAAGAGACCTATGTAGAACACGGAGTATATTATTCTTCAATAAATGAGCTTTAGTTTGGCTGCCATTCCATCTTACTGGGTTGAGAGGATCTCTAACCCATTCCCAATTCTCGCTTGGTGTTGCATTAGGTAGCTCACAAATCACATTTGAAGGAAAGCCCAAATGCTCAGTAAACTTAGGGGAGCTTATTGTATATGTTTTTCTCCCAAGCTTGAAGCTTACAGTGCCAAGATCCTCCTTATCCTTATAGTTGCACTCAAAGGAATAAAAAAAAGTCTTTATCCATTGAAGGGTAAACTTTTGGCATCTTTTGGATGAACTGCTCCCAACAAATGTTTCGAATGAGTAGCATGATTTCATTCCATAAGTTGCCATCAGCAATGTCTAAGAAAAACTTTTCCAAATAAATTGGCTTGACATAAGTGGCATTGTCAAAGTACTTGTACAAGTCATGCTTATCTTCATGCACATAAGCTAGAATTTGCACTCTCGAAGAGCTAGAGGCACCACTATGTATCGCTTTCTTAGGTGTCACTACACATAACGCAATACCAAATGATTAGTATAGAACATAGAAAGTTCAAACATTTAACTAAGGGAAACAATTACAAGTAACACAATTGTAATAATATCTAATACACATTCTTAAGCACCCTAAAACTTTAAATTGAAAAATGAAAGCCTAAACATAATTTTTAGGACCCGAAATGGTAATTTAAATAGGGCATACCCCACATAATGATTGTCCATCTCAAAACAAGCTTTCCAAAGATATATTATAATAAGCAATCGGATAACTGTAGTAAAACTTATGCTAAAAACATTTCGAACCGTAATTAAAACAACACTAATTTATCACTCGGGCATTTTGTTAAACACCTTGTGTGTACAACTTAGCAAGGTTAAAGTATAAGCAATTTCAATTCTAAATTATGCCAATTTAAATTATAATCATTAATTGTAAACACTCAGCAAGCTCAATGAAAATAAAGTGCAAAAGAAACCAAAATTTAAGGTCAAAAGTGAAATTCAACTAACCCAATTAAAGAAGAATAAAATCCACTTGCAAAGCAAAACAAGCAATTTACTACGTTAATTTGAAAAATAATGGAGTAGTAAATATAGAATTACTTGTATTGAAACAAAGAGAGATGAAAATAAATGACTTAAGTTTAGGTTGCTCGGGTGAGTTGTGTTTGAGACCTTGGGCGAGGGAGAGAGTGTTTGCAAATGGGTAAGGGGGATGTGAGTAGGTGGGTTCTAAAGGCCAAAGGCCTCAGGTGAGGGGGTAGGACACCTCGGGAGAGGTGTAGGGTACGGGACAGAGGCAAATATGCCTCGGCTGAGGTGTTTGGCTCGGCATGGAGGTTAAACGAATGGTTTGATGGCCACTGAGGCCTCGGCTAAGGGCAAAAACCCACTTGGCTAAGGGGCTTGAAGCTGGAAAAAGATGCATCAAGGCCTCGGAAGAGGTACAAATCCCTTGGACAAGGTAATTTCAAAAATGAAAACTATAAGGAAGCCTCAAGCGAGTGATACGAAACCCTAAAGTTAAAAATCCTGAAACCCCTTGAACATATACTTTGATGGCAAAGAAAAAATCAGATAAAAATCCTTCTTATTGAACCCCCAAATAACACATGAATGAAAATGCAAGTAATTGGGATAAAGAAAAAGATGGAAATGCCACAATCAAGATAATTGATAATTAATCAAATTCTTCATGCAATAGAAAAGAAAAGAAAGCATCTTCACTATTCTCTCTAAAGAAATTCGACCAAACCAATAAGAGAAAATCTCTAATGTTTAATTTTATCAAATTTTGAAGGTTACAACCCTTAAAGACTTTATAAGGTGGCTAACCCTAAATCACCCTTAAAAGCTAAAACAAACCCTAATAAGGCCTAAACACACATAGGCTGAATTTTCCATGGGCTTTAGAAGACAATTAAACCCAATTATTAAACTTAAAACAAAGCTAAAATAACAAGTCTTATAGGCCGAATATTAAAGTCCAAAATAAAGACTAAAATAAATAACCAAATTAACTAAACTAAGCCCAAACAAGAAGCCCACATGCCTAGCCTTTTTAGAATACAAATTAAGTGAGTCATGTGACTTTTAAATGAAGCACATGACTTGTACAATTAAAGCCCAAAGTTGTATAAGCCCTTGATGGCTTAAATTAGCCTAATTCCTTCACTTGCTTCCAAAAGGCTAAGTATGTTAGAGAGTATGCCCTAGAGCCCATGTAATAGGGATGTTTTTCATATGTATGAAATTTATATTCTTAATAAAAGGCATCATTCATTTATTAATGCTATGTTTGAATACATGAGTTTGTAAATCTTAAATTAATAAATGAAGTGCTAGATATTATAAACACAGTGCAAAGGCAATCATGAAGGTGTTCATGATGTGAGATGTCTATTGCATGCAAATTGTTAATATCTAAATATCCCTAGTCATAGAATTAACAAGATAGGACATTGTTAATTCGGATAGACTAGCACATGTTATGCTTCTTGAATGGTTCAAGCAGTGGTTCTCATAACTGTGATTATGGATGATAATCAAAGCTAACATGTGGATGCTTGTTAGAGGAACAAGTTCATTGGAGACCTACAAAGAGAATCCTCATATGGATATTAAATATATGTCAATGAGGAATCTCTTCATAGCGGTTGTGCAAGTATCTTTAGACTTGAGATCACCAAAGTTATCTTAAGTAGCAAGTGGTATACTTTGACTCCATAACTGATTACTTCCAACTGGGAGTGAACATAGTTAGGAGATTGGGTATATCATGACCTACTTGAAGATAGTTGAGTGATTGACAAAGGATTCACCATCCCAGATTTAACAAGGGAAGTTATCTCGCATGATTCTATAATTGCCTTGTTCAGTGAATCTCTGGCCAGAGTGAAATGCCAAGATGGATGGAGATACATAAGGGGGAATTTTGGGAAGAATGGTTAAATTAATAGAACATACATAATTAGATTTATATGAGTTGACAGAAATCCATACTCATAATCTAATTGAGATAAGAGTGGTGAAAGGAGTAATTGCACGGTAACTATTTCTATGGAAGGGTACAGTCAAACCACATGACTTTCCTGACATTTGGGTAGTCATGATGCCTAGCTAGAGGCCAATCATGACTTGTATAATGATGTATCAAAATATCAATAGAGATTGATAAAATGATTTAAAGGAGTTTAAATCATGTGAGTTTTGAATAGAACTCATAATTACATATTATACTGCCAACATAGACAGGAACCCAATAGGTCACACACATATAGAGAAAAGGGTAAAATGGTAAAATGACAAGGATAATAATATTTGATATTATTATGAAGGTAGAGAAGAGAATATGATAATAATTAATTAAAGAGTTTAATTAATTATGATCAAATAAAATTGTCCGCGGAACTTTTGAGAAATGTTCTGTAAATTGGACCTAAATGAAATAATGTATTTCATGATTAATTATTATTGTCTTATAAGTGTTATAAGACTACTATAAGTGTTATAGGACTGATATAATAATTAATAGGACCATTGGAGGAATTATTAAGGGCCAGAGGAATGAAGAAAGTTGGCGAAAGCCCTCCAAAAGAGGGCAACACGCCAACTCCATACAGAAGGGCTTAGAGGGCTTTTTCTTGGACCAAATTAATTTATATATGTTAAATAAGTGTTATGGAACTCACATATTTAATTTGGTTGGATTTGGAATCCATTTGGGTATTTAAATCCAATTAGATGCACAAAGGGCCTAGTTTGTGGATTTTGTGCATGGTCTTTTATGAAAAGATTTAATTTGGATTTAATTAAGCCCAAATGATTATAATTAATTCCAGAGGCCCAATTAATAATTCTCCAGCAATTTTAAAGAGCCCAATCTCATTAAGGAGTTGGAATTTTAACCTAAAAGGCCAACTAATGAGAATTAGGGTTAAGTGATTAAAACAAAAAGAAAGTCTTTTCTCTTAATCTCTCTCCCTTTTTGCGCCAAGTCCTAAGCTAGCTCTTGGGAATTTCGGCCAGCCCTAGTTGAACACCAATTTGTTGGTTCAATTTACCCCTCTCTAGTGTGGATTACTCATTGGAGGTGTTCGATTTTGGACACTGTGATTTGCGACAACCCGGTGCGAAGTAAAATCAATTGTTCAACAAAAATCAAAGGTGATTTTTCTTATTCTCATATAGTTATATTGTGTATTCATGGCAAGATCAGATCTAATGGTTAAAAAATTTTAAAATTCCGCTCATTTATGTGATGCATGTAACCGTTAAATTCCAACAAAGTATTTTAGTTTGGCCTTCAAGCTTTCCATATCTTTTCTCAAAAGCCTCTTCATGAATTTCTTGAGTAATAAAGTCTTGAACAAAAGATGATATAGTCATCTTTAGCTTTTGAGCACGTCCTCTTGTTATTGGTCCACTAGGAATCTTCAAAGGATCTCTAGTGGTTGATGGCATTATTGATGGATCCGTATCATTCCCTCCTTCCTCAAAAAGATTTATCCTCAAATTTGCATCCACATCAAAATGAGAGGTTAAAAACATTAAAAGTAGTAGAAACACCATACTCACCTGGTAAATCTATCTTGTAAGAATTTTCATTGATGCACTCCAGGCTTGAAATGGACCATCACCACGTGCATCCAACTTGCTTTGCCTTTGGTTTAGAAACTGTTCCTTGCAAAATGCATCCAAACCCAATCTCTAGGAGAAAATACCACTTGTCTCCTTCCTTTATTGGCTATTTCAGCATACTTCTTGTTCTTTTTCTCAATATTAGCTTTTGCTTTCTCATGCAAAGTCTTTACCAATTCTTCCTTCCTAGCACCATCTAAACTTGAAAGCCCATATAAAGGCATTGGATTAATATCAAGCATAGTTGGTGAGTTAAAACCATAAAAAAACTCAAACGGTGAAAAACCAGTAGAAGAATGAATACTTGTATTATAATCAAATTCAATGAAAGGTAAACAATCCTCCCATATTTTGAGATTTTTATCCACTATAGCACGAAGTAAAGTTCCCAAAGTTCTATTCACTACCTATGTTTGACCATCTATCTATGGGTGATAAGTAGTAAAAGACAACAACTTTGTACTCAATTAACCCTATAAAACACGCCAAAAATGTGAAAGAAACTTTGTATCCCTGTCAGAAACAATGGTGCATGGTATACTATGCAAACATACAACTTCATTAAAGAATAGGTCAGCAACATTAACAGCATCATCATATTTATAACAAGCAATAAAGTGAGCCATTTTGCTAAACCTTTCTATCACAACAAAAATGCTATCTCTACCATGTTTAGTTTCAGGTAATCCAAGCACAAAATCCATAGAAATATCAATCCAACGAGAACTAGGTACAGGTAGAGGCATATACAAACCATGGGGTATAATATCCCATCAATATCCCACAATGAGATTCTAATACATGCAAATCACGCATAGATCACTTAGGCAAACAAAGCTTGCTGCCCTTAAATAAAAATCCATCATGCCTATAAAATTTATCAAAAGCTTGATGCTCACATGCTTCATATACATTTCCAAAATCAATATCACTAACATATAGTTCTTTAACATGCTCAAAACCAAGAAACTTAGAACTAAGTGTAGAAATTAAAGCATATCTTCTTGGCATTGCATCATCAACAATGTTATCTTTACCATGATTATATTGACTAACATAAGGAAATTGTTCAATAAATTCAACCCATTTAGCTTGCATTTTGTTCAACTTACCTTGTCCCTACAAGTACTTGAGGGACTCATGATCAGTGTGAATGACAAGCTCCTTGGGAAGGAGATAGTTCTGCCACACGTCCAAAGCTTTCACTAAGGCATATAATTCCTTATCATAGGTTGAATAATTGAGTTGAGCTCCATGAAGATTTTCACTGAAATAGGTAATTGGCTTCTTTTCTTGCATCAAAACCGCACCAATGCCTACACTAAAAGCATCACACTCTATTTCAAATGTTTTATCAAAGTTAGGCAAAGATAGAATAGGAGCAGAACACAACTTCCCTTTCAAAGTATTAAATGCCTTTTGTTGTGCTTTTGAATCCAATTTCTCTGTTGATAATTTCTATAAGTGGTGTAGCAATGGAAGAAAAATCTTGCATAAAATGCCTATAAAAGCTTGCCAAATCATGGAAAATTCTCACATCTGAAGTAGTCTTAAGCGTAAGCCATTCCTTAATTTCCTTCACTTCTCTTTATCCATTTCAGTTCCCTATGCACTCACCACAAAACCAAGAAACATAAGTCTATCTATGCAAAATGTGCATTTCTTAAGCTTAGCATACAACTTTTCAGATCTTAAAGCTTGTAAAACTAAGCTAAATGCTCAATATGCTCTTCATAAGACTTGTTATAAATGAGTATATCATCAAAGTACATAACAACAAACTTTCCTAAATATGCATGCAATACATGGTTCATAAGCCTCATAAAAGTGCTAAGGGCATTAGATAGCCCAAATGGCATAACCATCCACTCATACAAACCATATTTAGTTTTGAAATCTATATTTCACTCATCACCAGGTTTCATTCTAATTTGATGATATCCACTCATTAAATCAATTTTAGTAAAATACACAATACCATATAATTCATCCAACATATCATTTAGCCTAGGAATGAGATCTCTATACTTTACAGTGATTTTGTGACTGCATGGCAATCAACACATATCCTCTATGTTTCATCCTTTTTAGGCACCAAAAGAACAAGCATTGTGCATGGACTCATGCTTTCTCTCACCAATCCTTTCTCCATGAGTTTTTCCACTTGCTTTTGCATCTTCTTAGTTTTCATAAGATTGCTTCTACAGGCTGGTCTATTAGGAATGGTAAATCCTGGCATAAAATCAATTCGATGTTCTATCCACCTTAAAAGTGGTAATCCATCTGGCATCTTATCAGGAAAAACATCAGAATACTCTTGCAATATAGAAACAAAACTAGGAGGCAAAGAATCAAGATTAGGATTAGTGTCAGAAAATAAAACTTCCTTATAGATTACAAGAACAAAAGATTGTCCTAAAGCTAATGCACTTTTGACCTCTCTTATTCTCACATAAAAATTCTATTTTGGCCGCCCTTCTTGTTTGTTTTCACTCACCAATTTATTTGTTTTGTTCCTTTTTTTACCTCTTTTCCCCTTTTACTTTCTTTTCCTTTGTCTCTCACCCTTTAGGCCAAAACCTCTTTCCCTTTTTCTCTTTTGGCCGAAGCCTCTTTCTTATTCTCAAACATTTTCTTTTGATCTTCATTAATCTCTTGAGGAAATAATGGGGCTAAAACAACCTTTTTACCTTCATAAAAAAAAGAAAATTTGTTAGTGTACCCATTATGAATAGCTTATCTATCAAACTACCAAGACCTTCCCAAAAGCAAATGGCCTGCCTGCATAGGTACAACATCACATAATACTTCATCTTTGTACCATCCAATAGAAAATGGCACTCTAATCTGGCATGTCACCTTAACCTCTCTACTATCATTTAGCCATTGCAAACTATAAGGTCTAGGATGCTTCTCACATGCCAAGTTCAACTTCTCAACCATACTCACACTAGCTACATTCGTGCAACTCCCCCCATCAATAATGATTTTGTACACTCTCCCATTAACTAAACACTTAGTGTGAAATATGTTCTCTTTTTGTTCTAGGCTATCTTTTTTAACATTTAAGTTTAAAGCTCTCTTAGCAACTAAAGATCTCCCACTTTCAGCAATTAACAACTCTCCTTCACTATTATAATCACAACAATCTTCTAAAGGAAGCATTTCATTATCACTGTGTTCTGATTCAGAAATAATTTTCCCTTCATCCTTAGCTATTATTACCCTTTTATTAGGACATTCACGTGCTACATGCCCCTTATCCAAACATTTAATTTCTCTACTATGGGTAGGAGTGCTAGAGTTACCATTAGCACCTTTATTTGGAATTTGGGTTGCCTTCACTTCTTTGGAACCCAAATATGCCCCATAGGGTTTAGATACCCTAAAGTCCTTTTTCTCCTCCTTTTTATTCCATTTAGATCCCAAAGTGTTGATTGAGTTGCAAGTGATCTTATTGAAGCTTCTACTCCTCTTTTGCTTTTCAATCTTCATTTCCATGTGCAATGATGTCATGTAATATGTCTACTTTTTAGTGTGTGTTTTCCTTTATTTATGTAACTAAGTATGTAATATTATGTGTATTTTATGTTATTATGTTTAGTTTATGTGTTTATGTGTGTTTTCAGGTTGAAACTGGTGAAGAATGAAGAAATGGTGAAGATTCGAGGATAGAGATCACGAGTTGTGAAGTGGATCACGACTCGAACAGGAATTCACGAGACGAACTGGAGATTCACAAGTGAGGCAGAGAAGAAACATTCACTACTCGACAACAGGCTCACGAGTCATGAAGTAGATCACGACTCGAAAGTAGGCTCACGATTTCAGAAGACCTGAAGGAATTCAAGACTCGTGAGGGTGTTCACGAGTCAGACAAGACACTTGTGCTCCCAAATGTTGTGACTTTTGAATCCGATCTTTCAGCTAAACATCAAGTCTTTTCAGAGCAGTCTTTCATAGTTTCTGAGAGGACATATCTGTAGAGTTAAACTCTATATATATGGGAGAAAAACTCTGGATAAGGGATCGAAGAAAAATAAAAGGACATTTTTCAGTGTTTTACTTAAGAATATTTTAGTTGCTTCTGGACATTTCTTTTTACTTAGTTTTTAGAGGATGACCAAAGAACAAAGTCAAAGGAATAAGAGATATATCAAAAGGTCTAAATAGAAAGTAAACCCTGGGGAGTGATGATTTTCCTTTCTCTTATTTCATTTCTATTGTAAATTGGTGTTGGCTAAGTTCTTTTGGTACATTATAACTATTTAATGTAATATGTTTTTCATCTATTATCTTTGTTTTATGAATGTTTATTCTCTTTACGTATGAAGTGTGATTTAGATTTATTAGAGTACTTCAATTTACTCATTATGCTTGATCATCATAATTAGCATGTTAGTCATTTAATTCACAATGAGAATTGGAATTCTTTGATGGAAAGACAAATAAATTTACTTGAAGCATTGAATTCACTTAGAGACAAGGAATTCACTTTAAGGGATTAAAGAATTGGCATTGAACTTTATAGTTTTTATTTATCTCTATAATGTCATGAGAATGCGTATAGACTCTAGGTAAAAACATATTTATTGACAATGAGAATTGCTTTAAAGAATCTTGGCTAAATTCTCCAATCATATCATTCATACAATTATTATATGATTAAAAAATGAAACTGTTTACTTGGTTATAATGTATGTTCATCCCATCTTTTAAGTAATTTATTATCCAAAATTAACTTAATAAATTTTAAGTAGTTAACTATTCCATTAATTGCATGATTCCAATTGAAAATTGTTACCTATCCATCTACTTGTTGTTATTTCAATACAAAATTTACCCCGTTCCCTTTGGAACGATACCCTACTCATCCTATAAGCAGTCTAGTGAGACTAAGGGTTCAATTAAATCCCCATCATGCAACATCTCTTCTATAGAGTTATATTTATATAACTTAATGGCATCAGCGATCTCTTTGTTTAAACCACCTAAGAACCAAGCCATAGTGATCTTCTCATCTTCCTCAATGTTTGCTCTCACCATGCACATTTCCATATCTTTATAGTAATCCTCTACTGATTTTCCTCGCTGCACAAGTCTATACAATTTTTTATGTAATTCTCTAAAATAGTGTGAAGGAACAAACCATTTTCTCATGGCTTCCGTCATATCCTCCCAATTATTAATAGGATGCCTCCCCACCTTCCTTCGACTCAAGTTGAGTTGCTCCCACCAAAACATTACATAATCAGTGAACTCTACAGCTGCAATCTTTACATTCTTTTCCTCTAAATATCTATTGCATTCAAAGATCATTTCCACCTTTCTCCCTCACTCCAAGTACTCTTTTGCAATATTTTGGCCTTTGAATGGAGGAATTTTTAGTTTTATGTTGCCCAAGTTTTCATCTACCTTTACACTAGTTTCCTCTCCCTCTTCATCATCAAAGTCATGCACCACATGTTGTTCAATAATTCGACCTCTCTTTACTGCCATTCTAGGTATATTAGAGGCACTTCCATCAAGCCTCTCTTTCATCCCATCCATTCTAAGGTTTAACGTTCAGATCTCACTAATGAATGCTTGATATAGCATCTTGTTATCTGGGACGTTTACATCTTCGTCTCGGGATATTTCCTTCCCACTAGTTTTTTCATTCATGGTGTATTACATGCAAAATTATTAGATAAAAACCTCACAAGCACTCCCTCGCGTGTTTACACTCAAAGAATGTCACTCCTCTCGTATTTCAAACAATTAATGCTTTTACCTTCTTAATGTGCTCACACTCTCTTACCTTTTCCCACTCAAGCTTGTAGCTTTAAAATTGCAGTTCAAAATTCAGTCCACAAACCAAAATCTTAAGCACATTTTAGAAAAGCAAAGAACAAACATTAACAATATAAGATAGCTCAAACACTAGAAAAGAAGACACTAGACACAATGGAGGTGATACATGGTAAAGAATGGTGAACCACTTGATGATAAGTAACTTAGAGTATTAGACAAGCAAAGATACTCTAGTAATGTAAAAGGAACAAAAGCAAGCTTAAAACAAAGAAATAAGTAACTAGAACCAAGAAAAAATGACAATATGGATAAAATGCAATAATTTGATCCGCTACAAAGTAAACCAAATATAGAACTTAATTATTCTACCCAACAAAGCAAGAAATCAATATAGAGACCTAATTAAACTAAATAGTGTAGATTGCATGCAAAATAATTCAATTTGGAACCAAAATTATCACTAAGGCAAATGGTGTAACAAGCTTGATTAGTGTGTCAAGCTGCATGGAAAATGGTGGTAAAGTGATGGCTAATTAATGGCAAAAATGATAGCAAATCATGCCAAAATGGTAAAAAAAATGGTGACAAATGATTGGAAAAATAATGGCAAAATGATACCAAAATGGTAGCGCAAATAATGACAAATGATACCAAAAATGATAACACAAATAGATAACAAATGATATCACAAATGGATAACAAATGATATAAAATGGTGGTAATGATTAACAACAAAAAGGATAGCACAAATGGTAGCACAATGATTGCAAAGTAAATCCTTGCCTACGTTGGATTAGGATTGTAATTCCAATTCAAGTGTGGATTAGGATTTTAAAAGCCTAAACCTAAAGCAAAAAAGGATTGTTTTCCTATCCCTTAAAGGATTCTTAATTCCCAAGCAATATGGATTAAATTTTTTCCACCCCCTTAAAGGATTCCTAATTACTAAGCAATTTGGATTAACTTTCTCCCACCTATTAAAGGATTTGGATTCTCTTTAGCTATATAAACTACCCTTTTCGAATTGCTCCTTAATTCTTTTATTCTTCTATGTTTTTTCTTTCACATTTTTTTCTCTCTTTTTTTTATGAACAGTACCATGAATAATAGTAAATAGTACCGTGAAAAGTACGATGTACAGTACTTCAATTTTTTTTCTTTTTTTTAAATAAACAACCAATATAAGTCTGCTTCTACTAAGATTCAGTTTTCATACCAAAGATTCAAGGTTCAAGTTTTTATTTTCTAAGGCTTTTTTTTTCTAAGAATCAAAACAAAATGTAATGAAGGAAAATTCTAAAATACACAAAAATCAGAATTCTTGGTACTATTAATTCAGCATGCATATAAAGAAATCAAAGAAAGAAAACACAAACCTAATTCTAAAATAAATAGAAATTTATCTTATTTTGGCTCTGATACCAAATGATACAGAACCCCAAGGTTAAATAACCCAAAACCCCTTGAACATACACTTTGATTGCAAGGAACGAATCAGATAAAAATCCCCCTATTAAACCCCCAAACAACACATGAATGGAAACGTAAATAATTGGGATAAAGAAAAAGATAAAAATGCCACAATCAAGACAATTGATAAGTAATCAAATTCTTCATGCAATAGAAAAGAAAAGTAAGCATCCTCACTATTCTCTCTAAAGAAATTTGGCCAAGCCAATAAGAGAAAATCTCCAATGTTTAGTTTTATCAAAATTTTAAGGTTACAACCCTTAAAGACCTATTTATAAAGTGGCTAACCCTAAATCACCCTTAAAAGATAAAAAAAAAACCCTAACAAGGCCTAAACACACATAGGCTGAATTTTCCATGGGCTTTACAAGACAAGTAAACCCAATTATTAAACTTAAAACAAAGTTAAAATAACAAGGCCTATAGGCCGAATATGAAAGCCCAAAATAAAGACTAAAATAAATAACCAAACTAACTAAACTAAGCCCAAACAAGAAGCCCACATGCCTAGCCCTTTTAGAATACAACTTAAGTGAGTCACGTGACTTTTAAATGAAGCACATGACTTGTACAATTAAAGCCCAAAGTTGTATAAGCCCTTGATGGCTTAAATTGGCTCAATTCATTCACTTGCTTCTAAAAGGCTAAGTATTTTAATTTGGCCTTCAAGTTGTCCATAGCTTTTCTCAAAAGCCTCTTCATGAATTTCTTGAGTGACAAAGTTTTGAACAAAAGATGACATAGCCATCCTTAACTTTTGAGTACGTCCTCTTGTTATTGAACCACTAGGCATCTTTAAAGGATCTCTGGTGGTTGATGGCATTGTTGGTGGATCCGTATCAGCGAGGCACTAATAAGAAAACTTCCAATTTTACAATTTTAAAACTTAGACTCCCACAAAATCAACTGCCAATTTCTCTTCATGCCTACCTTAATTCAATCTCTACAAATTAATTGAACCTTACCGAACCTCATCAATTTACAACTCACTCAAATGAATTTCTTATCAATCAATTTATGTTAAAACCATGAATAATCTAGATGAACACCTATATTCATATAGCACAAATCAAGTGTAACATGAATCATAATTAATCAAATAAATCTCTACCTTATGATATCCATCTATTTTCTCATAACTAAATTTTAAACCATGCCGTATCAATATGCAAACCTACCAACTTGTTGATTTATATCTCAAAATCACATTTAACTGATGAAATAACTAAGACTCCCTTTAATTTCATGAATCAACAAGAAAACAAAGTAAAACTCACACTTAAACAATGAAAACACTTAAGAAATTCCAAAAACACAATATAGTAAAAAAAAATAAAGACATTCACTCAAAAATTTAAGCATAAGTTGAAGAGATTAGTTCTGAGTTTAGAAAGTCTTCAGCTAGATTTTTACGATCGTCTTACTTGTCAAGGAGAATTAAGGTTATCTCAATAACCTTATGATGAGCAAAAAAATATGGTTTTAACTTGTGGCCATTTACTTTATATTCACAACCATCTTTTGGATTTCTGATGGTGATTACTCCAAACTTATTGCTCAAAACCACTTAATAAGGACATAACCATCTCGATTTAAGCTTACCTGGGAATAACCTCAATCGACTATTATACATCAAGACCAACATCCCGAGAGAAAAATCCTTTTGATTTAGCTTCTTGTCATGCCAATGTTTCATTTTCTCTTTCTAGCTCACGGCATTATCATAAGACCACTATTGAAACTCATCCAGTTCATTTAGCTATAATCTCATCTTTTCTCCTGCAGATCTCAAATCAAAGTTAAGCAATTTTATAGCCCAATATGCCTTATGTCCTAATTCGATCGACAAATCACACGTTTTACCAAAAGTTAATCTAAATGGTGACATACCTATAAGGAATTTTGTATGCAGTTCTATAAGCCCAAAAAGTCTTATCTAACTTGTGATAACAATCTTTTCTAGCATTGTTCACTATTTTCTCCAAGATGGATTTTAACTCTCTATTAGACACTTTCACTAGCCCATTGCTTAAGAGTGAAATGGCATTGTAATCTTATATCTAACACCAAATTTTATAAGCAGTGTTTTAAATTAATGGTTAACAAAATGTTTACCTCCATTACTGATAATAGCTCTCAATGCCCCAAACCTAGTGAAAATATTCCTCCCAAGTAATTCAAGCACAACTTTAGCATCACACGTCCTAGTGGTTACTGCTTTTACCCATTTGCTCACATAATCTACAACTATTAGAATATATTCAAATCCAAATGAGTTCGAAAAAGGTCATATAAAGTCAATACCCCAATCATAAAAAATTTTAACTTCTAACACAGTATTCATTGGCATCTTATCTATCTTAGATATATTTCCTACGCATTGACACCTATCACAAGATTCTATAAAAGACTTAACATCAACAAAAGAGTAGGCCAAAGGAAACCTGAATGTAAAATTTTTGCTATTGTGCAATTCGGTCCATGGTGAACTCTAACATCTCCTTTATGACATAGTTGTATGATATCTGATGGCTCCTCTTTCGAAACACATCTCCTCAGTACTTGATCTGGACATATCTTGATCAATATGGGTCATCCCACAAATAGTACCTTGTATCCACTTTTAGCTTCCTCTTTTGTTGCCAAGTAAATCCTATAAGATAATTTGCAAAATTAGCATACCAAGGAATTAAACTTTCACAAGAATAAATAGCACAAATATGTTCATCAGGAAATAAATTAAAAATTTCTCCCTTTTCTATATAAGCATGATCCAATCTAGATAGATAGTCAGCTAAAAAATTTTTAGCTCCCTTCAAGGTTTGGAATCCTTCTTTGGAAAAAGATATCAGAGCGGCATGTGATCCGGCCATACTATTACTTTAAACCCAATAAGATATAGCTTAAATGTTTCAAAACTAAACACTATTGCCAATAATTCATTCTCTGTAGTGGTGTAATTAACATATGCTCCTGTGAGAGTGTGACTCATATAGTAAATGGTATGAAAACATTTCTCTTTCCTTTGACCTAAAATTGCTCCCACTATATGTCACTAGCATAATACATAATTTCAAAAGGTAAACTCCAATCTGACGATGCTATGACAGGTACTGTAATTAACTTTTGCTTCAATTGATTAAAAGCCTACAAATACACATCATCAAAGTTAAATACAATATCTTTAAGCAGTAAATTAGAAAATAGCTTTGCAATTTTTGAAAATCCTTAATAAATCAATGATAAAAGCTGGCATGATCGACGAAACCCCTAATGCCTCTAAGACTAGTAGGGGGAGGAAATTTGTAAATGGAGGTAATTTGTCAATCATATCTACTCCAGCCCTATCAACTACAATTCCTTTTTGGGAGATCTTATGCCCTAGAACTATACCTTTCCTTACCATAAAATGGCATTTTTGCCAATTGAGGACAAGATTAGTTTTGTCACACCTTTTTAAAACTAATACAAGGTTAGATGAACAAAAATAAAAATCACGACCATATAAAGTAAAATCATCCATGAAAACCTCTATGAATTGCTCAATAAAATCATAAAATATGGCTATTATACATCTTTGAAAGGTAACGGAGGCATTACAAAGACCAAATGGCATTCTCCTATATGTAAAGTGGCCATAAGGGCATGTAAATGTGGTCTTTTCTTGGTCTTTTAGGACTATAGGAATTTGCATATATTTTGAATAACTATCTAAAAAGTAATAAAATATATTCCTACCCAACATCTATAGCATTTGATCAATAAAAGGCAAAGAAAATGATCCTTTCTAATGGCACTATTCAACTACCTATAGTCAATACACACTCTCCATCTCGTCACTTACGTGTTGGGATAAGTTCATTATTCTCATTAGTTACCACAGTTATACCCCTCTTTTTAGGTACACATTATACTTGACTCATCCAACTACTATTAGAAATGGGAAAAATAATACCTACATTAGGTAGTTTAAGTACATCATTTTTCACCACTTCTTGCATAGCTGGATTGAGTCTCCTTTGAAGTTATACCATTGGCTTGAAATCCATCTCTATTGGTATTCGGTGCATATAGTAACTAGGGTTAATTCCCTTTAAATCTGAAGTCTCCCAACCTATAGCTCCTTTATGCTTTTTTAATACTTCCACTAACATCTCTTCTTCAAATCCTATCAATAGTGAAGAATTAATTATTGATTTTGCATTATCTTCTAAAAATACATATTTTAAATGTGAAAAAAGAGTTTTGAGTTCAAAATTATTTTCTCCCTTAGGAGGGGATAGTTCATTCTCTTTTATTTCTTCCTCACTGGGCTCTTTCTCCAGCTCTTGTATAAGCTCTTTTTCTTTATTTTCCATGTCCTCCTTACTCTTTGAATGCATTAAGCAACCTTAAAGCTAATCATCTAGCAAAATTTCCTCTTATTTTTCCTCTACACATTTTTGAACTTTATCTATGAAATAAACAGATTCTTTGAAGTCATATGATGGGTACTTCAACACCTTATTCACGTTAAAAAATATTTTTTCCTCATTAAACCTCAAAGTCACTATTTTTTTGCACATAAATTAAAGCTTTAGCCATGTTCAAAAATGGTCTTTCCATTATCAATGGTACCTTTCGATCTTTCTCCATATCCATTACCCAAAATCAATCAGGAATATAAAATTTCCAACCTTTACTAATAAATCTTCAATGATGCCCTTTGGCCTCTTCACAAATCTATCTATCAACTATAGTGTCATTTAGGTCTCCTTGATATCACCAAAATTTAACTTCTTACAAATCGAATAAGGCATCAAATTAATGTTTGCACCCAAATCATATAAAGCATGCCCAAAAAAATTCCCTCCTAACTCGTTTGATAATTTAAAACTATCAGGATTCTCTAATTTTTCAGAAATATTGTTCATTAAAATAGCACTACAATTTTTAGATAATTGAACTATTCCTGCACCTTCTAGCCTTTTCTTATTAGAACATAATTCTTTCATAAATTTAGCATATTTAGGCATGTGTAATAAAACTTTAGCAAATAGTAAATTTACATGCAACTTCTTAAACATATCTAAAAATCTACTTAACTATTCATTGTGCTTTTCTTTCTTAGCTAGAGATGAAAAAGGTAATATTGACTTATCAATTACAATAGAAATAAGCTTTTCTTTACATTTACATTTCTCAACAATAATAGGCGTTTTATTATTAACATTAGGTTTAGAAATACTTATCTCCGTTGTTGGTTCCACCAATTTTGAAGAATTCTTACCATTTTTAGCTTATTTTACCTCTTTCCCACTTTTCAAGGTGATTGCCTTTGCATTTTCTTTTGGATTTTGATCCACATTTGATGGAAAAGTACCTTGGGTCCTATTAAAGAGAGAATTAGCAAGTTGTCCTACTTGAGTTTGTAAGTTCCTAATTGAGGCATCTTGATTCCTCATCCAAACATCCTGAGATTTCCATCTAGCATCCTGAAAAGCTATAAAGGTGGATTGAGTGGTTGTAAAATTATTAAACATTTCCTTTAAATTGGTTTTCTCTATTGAGCAGGTTGAGGTCTAGCTTGAAAACCTAGGGGTTCATATGGTAGAACTTGATATATGGATGGGTAATGTGGTTGGCTTGAGCCTAGTATGGTTGTTGGTTATTGCTATAAAAAGCTACATTTTGACTAAAGGGAGCCATAGATTGAGTATTAGATGTAGATGCATGATTCCTTTCTCTCCATGCAATATTAAGGTGATTTCTCCACCCAAGATTATAAGTATTACTATATGGGTTTAATGCATTAACCTCTTCTACTAATGTACCTAAGCCTTCCTCACTCTTATTTTTAGGTGCTACATGTGTCCCTGCATAATTGTTACATGATTGAGATAAAGATGACACATTTTAAACTTTTAACCCACTTACCTCCTTTTTCAACAACTCTATTTGTGCCCTTAGCATAGCTACCTCATCTACACTATACACTTCTAGTACTTACCTATTGAGCATAATTGGTAGCTATCTCATCAAGCAATTGAAAAGCTTCTTCTGGGATTTTATTCATGAAACTTCCACTTGAAGCTGCATCTAGGAGAGATCTTATAGTTTGATTCACGCCTGCATAAAAAGTAGACATTGATTGATGTACAACAACCTCAAGGTGTTAGAAACTTTTTAAAAGTATCCTAAATCTTTTCCAATCCTCATAAAATGGTTCCTCATAAAACTACTGGAAATTATATATATTATACCCAATAGTGGCTATTTTGGTGGGTGGGAAGAATCAAACAAAGAATTTTTATTGCATATGGTCTCATGACCTAATAGACTAATTTGGTAGCATTTGCAACCAATCTCTTGCCTTACCAATAAGAGTGAAAGGAAATATATTAAGTCCAATGGCATCCATCGATACATTTTGATATGAGCACAATCAAGCACAATGGCAACAAAAGAGATGAATTAGCACTTTCACATAGACCAATAATAAGAGGAAGGTCAAAAAAGCTTAAAGAATTCCTACAAGCATTCATGAGACCATATGTGGAGAAGATACAAGTTCAAGAAGAGAAAGAAGCTAAATTGGACTATGAAGATAAGTTTAGGCCGAAATGGTACAATGGGCCTTCAAGCAACTTTATTTAATTTTTATTCTTTATGTCATATGTAATTAAGTATATTTGGGTAGCCTAAAACCTAAGAAAATGAATTGGGCTTGATTAGAATAGGTTGGTTTTATTTCATGTTGGTTTGGGCTTATTTTAATTGTTTAGGATAATTTAAGTGGATAGGCTAAAATTGGGCTTATCTCACCTAAAAAATTGGACCAAAATAACTATTTGGGGCTTAGATACCTAAAGGGGCCGAATATACTTGGGATGGCTGAATTTTAATAGGCTTGGATTAGATTTAGGTTTAGGCCTACATTAGTGAACTTAGGGTCCTAACTTTTAGGAATAGATTTTCCTTGATAAATATTTATTATTTAGGGATATTATCAAATAAAGTTTGAGGGATAAATAATAGCTTGACCATATCTTTAAAGGGCTGGCTGAAATTTGCTTTTAGCCAAGTTTGAGTCTACATTTATTCCTTTTTTTCTTAGGGTAATTATGCATATTTATCACTATCTTTTAGGATTATTTTAATATTGTATTTATCTTTATTTCTTTATATACTTAGTCCATATTGTGGCCAAATACATATAGATAAAGGTTAGAAATTTATTATTTATCTCTTAGAGTTAGTGTTTAATTGTAACTCCTCTAGGGAGGGGCGGCTGCCTAGCCTATTTAAAGGGCTGAAATCTTCATTTGTAAGACACTTGATTTTTAATTAATGAGATTTCCATTTGGCTTGGCCAAATTTGTAAGAGTTGATTTTTATTGAGTTTTGCTATTGCATAAAGAATTAGTATGATTAATGCATGCTCAATTCTTCTTTTTATTATTTTTAAATCAATCTATTATAAGTGTTTCCAATCAATTTTGTTTGGGGCTCTTTAGATTGGGGGTTTATTATCTTATTTATGTACAACATTCTTGGTATATTAGCATTCTAGTTTGGCATATAGGTTGGGGTTCCACATCACATTTGGTATTTGCACCATATAATTAATTTATGAAAAAATATCCAAATGTTAAGCTGGATCCTCTATCTTTGATCCTAAAAACTAGTTCCTTTGTACCATGGTGATAGTGGCTGGTTTAAGCTCAAAATGTTGATTATAAGGTAGCCTAATGTTCCTATACTCCTTATTCCACCTAGAAATGGTATAGGCCCTAATGGTTCTAGGTCTAAACCTATTCCCATGAGCTTGATTATTCACTCCTCTTACTCTAAATACAGGTGGATCTTCTCGAAGAGGGTCTTCATATGGAGGATCCATATCAAGTTCACTTTTTATCTCCTAATCCTCCAAAATTTTCTATCAATCTCAAGGTCTAGAGGTAAAAGTATATCACTTTTTACCATAAACTAAAGACACCTGCAAGAATAAAAGAATATAATGAATTAAGGAATAAACAATAAAAATTAGAGAGAGAAAAACACATAAAATTCACTGTCAAAATAAAAAAAATAAAAAAATGCCAATTCCCTGAAAACGGCACCAAAAACTTGATCGGTATCTATCAAGTGTACTAGGTTGGCTAGTAATATAGGAAAATATAATTAAAGACTCCAAATATCGAACCCGAGAGAAATTTATTGTTCTATGTATTTCAGATTTTAGGGTGATCAATGTGTGCAAAGAATCCCCAATTTGATAATGATGAAGAGTTAATTAAACTACAGATAAAATTTTAAATAACTTAACCTAATAAAACCCAAGCAATTAAATGTAAATTTAAGCAATCAGCCAAGAGATTTAAACGCAACCAGTAAATAAAAGATGATAAATTTAATGATAAAAGAGACTTCTGCTAAAGGACTTTGCACCTCACTTTCTAATGCATATAACTTAGTTAAAGATAACACAAATGATTATGGAAAATTGGTAATAAATTTAAATAACTTACTCAAAATATCTTTCTAAGCATCAAACTCTCTTATTATGAATAATTCAATACTTAGCATAAAAATCCAGTTTATGAACTCCTAAATATCCATTAGACCCTTACTCAAGATATCTCAATTCAATCTATTCTTAATTTATCTTTTCTTAGCCTTAAATCACTTAAAATTAACACACTATTATCTCATATTCTAGAAAATAACCATGCATCAAATTAGGTGAATTAAACTATAAACATGCATATCCTAGGTCAATATTGCATTTGATCATCAATCATTATCTCAATAGATTAATAATCAAACTAAATATAACATAAGATAAGGAAATGCTCAGAAATTAAGAAATAATCCACTTGCATTCAATTAAAGATCAAACTAAGTCACTACATAAAGAAATATAAGGGTTCAAGTTCCCTCAGCAAAAGCAAAAGAAATTACTTACTCATTGTCTTAAAAACTAAAGAAAAATATATTAAAATAAATATGATACACATAGAACCCTTTAATTGCCCTTGAAGTCTTCTTAGATTCTTAAATTGTAGCATCCAAATCCTAAGTGAAAACTAAGATAAAAAATTAACAAAATTCATCATTCCTAAAAGTCTCCCTTTATTTGGTTCTTTCATAACACTTTTATCCTGCAAGTTCTTTTACCTGCTAGTTGAGTGATGAGTAACCTTTAGGCTGCTCTTCTGTTGGGTTTCGATATAGGAAAAATAAAATTAAAATGCAATGGAAATAATGAAACCCATCAGGATCCATGTGATCTAATTGACTCACTAAAGTGAAAGGAATGATTATTAACCTCTTGAAGTGTAAAATCATCTTACGGGTGCTGCCTAATATGAAACGAACACCCTCTATCGGTATGCACACTCGAACATGAGGAACGGATTCGTCTGGGATGCTAGCTTCCTTCTTTGGCGGCTAGGGTTAAAAAAATCAAATTTCTCTCTTCATTTTCTCAAAGTGACGACTCACTCTCATAGATGTGTGTGTTAGGGTTATCAACCATATATTTCATATATATATATATATATATATATATATATAGTGGCCTAACCCTAATTAAGAGAGAGAGAGAGAGAATTTTGGGCCTATATTTCTTGTTAAAATGACAAATACTTTATTTCCTATTTAAAATAAGATTATGATATTAATCTTAATTAATATTTATTTATTTTATTATTTATTCTGAATTTTAATTTGTCATAAAATAAAATTCAAAATGCGTGAATTCACCCTTAATAAAGTGAAAGTAACGATTATTAGCCTCTTGAAGTGTAAAATCATCTTACAGGTGCTGCCTAATAGGAAACGAACACCCTCTATCGGTATGCACACTCGAACATGAGGAACGGATTTGTCTGGGATGCTAGCGTCCTTCTTTGGCGGCTAGGGTTAAAAAATCAAATTTCTCTCTTCATTTTCTCAAAGTGATGACTCACTCTCGTAGATGTGTGTCTCAAAGTCATAGGTTTACCCACTACTCAAAGGAAGCATGATGCAGTATGGGTCATAGTAGACAAATTGACAAAGGTGGCTCACTTTATACAGGTTCGAACTACTTACTCGATGGACAAGTTGGCTGAGTTATATATAGATTAGATTGTTAGATTGCATGAGGTACCAATCTCAATCATTTCAGATCGGGATCCAAGGTTCACTTCCAGATTTTGGAAGATTCTACAACAAGCTTTAGGCACAAAACTTCTTCTTAGTGCTACTTTTCATCCTCAGACCGATGGGCAATTGGAAATGATTATACAAGTGCTGGAGGATATGTTAAGAGGCTGTGTTTTAGATTTTCCCGGGAGCTGGGATAAATATGTGACTTTGATGGAATTTGCGTATAACAATGGCTATCAAACTAGCATTGGTATGCCACCTTATGAAGCACTCTATGGTCGGAAATGTAGAACTCCCTCCTATTGGACAGAGTTAGCTGAAAGCAAATTGACAGGTCCTGACATTGTCAAAGATATAGAAGAAAAGATTCAACTTATTAAGCAAAGATTAAAAGAAGCCAATGATAGATAGAAGTTGTATGCAGATTTGAAAAGAAAGAACATTGAATATCAGGTTGGTGATGAAGTATTCTTGAAGGTGTCCCCATGGAGAAAAGTGTTACGGTTTGGAAAGAAAGGAAAACTCAGTCCCAGGTTTATAGGTCCTTACATAATTCTGGAATGGATTAGACCGGTAGCATACCGATTGGATCTTCCAAGTGAATTATCGAAGTTGCATGATGTTTTTAATGTTTCCATGCTCCAGCGATATCGATTTGATGAATCACATATTATACCAGTGCAAGATATCAGTGTCGGATCTGATTATACATATGATGAAAAGACTAAACAGATCTTGGCCAGGGAAGTTCGACAGTTAAGGAACAAAGAAATCCCTCTAGTCAAAGTGTTATGGAAACACTACGGTGTACAAGAAACAACGTGGGAACCAAAAGCTGTAATGCTGGCTTAATACCCACAGCTCTTCAATACATGTATGAATTTTGAGGATGAAATTCTTTTAGGGGGAGAGAGTTTTAATGCCCCTCATTATACCCTAGGAGGATTTGCACTAATTAATTATTATAATTTATATTAAATTAAGTGTAAAAGCATAGAGAAGGACTTAATTGTAAAGTTAAAGGGTAAGTTTTGGGGGTATTAGTAGAAATAAAGCAAAGTGAAGGACCAAAAAACAACTTTTGTGTTTATGTGACATTTGGACCAATTAGAGGGAAAAGAGAGAGAGAGATATTTTTAAGGGAGAGTGCCGGCCAAAAAGGGGGTCTTCATTCTCCATCTTCATCGTCTCTTAACCTCTAAATCCTCTCTCTCAAACACTAAACTCTCTCTCTTAAATCCTCTCTCTAGAAGTCTTGGGTTTTGGTAAAAAGGGAAAGAAAGATTTACTTGGTTTTGGTTTAAGGTAACTTTGTTTCTTCTTTAATATGTGTTATTCATTAAATAGCTTAAGAAGCGTTCATGGAAGTGTCTTCTTTTATAGAAGGAGAATCAAGCAAGAAGAAGGGAAAGGAGGCTCTTCAAGGTTGAAGGGAGTTAAAACTTAAAACAAGGTATAAGAACTTAGGTTCTTATGTGTGTATGTGTGATGGTTTGTCATGGGAGAGATCTTGAAGCCTCTCTCATATGTTTCAGGGTTGATTTTAAGCTTGGAAGTGGCTTAGAGATGAAAAATACAAGTTTTGTTACAAGATATGCAAAATCTATTTTTGAGATTAAATGACCAGTCTGTATTCTTTTGCTCATATCTTGAGTAATAGGTATCCAAATAAGGAAATTTCAGTTGGTATAGAAACTATACTTGTAAACCTTGATTTCATTAGAAGAAACTGAAACCTGATTTTCACTGGTTGATAGTGAAAATCGGTATTGAAAGCTGATTGTGATTATTATTTTGTCTTCATGAACAGTCTGTAGTTTTTCTGGAATATCTAAAGATTTATAGGTCCTATTGAGGATATTTTTGGTTTTTCAGAAAATAGAAATATAGGCTTAAAACTTTGTAGAAGATAGTGTTTTCAGAAAAAGCCGTTTGGTATGTTGAAATTGAGATGCAATTTGAGTTTTGAAATTAACTTACAAGATTTTTGAGCAATGAGCGTTGAAGCTTTTGAACCATCGCTTTGTGTCACGAGCGCGACATCAAACCGTCGCTTTGTGTCACAACCGTGACATCAAGGAATGTTCATATAGGCCATTGCTTGCTGTTGTGAGCACGATTAATACCACGGGCGCGACAAGTGTCGCGAGCGCAACAACAAGCATAAGCCTTTGCTTCCTATTTTCTTTTATTTCTTTTCCATTATAATATGCTATAGTATTATAATTGTTGATGCATACACTTGCTTTTCTATGAATAGTGCTTATGTTTATGTATCTATATATATTTTCACATCATCGAAGTAATATGCTATTGGAAACTATACTATCCTGATTATAATGTATATTTATATGAGTGGTCTTTCTAGATGATAAATATGATAACTCAATCCCAGAATCGATATAATGATATATGAATTGAATAATGCCTAAATTAAAAGTTGGTTGTGGATAGATAGGCATGCCTATAGGGTTATAGTTGCAGCTGCTATAGTCTGACTCTTATGAGTCCACAGTTTGTCTCTAAATGAGACCACAGTTCTGACCCAATGGGTCCACAGATTTAATACCTTCGGGTATTTACAGATTTGATACCTTATGGTATCCACAGCATCCGTTATCCACACCCACAGAAAAAGAATTAAACAGGAAAATTTATAAAATGAAAATATGCATATACAGTTTACAATCTTTCATTGTATGATTTAATGAGATAATTATTCCTTCCAATATTGCATTTTGTTTATTCATTATTACTTTATTATTTACTAATAAAGTATATGCAATTTATTTTATACTATTGTTGCATGCTTGGTGATAACCACTCACAGTGGTTATCAAGATATTAGTTTATTCCCTACTAAGCTTTATAGCTTAGCATGGGTGTTTATCCGTGTAGGTTCACAGGGTAGACCTTTTGTCCAGGGACAAAGCCAACAATCTCCAAAGCCAACATCGAATTAGGAAGACTATCCTGATGTATGAGATTAATTTTGTATCTTTTGGTTAGATAATGTTATATATTATGTATTAAAGTCTTGTAATTATTAAGTTATGTAAATAATAACTAATAACATGTTAAAGTATTAACCTCAATATTATATGATTTGTATAGTATGAATGTATGTATACTCATATATGCATCTTAACAGAGAACTCACAGGACTTACAGGATTAATGAATGTAATTAGTAACAGTAATCAGGATTATCTAGTACAGTCTAAACAGTTTTGCATGGATCACTGAGCTTAGATGGATTGTTTTAATCAATAATAGACATAAGTTGGATGCTTTTTCACATGATGTATGGGTCCGTTTAAATTATATAATGTTAATAAGCAATATTTAATTGTTATGGTGTTACCTTCTTTTATTTTGTTTGATTTTGATGGTGGATCTTTGGAATATGAATTTTTAGGGGACCACTTAATCTTTTTTTTTTTGTTTTTTGTTATTAGTGTCTGATATTCCGAGAAAAGTTAAAATGCCACCTGGATATATCACTATGTTCTTGCATTACAATGGTCAGTTTGTTGGGGACCCAAAGGAAAAATATATGGGGGTGAGGTTGAGACTTTCGAGAACATAGACATAGATAAATTTTCTCCTTTGGAAGTTGAGGACATGTTGGAAAAATGTGGTGTATTACATATGGATAATTGTTATTATAGGCTCCTTGATGTTGACTTTAGGGATGGTTTGCACCTGTTCTGCACTAATGTAGATATGTTGGAATTAATTAATGCATTGGGTGGAAAAGAGAGTGTGCATATTTATATCGAACAATGTACCACAAAAAATATAGTAGCCCCTGAAACTTCTAGTAACGTGCCCCAACAGTTTATAACTAGGATGAATTGCTTAATGAGCAAAGAGGGCAGCCAGGCAGGCAAGAAGATGGTTATTTTCATATGCCTCCAGTGGATGAACTGAATAATTATGATCTAGAAAATAATATCTTTGGGAAAACTTATGATGAATTTGGACATGGTATGAATGTGAATTTCAATGTAGATAATGGGGACAATAGGTCATCATTTGTATCTATTGATAGTGAAGAAAACATAAGGGTTGATAGGGAGGATTTTTAAAACAAAGATAAAGGCAAGGGAAAAGAGACGGGACATGGGACATCATTTCACACTAATAAATCAATTTATAATGAATTTTTGAAAGTTGATGTAGATGATGATGATGATGGAAGTTGATGCTTTTGATGAAACTATTTTTAATACACCACATGTGGAGCCCAATGATGCTAGTGGAGAGCAACCAGTTATAAGCACACCACATGTTACAAGATGGAGTAAAAGTCAAGTGATGATAATAAAGGTTTCAGCCAACCAACAAATCCCAGCCAACTACCAAGTTTCAGCCAACCATCAAGTTCTAACCAGCTGCCAAGTTTCAACCAACCACCAAGTTCCAACCAACCATCAAGTTTCATCCAACCATGAACATTTAGCCAATAATCAATTTCCATCAGGATAAGTCCACGATTGAATAATTTGACAGCCCATAGAAATCAACTAGCTAGCCTTCCATCAGGAAAAGTCTAAGATTGAAGAAGCAAGCAAAAAAGGATTAATTATATCTTGTGAATGTTGTTTTATGTGTCAGCTACTTAATTCACTAAATTTTGTTAATGCAGCTAATGTAACATATATGAAACCCATTTTCCTTTATTATTAAATCTAATTTAATTTATAGGATTCCAAAATCACCATTGTTACTTGCAATATTGATTTAAGCTAGGCAGGGTGTTTCAATTCATTTTCCAATGTTGTCTGGTATCCATTTTTCCTACATTATTGAACCCGGCTACTTCTTTAATATGCAATGAAAGATAACTAAATTGATTAAGCACATTTTTCAAATGCGATAATAACTTTAGATTATATGGTTCTTAAATTTTAAATATTTAGAAATTCAACTCAACGAGGATGGACACATAATTTCTAGACCGAGAGTTCTACAATTCATGAAAAATTACAAGAAACCAGCCACAAATAAGATTCCTAACTAAAATCCAATGGTTAAATTGGAAATACCAATTTCATGAAAAAAAAAATACAATCTAAACTAGCCGCAATTATTAAAGCCAAATTCCACCTCAAGTCCAATTTCTCCACTCTTGCTTCAAGCTCTTGATTGTTCCTTCAATACACTTCAATTTCTCTTATCAATACTTCATTCTCTCTATGAAGTATAATGTTCTCGATGGTAAGATTGTTGTCTTCACACCTCTTCCTTTACAATAAATTTCTGCTCCGATTGCAACCTCCCCAAATATGAACCCACCCATCTAAAAAAATCATAACATTCCACATTGCCATATCTAAAACATCCATAAAATGGCTTGTATGGATGTTCTTCTATCCGCGATGTCCTTATTATAGCTCGCAATCCACAGTAACATTGAACAATTTTGCCTCTTTTTAAAGAAGAAGAAGAAGATATGGAAAATGGAAGAACTAAATTGACTAGATAGTGTTTCTAGGGTTCAATAACAGAATATGAGCTCTTAAAGGCATAGATTGGTTGACATGGCATCCAATCTATCAAAATTAGTCTAGTTAGTCATCAAACTTATCAAATTTTATCTACCTAGGCATCTCGATCAGCATATTCCATTTAAACTAACGAAAATATTGATGGAGTTCCAACATTGAAAAGTTTTTGAAAGTTTGATGTTCAAATTATGAGGAAATGAAGTTTAGTACAAATATTGAAAAGTTTGGGAATCAGAGGTGTGCAAAAATAGACCCGACCCGATCAACCCGACCAACTCTAACCGAATTGACAAATTCGGGTTGGATTAATCGAGTAGTTAGAGTCAGTTCGGGTAGGAGGTTTGTGAAAATTTCGGGTTGGGTCGGGTGAAAACCCTCCAAAATCGACCCAACCGACCAACCCAATTTACTAAGTATATAAAGAATAAAACCTAATTTTTCTTCTTCATTTCCTCTTTTAAAATCTGTGATTCACTGATTCACAATCGTCTCCGCTATCCTAAGAGTTTTTTGGCCGCCTCTGTTGCCTCATCACCGGTCGGTGATCACCACTGCAACAAATAAGGAGAAAAAGAATAATCAATAGAATGAAAGATGGACTTGAAGAAACCGGTGTTCTGGCTTCTAAAGGTTTAAGGAATTCTCTAATACTTATGTGGAATTACTTATGGTTGATATGAATTGTGTAAGTTGAAATAGAATCGAGTAAAAGTAGAGCAACACTTTGTGTTTATGGTTCGATTTTTGATGTCTTGAAGTGTTGGTTTATCTTTTAAAATTGAGTTGGTTTTCAATTATGCTCAGTTTATGAATTCATTGTGTTTGAGACTCTGAAATTACTCTAATGAAGAATTCGGATTAGTTGATTTGAAGATTTGTTCTTGAACATTGATTTTCTTTTTATGTTGTTTTTATTTGTTTAAAAGATTAATGTGCGACTTGGATGTGTTTTGCTAGTTGAATTAGGTTATGGGGAAGTATATGTTTTCGGCTAGATGAAGCTGTGAAGTTGTAAAGTGAGTATTAATTTTCACATAAAAAGAGTTAGCATGTTGTCATATGGGAGTAATTTGTGAAGTAATATTTGCCTATAGAGAATAGACCAGGTGAAGGGTTGGGGCTATTCTATGTGTAGGTGTTAGTTTTAAAACTAGTGATAGTTGAAATGAGTGAAGTGATTAAAGAAAAAGAAAAGTGTACCTTGGTTTGGCTTAAAAGGAGGAACTTTGATTTTTATGTACTAGCGAGTAGAAGTAGCAATGGTTGTTTGGAAAACAGAATTGTTCAACTTAGGTGCAAGTAAAACTTAAAATTTGAAGAGTGTCGCTTGTTAGGTTTGGCTGGCAGGTACTTTTAAAGAAATTCTGAAAATTTTATACTATGATAGTGATGGTTAAGTTGCTAATCATGTGTGTAATGTGTGGTAATTGAAGGATAAGGCAATTGAATGTGAAATTGGTAAATAAAGTGGTGCAAATCATCTCTCAAATGTAAAACTCTTCTTAGAGTGCAGGTAGAATGAGTTTTTGAACAAAGTATGAGTCTCTTGAATTTAACAATCATAAGCATATTTTAAGTATATTTTGTGCTTGATCAGCACAAATAGATTGAATGCTAATCAAGTATGTAACAATTATGGTTAATTTAATTTAAGTATATTTTAAATTTTATTTTATTTGGTTCTTAATTTTATAATTAATTATTTCTCATATTTTATAAATTAGGATGACATGAAGAAATTCAAGCGCGAAGATGATGGCGTTCTTAATATATGTTTGTTATTGTTGGATGTTAGATGTTTGTTATTGTTGGATGTTTAATTTGATTTTTTATGTTTATTTTTGGATGTTTGTTTTTATTATTGTTGTTAGTGTTATTTGTGGATGTTTATTTTTATTATTATTTTAGTGTTTATTTATTATGCAATATATGTGTGTTATAATTTTAAAATTGTTGGTATGTTATATTTTTCAAATATATTTTATGGTATTTAATTGTATTTTGCTTAAAATTTCAGTTTAATCAATTAAAATGAAATAAAAAAATCGGATTTTTCAGGTTGTTCGGTTTGGGTCCCGAAAATAATCGGGTAGGTGTCCGACATCTTAGTAGGGTCGATTCAAGTGATGGTAAATTCACTATTTCGGGTTAATCGGGTTTGGATCGGGTTGATCCGAATCTGACCGATACACACCCCTAATTCGAATTGTGAGAAAATAAGTTTAGTGCAAACATTGAAAAATATCACATAGTTGGGACCTTTTTTTATAATTAACCCTAAAAAATAACTTTACACCAACTAAACTTATCCCTTTTGTCAAACATCAAAGCTCTAAAATTTTATGTTCAAGACAAAAAAAGTTGGTATGAATGCCTGACAAAAAAATTTGTGAATGGTGATTTTGCATAGCATAGTATCGTGGTATATCATCAAAAACCATGTTTGGATTCATTGTTATTTTAACTTTATGATTTTTTGCGTTATGCGGTGGTAACAGAGGGTTTTGAGTTTTGTGAAGAATTTCAACCACTCAAAAACATGCCAAATTCGTGTGGTTAGGTGATTTTTTTTTTTTTCATTTTCTAAAACTCCGCTAATGACGTATATATTATTAATACTTTAACAATGTTCCAATATTTTTATGATTTAATTTTATGGTCTTTATTATTAATTTATTTATTTTATAAATATAAATATTTAATTACTAAAATAAACTTATAAAACATAATTAATGATTAATAAAGAAAATGAGACTTTGTTTCAAATTATTAATAAAGTTATTAATTTTTTAAATTGATATTTATGGAAAAGGATAATTTGGTAAATTATTCTTTTATTATATAATACAATATAATCAGAAATATTATAAAATCATATGGTGTTTTCAAATCGAGTGTAATCCAAATAGAGTGTAAGTTTCCTACAAGTTTCAATCGAACCATCTACTTGTTGAATAGCCGTCTCTATTCAACTTTCAAAGAATAGCAGCTAACTTCTACATTTAAATTCTACCCAATTAATTGAAGACTTTCTTATAGTCATAATATTATATTTTTTTATAGTATCACATATTAATATTCCACCAAACAATAAATGATCCTAACAGAAAAGTTAAGGAAAATAATTTTGGAAACTTAAATCTTTCTTTTCTTTTCTTTTCTTTTTTTTTTTTTATTATGACCCTCATATTCTAATTTTATCTATTAATTATTTTTATTTTTAGAATTAGACAAACTTAAATAAATCTCCTTAAAAGCACTTTGTAAATATTAATTATCGACGCTATGGCTATTTCCATAAATTAATAAAAAAATGTATGCTAACGAAATCCAAAACATTACGATTATAATTTCTTTTTTCAAATTCTATTGATATTGGTACAAGTACTTTAAAAAAAAAAATCTTTGAAGGAAAAAAGCAAAATTTGAACTTTCATTAAAAAAAAAAAAGAAAAAGAAGCCAAACTCTCAAGCAAGCTTCAAAGACATTTTACCATTTATGCTTTCAACTCATCAAGCTTCAAAGATATTTTACCAAATTTCGGAAACATTCTTCAATAATTTTTTTTCCACTTTAAGACTATATATCGACATACATATGCCTATATATAATCAAATTACAAATGCCAGAAAAAAAAAATTCATATTTGCAATATCATATTTTTTTATTTCTCATAAATATCATTTTTTAAATTTTTTTCTTTTTTAATTGTTACTTTTTTTATATTTTAACTTTCAAAAGTATCTCATAGTTTACCTCTGTATCTTGCATTGGTTTTAAAACATAAGGAATAAATGCAGCAGCATTTTAACTTCAAATTCAAAACCCACACACAACTAACAAGAGAAGAATGTTATCGTTACAAGTATAAAACAAAGACCATAAAGCTCAAAACTCCATAGAAAAGCAAGGAAATATAACATCGTCATCGGCAGAGAAAACAACATCAGCTTTCAAGTCCTTAATTTCTTTAAATCTGTTGTTTAAACTATCTTCCTTGTTGATATCAAATTTCAATTCGACTTGCCTCACACCTTTTGAGTTTGATTGCACAACATGGTTTAAATACTTAACAAGATTTTTAGATGGAGGATCGGGCTCACTCTAGAAAATATGTATAGAATCAAGCCCACCACAAGATGAGTAGTGAAAAATTGACTGCTTCAACAGATCATATCTCTTCCACGTGTTCATCAAAATAGCATATCCTTTCCTTTATTAAAATTTCAAAGCCATAGAATCAGTATTAGAAAAAATAAAACACCCTTTGACAATATGCATGGACTTAAAAATATCAAAAAGGCAGTTCCATCCATGTATCTCTAGTATTCTTCAATGCCTAAGTCATACGCAAGATAGAATACAATTAAGATTTAAGCCAACTATGTAATGGTCTGAAATTGTAATTTTCGTAAACAGTATTTTCAGGCCATGGATAGTGTCATCAGGGCAACTGTAAGGGCTCAAGAATTGAGGAGTCGTGAAAGAAATACTTTGGATACGATTATATTAGAAACATCGCACTAAAATTTAATGGAAGTGTAAGGTTAAATGCACGTACACTAGGGAAACGTAATGATAGGTGACCTCCTAGAAAGTCATCGGGGTGAAAATATTTTATTGGATATTTGGAAAGTACTAATCATGATTAGTCTAAGGATGAAATTTGAAATCAAAATAGGGTCAAATAGGCCTTCAAAAATTGAAACGAAGAAAAAGTTACAGTTTCGGTTTAAATAGTGTCCGAGTTGATTGAAATTTTGATCGAAACTTTAAAAATAGCAAATAACCTATAAAAATTACCAAAATTTTTAGATCTATCTTAAATTATATCTAGAATCATTTGGAGGTAAAAAAAAATTACGGTACCACTAGAAAAGGACTAATCGGACCAATTTAAGTGAACTGAATCAAAAACGGATTTCGAATGGGTTGAAAATTTTTATGAAGATATAATTTATTATTTTAAGAATTGTGGAATTGAATTCAAGAAAAATTGGGTTGAGAAAGAGGGAAGAATAATTTTGGGAAGCTTATTGGGCTTAAAATGGCTAATTGGGCCAAAATTGGCTTGGACTACTTAGTTGAACCAATTCCAACCCAAAATAGCTCTATAAATAGCCTAAAAATCAATGAATTTTAAAAATTTTACAACAATTCTCCAGCTTTCTCTTATCTTCCCGTTCCTTTTCTTTGGCCAAATTGAAATTTCTTTATTTTATTTGATTCCTCACTTCTTCTCCAATTCTCTCTCTAAAATTAAATTTCCTAAGTAAAATTTAGCTCCTCTAATGCATGATGGCACACCCTACTCCTCAATTGAGGTGAAAGAAAAGGTAAAGCTCAAGAAAGGAAGGCTATGTGCTAAGAACTATGAATTTCATAAAGGAGGAACTATCTCAAGATTGGAGCATGAAGGAAGTAGAGATTCAAGTATGAAGAATAAGGTATGTGGATACATTATCCCTTAATTTCCATGAGTTTTGTATGAAAATTTTATTTATTTATGTATGCATTTGTATGTGATTATGTGAGATTAATTCAAATTAATTGGTGTTATGAAGATGGGGTTGGGAAAATTGAGATTTGTAATTTAAGTAATTAACAAAAAAAATGAATTTATATGTTATTTTGGGTTAGTATGGCACGATTCCAAGCTTAATGATACTTAAATATGTATTAATATAAGCTAGAATGGATTGGAATGGATTAGGTAGTAAATGGAAATAAAAGTAAATAAAAAGATAGGATTAGGTACGCAAGAAAGCTTCTGTTGCAGGCTCGACAAGTATTGCGAGCGCAATCGAAGAGAAGACCACGTCTCTGTTGCGAGCGCAATAGAGAGGGATATCGGCTTTTGTTGTGAGCGCGATGTAAGGTAGTAAAGGAGTTAAAGGAAGAGTATTACATGGCAAACTAATATATAATAGAATGATTAAAATAAGAATGATGAAGAAAACCAATGAGAAATTAATACATAATCACAACGATTAGTGTGATATGAAATAAACGAATGGCAAATGGACTTAGATAACTTGGTGGAATGAGAATTAATTCGAGTATGTATAATAATAATAATAATAATAATAATAATAATAATAATAATAATAATAATAATAATAATAATAATAATAATAATAATAATAATAATAATAATAATAATAATAATAATAATAATAATAATGAGGTAATGAGAGTAATTTTGAAGGAAATATGTAAGAACTAGGCTAATTGGATAGACCAATTATTGAAAAAGAACTTAAGTGTAACTATCACACGAAGGTGTTGTTAGGAATTAAATCATGAACGTATAATGATGTTGTTAATCAATGAAGTAGAATGAAATTAAACAGTATTAAATGTTCATTATGAAATCAAGCTAGAGATCATGTAGATAGTGGGTGATTAGAGAAAAAGGATAAACCATAAATTACTAGTAGTATAGTAATTAATTGTAAAGATGGCACATAAAGATGGTAAAATGAATTTTAATAATGAGAAATAGGTAATTAAATTAAGAAAGAATTAAGTTAATAGAAGATAAAGCAAAGAAGTAAAAATATGTAATCGTGTGTTATGACTAAATAAATATACATGTATGGAAGATAAACACACACACACACATACAAAATATTTATGTACGGTTTTGTAGGAATGATATGTATATTATTTATGAACATACAAGCAAGTATATAATGGACATGGTTATGATGAACTAAGTATGCGTATTTCAAGACAAATAGGATGGTTATAATAGACTAAAGTTGGCATGTGGTGACTTTGAATTTATATGTGAAGGACAAGTGCAAGCAAAGAACATAGTACTTTGCCCTTAGTGGTTTGGTAGTGAATTTAATTTAGGATATAGTTGGCTAGCCATAGGAATAATGATACCGTTGTCCAAGTCATGGCGACTCAGTTTTGTAGGCTAATATTTGTCTACCCTATGTCACATGCTTTCAAGTTACAAGTATATGTCATGTTCATATTCATATTCAATTTCAGTGATCATTCGGGAACACCTCATATGTTTGAACCTTCAGGATCCATATCCGGTCCAGAGATTTATACCGGACTAACACTAGAGCCAACTCAAGGAAATAAGATAATAAGTATAAAATAAACAAGTCAAGACAAACTGTAACTTATAAATAAGATAAAGCAAACATGAATTAACGAAACAGATAAAGGCATGACAGTAAATACTAGGAAAAGTAGGGGTCAAATGACAATTAAATAAATTGGTAAAGCAAAAGAGACAAAGGGGATAAGAAATAAAGAATCAAATGATGAAATGAATAGAGGAACAATAAAAATATGAATAGTAAGGTAATATTAGATGTAAAATGAGATGTAGCAGATTGACAGGGATCTTGTATAATGTATATATGAATTAAAAGTAATTAATCAAGGAGGAATAATTTATTGTAAGTATATGGAGAACTCTGAGAAAAACCACAAGTTAATGAAACTTAAATAACCGAGATATGATTTAACAACATTAATGTCACTGATAGAATTAAAATACAAATAAGTCTAATAGTGCGACCAATAAATGTAACTATAAAGAGAAAGTGATTATAATAAGCAAGTAAATGGTAACATGAGTTAAAATGTCTATACGCAACATGAATGTAGGGCATGAAGAATAAAAAGAGGTAAAAATGTAACTATATGTGATAATAAAAGAAACATGTTAAGATAAATAAATAAGAATCATAAGGCAAAAGGAAATCTAGATTGTAAGTACAAGCAAGAAAGAAACATAAAAGTAAAATAGTAATGTTTTCATGCTACATATGTTAAATCTAGAATGATTGAAATGAAAAATAGGAACAGAGGACTAATTGTAAGCTTAATAGAGGCTAAATCGAAAATGACTAAAAGTTAAATGATTAATTTGTAGAGTAACACGATGAACGAAGGAGATAACTAGAATGCCAAATTGTGTAAAGGCATGATAGATAATTATTAAAGACAATATAATTACTATAATAACCCAAGTGAATACGATAACGAATAAAAGTAATAGTGTGATTAACGATAATAGTGTAGATAAGATCAAGAAATAGTAGTAAAACTGTAAATAAAATACACGAAGAAATACACTTGAAAATATGGAAAGACATACGAGAATTAAACAGTAAATTGATACTATTAGGTTTAAAATGAGGACTTAGGAGAATGAGTGAAGCAAGATACAAATAATGGCAAAAACAACAAAAATTAAAGTGATACAAGTAATAAAGATAATATTTACAGTACTGAGAAGAATAGGAACAGGATGAAATAATAATAATAATAACAACAACAACAACAACAACAACAACAACTAATGCTCGAACAATACATATGGAAAAGAAATTATTCGTATGCATGCATGTATGTGTGTATATGCATATGATCTATTATAAAAAGTTTGGGATATGTATCCACCACTGGACATTTTGATGCTCAACATATAGTGTTGATTGCACGCAGGTTGTGAAGATAGTAAGGATAAAGTGGCCGATGTTACAAGGATATTCAAGAGCAAGACAAGAGATAAGGATGAAATTAGACCTGGCATTTATATGTATGTAATGAAGGGATAGTAAATGTGTAACTACAAGACTATAGTATATGGTTTGTACTTATGGAATATTGAGATACTATTGTATTACCTGCCGATCATATTAGGTGGATGTTTATAATATTGCTTATGTTTGAAAAAAAAAAACTTTACCATACTATCTTAGGTAGCTATTCATGATCATCATGCTATTGTAACATCCGATCACAGCACGTACGATATAGCGGTATAAGGGTGTTACAAACTAGCTATTATTGATAATGAGGACCGTAGATAAGCATAATTTAGTGGTACAAAAATAATGGAGAAACCTTCGCTAAAGGTAGTACAGCCATGCCACAGATTATTATTTATTTATCTATTTTAACTCAAGTCAGGATCTAGGAATTCACATTGCCACTTTCACAAGATTTTATATCTAATAGGGATAATTTGACATCAATGAGCAAGAAGAAAATTGCAGCTCCTCCATCAAAATCACTAACTTCTGGTAGAGCATTTAAGTTCTCGTGTTCACTGGCTAAACCTATAGCTTTACTTCATAATAGAAAAGAAAACATTGCCACCCCAATCAGTAAGAAGCTTGCTATAAATACCACAAACAAAAGGAAATCAACTCCAAAATCAAACTCAAAAGGCCAAGAATTTCACTCCTGTCAGAGAAATTAACTAAATAACTTCCATATTTATTCAAAAAGATTGACAATTCAAGAGTTACATCTGGTTCTAAAGCAGCAAAAGATTGTCCAACTCCACTAAGAACTCCAACTACAGTGCTACTACCCTTCTGAAGCTTCTTATCGCATGCTTTGAAGTGGCTTCTGTCTAAACATATATGCTAAAAAGAGCTTTCATTTTTTAATTGCAAGGATCTCTGCTTAGAGAAACTAAATATACTCTAGCAACTCCTCAATCAGAAAGCAGAAGGTATGCAATATAATGGAATTTAAAAGCAAATACACTATATTTTAGTCAAAAAAAGAAAATACAGTGTATTGAGTTTCATCAAAAGAAAATATACTGTATTTTATTTATGTATAAAAGTAAATATACTATATTTTAATCAAAAGAAAAGAAAATACAATGCATTGAGTTTTGTAAAAGAAAATACATTGTATTTTATTTATGTACAAAAGTAAATACATTGTATTTTAGTCAAAAGAAAAGAAAAGAAAAAAATACAGTGCATTGAGTTTTGTCAAAAGAAAATATATTGTATTTTATTTATGTACAAAAGTAAATACATTGTATTTTAGTCAAAAGAAAAGAAAATATAGTGTATTGAGTTTTATCAAAAGAAAATACATTATATTTTATTTATGTCTAAAAGTAAATACATTGTATTTTATTCTAAAGGAAAGAAAAAATAGTGCATTGAGTTTCATAAAAAATACACTGTATTTTATTTATGTACAAAAGTAAATACATTTTATTTTAGTCTAAAAAAATACAGTGCATTGAGTTTTGTCAAAAAAATACACTATATTTTATTTATGTATAAAAGTAAATATACTGTATTTTAGTCAAAAGATAAGAAAATAAAGTGCATTGAGTTTCATAAAAAGAAAATACACTATATTTTATTTATTTATAAAAGCAAATACATTGTATTTAGTCAAAAGAAAAAAATACAGTGCATTGAGTTTTATCAAAAGAAAATATACTATATTTTATTTACGTACAAAAGTAAATACACTATATTTTAGTTAAAATAAAATAAATACAATGCATTGAGTTTCGTCAAAAGAAAATACACTATATTTTATTTATGTACAAAAGTTAATACACTATATTTTAGTCAAAAGAAAAGAAAATACAATGCATTAAGTTTCGTCAAAAGAAAATATATTGTATTTTATTTATATAAAAAGCTAAATACATTACATTTTAGTTAAAAAAAAAAGAAAATACTCCAAAATACAGTGTATTGAATTTTGTCAAAAAAATATACTGTATTTTATTTATATGTAAAAGTAAATGCACTATATTTTAGTAAAAAAAATATAGCATATTGAGTTTCGTCAAAAGAAAATATAATATATTTTATTTATATACAAAAGTAAATACATTGTATTTGAATCAAAAGAAAAGAAAATACAGTATATTGAGTTTTATCAAAAGAAAAATGCATTGTATTTTCTTTTTTAGTCATTTTAGTTAAAAGAAAAGAAAATATAATGTATTAAGTTTTGTCAAAAAAAAAATATTGTACTTATTTATGTTTATTTTAATTATTTCTATTATTTGAAATGCACAAAATAAGTTTAATAAATACTTCTAGTAATTGCTATGTTCCGTGAGTTAAATTGTTCGTTAATTTAAAAAAAATAGATGAGAATATTTGGTAGCTTTGAGGTCAAAGTCAGGAAGCGAAGGAGAGTGTATGTATGTGACTAGAGGCCCACCGCCTCATACCTTCAAGCTGCTTGTCTCTTCACCCTTGGAATGGAGGCCGATACACGAGAAACACTCAAAGATGGCACAAAATTAGAAGCCGAAAGGAAAAAAAAAAATTGAAAGTGTATAGATTTTTTTTTTCTAATTCCAGTTTTTGTTTTTATTTTATTTTATAATTTGTGTAGGCTAATGTATGTAGTCTTTGTTTTTCAATTCCTCCCACCATTTTATGAGTTTTTTCTGATATTAGAATATCTGAGTATTCTTCAGTAATTGTTATGTGTTGATAAATCGTATTTATCTTGAATCTTAAAGCGTTGAATGCAGAAGTTGATATATTCAAACAACTGTCATCGGTTTCCATGCTAACACCGAGATTGTCTTGACTCCTTATTTTCTTTAGGTTGAGATTGTTTCTTGAAGATATACCTGTCACTACCAATTGAATTACCTTAAAAAGAATTAGTCTAACGATAGATTATACAAATAATAGAGCAATTTTGAAAAGAAAAGTTGAAAATGTGATAAGCCACGTAATTTTCTTTAAATTTTATATAACAGTTACTATTAGATCCGTCAAAATTTTGATAAAACTTGTAAACCCAATCGATATGACCATCACTTTTTATGTAAAACCAATCCAATCAATTTTAATAGATCCTAGTTCATAACCTATTTATGACCCATTTAGATTTTTTTTTTTAATTTTATAATTTTTGTATATAAGTATATATAAAAGCAATATTTTATAATGTATACATACTTGAATTTCATTTTTAATGAAAAATTCAAAAGTAATGTTATAAAATTTAACCAATTTATAATGTAACCCATTTACAATATGTTTGAATGATGATCGCATTTGATCCGATACAACCTAATTCAACCCATCTTATGACTCATTTACCATCCTAGCTGATCCGATCCATTTACCGCTAGTTACAATGCTCCAATAATTTAGATTCAAACTACACGTAATCCACAACTTTTCAAGTCATTTGGTCTTGTTAATTTTTGCAAGAGTTTGTAACGAATAAGAACAAAAATTGTCACACACAAAAATAAAAATTGTCAACTTCAACTCATTCAACAATCACTCACATCTTTCTTAACAAACTTCAAAATATTTGTCCCTAAAAATCAAATTTGAAACAAGACAATACAGGTATGCCACAATCAATAATTTGAGGCAGTAAAACACCAACCAGGAATAATGCTTAATGCAAATTTATTTTTACTGCAAGAGAAGATAATCCATAATGGGTTCTCTGCATCAAAAAGCGGCAACTCAAGCTTCTATTCACGAAATGGTGTGAGATCAATTTCCATATTTCTCTTCCCTTTACTTGCTCTCTTTAAGATTCGCACAAAACAAAACTTATATATCAATATTAAGTTTTATAAACACAAATAATTACACTTTCAGAAGCACGTAAAGCATACAAACTTAGGGTATAACTAAACTACTAAAAATGATTATAATTGACTCGCATAACATTTTTGCCTAGACTGGGTCTTCACGGACTAATCAATAACAAACTACCATGTAAGCAAAGTAATAGCTATTTTGTGTACTTGGATGTCTGTCATTGGATTGGTCCGTAAAGGACTTGGTCTAGGTAAGTGTTTTCCACAAAAGAATATGCAAAGAATTGCAGATGAAGAGACCAAGAAAATTGTAGAACTTGTAAGAACAAGATCAGGAACTAAAGTTTATCAAACCCGCTGGCTTTGCAAATTAAATTTAACAGCACAAATAAAACACGAAGATGCATGGAAGAAAGCAAATTTATTCGACTTCTAGAAATTCTATGAAATTAATCGTCAACAACACAAGCCCGTATCGGACATTTAGATCTACTCACATAAGAATTCAAACAGAGATGTGCAGTGTATTAGGCATTCCTCACAAGAATAATGAATGCACTCATTGAAGATGAGATAACTTACAGCTATCGCCATGAGCTCTTCTAGCAGTTCCTCTAAATGGCGTAGAGGCTATTGTCATGAACAAGTGAAGAAAGTTAGATTAAGAAACTAACAAAATTCATGTTTAAATTATTTCTATCGAAGTGCAAGCATGCATGGAAGTATAAATAGTACTCAGAAAAATCCAGAAGATATCCAGCAGCCACAGGTAAGAAACTAACCCATTGTGTTGGACCATCCACAGGGGCATTCAAAGGATCATCACGCACCTAAAGCACAAAAAAGACATTTTTAATAGCCAAAAATACAATACGTCTTCTCAAGCTAACAGCTCTTGGATCCCACTCAAGCTAACACAGGGGCATTCAAAGGATCATCACGCACCTAAAGCACAAAAAAGACATTTTTAATAGCCAAAAATACAATACGTCTTCTCAAGGTAACAGCTCTTGGATCCCACTCAAGCTAAAAAGGATCTTGATTTGCATAGCAAATCCAATTTCATAAAACCTAAGGAACTTTTATATTTTCATGCAGAAGTGCACATTGCAAAACATTCTCAAAGAACACGGTAATCCGTTTAATTATTTTCATTTAATTAAAGAGTATTACGAAATGTTTTAAATTTTATACCATAGTTTCAGCTCCCCAAAAATGAAAATCTTGCAGTTCACCAACATGTACAGAGCTCATGGGATAAAAGCCAGATTTGAGGAATTTTAAGCAATATTTTTGAGATATTTCAGTTAGTAGGGCGAAACCTCAAGAGGACTAGACAGCATAATTGATGGAGTAGAGTTATTAACCACTGACCAAGAGGTTGAAAGGTTTGAGAAAAATTGGTTATTCACAATCGATGAAGGATTCCTTAAAAAGTTAAGAATCAGCAATCCTTTTTAGAAATCGAATGAATTTGGTCTTATTAAGTCTAAAAATGGCCATCAAAGACGTACAAAAACTATCTTTCCTCAAAATAAAGAGATTACCTTGAATATTCATCACTCCTCACAAAATCACAAAACAAATTCAACAAAATGGTTGCAAAAGCAAGAACTTATTAGTTCAGAATATTAATAATTTAATACCTGAATAGTTTCACGGACATCAGTAACAATAGGGATGCTGTACTGTATTTTAACCTTCTCAAGGATCTGCCATAAAAAAAGGGGAACGATAATATTAATCAATTATCATTTCATATGTGACAAGTTTCAGTCAACTTGATCTCATCAACGACAAAATGCTAGTAATGACAAATATAGCCACAAAACAAAAATAGAGGGAAAAAATGGATTATGTTAATCAACGAAGTTACTAAGAACTAGTAATTGTCATAACAAAAACATAAATTTTCACAAGAGTTAGTGAATCTGAAACTAAGGATAGAAGAACACCAGAAAATGTGCAAAAAAAAAAATGAACTACCAAGATGTCAACAGCTATTTTATTAAATCAACTTTTAACAATTCTATTCAATGATATACTGATTTATTCCATTTATTTAGAAAAGTTATTTGAGAAATTCAATTTTCAACAGAATGAAAATGTTGGCACAATACAAGGCTAAAATTACATCAGTTTGCCACTTATCATTGCACATCTCACGTGATGTCATTTTGTTCAAGAATTTTGTCCCAATAATAAACACAACATATATAAAACAATAAAATGCTTGAGCATGCCTTATGCTAACTAACAATGTTTTCTAAAGGACTGCTTGCGAAATTTAATTACTTACGAATAGAAATTTTGAACTTTGTGCCAAACAAAATATATCAACACAAATGCCAAGGGAAAAAAGGGGAAGAGATATATAAATGAAAAGAGAATAGCTATCCCTCACCTTCGACCCCTCAATCATGCCAGGACCACGAAATGACTTTGCAGATGTCCTGTTAGCTTTGTCGAAGCTTGACTTAAAAACTAGTGGCAGCCCAACCCTGCAAGATTAGAAATAAAGAATCACTACATAATAAATGGAAATAAGAATTGAGAATCTTCCAAAAAACAGCTAAAAGGTAGTGACTTAATGATCACAACAATCGCTTTTTTTTTTTCATTATTAATTACAATTAAATCAAGGAAGAAACCATAGTCATGTACAAGCTCCATATCATAAAAAAAAAAAAGCACAGTAATCATACTTTTCAGTTATAATCTTGAGATGCTTGGCCATTTTTTGGGGCCTGCTAACAAGAAAAATGGATCTGCAGCCTGAAAATCATATGCGGTATTGAAATTAAGCCGATAAACAACATGAAAACAAAACAAAAGCTCAAAAAAGTAATTCCAGACTTGAATCCTTGAGGTTGTTAAATAACGCCATCGGGGAATCCATATCCTGCAATTAACCTAACTGATGCAATTAACCAAATCATTATCCACAACAGATATGAGATTGATAGAACAATGTGCCAAATTTTGCACAATCGAACTGTATGCAAGCATATTGTTTAACTGTCTACTATATTGTTTTAAATATCGGATCCAAATGGGTTGGGCATCTGTTCCAGACACAGACGGATTTAGGTTGGGACGGGTGATTTTTGGATTGGACCAGATGAGCATGGTACTATGGATTATCTTTGAGAAAATTACACAGAATGTCCCTTTTTCGATCTTATTTTTTAAATATGCAGCCATCTATTTTTAGAGTTTAAAATTACTCTTTTTTAATGTTTTGTTTTTAAAAATACCTCTTTTTGTCTTGAAGCCCTAAATAACGTTACTTCTCTTCTTTTGCCACTCCCCTTGTTCGATGAAATGCTTAAGACAAGAGGGAAAGTAGCAGCAGGTATATATTTTTGAAGAATTAAATTTTCCATTTTGTTAAATCCATAAACTGACCAAAAAAAAAAAAACCGTTGAATATGTTAGGATGGAGTTGCAACAGATCTCCAAGGAACAAAAGATTCCCAAGTGATGGTGTCTAACCTACCATTATCAATACTTATTGTTGGAATTAGAGAAGCTGACTTCAAAGAAATGAATGAATGACAGTGTTTTCTAATATTTAATACTGAATCTATTCGATGAGAATTTCTCTATGGTGCGGGGGTTTACACCAGGGATGGCTCAAAAGAGCTAACTGAATTAGAGCCGGTACTTGCAGAACATCAAGGCAAATATACAGCTACAGTAGTAAAAAAATTCTGCCAGCCTTGATTATGCTGTGTTCTCAATCATTGGAAAAATTCTGTCTCTTACTTTGTTCATCCATTTGATTGCTGTAATTTTTTATTTTATTTTTGCAGATGTGAAAAGTCATTTCTTTTAGACTAACTATGTTGAAAGTTGGATTTTGTACGTGATTTTTGATACTTAATTCTTTGTCTGCTACATAATGATCTTCTCTACATATTTCTTTGTTTTCCCATTCAATAAGGATTTTGATTTTGAATGATATGCTGCATATTCATCTCAATTTTCATGAGACAAATAAGTTTTAATTTAATAAATTATCGTATTTCTAGTTAATTTCATTATCAAATGATATCATTTGATTTAAAAAATAAATAAAAATCGATCCGCAACTCTACAAAAACCAAGAACATGGAGATACAATAATTAATGAACCGCTGAAATTGTTGTGCAGCATTATGGATGAAAATAATAAAATAAATAATCTATGTTTAAGAGTGCAAACATGTTCTTTTTTTTGTATACCAAAATTTCAAAATGCAAACATATTATGTGAATCTATAATGAATGTATGTATTTTCTTTTTTTTTTTTTAAATGATATGCTTAGTATTTGAAACATTGTGAATCTATAACAAATGTATATATTTCCCTTTTTTTGTGATTTCTCTACCCATCGATTTATTGTATGATTAAATGAAACAATTTATTACAGAGAGTAATTATAGACAAGATTATCAATTTAGTTTGAAATATTAGTGTTTTAAAAATTATGTTCTAAAATTTGGTATACCAGGTATACCGGACAGTATACCAAATATACCAGTCGGTATACCTAATCCAAAAGATAATTTTTATTTTGAATTTTGGTATACCCGGTATACCAAAATTCAGAATTGAAACTCTTTTATTTTTTGGTATACTGAGTGATATACCAAGTATACCGATGGTATACCAATCGGTATACCAAATTTCAGAAGATAATTTTCATTCTTGAATTTGGTATACCGGCTGGTATACTAGGTATATATGTTGGTAAACCAAAATCTATAAGACAATTTCAATTCTGAATTTTGGTATACCTAACGGTATACATAGTATATCACCGGGTATATCAAAAAATATAATATCAGGTATACCATAAGGTATATCAATTTAAAAAAATTGAAATTATATTATGCATTTGAAAATATTAAATTGAATTTTAATAGACATTGTTCAACTATTAATTTAAAAAAAAAGTGGATTACAATTTATGATAAATGAATAAAAAAAAGAACTTTTATTTTTTTTAGAATGGTATATATTTTAGCTTTACATAACCAGCAATAATTTCAGTAAACGTAACCAATCAATAACAAGTATTAAAAAATAGAATTAAATAGAAAAATCAATAGCATTATGTATGCTTTTGGAATTTTTATTAATCTTAATGGATTTAAATATTTTATCTAAATTACAAAAAGAACTTTTATTAATCCTCTTCAAATCCCTAAACAGAAAGCAAGTCTAAACTGCAAAATTACATAGATAGCATTAGCCATGATTCTATTAAAAAAAAAAAAAAACCAACCATCAAACCGCTGTAAGTTTCTAAACAGGAAATATATTCAGCAATACACAACTTGCAGAATTAAAAACCATTTGAATTAAATTATATAAATGACCTTTGTAATATACTTGAAGTCTACATTTTCCCCACCACAGGATGTCCTGTGAAGATTAAGCCTTTCTTCAATGGAGTTTTTAACACATTATGGATATTTAACCAAGAAAAAAAAAGAAAATTAAGCTAAAATAATTATAAGACTAACCTTTATAGGTGGCAAATGAGCGGATTTGAGTTGAGTCATTAATAGATGGGTCACTAATGGGTTGAGTCACAAATGGATCAAAAGATATGGATCATAAATGGATTAATATTAAAATGGATTGTATTGATTTGGGTCGATCCATGAATTTAATATAAATTAGTATAAAATTCTAAAAAATATTTTAAATTAGTATAAAATTAGTATATAAATTAAAATTTATTAAACTTAAATATAAAATTAAAAAAAGGGCCAGAATTTTATTAAAAGCGCTAAAACTTTGGATAAAAGAGCTTGATTGATGCTTCCTATTTAATATTTCAGCAAATGAAAAAGGTCAAAAAAGAATAAATAATTAGTTTTCGCTTTCACATTTCTAAAGAAAATGAAACATTGATTTAAAAAAAAAAAAACAAAAACACTCGAAGGTTATTCGATGATTAAGCCCGATTAAAATAATTTATGTCCCGCTGATTGGTCTGATACTTTCATGTGGAGCCCTTCACACCTTTATGATGACATGTCAAACTAAAGTCCATCATAAATCCCTTGAATTATGGACAACTGAATCTAATGAATTCCGTTTGCTACACACAAAATTTATAAACAAATCACGCGCCCATAATAATCCTTGAAGAAAATGATTTTAGACAAACCTATTGGTTAATGACCCAATGAATTGAAAAATATAATTGATCAATTTTGAATTGACCCAATTAATATTGGATTGTGTTGGATTGGATTAAAAAATAAAATGAGTCAGTTTTGGGTTAATCCAGTGGGTATTAATTTAGATTGAATTGAATTTGGATAAATTTTTTTGGATGAATTTGAATCGATCAATGGATTTAAGTCAATTTTGCCAGGTCTACTAACCTTGGAGATGACGCTTGATTTTCTTACTGATACTTTAGCCGCATTAAGCAATGGTCCACACGCTCAAATCCTTAATTGACAAAAAGTAAAACAAGTCATTCAATAATCATCAGAATAGTTTAAGCAATTCAAAAAGAAAACTATAAGATATATGAATTACATGGAGCTCCATGCTTGGCAGCTGTGCCATTGATGGCGGAGGAGGAAAAAGTGCCGGACCTCACAGCAAAAAAAATGAAAGAAATATATTGTATAAGAAAAGAATATTTGATGTAGAGAAGAAGATTGGGAGAGGATGATGAGAAACAGCCGAGAAAGAAAAAAATAACAAAATTTCATAAAACTAATTAGATTCAAATTATAGCTTCACTATACTGAAGATTCAAGATCTCTAATAACAAATTAAATTTCATGCTTCTTGAAAGGATGTAGTAGGAGAAAACGTTAAAGAAAGAAGAAGCGAAGAAGAAGGAGGAGGAAGTATTTAAAAAAAGGGATATTTTAAAAAATGTAAATTTTAAAAACGGTAATTTTGAAAGGAAAAAAAAGGAGGGGGTATTTTTAATTGGAACCTCCTTTTTTTTTTTTGATATTTTTGTGAAACTCCCATTATCTTTCTACTCTAATTGTCCTATTTTGTACCCGGGATTAACCTGAACATGTGAAAATTAATATGAGTGTTATATTTTAAATGTTTGCTGAAGATACCTTGTGATTTAACAATATATATATATATATATATCTCATTAATTATAGACAAAATGTAAATTAACGTATTGATGTAATAATTGAAATTGTTAATTGCCCCCTTCAATTTTTTTTATCTATTATTTTTTGTTATTTTTACAATAATTAAAAAATATTAATTAGATTGAATTTAGTATTAAATGATGTAATTTTGGATAAATTATAAAATTTAAATTTTGATCAAAAGTAACATATAAAAAAATGAAATCAGTAACTTTTTATGATAAGCTAAAATTAACGGTAATAATTTTGAAAAATGAGTATGAAGTTAATTAGATTAGGATTTTGAAGATGCAGTCGGTCCAATAAAACGGGAAGTTTGATAGTTATTTTCAGTACATAAGTGTAGGATAATCAAAATCTGGTAAATGTAGTTGTATGAGTTTCTTACTAAAGTCAAACCTAACTTAAACTCGGTCAGCCAATGGGAATTATTTGGAAGTGGTCTGAGTTCAAAGGAGTTTGCTCTGCTAAATATGTAACGAAGTTGAAGAGGATATAATTCATTAAAATATCTCAAACTCAATTTGAGATAAATCATTGTTCCGTCATGGAGAAAATTTACTTTAATATTCTTTCTTTTAAAAAGAAAGCGATCTTATATCTATATACTTCTATAAATATTGTAATTTTGTTACCAAAGTAACAATCACATGATATTCTCTTCTCTTATGCAACGATAAAAAAGTTTACGAGACAAAAAATCACCTTATTTCTTTTTTATTTCTCTGGAATTATACTTGATATTCCTTTTTAAAATTATAGTTAACTTGTTAAATATTCACTGTCTCAAAATAATATTTTTTTTGTCCCAAAATATCTGTTATTTTAAACAAACATATTTTTGATAAATTCATCAATCTAATTAACTGTTATTAGCCTTAAATAATTAACTGCACGACATAATACTATATTCTCTCTTCATTAGATCAATTTCATTCAATCTAAAATAAAGGTTATCTTATATTTGTTGTTATGCCATATCATTTAGCTATTACTTATATTTTAAATAAAATAAAATTTTTAAGTTTATATGATGCTAAATAATTTATTTATTAATTGGAGAAAACCCTTCGTATTAAAATCAAAAGTGAACATGGATTTTGAAATATTCTTTACTTTTTAGTGTAGGCAAGAGCATCCGAATCCTGATCCATAACCATATCAAGGAATGAATTTTGATTATGTCGGCATAGGTACTTGTTAAATTTAATTTTAAAATACTATAAATTATTTATTATTTCTGTATGATAAATAATAATATATTTTTTTGTTTCGCATCGTAAAAAAAACATTGCTCATTCTTTCCATCAATAAAATTATTAAATAAAACCAATATACACTTTAAAATTTAAAAGCTCACTTTTATTTATTTTAGCATTTTTTTAGAACATTTATAAAATCATAATAATTTTTTAATTACAATTTAGTATTTTGAATTTTATTTCATCCTCTCTTTTGTAATTTTTTTTTAGGATTGCCTGTATAAGTTAAATTTAAATATGTGTCACTTTTTAATAAATTTCAAATTCAATTTATTTGTTATTTTTAAATTTTTAATGTAATTTAAATTATTTTTTCAATAAAGTTATAACTAATTAGATTTGATAATTTAATTTTAATCACTTAATTTAATAATAAATTTGATTTTATTTATTATTTCTTAATTTTAGTGAAAATAATAAAAATGTCAGATAAAAAAACGAATGAAGTAACATATTATATTTAAATCCATAATTTTTTTCTTCGCAGAATCATTTTTACCATGAATTTTTGCAGTATAAATATATAAATAAATAGTGTAAAATTTTGAGAAAAAAATTTAGAAAAATAGTTTTAAAAAGATGAAAAAATTGATCAATTAATTGCATTGCATGTATTTATAATTAACACTGTAACTAATTTAAGAAGAAAAGTAATGTTGTTTACCTGAAATTAATTAATGAGAAGACCAATTATTAATTTCCCGAAAATTATAGAATATGGTTAAAATATCACTGTCCAACAAAATTAAGACAGAGATCTAAGAAATCTCCCCAAAATAAGCATTCCCTCCACTCACATAACCAAAAAATCCTCCCATTCATCTTCATGACATCTGCATGACATCTTTGATTCTTTGTGGTTGTGGACCTCGCAACTAGTTTGTAACATCCCCTAATTAGCGTTTCACTATCTAATTAGGGAGCATTTAAAGGTCTAGCTATTAGACATGGCAATCAAGTTGAATCAATCGATTTTGGTTTCGTATCGATTCTTTACGGTTCGAGTTTTTTGGATCATTTTTAGGTCAGGATTTTCCTTTTTCAGACAGTTTTGGATCGAGTTATGGACTACAATTAGGAATGAAAAATCAAATTGAGCCATACCATATCAATGGATCAAAAATTAAATTGGGTCATACTGAGAACAATTTGATATATTTGGTTTAGTTTTGAAATATAAATTCGGTTATATCAATTCAATTTTCAATATTAAAAAATCAATAAAATCATATTGATTGAATTACTAGTAAAATTACTTTATTTTGATGCCAAAACTACAAGATTGACAGTAATGCAAATAAAGTGAAATAAAGAGGATGCGAGATAAGTGGAATATGCAATAGAGAATAAAAAAATTGAAAGGTTAGAAATTTGAAATTATGTTAATATATATACACACACGTAAGCGTGAAATGGGATATTTTTAATAATATAATTTTAAAAATAATTTACAAAAATGGTGTGTTAAAATTTAATTATAAAATTGAAGTTTTTTCAAAACTGCTGCCACTTGTATCGATTTAAAACTGTAGAATTTACGGTAAAAAATTGTCAATTTTTACCAACCGCTGTTATATGTAGCAGTTTCAATATCTATATATAAGACCTGAAACTGCTGTCATAAAGAATTGACGTGTGGCACCTACAGTATTTAATTATTATTAATATTTAGAGTTTAAATGTCGGGTGTTGAAAAGTGATCACGTTCCAAGTTCAATTCCCATGAGCTGCATTTTTTTTTTTATTGAATATGTGTCTATAATATTATAAAGATGTCTTTTTTATTGAATATATGTCTATAATATTATAAACATGTTGATACAAGCATCAATTATAGAGCTGCATTTTCTTTTTATTGAATATATGTCTGTAATATTATAAACATGTCTTTTTATTGAATATATGTCTATAATATTATAAACATGTTGATACAAGCATCAATTATAGAAGTGTAGTTTAATGGAAAATGATTTATCTTATAAAAATTGTCTTCTTTTATGTTTTGAGTTCAAATCCTATCATCTACTTTTTACGGTACTATATTTTTTTTAATATTGAATATATTTCAAATTTTTAAAATATACATTTCATATCAATTTCAAATGTAGTGTTGTCATTTAATGGTAAACAACTTATTTTTTTTCTAGAATGAGGGATCAAATACCTGCACAACTATTTTTTTTTACATTAATAAAATAAACTACTATGCCACATAAAAAAATTAAATTTACTAAAAATCCATGAGTAAAAAAATAATTTACTAAAAATCTCTATTTTCTGATCGGATTATAAATTATAATGGTTTTTCGGTAATTTATGAGTGAAAAAACTATTTTTTTAATTGTTAAATTTTTTACATGACTTAATAGTTTCTTTTATTAATGTAAAAAATTAATTACTGAAAACATTTTTTTAAGATTATAATTTACACGTAAAAAATTAATTATAAATTCTAATATAAAAAAATAATTGTGAGAAATTTGATCTCGCATGCTAAAAAATGGAGAATAAGTCATTTACTATTATTAAACTACAACTTTATATCTGAAACTTATATGCAATATATTTAAAAAAATAGTTGTACAAGGGTTTGTAATCGATGTCAAGCAAATCTACTAGATCGGCTAATAATATAGAAAAATAAAATTAAGATCCTAAATATCGTACCCAAGGAAAACTATGCAAGTGCAAAAGATTTTAGATTTTTAGAATGAAAACTTGTGTGTAAAGAAGGAAAAAAATCCGAAGTTTGTAATGATGAAACATTAACTAAACTAAAAACAGAATTTTAAACTACTCAAAGTAACTAATGCAAATAAATAAAACTTAGACAAACAAAACTAGACTTAAACAAAACAAGAAATAAAATTTGGAAAAAAATCAATAATAAAAGCAACTTCTCCTAAAGGACTATTCACCTTAACTTAAATTGCAATAACTTAATTAAAAAGGAACACAAGTGATTATGAAGAAATCAGATGAAGAAAGCAAGATATCTTAGTCAAGATTATCATTCTAAGCATTAAACATTCTTGTTAGGAAAAATATAATACTTAGCATAAAAATCTAATTTTAACCTCATAGATGTCCATTAAAATATTTTTCAAGTAAATTTAACTTCAACTTATTCTTATTTCAACATTTTTCAATCTTAATTTACTCTAACCAACACACAATTATATCTAACTTAGAAAATAATCATGCATTAACACAAGTAAATCAACCCAAGAACATGCATACCAATAGTTATATATAAATCAACCATCAACCATTTATAAAATAGGTTAACAATTAATTTAACAATAACCAAGATAAGAATTTACTCAAAACTAAGAAATAATTAAATTTACATTGCATTAAGCGCAAACTAAGTCATTACAATAAAAAGTTAATGATTCAAATATCCTTTAGCCAAAGTAAAAAAAAAAAAAAACTACTCACACTTCATTTTAAAAACTAATGCAAATTTAAATGAAAGATACAAAAACATAAAGTAGAGAAGCTCCCTTAATAACCCTTTATAGAAAATCAAAGAATAGCTTCAAACTAAGCTATTGTTCCTTGAAAAATAAGAGAAAATTAAAGTAAAAATTGAGCTAAATTCGTATTTGAGTGGTCCTCCTCTACTCGGGTGTCTTTAGCATTCTTTCATAGGCTCCAAATAAAAAGTTTTCTACCTTTTGTAACTTCTTATTCCAAATTGAATATGAGTTTGGCTCAAAAAGGATGTCTTTTATCATTATTTTACCATGAAGACTCATGAGAGTGATGGGTGAGTGACTCTCACACTCAAGAGAGTGACCTTTTGCTGGAAGAGTGAATTGGCTTGTAGGGTGAGTAAAGTCCTTCTTTAGGTGAGTGATTTTCATCACTCAGGAGAGTGCTCCCCTCACTCAGTCGAAGGACATACCTCACTCAATCGAGTGATATGTTGTTGTCCTTTACATTCGAATTTTCAATTTTTTAAAATTATGATTTTACTCCTAAACTCCTCTTTACTTCAATTAAACCCTTTTTCCTTTAAATAAGCCCTAAAAAATATCAAAACTTATAATTAAATCTCAAAATTCAAATTTTAACTATTTAAACATAAATCAACCAATTTAATGCTAACTTAACTAATTTAAACCTTAAAAACACACTAAAAATATAGTTTAATTCATACTTATCAAATACCCCACACTTAGACTTTACTTGTCCCCGAGCAAATTTGAACAAATCAACTCCTCAGAAAAATCTAACTCTAACTAAGAAGTATGCATTTCAAAATCAAGCTTAGCAATTAACAAGAGCACTTAACAAAATTCTAACTAGATTAAATTCGAATAAGACAATATGAGCTAGTTTCCATATGTGTGTGCAAAACCAAATTATTTTAAATAATTTTCAAAACCAAAATACCAATACAAATTCATAATTAAGTTTAGAATGAATGTACACCTAAGTGTACAAGTGGTTTTGCACTTAAAACTCTAAAAATACTATAAGCTTCTCTTTTAGTATCGGAATTCGAAGATCACCTCCGCTAAATAACTCAAAACCAAACTTAGAATCACTTAGGCCTTTTGGGTTGTAATGGGGTTAAGGTGTTGGCTATCAAAAAATGGATAAAAGATAATAAAAAATAATAGCCACTTTATACTTGAATAAACCAAGTCCCAAAATTTCAACTACTAAACACATACCCTTTTTTTCATACTTGCTTTCCTAACCTTAAAAACATTAAGCACACTTGACATAAAAGATCAATGAAACTCCTCTAAATTTCACAATTCAACCCTTTTAGAAGTCATAATTGCTTTTCCCTTGTAAATTTTCCACACTTAAGATTTTGCCATATATGCTACCTTTATTTTGATGTTTTTTTTCTTTTCTTTTCTTTTCTTTTTTTTTTTTCATATAAGCTCTATTGAAGGTTGTAAGGTAAATGACAAGGTAAATTAGTCTATTTCTTAACTTCTCTCAAAAACCGTTTCTACTAATCCCTATTTATCGTACTACACCCTTTATATTACCAATTTCCCATTAATCTATCCAACCTAGAGTGACAAATCTTAAAAAGGAAAATAAAAGTTTTTTAGTCTATATGGACATTTATATAGGTGTAACAAGAAAAATTTAGATGGCACGCCTTCACTATGCCTAATTATGCTCAAAATGGCTTAACAAAGGTTAATTTGTATAAAAGGTAGGAAATCAGTCTTTTTATAGCTTATCAAGAAAATTGTACCTAGATCACTTTCTAAGTTGATTTGAGTTATTTCTACGTTTTTAAAGGTGATGATAAAGGTCCCAGTGCTCTAAAATTTCTTACTCAATTATTTCGATGCATTTTTTTCTTCGAAGTTAAAACTAATCTTAAGTACTTATAGAGTAGAAACTAACAAATATTAACCAAGTTGAATATTAAACTAGCTAACAAATTCATTAAACAACATGCTTGCCTTAGTGTTAAATAAAGAATTTTGACTCATGTACATTCTAAATTCAAGTTTAATAAGTTAAAATTTGAGGATAAAACTGGGGCAAACTAAGTTTAGTGCAAGCTAAGTGACAATTTTGAACTAACTAAATTTTTAGCAAAACCAAACAATTGAACTAAAAAGATCTATTATTATTACTAACTAACTAAGCTACAAAGTCATAAAAGTTTTATTGGAAACAAAGAACATAAAAATAAAATCTAAGTTACTAAAGTGGAAATAGCAAAACAAAAATAGAAATAAAAGCAAACATAAGTAGAATTCAAGAATTAAAGGGAAGTGTGAAAAAGTCTACTTCCTGAATTTTCCTAACAATATTTGAGCTTAGTGTAAGCTCTACCCCTTTACAAAAACTTTGTTGTCGTTAACAAATCAACTTACTATGGTGGAAGTGGTAGTGGTGGATATCGCTACCAAAAACTATGGACAAATTGCTTCAGCTCGTCAATGTTGTCCTATATAGTATCCATTCATCCTTGTATGCTATTCAATCTAATATTTATATCATCTAAGCGGGGAAGGAGCAGAGGTAAAGATGCTTCAGCAGCTTGTGGTTGCTCTTAATGGTCATCTTCTTGATGATTATCCTCATGATTCTCTTCCTCTTTCACAGTCTCCTCTTCTTGATGCTCTGCATCCCGAATTCCATTCAATATGAAGTATTATGCTCTATTTATCTAATGGCGATGAGGTTTAAGCCATAAGACCTTCATTCGCTTAAACATTGCAAAGTCTATATACTCAATATCACCATTAAGAGGATTTCCTATGGCTATGTGGTTCACAACATTTGCTAAGATAGTGTCAATCCATTAAATGAAAATTTCCTTAACACTAGTGGGTTTCTTTTGCAACTCCTTAATCTTTTTAGCTCTATGGACTACCCCAGTGATATGGATTCCCTCAATCATGCACCTTAAAATCATAATTTTTTGTGAATTCACTGTACTAAGGCTACCAAGACAATTAAAGGTGTTTGTGGAAAGGTAGCGATAAAGAATCCTTAAAGTATGATCTCGTAATAAATGAGATTTAACTTTGCCACCCTTCCATTGTATTGGATTGATTAGATCTCTTACTATTTCCCAATTCTTTGTTGAAGTAGCATTAGTCAATTCACCCCTAACAACTTCCACAAAGCTTAAATGATATGTAAATGTAGAGAAATCTATTGTATAACCCATTTTCCCTAACTTGAAAGTCACAATACCAAGATATCCCTCACCCTTAAAATAGCATTCAAAAGAGCAAAGGAAATCCCTTGCAAGTTATGGATAAACCTTTGGCTGATGGTTTATAAACTCCTCCCATCTTATATTTCTTATCAATGGAAAAATCCCATTCCACAAGTTGCCATCAGGTATATTCAAGAAAATATTGCTTAAGTATACCAGCTTGATATATGTGCGAGTACTAAAGTTTTCATAAAGTGAGTACTTTACCTTATCCACATATCTTAGGAAGTAAAAACTAGAAGAATTTGAAGTTTCATTACATTTAGCTTTCTTAGGAGCCACTACACAAGCTAAAAGAACTCAATGAAGTGAGTAATATTAAAAACTTAAGGTAGATACCAATGTGAACAATTGAGTGTAGTGCCAATGTTTCACAAGTCTAATGCCATTTTGCGAGCAATCTCAAAGGATAATATGAGTATGAACCGAATGATTGCTTTATAAAGAGTACAATAACACATAATGTAGCTTAACACAACTTAGAATGTGGCAAATTGACACTTAAATGTGACTACAATAGATGCTCAACAACATTAAATCATATGAACAACATAAGTAAAGTATACTAATATTGATATCAAAGTGTAAATGGTAATTTAGAATGAGTTAATGATGATTTAGAATATATGAGAATGATATAAGCTAAAAAATTTCAAGCCAAAATTTTAATTTTAGTCATTAAAGCATTTCATCAAACACCTTGTGTGCACATTTTTCCAAAGCTAGTTTAAAATCAAGTTAATCTTCAAATCCAACCAAATTTGAAATTAAACAACAATGTAATGCATACAACAAGGATAAATGGAAGAAAAGTGTATAAATAAGATTTAAGTCTCTAAAGCAAGTTCAAAATAACCCAACGAAACACAATTATAAAGTAAAGTAAGCAACAATTCAACATTAAAACTTAAACAATGAGTTAAAGAACACTTACCTGATGTAATTTGAACAAGAAAGATGAAAGAAATTAAGCTTGAAGCAAGGATACTTGGAAGAGTAAAAAGTGTGTGTTGGGTGAGTGAAAGAAAGATTAGGAGATGTTGTGGAAGAGTCGGAGCCGAAATGGGAGAGTGTTGGTTTTATAAAGTGGTCACTCGAGTGAGTGAGTGAACCACTCGACCGAGTGTCTTCGATTTCAATAGTGGTTGAAATGGGAGAAGAGAAATGAAGGCTTCATATAAGGGAAATGCCTCACTAGGCTAAGTGTTAAACATCACTCGGCTGAGTGTGTGCTTGCTGGACAAAATCAACCAAATAGCTATAAAACACAGTGAAAGCAATCTAGTCACTCTGCTGAGTGATGCTAGGCTACCCCAAAATCACATTTTTCTTGACCAATTGATCAACCTCAAATCCTTCATAATTAATTGATCTATAAAATTGTCTTAATTCCTTCCTAATTCAAGCATCCAAACTTAAACTTAAACCTAACAAAACACATTAAATCACACATTCATCTCATTCAACCTTAATTAAATCCATGCTTAACACCATAAACTAAAGAACACATAATATTCAAACATGAATTATAACTCACTCAAATGCACTTATATTTCAAATACTTAATCTTTCTTACTTTAAAATGTAAGTTAAGATCATTCAAACTTATCCAAACTCATAAATCACTTAGCTTATTTTCAGAATCATGATAAACCCATTCATGATAAATTCATTCATTAGACACAAACTCTCTTTAATTCATGAATCAATGAATAAAATGAAAACCAACTAGCCCAAACTAACATCTAAAGACTAAAAACACTCCAAAGGGTATATAAAAACAAAGTAAAACAACAAATAAAAGCAAATCACTTCACTATAATAAAGTAAAAATTTAAAAAGTTAAAGAGATTAGTTTTGAGTTTATAAAGTCTTTAGTTAGACTTGTAAACCCATTTATTAGTCCTAAAATACCATGGTTGCCTTAGCAATCTTTACTTGCCCAACTAGATAAGGCTTCAACATGTGACCATTGACTTTGTATTCGCACCTAGCCTTCGAACTTTTGATAGTCACTACTCCAAATTCGTTGCTTCACAATACTTGATATGGCCCAAGCCATCTAGATTTCAGCTTTCCTGAAAACAACCTTAAGCGGCTATTGTACAATAGAACCATCATTTTTGGAGCAAATTCCTTTATATTTAACTTATTGTCAGGCAAAAACTTCATTGTCTCCTTGTAGAGGGTTGCATTGTCATAAGACCATTGTCGAAATTCCTCAAGTTCATTGAGCTGTAACTTTCTCTTATCTCTTGCACATCTCAAATCAACATTAAGCAATTTTATAGCCCAATATGCCTTATGTTCTAATTTGATCGGTAGATGATATGCTTTCCCAAAAACCACTATAAAAGAAGACATACCTATAGGGATCTTAAATGCAATTCTATAGGTCTAAAGAGTCTCATCTAACTTTTAAGACCAATCCTTTCTAGCACTATTCACTATTTTTTCCAAAATTAATTTCAACTCCCTATTAGACATTTTTAGTCTGTTTGCTTAAGGATGATAAGGGGTTGTTATTTTATGCCTAACATTAAATTTTCTAAATAATGTTCTAAATTGATGGTTGACAAAATGCTTGCCCCCATCACTTATAATAGCTCTTAGTATCCCAAACCTAGTGAAAATATTCCTCTTAAGAAATTCAAGCACAACTCTAGCATCACATGTCCTAGTAGCTATTGCTTCTATCCATTTACTCATATAATCTACAATTACTAGGATATATTTGAAGCCAAATAAGTTCGAAAATGGTCCCATAAAGTCAATTCCCCAAACATCAAAAATTTCTACTTATAGCATATTGTTCATAGGCATTTCATCCCTTTTAAAGACATTTTTCACAAGCTAACATCTATCACATATTTCTATACGACAATTACTATCAGTGAAAAGAGAAGGCCAAAAGAAACCTGATTGTAGAATTTTCTATACCATACGATTCGATCCATGGTGACCTTCAACCTCTCCTCCATGAAATTATCTCATTATATCTTCATGCTTCTCCTTCGGAACATATCTTCTAAGCACTTGATCCGAATAAATCTTAATCAAATAGGGGTCATCCCAAAGATATCGTTTTGCATCTATTTTAAGTTTCTTATTTTGTTACCAAGTGAACTCCTTTGGAAGGTAACCTCTTGCAAGATAATTAACAATGTTAGCATACCAAGGAGTTGAAGTTTTACATGCCTAAATAGCACAAATATGTTCATCAGAGAATAAATCAAAAATTTCCCCCCTTTTCAATGTTAGCATGATCCAATCTAGATAGATGGTCAGTTACAAAATTCTCAGCTCCTTTCTTATCTTTGATTTCTATATCAAACTCTTGTAATAGCAAAACCCATCTAATAAGCCTTGATTTGAAATTCTTCTTGGCAAAAAGGTATCATAAAGCCATATGATCCATCCCCACCTTGACTTTGAAACCAATGAGATATGATCTAAATTTATTGAGAGAAAATACTATTGCCAATAACTCTTTCTAAATGGTGGTATAATTCATTTGAGCTCCGGTGAGTGTGTAACTCACATAGTAAATGATATGAAAAATTTTCTCCCTCCCTTAGGCTAAAACTGCTCTTACTGCATAGTCACTAGCATAACACATTATTTCAAATGACAAAGTCCACTCCAATGATGCTATGATCGATGCTGTGATTAGTTTTTGCTTTAACAAATTAAACGCCTGCAAATACTTATTATCAAAGTTAAATGCAACATATTTAAGCAATAAATTTGAAAGCGATTTAGCTATTTTTAAAAAATAATTAATGAACCGACAATAGAAACTAGCATGACCAAGAAAAATCTTAATGCCTCTAACACTCGTAAGGGGAGATAGTTTATCAATTACATCTACTTTTGCTCTATCTACTTCAATCCATTTCTCGAAGATTTTATGCCCTAGAACTATTCCTTCTCTCACTATAAAGTGACATTTTTCCAATTGAAAAAAAGATTAGTTCCTTCACACCTATCCAAGACCAATGTAAAATTAGACAAACAAGAATCAAATTCACGACCATACAAAGTAAAATCATCCATGAAACCTCCATGAATTTTTCAATAAAATCATAAAATATGGTAATCATGCATCTTTAAAAAATGGCTAGGGTATTACAAAAATCAAATGGCATTCTTCTATATGCAAATGTTCCTTAAGGGTATGTGAATGTGGTATTCTCTTGATCTTTCTGTTCAATAAATATTTGCATATATCCCTAATAACCATCTAAAAAATAGTAAAACCTATTTCCAACCAACCTTTCTAACATTTGGTTAATGAAAGGTAAAGGAAAATGATCCTTCCTAGTAGCATTATTTAATCTCCTATAATCTATGCACACTTTCCATCCCTTCACTGTGCATGTTGGGATGAATTCATTATTTTCATTAGCCACAACGGTCATCCCTCCTCGTTTTAGGTACACATTGGATTGGACTAACCCAACTACTATCAGATATAGGATAGATAATATCTGCATCTAGTAGTTTAAGTACCTTCTTTTTTACCACTTCTTGCACTGCTAGGTTTAGTCTCTTTTGGGATTGTACCACCGGTTTGAAATCATTTTCCATAGGTATCCGATGTGTACAATAACTGGAGCTAATTCCCTTTAAATTAGATGTCTCCCAACTTCTTTATGATTTTTAATACTCCTATTAGCTTTTCTTCTTCCAAACCTATCAAAAGTGAAGAGATTATTATTGGTTTAGCATTATCTTCCAAAAATACATATTTTAAATGAGAGGAAAGAGTTTTAAGCTTATAATTATTTTCTCCCTTTGGAGGGGATGGTTAATCTCTATTGTTCCTCTCATTATGCTTTTTTTGTAGCTCTTCTATTAGCTCCTCCTCCATTTTCCTTACTTTCTCCTTATTTTGAATGCATCAAACATTCTTAGAATGAATCATCTAATAGAATCTCTTCTTGCTTTTTTTTGTACACATTCTTAAATACTATCTATAAAATAAATGAACTTTTCAAAGTCATAAAGAGGGGTGTTTTATTATCTTATTCACGTTAAAAATCATCTATTCTCCATTGAATCTTAGAGTCATCGTTGGTCTATGTACATCTATTAATGCCTTTATCATGTTCAAAAATGGCCTTTCCTCTATCAATGGTACCTTACGATCCTCCTTTATATCCGTCACCACAAAATCAATCGAAAAACTAAAAATTTCCACCTTTACCAATAAATTTTCAATAATGCCCTTTGTCTTTTCATCGATCTATCCACCAATTGCAGCATCATCCGGGTTTCTTTTATGTCACCTAAATTCAATTTTCTACAAATTAAGTAAGGCATTAAATTTATACTAGCATCTAAATCACATAATGCATGTCCAATAAAATTTCCTCCTAATTCACAATGTAAAGTAAAACTACTAGGATCCTTTAGTTTTAAGAAATTTTGTTCATTAAAATTACACTACAACTTTCAGACAATTAAACCATTCCTACACCCTTTAGTTTTTTCTTATTAGACATAACTCTTTCATAAACTTAATATATTTAGGCATGTGTAATAAATCTTTAGCAATTAGTAAATTTATATGCAACTTTTTAGACATGTCTAAAAATCTAATTAACTGCTCATTATGCTTTTCTTTCCTAGCTAGCGATGGAAAAGGTAATTTAGACTCATCAAGCATAGTAGAAATAAATTTTCCTTACCTTTACCTTTCTCAATAATAAGAGGTATCTTATCATTAATTTTAGATTCAGAAATACTTACTTTCAATGTCGGTTCCACCACTTTAGAAGAATCCTTATCATTTTTAGCTTCATTTGCCTCTTTCCATTTCTCAAAGTGATTACCTTAGCTTTTATCTTTGGATTTTGGTCCACATTGGATGGAAAAGTTGATGCAAAACCTCAAGGTTAAAAAACTCGAAATCTCTTGAACATACACTTTGATGGCAAAGAACAAATCAAATAAAAACCCTCCCTATTGAACCCCCAAACAACAAGTGAATAGAAACACAAATAATTGGGATAAAGAAGAAGATGAAAATGTCACAATCAAGACAATTGATAATTAATAAAATTCTTCATGCAATATAAAAGAAAAGCAAGCAACCTCATAATTCTCTCTAAAGAATTCAGCCAAGCCTTGAAGAGAAAACCCTCAAAAGTTTAATTAATCCAAATCTGAAGTTTACAACTTATGTTAACCTATTTATAAAGTGGCTAACCCTAATTCACTCTTAAAACCCTAATCAAATCCTAATAAGGCCTTAAACATGGTGTGGCCGAAATTACTTGGGCTTTTATAAGTCAAATAAGCCCAAATTAATAAGTTTTAAACACCTTAAAACAAAATTAATTAATAAACCTCATAGGCCAAAAATGAAAACCCAAAAGAAAGACTAGTTAAAACCCAAATTAACTAAAATAAACCTAACCTAAAAGCCCTACATGCCTAGCCTATTGAAATACAACTTAAATAAGTTATGTGACCTTTTAAATGAAGCACATGACTTGTACAATTAAAGCCCAAAATTATATAAGCCCTTGATGGCTTAAGTTGGTCCAATTTCTTCACTTGCTTCCAAAAGGCTAAGTATTTTATTTTGGCCTTCAAGCTCTCCATAGCATTTCTTAAAGGTTTCTTTATGAGATTCTTGAGTCACAAAGCCTTGAACATAAGATGACATAGCCATCTTTAGCTTCTGAGCACGTCCTCTAGTTATTAAAACACTAAGTAACCTTAAAAGATCTTTGGTTAATGATGGTGGATCCATATCATTCCCTCCCTCCTTTAAAAGTTTTATCCTCAATTCTGCATCCACATAAAGAGGAGGAAGGTTAGAAATATTAAATATAACAGAAACACCAAACTCACCTGGTAAATCTATCTTGTAAGCATTGTGATTGATGCACTCCAAGATTTGAAATGAACCATCACTACGGGCATCCAACTTGCTCTTCCTTTGGTTTAGAAACCTTTCCTTGCAAAAATGCACCCAAACCCAATCTTCAGGGGCAAACACCACTTGTTGTCTTCCTTTATTTGCTCTTTTAAACATACTTTTGGTTCTTCTTCTCAATGTTAGCCCTTGCTTTCTCATACAAAGTCTTTACCAATTCTGCCTTCCTGTTACCGTCTAAACTTGAAAGCTCATGTAAAGGCAATGGACAAAGATCAAGCATAGTTAGTGGTTTAAAACCATAACTAAGCTTAAATGGTGAAAAACCAGTAGAAGAATGAATACTTCTATTATAAGAAAATTCAATGAAAGGTAAATAATCCTCCCATGACTTAAGATTCTTACCCACTATAGCATGAAGTAAAGTATCCAAGGTTCTATTCACTATCTCTATTTAACCATTTATCTGTAGGTGACAAATAGTAGAAAATAACAACTTTGTACCTAACTTACCCCATGGAACATGCCAAAAATGTGAAAGAAACTTTGTATCCCTGTTAGAAATAATGGTGCGTGGTATACCATGAAAATGCACAACTTTAAATAATAGGTCAGAAACATTAACAGCATCATCACATTTATGACAAGCAATAAAGTGAGCCATCTCGCTAAACCTATCCATCACAACAAAAATGCTATCTCTACCACTTTTAGTTCTAGGCAATCTAAGCACAAAATCCATAAAAATATCAGTCCAAGGAGAACTAGGCACAGATAAAGGCATATACAAACTATGGGGTATAGTCTTAGACTTAGCTTACCTACCTGCAACACATATGTTAAACATTTTTTCCACATCCCTACGCATGTAAGGCTAATAGAAATGCTCATTTAACATGTCATAAGTCTTATGCACCCCAAAATATCCCATCAATCCCCCACAATGGGATTTTAATACAAGCAAATCACGCATAAAACACTTAGGCAAACAAAGCTTACTGTCCTAAAATAGAGATCCTTCATGGCAATAAAATTTATCTAAAGCCCAATGCTCACATGTGGCATACACATTACCAAAATTAAGATCACTCACATATAGTTCTTTAACATGCTTAAAACTAAGCAACCGAGAACCAAGTGTAGAAATTAAAGCATATCTTCTTGATAAACCATCAATAACAATGTTATCTTTACCATGCTTGTATTGAATAACATAAGAAAATTGTTCAATAAATTAAACCCATTTAGCATGCCTTTTAATCAACTTACCTTATCCCTTCAAGTGTTTAAGGAACTTATGATCAGTGTGAATGATAAACTCCTTAGGAAGAAGGTAGTGTTGCCACACGTCCAAGGCTCTCACTAAGGCATATAACTCCTTGTCATAGGTTGAATAATTGAGTTGGGCTCCATGAAACTTCTTTAATATGAATCCAAGAGGGCTATCTTATGCTATTAAAGAGGGATAATCTTATGACATTCAAATGGGCCTAAATGGAGTTCAAAAACATAAATATAAAATCCAAATATCATTGGAGCGTGCTTTAATTTATATAAGGTAGATTTGGTTCTTTACTTTCAATTATGGACTTAAAGTACATAGTCAAGCCTTTAGATCTATTCCCCATAAAGGGAAGCTTGAGGTGAAGATAAAAGAAGCCTTATGGGTTTAAAATAGCCTAAATGAAGATTCAAGCTTTGGAAGAACATGTGCAAATCATGTACGGGGCATGTCCAAATGGAAGACATGTGCATAGCATGTGATATTTATGTAATAGGGCTTTTGTATTCATAGTTAATTAGTTTGGGCCTATTTAACATAATTGGGCTTTTATTTAAGTGAGACATGTGACTTCATTAAAAGTCATGTGACTTAAGTAGTTTAATTAAGGCTTATTTTCTTATGTAAGGCACTTGGACCTATCTAAAACAAGTCCAATTCATCACTTTACTTTAGTTGGATTTTAAGTAGTTGTTTTAGCCTATTTTCGGTAGAATTTGGTCTTTTAAAACTATTGAGCTTATGTATATCCATTCCTTTAAGGTTTAGGACTAGTGAAGAGTATAACTACTCTCTTTTAGCCATGTAAAAGAAAGATTGGTGAATGAAAATGAGTTGAGAGATTTCTCTTCAAGAAAACTTTGTTCCTTTTTCTTAAATGCATTAAGAATAAAAACTAACTTATCAAACTATTGTTTGTGGAATTTTTCTATTCTTATTATCTCAATTATTTATGTTTCCAGCCATATATTATTTGGGGGTTCAATAGGGAGGGTTTTATCTCTATTTTAGTTTTGCTATCAAAGTATATGTTCAAGGGGTTTTGGGTTCTTTAGCCTTGGGATTCTGCATCATATGGATCCAAGAGGGCTATCCTATGCTATTAAAGAGGGGTAACTTTATGACATTCAAATGGGTTTAAATGGAGTTCAAAAATATAAATATAAGATTCAAATATCATTTGAGCGTGCTCCAATTGATATGAGGCAAATTTGGTGCTTTACTTTCAATTATGGACTAAAGTACATAGTCAAGCCTTTAGGTCAATGCCCCACAAAGGGAAGCCTAAGGTGAAGATAAATGAGGCCATGTGGGTTTACAATAGCTTTAATGAAGATTCAAACCTGAAAAGAACATGTGCAAGTCATGTGCAAAGCATGTGCAAATGGAAGACACGTGCATAACATGTGATATTTATTTAATAGGATTTTTGTATTCATAGTTAATTAGTTTGGGCCTATTTAACATAAATGGGCTTTTATTTAAGTGAGACGTGCGACTTCATTAAATGTCATGTGACTTAAGTAGCTTAATTAAGGCTTATTTTCTTAAGTAAGATACTTGGGCCTATCTAAAACAAGCCCGATTCGTGACTTTACTTTAGTTGAATTTTAAGTAGTTATTTTAGCCTATTTTAGGTAGAATTTAGTCTTTTAAACCTATTGGAGTTATGTATACCCATTCCCTTGGGGTATATGACTATTAAAAATATAAATACTCTCTTTTATCCATGTAAAAAGGAGATTAGTTAATGAAAATGAGTTGAGAGATTTCTCTTCAAGAAAGCTTTGTTCTTTCTTCGTAATTGCATTAAGAATTAGATTAACTTATCAAACAATTGTTTGTGGCATTTTTCTATTCTTGTTATTCCAATTATTTACATTTCCATCCATATATTGTTTGGGGGTTCAATAGGGAGGATTTTTATCTTTATTTTAGTTTTGCTATCAAAGTGTTTGTTCAAAGGGTTTTGGGTTCTTTAGCCTTGGGGTTCCGCATCATTTGGTATCAGAACCAAAGTAAGGTAATTTTCTATTTATCTTAGTATTAGGTTTGTGTTTTCTTTCTTTGATTTTTTATATGCATGTTGAATTTGATCGTAGCAAGAATTCTAATTTTTATGCTTTTTATATATTAAATCTAGCCATTCTTTCCTTACCTTTTGTTTTGCTTTTTTTTTTTGAGAAAAAGAGCCTTAGAAAATCGAAACTTGAACTTTGAATCATTGGCATGAAATCTGAATCCTAGTAGAAGAAGTCCATAGATTAGTTTGCTGTTTACAAAATAGGAAAAAAGAAAAAAGGAGAAAAAAATTCATAGGTACTGGTCACATACTGTTTAAAAACTGTTCACGATACTATTCATTCTAAAAAAGAGAGAAGAACAGAAAAGAAAAAAAGAAAAAAAGAGAGATAAGAAAGATAGAAGAAGAAAATAATTATAAAATAATTGGGCAAAGGGAGATTATATATAGCCAAAGGAAAAATCCAAATCCTTTAATAGGTGGGAAAGTTAATCCTTTTTGTTTTAGGATTGGGGCTGTAAGGATACAAAATAGGCCCTAGTAGAATTCAAGGGCAATTTCACATTATTAAAGTCTAATTAAGCATTATCGGATAAATTATTAGTAGTAAAGATCTAATAAATTTGTGGTCTTATGTGATAGAGGATACAATAGTCAATTGATATTATAGTATATATAGTGTGCATAATTGAAATAAAATATAGTTAAAATATTGATCGGGGCATAAATGTTATTAGGTTGTAATTAATTATTTGATAAATGTGTGAGTTCTATGTATGAATTTTGTCAGGGTATAATTAAAAAAATATAGTTTGAGAGCTAAATTAAAAGGGGATATAAATTTAGAGGCCAATGTTAAAATAATTTTTAGTTGAGGTTAATTTTTTTAGGATTAAATAAGTTTGGGGGTAAGTATTGTAATAGAAAATAAATATAAGGTTAATGTATGAAGTCGGATTTTAATGGGTAAATTCTTTAAGCAAGAATCACATGCAAGGAGTGAGTAGAATTTTGCCCACTAAACTTTGGAAGACGTTCTTCACGTGAGATGATGGGCTGCAAGTCATTTTCATCTTCTTTATTTAAGTTAAACTTTCTCTCAACTCCATCTTTGGCAAGCTTAAGAATTAGGGAATTGTAGGAAGCTTTAAGGTAAGAATTAAACCATCTTCTTCATTTTCTTTCTATGGTTTCGGATGGAAGAAGAATGCTTAAGGAATAGAGGATTGATTTGAAGCTACAAAATCAGGTATGGGAACTAGATTTAGGAGTTAAATTTGCATGAATTGTTAATAAAGGATTTAGATGATTTTTCTTAAAAGATTGGTGAGAGTTAAAAATCGGGTTTGCATGTGATGTTTTTAAATTGTAATTGGTTTTGCTTACGGTTCTAGTAACAAGCTCTTTTAATCTTGTATTAAGATGGAATTGATGCTTATAGAAAGGATTTTCAATAGTTTGTCAAGATTATTAAAAGGTTAAGGCTATAGCAGTAACTCTTACAACTTAAGAAAAGTGCTGTCCAGAAATTCTGATTGACCTCTAGTGACTATTTTGATCATAAGTTGAGTTTTTGAACTCTAAATTCCATGATTCTAGTTGGGTTAGAACTGGGACATATGTGCCTACAAATGTTATAGAAATATCGATAGAGTAAATTTGCCTCTAAGGTCCTAAAAAAGGGCCAAAATTGTAATCCCATTTCATTTGGTGGGTCATTGGAATAGTAGGTGCTTCTTACATCATAACTCTTGGGATACACTTTAAAATGACTTGAAATTTTTCTAGTGTAATGTTAAGATCTTAAGGATCAATTGCTAAGGAAACCTCTTTGTTAAAAAAAAAAGGTATTTTCTTGTCGGTTTCAGTGGTGCAAGTAAAGAAGACAAATAACTATAAATATTAACATAATTGTTCACGTGGTAACTTTTTGAGTTTTATAATATTCTTATTAGATCTTATTTTGTTATGCAAAGCTGAAAGTATTGTTAATATTTAAGTGAAGTTGTAAGAGTATTCAATAAATAATAAATAATTATAAATGTGAAATTCACATGGAATGATAGAATATTAAGCTAAAAGATAGAATGGTAAGATTTTAAGATGATTTAATGCAGGAATTTTTTTTTTTGAATTGCCATGATATTGCAATTATATGAATGAGTACATATATTATTACACTATGAAATACTTAAATACTCAAATAGTTTGAATATTGCATGGACACATAAATAGATAATTTATATATGTCACTAATATGGGAGCTGGAAGTTTTTAAATTACTTTACTCAGTAACGACTAGTCTCAAATAAGTTAAAAACCTCTAAAGTTTAATGATTATAGTTCTTACGGTAATTCAATTCCTAAATAAGTTGATTACAGAATAATTTGTATATGGTAATACTTAATATATAAAGCATTATTCTCGTGGTGTTTCATCACATAACATACGTAGAACCAAGAGGGGTAAAGAGGTAACATAGTAATGTTAGAAGTATATATTTATAATTGCAGAATAAATAGTCAAGCATAAGATATACGCACTATTAAAGGATATTTCTTTATTTAATGAAACATACTCATGCTATAATATGAAGTTATTAACAATAAGAACTTAGTTATAATGTTAAGTGAACAAGTAGGGGAAAAGACTTGTAAGAGATTGAAGGCTAAGGGGAAATTGGGCAAGGTATGGGATCAGGTTCTCATGCATACATGTGATGGTTTTTGGTAGAGACATGATTTAATTGTAAGCTAGTTTGATTAAATGAATGGAGAAATAAACTTTAAGAAATGGTAATAAAAAAAAAGATAGGAAAGTGATGAAAGTCTTATGAACTAGTGGCTGTAATTTCAGTATAAATTGAGCTAGATAACTCTTTTTGAGACCATTTCAATTTATTTAATTACATAAGATATGTATCTACAAAATTGTAGAAGGATCATGGAGCTAAATATTCCTTTAAGTCATCCTAATAATTCTTGGGAATTTAATTGTGCTGTTGAATTCGGTTCTGGAACAATTCATAGAAATTATGACATATTTCCTTGTAATGTGAACGAAATGCTATGAGGTTAAATTATATGAAACATAGACTTTTAACCTATGATTTTCATGAAGAATGCAAAGCCTAAATCTGTCCTTATGCTTGTCTAATTTTAGCTTGAATCCGGACCTATACACAGCACTGGTACTAGGAACAGTACTTAGTAAAATGTAAATATCTTAAGTTGTAGATATGATATTGAAATGATGTTTGATGTTCCAGAAAGTAGAAACATATGGAAATATGTTTGTAGAAGGATATTTTTGCTAAAATTGACGAATTCTAGGTTTAAAATGACACATAAGTTTGATATTGAATTCTGCCTCTGTGCAGAATTCCAAAAATAGAAATTTAATGTTTAATGTTAAATGATGTTATGGTTACTGGGCCTATGAATATGAACATTTTGTGCTACCATTTTGCCATCATTTTCCCAATCATTTGCCACTCTTTTGGTACCATTTTGGCATTATTTGCTATCATTTTTGCCATTATTTTTCTATCATTTTTCCATCTTTTTGCCATCAATTTACCATCACTTTGCCATCATTTTGTACACAACTTGACACACTAATCAATCTTGTTACACTATTCGGCCTAGTGATATTTTTGGCTTTAAATTGATTTATGTTGCATGCATCTACTCTATTTAGCTTAATTAGGTCTCTGTTGATTTCTTACTATGTTTGGGTAGATTAAATAAGATATATATTTGGTTCACTTTGTAGTGGATCAAATTCATATATGTTATCCATATTGTCATTTTTTTCTTGATTCTAGTTGCTTATTTCTTTGTTTTAAGCTTGCTTTTGTTCTTTTTACATTACTAGAGTATCTTTTCTTGTTTAATACTCTATGTTGCTTATCATCAAGTGGTACACCATTCTTGGCCATGTATCACCTCCATTACGTCTACTGTCTTCTTTCTAGATTTTAAGCTATCTATCATTGTTAGATTTTTTTCCTTGTTTCTAAAGTACTACTTGCAATTTTGATTGGTTATTTGGTTCTAAAGTACAATTATCAAGAAATAAATTGAGTGAAAAAAGGTTGATTTGAGTGATTAAACACTTTTGAGAGAAAAAAGCCAATTTTTAAGAGTAAAACACATGAGGGAGAGTTGTGAGAAAATTATGCCTTGTTGTTTTACTAACATTTTGCTACAGCAAGGAGCCATGTATACCAAAAAGAAATTAAGATGGAGAACACAAAGTTGAGGAGAGATCGTATCTTAAATATCTTAATGAAGAGATTAGATTTCTAGAAGATTTGTGCCAAAGGTGGGAAAGAAAGTTGGAAGAAGGAGGAAAGTACTACTCTAGAAGCTATTGAATTATTAAGAAGGAGATTGATTCATTAGATCAAGAGCTATATGATTTATGCTTGGAAAAGAGAAATTTTCTTGATCATTATGAGAAACAACAGAAGAAGAGAAGTAAAGAAAGGAGAAAGCTAGAATTAGAGAGGAGAGACGAGACTAGAAGCAATAAGGAGAGGAAAAAAGAAAAAAAAAAGGACCTGGAAGATGCAGCCAAAGGAATACAATATGGTTTTGAGCAACTATTTGATTATTTCACAAATAAGCATGAAAGTAGTGAGGTTAAAAAAGTAAATGATGTTATAGTTACTCAAGACCATAAAGAAGGTGTTGTTGATGAGTTTGATGAGAAAAAAGGTTTTGAGTGAAGTTAAAGATGTGAAAAGCGTAGTTAAGAAGGTGGAGAAGGTTAATGAGGTTTTTTTAGAGGTGGAAGAGGATAATGGTTCAATTCCACATGAACTACCTATAACTAACATTGTTTTGCCTGGTTCTTTGGTTGTTAATGTGCAGGGTAGCGATGAGAAAGTCCATAAGGAGGCTTTCATGCTATTTCCACCAATCCAAAAGGAGAACTTTGAAGATGAATTAGTTCAAAAAGCTTCAATTCCTAACATGAATATGGTCAAGATTCGAGGGTGAATCTTTTTTGAAAAGGGAGGGAATGATATGGATCCAAGAGGGCTATCTTATTCTATTGAAGAGGAGCAACTTTATGATATTTAAATGGGTCTAAATGGAGTTCAAAAAATATATATAAGATCCAAATATCACCGGAGCATGCTCCAATTTATATGAGGCAGATTTGATGCTTTACTTTCAATTATAGACTTAAAGTACGTAGTTAAGCCTTTAGGTTAATGCCCCATAAAGGGAAGCCTAAGGTAAAGATAAACGAGGCCTTTTGGGTTTAAAATAGCCTAAATGAAGATTCAAGCCTTGAAAGAACATGTGCAAGTCATGTGCGGGGCATGTGCAAATGGAAGATATGTGCATAGCATATGATATTTATGTAATAGGATTTTTGTATTCATAGTTAATTAGTTTGGGCCTATTTAACATAATTGGGCTTTTATTTAAGTGAGACATGTGACTTCATTAAAAGTTATGCGACTTAAGTAGCTTAATTAAGGCTTGTTTTCTTAAGTAAAACAATGAGCCTATCTAAAATAAGCATAATTCATTACTTTACTTTAGTTGGCTTTTAAGTAGTTATTTTAGCCTATTTTAAGTAGGATTTGATCTTTTAAACCGATTGGGCTTATGTATACCCATTTTCTTAGGGTTTAGGACTAGTTAAGAGTATAAATACTCTATTTTAGCCATGTAAAATGGAGATTGGTTAATGAAAAAGAGTTAAGAGATTTTTCTTTAAGAAAGCTTTGTTCTATCTTCTTAATTGCATTAAGAATTAGATTAACTTATCAAATAATTATTTATGGCATTTTCTATTCTTTTTATCCCAATTATTTATATTTCCATCCCTATATTATTTGGGGGTTCAATAGGGAGGGTTTTTTATCTCTATTTTAGTTTTGCTATCAAAGTGTATGTTCAAGGGGTTTTGGGTTCTTTTGCCTTGGAATTCCTCATCATTGTCACTGAAATAGGCAATCAGCTTCTTTTCTTGCATCAAAACAGCACCAATACTGACATTAGAAGCATCACACTCTATTTCAAATGTCTTATCAAAGTTTGGAAAGATAAATAGGAGTAGAACATAACTTCCCTTTCAAAGTTTCAAATTCCTTTTGCTGTACTTCTCCCCACTTAAACCTAACTTCCTTCTTGATTATTCCTATAAGTGGTTCAGTAATGGAAGAGAAATTGACCGAATTCTAGCAAGTGTACTAGATCGGCTAGTAATATAGGAAAATATAGATTAAAACCCCAAATATCGTACCCAAGGGAACATGGATTACTAAGAATAATATCTATATATGAATTTAATTAATCCGAGATTATTTCCCAAATGTTTTTGATTAGAAGCAAAAATTAAACAAAATAAACAATAAAACAAAATAAAAGCATGAATTAAAAACAAAGCAATAATTGAAATTCTCTTGCTAAAGAAACTATCCAACTTAACTTTCATTGTAATGACTTAAGTTCAATAAAAACACCAGTGATTATGGAAAAACTAGTAATAAAGCCATATATCTTTATTCAAGTCTATCATTCTTAGTATTAAACTCATAGACAAATCTAATACTTAGCATGCAAATCTAGTTTTAACTTCCTAAACTTTCATTGAAGCCTTTCTCAAGTGATTCAATTTCAATTTATTCTTAGTTCTTCCTCTCTTAGTATTAACCAATAAAATTCACACATAATCATCTCATATTTCGGATAATAATCATGCATAAATATTAAAGAGTTAACCCAAGAACATGCAAATCATTAACTATGTCAAAACCAATTTTTTAGTTATTTATTCAATAAACCAACAATCAATCTCAACACAATCAAAGATAAGAATATGCTTAAAACCAAGAAATAATCAACTGATATTGAAATTAAGCTCAAAATAAAGTCATAACAATGAAAATATAAGTTTTCAAAGTTCCATTAGCATAAGAAGAAAAATTACTTCCTAAACATGTTTAAAAACTAAAGACAAAGTTGAAAAGAAAAATAAAGAAAATAGAAAACAATAACTAAGCTAAATTCTAAGATTAATCCCTAATTCTCTAATTCGATCCCTTTCTTTGGTGTTAGAGTTGTCTATTTATAGGCAAAAGATGTTGTAGAAGCCTTCCAAACTTCCCAAATTGGAGTAGAAAAAGAATCCTTCTTGAATTGGAAAAGATCGCAAATCCTTCGTTGCATGGGAGAACTTGCATGTGGCCACGCCCTTCCCTTTGCAATTGAACACGTGGTCACATGTTCCTTGAGTCTTCCTTCACACGTGGCCACGTGTGGATTATGCCTTCCCTCACATGTGGCCACGTGTCTTTAATGCTTCCTTCAATTTCTCCTTCACGTGGCCATGTGTTGCTTAGTTCATTTTCACACATGGCCATGTGTTCTTTTCTTCTTCAATTCACGTGGCCATGGGTCTTCAATCTTCACTCCTTCACGTGGCCACGGGTTGATCACTTCATTGTTTTCACGTGGTCATCTGTAAAGCTTCTGGACTAAATGCTCAATTTTGTCGCATCAACTTCCAATATTTGCACATTTGACCCTAATCTTTGCCTTTTTTCCAATTAAGTCCTTTTTCTTGCAAATTAACCCTGAAAAACACCAAAATTTACAATTAACTCCAAAAACATAAAATTAACCAATTAACTCAAATCTAACCTAATTAACACAAAATTAACCTAATTAAACACATTAAAACATACTAAAAACATCATATAAATCAATATTATCAGAAATCCTACACAAAATGCCTATGAAAGCTTGCCAAACCATGGAAACTTCTCACATCTGAAGTAGTCTTAGGCAGAGGCCATTCTTTAATTGCCTTTACTTTCTCTTCATCAACTTCAATTCCCTGTGCACTCACCACAAAACCAAGAAATACAAGGCGATCGACTCAAAATGTGCATTCCATAAGTTTATCATACAATGTTTTAGATCTTAAAGCTTGTAAAACTAACTTAACATGCTCAACATGCTCTTTATAAGACTTATTATAAATGAGTATATCATCAAAGTACACAACAACAAACTTTTCTAAATAGGCACGTAACATATGGTTCATAAGTCTCATAAAAGTACTAGGGGCATTAAATAGCCAAAATGGCATGACTAACCACTCATACAAACCATATTTAGTTTTGAAAACTATTTCCATTTATCACCAGGTTTCATTCTAATTTGATGATAGCCACTCATTAAATCAATTTTAGTAAAATAAACAGCACCATATAATCCATCCAACATATTATCTAGCCTAGGAATGGGATGCCTATACTTTACGTTAATTTTGTTGACTGTACAGCAATCAAAACACATCCTCCATATTCCATCCTTCTTAAGCACCAAAAGAATAGGCATTGCGCATGGACTCATACTTACTCTCACCAATCCCTTTTTCCATGAGTTCTTCCACTTGCCTTTGCATGTCCTTAGTTTCCATATGATTGTTTTTATAGGCTGTTCTATTGGGAATGGTAGATCCTAGTACAAAATCAATCTAATATTCTATCCCCCTCAAGGGGGGGTAATCCATCTGGCAACTCATTAGGAAAAATATTAAAATACTCTTGCAACATTGAAATAAATCTAGGAGGCAAAGAATCAAGATTAGATTTAGTGTCCGAAGACAAAACTTTCTTTTAGGTTATAAGGACCAAAGGTTGTCATAAAGCTAATGCAATCTTGATCTCTCTTGTTCCCATATAAAAATTCTATTTTTGCCACCCCCTTACTTGTTTTCACTCACCAATAGGCCATTTATATGTTTTGTTTCTTTCCTGGCCTCTTTTCCCCCCTTTCCTTTCTTTTTCTCTCTCTCACCCCTTAGGCCGAACTCTCTCTCTCTTTTTCTCTTTTGGTCGAAGCCTCTTTCTCTCTCTCATATATTTTCTTTTGATCTTCATAAATCTCTTGAGGAGATAATGGGGCTAAATCAACCTTTTTACCTTCATAAGAAAAAGAAAATCTGTTAGTGTACTCATTATGTATAACTTGTCTATCAAACTACCAAGGTCGTCCAAAAAGCAAATGGCCTGCCTGTATGGGTAAAACATCACATAAAACTTCATCATTGTACCATCCAATAGAAAATGGCACCTTAACTTGGTATGTGACCTTGACCTCTCCACTATCGTTTAACCATTGCAATCTATAAGGTCTAGGATGCTTTTTACATGCCAAGTTTAACTTCTCAACCATACTCACACTAGCTATATTGGTGCAACTCCGCCCCCCATCAATAATGATCGTGCACACTCTCCCATTAACTAAACATTTGGTGTGAAATATATTTTCTCTTTGTTCAAGGTTTTCTTCTTTAATATTCAAGTTTAAAGCTCTCCTAGCAACTAAAGATCTCCCACTTTCAGCAACTAACAACTCTCCTTCACTATCATAATCACTACAATATTCTAAATGAGGCATTTCATTATCACTATGTTCTGATTCAAAAGTAATTTTTCCATTATCCCTAGCATTATTACCCTCCTATTAGGACATTCATGTGCCATATGCCCTTTTTTTCCAAATATTTAAAGCATTTAATTTCTCTACTAGGGGTTGGAGTATTAGAGTTACCTTTAACATCTTTAGATGGGATTTGGGTAGTCCTTTTTTCTTTGGAATCTGAATCGTCCCATAGGATTTGGATACCCTAAAGTCTTTCTTCTCCTCATTTTTATTCCATTTAGATCCCAAAGTGTTGTTTGAGTTATTACTGATCTTAATGAAAATTTTACTCCTCTTATGTTTGTAAATCTTCCATAGAATCATATCTATATAACTCAATGGTATCAGTAATCTCCTTGTTTAAACCTCTTAGGAACCGAGCCATGGTGACCTCATCATCTTCCTCAACATTTGCGCTCACCATGAACATTTCTATATCCTTATGGTAATCCTCCACCGATCTTCTTTCCTGCATAAGTTTATGCAATTTCTGATGTAATTCTCTAAAATAGTGTGAAAGAACAAGCTTTTTTCTTATAGCTTCCTTCATGTTGATGCAGAACCCCAAGGTTAGAGAACCCAAAACCCCTTGAACATACACTTTGATTTCAAAAGACAAAGAAGACAAACACCCTCCCTATTGAACCCCCAAACAATACGTGAATAGAAATGCAAATAATTGAGATAAGAAGATAAGAAAAATGACACAATCAAATGATTGATAAGTAATTCTAATTCTTGATGCAATAGAAAAGATAAGCAAGCAATCCTCACTAATATCTCTAAAGAATTTTGGCCAAGTTAATAAGAGAAACCTATCAAAAGTTTAATTCAAAAAAATCTGAAGTTTACAACCTAAGTTAGCCTATTTATAAGGTGGCTAACCCTAATTCACTCTTAAAATCCTAATCAAACATTAATAAGGCCTTAAACATGATGTGACTAAAATTTCTATGGGCTTTGCAAGATAAATTAAGCCCAAATTAAAAGAAATAACATAAGTTAAAATAAGCCTAATAACTAATGAAGAAGTGGCAAAATATCTAAGCCCAAAAATAGAACAAACAAAGCCTACATGCTTAGCCCAATACTTATGCAACTTAAGTGAGTCATGTGACTTTTAAATGAAGCACATGACTTGCATAATTAAAGTCTCAAGTTGCAAAAGCCCTTGATGGCTTAAGTTGGTCCAATTCCTTCACTTACTTCCAAAAGACTAAGTACTTTTTGCTTGCCTTCAAGTTCTCCATAATACTTCTCAAAGGAATCTTCATTAAGTTCTTGAGTAACAAAGCCTTGAATATAAGATGAAATGGTCATCCTTAGCTTCTTAGCACGTCCTCTTGTAATTAGACCACTAGGTAGCTTTAAAAGATCTTTGGGTGATGGTGGATCCGTATCATTCCCTCCCTCCTCAAAAAGATTTATCCTCAAATATGCATCCACATCATAAGGAGAAAGATCTGAAACATTAAATGTAGCAGAAACACTATACTCACCTGGTAAATCTATCTTGTAAGCATTATCATTGATGTGCTTCAAAACTTGAAATGGACCATCACCACGTGCATCCAACTTGCTCTTCCTTTGTTTTAGAAACCTTTCCTTGCGAAAATGCACCCAAACCCAATCTCCAGGGCATAATACCACTTATTTGCTCTTCAGCATACTTCTAATTCTTCTTCTTAATAATTTCTCTTGCCTTCTCATGCAAGGATTTCACCAATTCCATCTTCCTATTATCATCCAAACTTGAAATCTCATGTAAAGGCAATGAAAAAAGATCAAGCACAGTTAGTGGGTTAAAACCATAAACAAGTTCAAAAAGGTGAAAAACCAGTAGAAGAATATTATAAGCAAATTCAATGAAAAGTAAACAATCTTCTCAAGATTTGAGATTCTTACCTAATATAGCACAAAGTAAAGTTTCCAAAGTTCTATTCACTACCTCTATTTGACCATCTATCCATGGGTGACATGTAGTAAAAAATAATAATTGTGTACCCAACTTACCCTATAAAACATGCCAAAAATGTGAAAGGAACTTTGTATCCTTGTTTGAAACAATTATGCATGGAACACCATGCAAACGCATAACTTCTCTAAAGAATAGTTTAGCCACATGAATAACATCATCACATTTATGATAAGCAATAAAGTGTGCCATCTTAAAACCTATCTACCATAAAAAAAATGCTATCTCTACCACGTTTAGTTCTAGGCAATCTAAGACAAAATCCATAGAAACATAAGTCCAAGGAGAACTAGGTACAGGTAGAGGCATATACAAACCATGGGGCATAGTTTTAGACTTAGCTTGCCTACATGCAACACATGAATTACATACTTTTTCCATATCCCTGCGTATACGAGGCTAATAAAAATGCTCATTCAACATATCATAAGTCTTATGCACCCTAAAATATCCCATCAATCCCCCAGAATGAGACTCTAATACAAGCAAATCACATATAGAACATTTAGGCAAACAAAGTTAGCTGCCCTTAAACAAAAACCCATCATGTCTATAAAATTTATCAAAAGCTCGATGCTCACATGCTGCATACACATTCCCAAAATCAAGATCTCCAACATATAGTTCCTTAACATGCTTAAAACCAAAAAACTTAGAACTAAGTGTGGAAATTAAAGTATATCTCCTTGACAATTTATCAGCAACAATGTTATATTTTCCATGCTTGTATTGAATAACATATGAAAACTGTTCAATAAAATCAACCCATTTAGCATGCCTTTTGTTTAATTTACCTTATCCTTTCAAATGTTTGAGGGACTCATGATTGGTATGAATGACAAACTCCTTAGGAAGAAGGTAATATTGCCATACTTCTAAGGCTCTCACTAAGGCATATAGCTCTTTATCATAGGTTGAATAGTTGAGTTAGGCTCCATTAAGCTTCTCACTAAAATAGGCAATCGATTTCTTCTCTTGCATCAACACCGTCCCAATACCTACACCAAAAGCATCACACTCGATTTCAAATATCTCATCAAAATTAGGCAAAGATAAACTAGGAGCAGAATACAACTTCCCTTTCAAAGTATCAAACGATTTTTGTTGTGCTCCTCCCTACTTGAATCCAACATCCTTCTTGATGATTTTTGTAAGTGGTGCATCGATGGAAGAAAATTCTTGCACAAAATGCCTATAAAAACTTGCCAAACCATGAAAGCTCCTCACATAAAAAATAATCTTAGGCATGGGTCATTCTTGAATTGCTTTCAATTTTTCTTCATCCATTTCAATTCCTTGTGTACTCACCAAAAGATCAAGAAACACAAGTCTATCTATGCAAAATATGCATTTCTTAAGCTTAGCATACAACTTCTCAAATCTCAAAGCTTGTAAAACTGTAACATGCTCAATATGCTCTTCATAAGACTTGCTGTAAATGAGTATATCATCAAAGTACACAATAACAAACTTCCCTAAATATTCATGCAATACATGGTTCATAAGCCTCATAAAAGTGCTAGAGGCATTAGATAGCCCAAATGGCATCATTAATCACTCATACAAACTATATTTAGTTTTGAAAGCTGTTTTCCACTCATCCCCTGGTTTTATTCTAATTTGATGATATCCACTCATTAAATTAATTTTTGTAAAATACATAGCACCACATAATTCATCTAATATATCATCTAGCCTAGGAATAGGATGTCTATACTTTATAATGATTTTATTGATCGCACGGTAATCAACATATATCCTTCATGTTTCATCCTTCTTAGGCACCAAAAGAACTGACAATGCGTATGGACTCATACTTTCCCTCACCAATCCCTTTTTTCATGAGTTCTTCCACTTGCCTTTGCATCTCCTTAGTTTTCATAAGATTGCTTCTATAGGCTGGTCTATTGAGAATGGTAGATCCTAGCACAAAATCAATCCGATATTCTATCCCTCTCAAAGGTGGCAATCCGATATTCTATCCCTCTCAAAGGTGGCAATCCGATATTCAATCCCTCTCAAAGGTGGCAATCCATCTGGCATCGCATCAAGAAAGACATCAGAATACTCATGCAACATAGAAACAAAATTAGGAGGCAAGGAATTAAGATTAAGGTCAGTATTAGAAAATAAAGTTTCGTTATGGATGAAAAGGATCAATGGTTGTCCTAAAGCTAAAGCACTCTTAATCTCTCTTGTTCTCACATAAAAATTATGTTTTTGCCTTCCCCCTTGCTTTTTTCACTCACTAGTGGGCTATTTATTTGTTTTGTTTCTTTTTTAGCCTCTTTTCCCCCTTTCCTTTCTTTTTATCTCTCTCACCTTTTGGGCCGAAATCTTTCTCCCCTTGACTCCTTTGGCCGAAACCTCTTTCTCTTTCTCAAACATTTTCTTTTGTTCTTTATAAATCTCTTGAGGAGATAATAGAGCTAAACGACCTTTTTTCCTTCATAAGAAAAAGAAAATCAATTAGTGTACCCATTATGAATAGCTTGTCGATCAAATTGCCAAGGCTTTTCTAAAAGCAAATAGCCTGCCTGTATAGGTATAACATCACATAAAACCTCATTCTTGTACCATCCAATAGAAAATGGCAATCTAACTTGGCGTGTCACCTTAACTTCTTTACTATTATTTAACCATTGCAACCTATAAGGTTTAGGATGCTTCTCACATGCCAAGTTCAACTTCTCAACCATACTTGCACTAGCTACATTTTTGCAACTCCCCCCCATCGATAATGATTGTGCACACTATTCCATTAACTAAACACTTAGTGTGAAATATGTTCTCTCTTTGTTCTAGGCTATCTTTTTTAACATTCAATTTTAAAGCTCTCCTAGCAACCAAAGATATCTCAATTTCAGCAACTAATAAATCCTCTTCACTATCACAATCACTGCAATCTTCTAAAAGAGGCATTTCATTATCACTATGTTTGAATTTAGAAGTAATTTCCCCATCATCCCTAGCTATTATTACATTCTTATTAGGACATTAACGTGCTACATATCCCTTACCTAAACATTTAAAACATTTAATTTCTCTACTAGGGATAGGAGTATTAGAGTTACCTTTAACACCTTTGTTGGGACTTGGGGTTGCCTTTACTTCTTTAGGTACCGAATCTGCCCTATATGGTTTAGATACCCTAAAGTCTTTTTTCCCCTCCTTTTTGGTTCATTTAAACCTCAACGTGTTGTTTGAGTTATTGCTGGTCTTATGGAAGCTTCCACTCTTTTTTTTGCTTTTCAATCTTCATTGCCATGTGCAACATCTCTTCCATAGAGTCATATTTATATAACTCAATGGCATCAGCAATATCATTATTTAGCCTACCTAGGAATCGAGCTATGGTGATCTCCTCATCTTCCTAAATGTTTACTCTCACCATGTATATTTCCATTTTTTATAGTACTCCTCTACTGATTTTGCTCCCTGTACAAGTCTATGCAATTTCTAATGTAACTCTCTAAAATAGTGTGAAGGAACAAAATTTTTTCTCATGGCTTCCTTCATATCCTCCCAATTATTAATGGGATGCCTCCCACCTTCCTTCTACTCAAATTGAGTTGCTCCTACCAAATACTGCATAATCAGTGAACTTCATAGCTGTAATTTTCACCTTTTTTCCTCCGAATATCTATTGCATTCAAAGATCATCTTCACCTTTCTCTCCCACTCTAAATACTCTTCTACACTATTTTTTTCTTTGAATGGAGGAATCTTGATTTTGATGTTGCCTAAGTTTCCATCTATCTTTGCACTAGTTTCCTCTTCCTCTTTATCATCAAAGTCATGCACTACATGTTATTCAATAATTCGGCTTCTCCTTATTGTCTTTCTAGGTATATTGGATGGACTTCCTTCAAGCCTCTCTTCCATCCCATCCATTCTAAGGTTTAACTTTTGAATCTCACTAATGAATGCTTGATATAGCATCTTGTTATCTGGTACGTTCATATCTTCATCTTGGGATATTTCCTTCCTACTAGTTTCTTTAGTCATGGTGTATTAATTACCTGCAAAATTGTTAGATAAAAACCTCACAAGTACTTCCTCACTTGTCTAAAGTGTCACTCCTCTCATTTTCATACAATTAAGGCTTTTACCCTCTTAATACCCTCACACTCTCTTGCCTTTTTCCACTCAAGCTTGCAACTTTAAAATTGCACTCTAGAATTTAAATCACAAATCAGAAACTTGAGCACATTTAAGAAAACAAGGAAATAATAACTAACAATAAATGATAGCTCAAAAACTAGAAAATAAGACTAAATACAATCGAGGTGATACACGATCAAGAATAGTGTACCACTTGATGATAAGCAAATTAGAGTATTGGACAAGCAAAGATACTCTAACAATGTAAATGGAACAAAAAGCAAGCTTAAAACAAAGAAATAATTAATAAGAATGAATGAAAATGACAATATGGATAAAATGGATGAATTTGATTTACTATAAAGTAAACGAAATTTAGAACCTAGTTATTCTACCCAACAAAGAAAAGAAATCAACAAAAATACCAAATTAAACTAAATAAAGTAGAAAACATGCAAAACAAATCAATTTAGAGCCAATTTGTTCACTAAGCTGAATGGTTTAAAAAACTAGATTTGTGTCAAATTGTGTGAAAAATGGTGGCAAAGTGATATCAAAAGTGGTAGCACAAATTATGGTAAAGTTATAAAAAATGGTTGCACAAATAATGGCAAAATTATCAAAAATGACTGCACAAATGATGGCAAAGTTACCAAATATGGTTGTACAAATGATGGCAATTATTTTCAAAAATGGTAATACAAATAGATAACAAATGATATAAAATGATTGGCAATGATTAATAACAAAGGATAGCACAAATATTTGCCAAGTGAAAATCCTTGTCTAACTAGGATTATAATTGTAATTCCAAGTCAAATGTAGATTAGGATTTGAATACCTAAATCCAAAGCAATAAGGATTAGTTTAGAAAAAAGAATTCCTTAAAGTGTTTAGAAAAAAGGATTAATTGCTGCCTTTTCCAATCCTAAAACAAAAAAGGATTAACTTTCTTACTCACAAAAGGATTTGGATTTTCCCTTTGGCTATATAATCTCCCTTTGCCCAATTATTTTCTAATTATTTTCTTCTTCTATTTTCTTCTCTTTCATGTTTTTCTCTCTTCTTTATTTTTTATGAACAGTACCATGAATAGTGATATGAATAGTAATAATGAACAGTATGTACACTTTTTGTCTTCTTAAAGGAAATAAAAACTAAACAAAAGACTGCCAAGATTCGGTTTTCAAGCCAAGGGAAGATAAGGTTCAAGTTCGATTTCAAAAAGGCTTTTTTTCAACGAATCAAAATAAAGGTATGTAAAGAACAAGGCTAAATTAAACACACAATGAACATAAAAATTAGAATGTTACTACTACTAAATTCGGCATGCATATAAAGAATTCAAAGAAAATAAAACACAACCCTAATCCTAAGATAAATAGGAATTTACCTTAACTTTGGCTCTAATACCAAATGATGCGGAACCCTAAGGTTAAAGAATCTGAAACCTCTTTAACATACACTTTGATTCCAAAAGACAAAGAAGACAAACACCCTTCCTATTAAACACCCAAACAACAAGTGAATGAAAACACAAATAATTGGGATAAGAAGAATAAGAAAAATGCAAAAATCAAATGATTGATAAGTAATTCTAATTTTTGATGCAATAGAAAAGATAAGCAAGCAATTCTCACTAATCTTTCTAAAGAATTTCGGCCAAGCCAATAAGAGAAACCACTCAAAAGTTTAATTCATCAAAATCTAAAGTTTATAACCTAAGTTAGCCTATTTATAAGGTGGCTAACCCTAATTCACTCTTAAAAACCTAATCAAACACTAATAAGGCCTTAAACATGATGTGGTTGAAATTTCTACGGGCTTTGTAAGACAAATTAAACCCAAATTAAAAGAAATAACATAAGTTAAAATAAGCCTAATAACTAAAGAAGAAGTGGCAAAATATCCAAGCCCAAAAATAGAACAAACAAAGCCCACATGCCTAGCCCAATACTTATACAACTTAAGTGAGTCATGTGACTTTTAAATGAAGCACATGACTTGCATAATTAAAGTCCAAAGTTGCAAAAGCCCTTGATGGCTTAAGTTGGTCCAATTCCTTTAGTTACTTTCAAAAGGCTAAGTATTTTATGCTTGCCTTCAAGTTCTCCATAACACTTTTCAAAGGCATCTTCATTAAGTTCTTGAGTAACAAAGCCTTGAATATAAAATGACATGGCCATCCTCAGCTTCTTAGCATGCTCTCTTGTAATTAGACCGCTAGGCATCTTTAAAGGATCTTTGGTTGATGGTGGATCCATATCACATATCCTCTTAGTTATTAATGGAATGTCTCCCCACCTTTATTCTACTCATATTGAGCTGATCCCATCAAAACAGCATAATCAGTGAATTCTACAGTTGCAATCTTCACCTTCTTTTCCTTTGAATATCTATTGAACTCAAAGATCATCTTAACCTCTCTCTCTCTCTCTCACTCTAAGTACTCCTAAACACTATTTTGACCTTTGAATGGAGGAATCTTGAGTTTGATGTTGCCTAAGTTCCCATCCACCTTTGCACTAGTTTCTTCTTTATCTTCATCATAAAAATTATGCACCACATGCTCTTCAATAATTTGGCCTCTCCTTGCTGCTTTTCTAGGTACATTAGATGTACTTCCTTTAAGCCTCTCTTCCATCCTATCCAGTCTAAAAGATAACTTTCGAAATTCACTGATGAGTGCTTGATATAGCATCTTGTTATCTGGTACATTTACATCTTTAACTCAGGATATTCCCTTCCCACTAGTTTCTTCATTCATGATGTATACCTGCAAAACATGTTAAATAACAGCCTCACAAGTACTCTCTTACATGTTTACACTTAAAGAATGTCACTCCTCTCGTGTTTCACACAATTAAGGCTTTTATCCTTTTAATGTCCTCACACTCTCTTGCCTTTTTTCCCTCAAGCTCGTAACTTTAAAATTGTAGTTCAGAATTCAATCCACAAACCAATATTCTTGAGCACGTTTAAGAAAGCAAATAAGATAAGCACTAATAATAAAAGAAAGCTCAAAACTAGAAAAGAAAATACTAGAAACAATAGAGGTGATACATGGCCAAGAATGGTATACCACTTGATGATAAGCAAATTAGAGTATTAAACAAGCAAATATACTCCAACAATGTAAAAGGAACATAAATAAGCTTAAAACAAAGAAATAAGCAACTAGAATCAAGAAAATGACAATATGGATAACATGTATGAATTGATCCACTACAAAGTAAACCAAATATATAACCTAATTATTCTACCCAATAAAGCCAGAAATCGACAAAGAGGCCTAATTAAACTAAGTAGAGTATATTGCATGCAAAATAATTCAATTTAGAGCCAAAATTATCACTAGGGAAAATGGTGTAACAAGCTTGATTAGTGTGTCAAGTTGTGTGCAAAATGGTGGCAAAGTGATGGCAAAATGGTAGAAAAATGATAGCAAATGATGCCAAAAATTATAACAAAAAATGGTGGCAAAATGATACCAAAATGGTAGCACAAATGATCAAAAATGATTTCAAAAATGGTGGAACAAATGATGGTAAATGATACCAAAATGGTAACACAAATATTAGCAAATGGTTCCAAAAATGATAACACAAGTGATGACAAATGATATCAAGAATGGATAACAAATGATAGCATAAATTGTATAACAAAGATTGCAAAACAAATCCTTGCCTAAGTTGGATTAGGATTGTAATTTCAATTCAAGTATGGATTAGGATTTTGAAAGCCTAAACCCAAAGCAAAAAGGATTATTTTTCCTATCCCTTAAAGGATTCCTAATCCCTAAGTAATTTGGATTAACTTTCTCCCACCTATTAAAGGATTTGGATTCTCTTTGGCTATATAAACTACCTTTGCTGAATTGCTCCTTAATTCTTTCTTCTTTCTTTCTTCTCTTTCCTTTTTTTTTCTTTTTTTCTTTTCTATTCTTCTCTTTTTTTTCAAATGAACAGTATCATGAATAGCATTTTAATAGTAATGATGAATAGTACGTGAACAGTGATGATGAACAGTGATTATGAATAGTACCTACAAATTTTTTCTCATTTTTTTCTTTTTTTTCTCTTTTGTAAACAGCAAACTAATCTATAAACTTCTTCTAATAGGATTCAGCTTTCATGCCAAAGATTAAAAGTTCAAGTTTTGATTTTCTAAGGCTATTTTTTTCAAAGAAGCAAAACAAAAGGTAAGGAAAGAATGGCTAGATTTAACACACAAAAAGCACAAAAATTAGAATTTTTGCTACTATCAAATTCAGCATGCATATAAAGAAATCAAAGAAAGAAAATACAAATCTAATACTAAGATAAATACAAATTTACCTTAAATTTGGCTCTGATACCAAATGATACGGAACTCCAATGTTAAAGAACCCGAAATCCCTTGCATATACACTTTGATTGCAAAGAACAAGTCAGATAAAAATTCTCCCTATTGAATCTCCAAACAATAAGTGAATGAAAATGCAAATAATTGGGATAAAGAAGAAGATTAAAATGCCATAATCAAGACAATTGATAAGTAATCAAATTTTTCATGCAATAGAAAAAAAAAGTAAGCAACCTCACAATTCTCTCAAAAGAATTCAACCAAGCCTTGAAGAGAAACCTCTCAAAAGTTTAATTAATCCAAATATGAAATTTACAACTTATGTTTGCCTATTTATAAGGTAGCGAACTCTAATTCACTCTTAAAACCCTAATTAAACACTAAGAAGGCCTTAAATATGGTGTGACCGTAATTCCTTGGGCTTTTATAAGTCAAATAAGCCCAAATTAATAAGTTTTAAACACCTTAAAACATAACTAATTAATAAACCTTATAAATCAAAAATGAAAGCCCAAAAGAAAGACTAGTTAAAACCCAAATTAACTAAAATAAACCTAACCTGAAAGCCCTGCATGACTAGCCTATTGAAATACAACTTAAATAAGTCATGTGACCTTTTAAATAAGCATATGACTTGTACAATTAAAGCCCAAAATTATATAAACTCATGATGGCTTAAGTTAGCCCAATTCTTTCACTTGCTTCCAAAAGGCAAAGTATTTTATTTTGGTGTTCAAGTTCTCTATAACATTTCTTAATGGCTTTTTCATGAAGTTCTTGAGTCATAAAGCCTTGAACAGAAGATGACATAGCCATCTTTAGCTTCTAAGCACATCCTCTAGTTATTGGACCACTAGGAAACTTCAAAGGATCTTTGGTTGATGATGGTGGATCCATATCAAAGGTACCTTTAGCTTTATTTGAGAGAGAATTCACAAGTTACCCTATGTGATTTTCTAAGTTTCTAATGGATGCATATTTTTTTCTCATCTAAGTATCTTGAGATTTTCATCTAGCATTTTGACTAGCATAAATGTGGATTGGGAGATCATAAAGCTAGCAAACATCTCCTCTAAGTTAGGTTTTTTATCTTGTAAGGGTTGAGGCTTTTGTTGGAATCCTGGTTGTTGATAAGGTTGGTTTTTATATGTAAATGGATAATGTGCTTAGGCTCGAGTGGGATGTGGTTGATGGTTGTTATACGGGGAGCAATATTTTAGTTAAAAAAGGTCATAGGTTGAGAGTTAGATGTAGATGTTTGGTTCCCTTCTCTCCATAAAAAGTTAGGATGATTTCTCCATCCTAGATTATAAGTATTGTTGTAAGGGTTCAATGCATTCACTTCCTCTACTATGGGATCTAAACCAGGTACTTTTTATGTTTGTCTATACATTCCATTCTCTAAAGCAACCATATTTTGTACCTTTAGCTCATTTATTTCCTTCAAATGTTCCTTCCTCATTAACTCCACTTGTGCCTTGAGCATAGATATCTCATCTACGCTATGTACTTCTTACTTCTTTTGTGTGGCTCGAGAGTTTACCTATTGAGCATCATTTATTACCATCTCATCAAGAAGTAGGAAAGCTTATTCATGATACTTGTTTATGAAACTTCCATTAGAAGTTGCATTTAGGAGAGATCTTGTACCTTGATTCACATTTGCATAAAAAGATAGACATTAGTTGATGCATAACAATTTCATGGTGTGGACAACTTTTTAATAGTCTCCTAAATATTTTTCAAGCCTCATGGAATGGTTTCTCATACAATTTTTGGAAATTATTGATGTTATTCCTAATATTAGCTATTTTAGTGGGTGGAAAGAATCGACATAAAAATTTTTCTTACATTTATTGCCATGATTGAATGGATTGATTTGATAGCATTTGCAACCAGTATTTTGCCTCACCAATAAGAGTAAAAGGAAATAACTTAAGCCTAATAGCATCTATGGACACATTTAGTATTTGTACGGTATCACTAATCTCTAAAACAAATATCTAAATATTGGGCTGGGTTCTCTATTTCTAATTTGGAGAATTGATTCCTTTGTACCATGGTGATAGTAGTGGATTTTACCTCAAAATGTTGGTTGTGGGGTATCCTAATAGTTTTATGTTTCTCATTCCATCTAGAGATAGCATAATCTCTAATAGTGGTTTGTAACACCCCAATACCCGTTCCATGAAATGGGTCAGATACGGAGTGCTACTCTGCTTAACATCCAAAACAAAACTTAAATAATGTCTTTAAAGTCACTTCAATTTTAGAGCTTTCAAAAATTTCTCAAGAAAACCGACAGAGTTTCCTCTATACGGGTCTCTATCCCCTGTTAACAAAGAACCAATAATATCTCTATGAATCCACTATAACATCCAAATCATATAGGCCATTACTTAATTGATCTCAAGTCGATACTCATGACGAGATCACAACTAATAAGCTTAAATAAGTATACAAAAAAATAAAAAAAATGACATATTTATGCTACAAACCGATTACAGAACAAGATGACATTACAAAGGTAAAATATACAAATCTACCAGATAAAATTCTCAAAGTTAAAACTATAGTAATTATGCTCTCCAAAACTCCATTCCCTGAGTCGACCACACCAGCAAAAGAAAAACTTTCTCACTAAGAATCCAAACCTAAAACCTACACGAATAAACACCCGTGATAAGCCATAAAGCTTAGTGGGGAACAACAATATTCTATGGACAACTTAATGAAATTATTAGATCAATCCGTAAACATTAAATTATACAATCACATAAATGTATTAACCCTAATTAACAATATATATATATATATATATATATATATATATATATATATATTATGCTTGTAGTGTCTTATCTTTAGAAAAAATTAGATAACTGACCGGATGCTAGCAAGTGTACTAGATCGGCTAAGTAATATAGGAAAATATAATTATGAACCAAAATATCGAACCCAAGAGAAACTTGTGTTTAAATGTGCTACTTCAATTTCAAAATCAATTTTATGTGTAGAAGAGATAAGAGAAATCCCAAAGTTATGATGATTGAAGATTTAAAACTAAAAGCAGTAATTGAAAACTAAAATAAAAACAATTTAAAGAGTTGGAATAAATAACGATCAAATGAAAGCAAGTAAATTGAATGAAGTAAAATCAATATTAAAAGCAACTTTCACTAAATGACTATCCACCTTAACCAATATTGCTATGACTTAATCAAAAGAAAACACACAAGTGATTATTGAGAATTCAGATTAATAAACCCAGATAACTTTATTCAAGATTATCATTCCAAGCATTAAAATTTCCTTATTCAGAACAATTTAATACTTAGCATAAATACCTGAATTAATTCTCCTAGATTTCTATTAAAGCCTTTTTCAAGAGATTTAACTTTCACCTATTCTTAGTTACACTTTTCTTAATCTTAACTTACTCAAATCAACACACAATTATAGTTTATTCAGATTATAATCATGCATTAACCTCAATAAATTAACCCAAGAACATGCAAATCAATAATCAACTTAAACCAATTACTTAACCAATGTTAATCAAGTTAAAAATCAATTTAAAATTGAATAAAGATAAGACTATGTTTAAGAACTAAGAAATAATCAACTTGTATTAAGTTGAAGATCAAACTTAAGTCATAACAATACAAGTTAAGGATTCAAGTATCCTTTAGCAAAAGTTAAAGAAAACTACTCACAAGACATACTTAAAATTAAAATAAAGTGTTGAAGAAAAACAGTGAAAATAAAGCAACGTAAAAATAAACTAATGAAAGTAAAGCTTAATTCTAATGTTCCTCCTCATTCTCTGGTGTTTTAGACTGCTATTTATAGGGCAAAAAATGTAGTAGATTTCTTCTTCAACTCTAGACATCAAATAGGAAGTGAACTCTGCTCAAATAAGAAGCTCGGAAAGAATCCATCGCATAATGGGAGACTGACACATGGCCACATGTCTTCCAATGCATTTCTACACATGGTCATGTGTCCCATTGAAGTTCCTCACACGTGGTCACATGTGGATTAGCCTTGTTTCACACGTGGTCACGTGTCCTCTTGGTTTTCATCACTTGTTCTTTCACTTGGCCATGGGTCTTTAAGCTTTAATCTTCACGTGGCCATGTCTTCTAAGCAACAACCCTTCACGTGGCCACTGGTAGATTTTTCATGTGGTCACGTGAAAAGCTTCTGGACTGAACGCTCACTTTCTCGTATAAATTTCTCATATTTGCAATTTAGCCCAAATCTTTGCCTTTTTTGCAATTTAAGCCCTTTGTTAACAATTTCAACCTGAAAACCAAACAAAACATTGGATTAACCTTAAAAAAATATAAATTACAATTTAACTCTATTTTAACCTAAATAATACCAAAAAAAACTAAATAACAAAGCTTAAAACATATTTAAAACTATATATAATTCACACTTATCAAATACCCCACACTTAAACCTTGCTTGCCCTCAAGCAAATTAGAACAATCCCACCTTCAAAACCATCAAACTTGTACAAAAACATACAATTTCAAAACCAAACTTAGAATTTTAACAAAAGCACTTAATATAATCTCTAAATAGATCAACTTCAAACGAGAGAATATAAGTTAATTTCCTTGAGTGTGTGTAAGACCAAATCATTTTAAGCAATTTGAAAATCAAAATATCAACACAACTAGATAGTGAAGTATAGAATATATGAATGCATAAGCATACAACCGGTTTCGCGCTTGAAACTCTAGAAACACAATAAGTCTCTCCTTTAGCATCGGAACCCAAAGGTCATCTTTGCTAAACAACTCAAAACAAGCTTAAAATCACATAGGTCTTTTAAGGGTTGTAATGGGGCTAAGGATATGGTTATCAAAGAATGGATAAAAGATAATCAAAATGAATAGCCACTCTAAGACAAAATAGATTACTAAATCCCAACAACTTAAGCAACATATATTTTGCTTATTCTTGCCTCACTTTCAAACTTCCTTTTAAGAGATGTTATGCCATTTTATCAAGAAGTCATCATATTTTTATTTTTCTACTTGTATTACCCCACACTTAGATTTTTTCATAATTTCTAGCTCTTTTTCTTTTTCTTCTCTCAAACTTTCAAACTTTTTTTTTAAGAAAACTAGCATTCACAAGCTAATTTGAATGATCTCAAGGTATACAAGGTAGATTTCTCACTTTAACTTTATCAATGACTCTTGATAAGATTTTCTTACTAAACCCAATAGAACTTTAATCTTTTCACACATCCATTTAATCCTAAAGTGGCCAATTCCATATGGTGAGATAAAGGCTTTTTAGGTTATATGGTTAAAACATTAGGTGTAACAAGAAAATATTAATGGTACGCATTAAACATACCCTATAGGCTCAAAATGGCTTAACAAAGGATAATTTCATCAAGGTAGGACAAAAATTCTTTTAGAAAGTTTATCAAGAAAATTGTTGCTTAGATCATTTTCTAAGTTGTTTGAGTTGTTCATATGCTTTGAAGGATGATGAGGAAGGTTCTAGTGCTCTAAATTTCCTTACTTCACCACTTCATTGGATTGATTTTTTCTAAGTTAAAATTGGTCTAAATGCTTTCAAGGATTTAGAAACTAAAAAATATTTATCAAACTGAAGATTAAACTATCTAAAGATTTATCAAACAACATATTTGTTCTTTTGCTAAGCAATGGCTCTAAACATGCATATTCCTATATCCAAGTTCAATTTGTTCAAAGTTTTGAAGGCAACCAGGGCAAACTAAGTTCTCATGCAAACTGAATGAAAAAGTGAATTACATAAGTATTCAACGTGTTTTACAAACTTAAGAAAGCAAATAAAACAAAAACAAAACAAAATAACAGAAAACAAAACACAAAATAACAAAAACCGATTCATGAAAAAAATAAGGAAAGGTAGAAGACAATCTCCCTAAAAGGAAGCTACCCCCTCCTCAAAATTTTTCTGTCCACAGCAAATGAAGATCTATTCTTTACCCAAATGAATATTAAGCATCTATATCATGCATATATGATCTATAATCATCCATAAGAGCAAACGAAAGTAGCATGAAATCAAAATCTTATGTGCAATATGGCCTCAAGAATAAACATGTAAAAGCATAGAATGGCACAAATCATAGTAAAGAATGGCATGAAAACATGAATTAAGGAGCAAAGATGGTGGAAACTTACTTGAGAGTGAGAATCGAACCAAATGGCAACACAAAGTTGAAGTGGTGTGTGTGAGTTATGAAAACCCTAATATAATGGAGAAAATATGGAGAAGGAAGAGATGATGGGTAAGAGAGAGAGAAAAAGGGCAAAGAGAGAGAGAATGGTGGTCGAAGATGGTGATGATCGGTGGTGGTTGGAAACCCGTGGCCATTGGTTAAATTGGTGATGGTGAGGCGTAGGCGCGAGTGAGAGCAAAACTAAAACGAAGAAGAAGAAAGAAAAGGTCGTGGGAGTGTTTATATGGGTAGTACCAAATTGTGTGGCCACGTGATTCCAAGGGAGGAACCACACATGGTCATGTGTGCTTTTGTTCATAAAGCATGCGTGGCCACGTAATGTTTCTCCTTAGTGATCCACGTGGTCACGTGGTTTTTAGGGAAGTGGGCAGTAGGTCTAGACGTGGCCACGTGATGGCAAAGGGAAAGCCACACGTGGTCACCTGTATGTGTGTAAATTTTTAGCTTCATTTGCATCTTTTGAAACACATACACACAATAATCCTCTTTAGCCTTCCTTAAATGTAATTTTTTTCCATTTTAAGCTCTTAAAACACGAACTCTTTTCTAGTGAAAACATTTCTTTTTAAAAACCTTGTTTACCCACTCTTTTCATGAATCAAAACACACAAAATACAAAAACACAAAATTTAACTGTAAAAATAAAAGAGAGAAAGATTATAAGTTCTGAGTTTTTAAAGTCTCCAGCTAGACTTTCCAAACCATTTCTTAGGTAGCTTGAAGGACCATGGTTGCTTCAGCAACCTCTTGTTGTCCGAGTTGGTATGGTTTGAGTTGATGACCATTGACTGTAAATTCACATCCATCTTTTAAGCTTTTGATCGTCACTACACCAAAGTTACTACTTGACATCACTTGGTATGGTTCGAGCCACTTCGATTTCAGTTTTCCTGGAAACAAATGAAGATGACTATTATAAAGGAGCACTAGCATTCCCAGAACAAAATCTTTTACCCTTAAATGCTTGTCATGCCATCATTTGGTCTTTTCTTTATAAAGTGCTGCATTGTCATATAACCATTGTTGAATTTCATAGAATTCATTGAGCCTTCGTTGAGGTTGCACCACCGGCTTAAAATTATCCTCCATGGGTATACGATGTGTGCAATAGCTGGGGCTCATTCCTTTTAAGTTAGATGTTGCCCAATCAATTGGTCCTTTATGCTTCTTGAGGACTTCAATAAGCTTTTGCTCTTCCAAACCTTTCAATAAAGATGAAATAATTCTGGCTCAGCATTATCGTTTATACATACATATTTCAAATGAGATGGAAGTATTTTAAGTTCAAAATCTCCCTTAAGAGGAGACGGTTCATCCTCCGTTTCATCATGTTCACTGTGCACTTTTTCTAGACTTTGTACCAACTTCATCTCTTTTGCTTCCAACTCTTCCATTTCCTTGGGATGCATTAAACAACTTTGAAGCTCATCATTGAGAATGATTTCCTCTTGTTTTGTGTTGACACATTCTTGAATTTCATCGACAAAATAAATGGACTCTTAAAAATCATACGAGGGGTGTTTTAAAATTTTATTGACATTGAAACTCATTTTATCCTTGTTGAATCTCAAAGTGACTGTTTGTCCATGAACATCAATTAAGGCTCTTGCCGTATTCAAGAATGGCCTACCCACTATTAATGGCACCTTCATATCTTCCTCCATGGCCATGACAACAAAATCAACCGAAAATATGAAATTTCCTACTTTTACCAATAGATCCTCAATAATTTCCTTCGGTTTCTTCACCGAACTATCTGCCAATTGAAGTGTCCTTCGGGTCTCCTTTAGGTCACCTAAGTTCAATTTCCTGCAAATCAAATAAGGCATCAAATTAATACTAGCACCCAAATCACATAGAGCATGTCCAACAAAATTTCCTCCTAATTTACATGGCAATGTAAAACTACCAGGATCTTCTAATTTTTCAGGAATTTTATTGGTCAATATAGCACTACAATTACCGGATAATTGAACCGTTCCTATGCCTTCTAGCTTTTTCTTATTAGTGCACAATTCCTTCATAAATTTAGCATATTTAGGCATGTGTAACAAAGCTTCAGCAAATGGTAAATTTCTATGTAGCTTCTTAAACATATCTAAAAATCTACTTAATTGCTCATTTTGTCTTTCTTTTCTAGCTAGAACAGGAAATGGTAATTGAGATTCATCAAGAACAGTAAAAACAAGTTTTTCTTTACCTTTACCATTCTCAACCGTAGGAGGCACTTTTTCATTATTTTTAGAGTTAGAAACACTTACCTCCGTTGTCGGTTCCACCCTTAGGGAAGAATTTTTACCAATTTCAGTTTTCTCTAACTCTTTCCTACTCCTTAAGGTGATTTTTTTGGCTTCCTCTTTTGGATTTCGGTCTACATTGGGTGGAAATGTCCCTTGAGTACGGTTTGATAACGAACTAGTAAGTTGTCCCATTTGGTTTTCTAGATTCCTAATGGATGCCTCTTGGTTCCTCATTCAAATATCTTGCGATTTCCATCTAGCATCTTGGCTAGCTAAAATTGAGTTTTGGGAGGCCATGAAGTTTGCAATCATTTCTTCAATTTTGGATTTCTTTTCTTGAGGAGGGGGAGGTTGAGGTTTTTGAAATCTGGGTGGTTGGTGGTATGATTATGATGGGTATTGGTTTGGGTAATGTGGTGGAGCTTGGTTTGGGTATGGAAGTTGATTATTGGGAGGTTGATTATGGTTAAATTGAGGTCTAGAATTGGGGTTAGAAGAAGAACCTTGATTACCTTCCCTCCATGAAAAATTTGGATGGCTTCTCTATCCTGCATTGTAAGTGTTACTATACGGGTTCAAGGCATTTACTTCTTCTACCATACCTTCATTATTCTTCATTCCCAAAGGTCCTGGAATTCCTGCATAAGAATCATCTTCATTAGATAACATAGAAACATTTTTAGCTTTAAGCTCATTTATTTCTTTTAAATGCCTTTTTTCCATTAATTCTAATTGAGCTTTCAACATAGATACTTCATCAATATTATGAACTCCCTGTTTCTTTTGAGTTACTCTAGAGGTTGTCCATTGAGAATCATTGATAGCCATCTCATCAAGAAGCAAAAATGCATCTTCGGGAATTTGGTTCATGAAACTACCATTTGAGGCTGCGTCCAACAAAGACTTTGTTGATGGATGGGCACCTGCATAGAAAATGTGCATTAGTTGATAAACAGGAACCTCATGATGAGGACAACTTTTTAAAAGTCTCCTAAATCTTTCCCATGCTTCATGAAATGGCTCCTCATAAAATTGTTGGAAATCACTAATTTGTTTTCTAATGAGGGAAGTCTTAGTAAGTGGGAAGAATTTGCATAGAAATTTTTCTTGCATTGTTGCCAAGAATGGATGGATTGATTTGCTAGCATTTGTAGCCAATCCTTAGCTTTTCCTATGAGGGTGAATGGGAAGAGTTTCAACCTAACTACATCAGTTGATACATTAGAAATTTGCACAGTGTCACTAACTTTTAAGAACATATCCAAATGTTGTGTAGGATCCTCTATGTCCGAACCCGAAAATTGGTTTCTTTGTACCATCATGATGGTAGCGGGTTTAATCTTAAAAGACTGTTGGTGAGGAATCCTAATGGTTCTATGTTCTTCATTCTACCTAGGAATAGCATAATCCCTAATGGTTCTGGGTCTATACCCATTCCCGGGAGCAAGGTGGGGTACGTTTTGCTCTTTGATCCTAGGTGGTGGATCATTCATAGGTTGTTCTATTTTCGGGTCATTCATGTTGCCTCTTCTATTCCTATGAAATGTCCTCCAATGTCAGGGTCTAATGGTAGGATGGGGTTGTTTCTCACCATAAACCCTAGTCACCCAAAAAGAAAATAAGAAAATAGATGAAGAAGAGAAGAAGAACACACAAAAATAACTTTAAAATCAAAATAAATAAATAAATGCCAATGTAATCCCTGGCAACGGCGCCAAAAACTTGACCAGATGCTAGCAAGTGTACTAGATCGGCTAAGTAATATAGAGAAATATAATTATGATCCAAAATATCGAACCCAAGGAAAACTTGTGTTTGTATGTGCTATTTCAATTTCAAAACCAATTTTATGTGTAGAAGAGAGAAGAGAAATCCCAAAGTTATGATGATTGAAGATTTAAAACTAAAAGCAGTAATTGAAAACTAAAATAAAAATAATTTAAAGAGTTGAAATAAATAACGATCAAATGAAAGTAAGTAAATTGAATGAAGTAAAATCAATATTAAAAGCAACTTTCACTAAAGGACTATCCACCTTAACCAATATTGTTATGACTTAACCAAAAAAAAACACACAAGTGATTATGGAAAATTCAAATTAATAAACCTAGATAACTTTATTCAAGATTATCATTCCAAGCATTAAAATTCCCTTATTCAGAACAATTCAATACTTAGCATAAATACCTGAATTAATTCTCCTAGATGTCTATTAAAGCCTTTTTCAAGAGATTTAACTTTCACCTATTCTTAGTTACACTTTTCTCAATCTTAACTTACTTAAATCAACACACAATTATAGCTTATTCAGATTATAATCATGCATTAACCTCAATAAATTAACCCAAGAACATGCAAATAAATAATCAACTTAAACCAATTACTTAACCAATTTTAATCAAGTTAAAAATCAATTTAAAATTGAATAAAGATAAGACTATGTTTAAGAACTAAGAAATAATCAACTTGCATTAAATTGAAGATCAAACTTAAGTCATAACAATACAAGTTAAGGATTCAAGTATCCTTTAGCAAAAGTTAAAGAAAACTACTCACAAGACATACTTAAAATTAAAACAAAGTGTTGAAGAAAAATAGTGAAAATAAAGCAACGTAAAAATAAACTAACGAAAGTAAAGCTTAATTCTAAGGTTCCTCCTCTTTCTCTGGTGTTTTAGACTGCTATTTATAGGGCAAAAACGTAGTAGATTCCTTCTTGAACTCCAGACATCAAATAGGAAGTGAACTATGCTCAAATAGGAAGCTCGAAAAGAATCCATCGCGTAATGGGAGACTGACACATGGCCACGTGTCTCCCAGTGCATTTCTACACATGGTCACGTGTCCCATTGAAGTTCCTCACACATGGTCACGTGTGGATTAGCCTTGTTTCACACGTGGTCACTTGTCCTCTTGGTTTTCATCACTTGTTCTTTCACGTGGCCATGGGTCTTTAAGCTTTAATCTTCACGTGGCCATGTCTTCTAAGCAGCAACCCTTCACGTGGCCATGGGTAGATTTCTTCATTGATTTCATGTGGTCACGTGAAAAGCTTCTGGATTGAACGCTCACTTTCTCGTATAAATTTCTCATATTTGCAGTTTTGGCCCAAATCTTTCCCTTTTTTGCAATTTAAGCCCTTTGTTAACAATTTCAACCTGAAAACCAAACAAAACATTGGATTAACCTTAAAACATATAAATTACATTTTAACTCTATTTTAACCTAAATAATACCAAAATAACCAAATAACAAAGCTTAAAACATATTAAAAAACTATATATAATTCACGCTTATCAATAACCTTATAAGCCTTACCAATTACATGGTTTAAAAATCCATTTTTTTATTAAATCTGTATAGCTATTGAGAGTATATATGTCAAGTTCACTTTTGAATGCTTATATTTCAATTTGAAGCAGCTCATGTAACTTATGTACTTTTCATATTTCATAAGCTATAAGTATAGATATTTTATGTATTATTTTTTTCGCGTAATTGCCCTTTATCCACACCAAATTGATTAGTGTTCTTAAGCTTTCAGTTTAAAGTCCAATCACAAGTATGAAAGAGAGTTCACATAATAATTTTCAATTCCAAGCAAAATGTATAACCATGCCTGAAAGCATTGTCATGCACAATTCTTAGCGTAGATCTTATAACTCAAATATAACAGATCTTCCAAAAACACATCAATGTCCATTTACATATATCAATGCAATATCTAAAGTACCATCTCTGTACAATACAATATATGTCATAGTAAATCATATTGCTCCTTATACCAGACATTGATTTATAACATGCTAATAAAAGGATCAAATTGAATGTACATCATGAAATAATAAAGAACATATAATTACTCATAATGTCATTAGATCAAGTTACCCAATGTGCAATTTCATATACATATACCTTTATAGCTTCCAAATGCAAATAAGATCCAAAATACACATTGGTAATCCAGATTTCTTATACTTTGACACCAAACCATAATTAGCCTGCCTAAGTTCTAAAAGTGGATAACGGGAACAGAAGATATTTGAAGATATCAAATTAGAAGATATCCAAAGATATCAAATCAGAAGATCCCAACAGGACCAAACAGTGGTTCAGTACAAACATTCAGAAGTCCACGAAGGACAAAGACCCAATCGGGGTCATCAGAAGCAGCTGCAATATCCCTATAGGCGCCTATTCAATCCACGACTAAACTATGACTGCAAGCTAACAGATACATAACTTCCTTTCCAAAAGCCTTAAATATCATTTAGATATACACATATAAAAAGAAATCAAATATCCAAAAGCATTTATTCAACTCTACATCGTGCCAAAACAACGTTAAAACATCGAATCATGCACAAAATGCATTAAAATTACTAATTTATAAAAATAAAAGCTTTACATATTACAATCATGATGAAATCTATCATTTAACCTTACCTCTAACATGTTCTCTGATCCAGATTTGTATCTTTACGAGCTTTATTTATGCCAATCACCCAACATAACTTTAAAACATGTTATAATTGCATCAAATAATCACATAGTTATGCAAGATAATTTATAGAAAAAGAAAGCCTAAAAGAGCCTAAAATATTATATAAAGGATGAACCTTCTCTAGTGCATAATATACATATGTACAATTCATATAATGCTTTATACAATTTCTCTTATAAATAATCACATGAAAAATTACACAGTCTGATATAGCATTTCCTGCATACTTTTCAACATGATTTCCATAAATAAACACAGGTTACTGTAGTTATGTACTGTAAATACACTAATCGATGGCACATGTTTATAACCACGCTATTTTAATTTAGAAACAATACCTATTCATTTATACTTTAACATATAACATGCCTCAGTTTTAATACTTTACAATAATTTCATCACTTAAACGTCAAATTATATCATGTTTCTTCCTACTGTTATACTTCACATTAGCATTATCCTTGTAGCCATACATTTAACACATGGATATGATATATAATTATTTTCATGCTAACTCAATTAAGTAAATAATAATATATTTTATTTCTCACTTGTCATATGCAAGCTTCATCAATTAACTATGTTCATTGCTTTATAAAATGAGGTTATCTTATATTCCATGTACATTTCTTTCTTAATTAATTATTCCAAATTTGCATTAGGAATTTAAAGACGTGTTGGGCGTATTTCACGAAATCATACTTACTCGAGCACTATACTATAATACTTATGAAAACATACACGTATAAGTCACACATGTAAGAGATATTACTCAGGCATAACATCACAACATGGGAGCATACCTTTCTAGTCCATCAAGGCTATCTTTCATACTCCATTGTACTTACTCATCTCTTCTCCCATTCATGCTCAATTAATACATTTGTTAAGTCAATAATAATCAGGATACTAAAAGTAATAATGTCATATTGCCAATTGTTTATACCTATACGATTACATGCACAAGTTAGTGCCCATAATCACTTAGGCTATTTTAGTAACCAATGATTTCAAGTGATTCTAAGTCCCATAATCACTATACTCTATATTATTATTGCTTGTTCTATATCTTTACAAGCCAATGCATAACACTCTTCATTTTTAACATAAACATTTCATATATTCAATTTAGCGTCTCCTTTCTCACGAAAACAATTTCACAATATTATCTTAATCATAACAACTTGTTGTTCAGTAAGATGTGGGTTAGCATTTCCTTAAACCTCTTTAGTTCTCTTTTATAGTCTATTAGATCGTAATAAGATCTAATTATGTGGTTTCTAGTAATAATATTATAGTTGAATTCCTTCTTTTTTTTACTATATACGTGTGTTTGAAAATTTCCAAAGTCATATTCTATATTATTTATATGCCTTAAATCAGACTATCGTATAATAAACATTTCCTCAAAATATCGATATTTGACGTAAACTCACAAGACATACATTTATACATTTAATAAGGCTAAATTATGCATCATGCATAAAATTTAAGAGAATTTCTCAAGTAAATTTAGTTTCCATATCATAGAATCGAAGCCCAGAATGTCCCCTCCGTTCTGCCTATTCGAAGCCTTGTTGGAGCCTCGCGCCTAAAGCCAAGGTTGCTGGTAGCTTCCTGGTGGTCTTCACGTGCCCCAAGGCATCACGGTTTGGCCAGAAAACTATCTGGAACCACCGACTGCCACTTGCTCTGATCTACTCTTTGCCGGCGAGTGGGGACGATCGATGGACACCGAAAGATCCGCCTCACCACGAGGAGCTTTCTGGTGGTCTCCGTGACACCAACCACCGTCACTAGTCACCGGAAATAAAAGGAAGCCGATCCGGCCAAAGAGAAGAAGAAAAACGTAGACGCTGTCGGAGGGAAGAGACGGCGAGGAAGTGGTGGCAGCCGCGCCAATCGTCGATGCAGGCGCCGCTGATCGACGACAATGCCTCCCTCCGCCCTCTCATTCTCTTCCTGCTCCCTCCTTCCCGATCCACTCTCCCCTCTCCTCTTTCTTTTTTTTGTCATTTCTTTATTTTTATTCTTTTTTTTTATTTTCTTATCATCAGGCCCCTATATCTAGCATGTCACAAAACAAAAAATCCCACACATATTAATCTTTAAGAAATTAACCCCACATCTATATATATATATATATATATATATATATATATATATATATATATATATATATATATATATATATATATATATATATATATATATATATATTCTTTTATAAAATTAACACATAATTTATATTATTTACCTCAATTACACCCTTAAACATTTTTATACCAAACAATTTATAAATCAAGTGAAATTGTCACTTACCTTTATCACTTTATTACGAAATTCACACATTTCAATTAGTCTTAATCAAATAACGATTCATTAAATCATGTAATTTTGACTATGGTTATTCTTGGGGCCTTACATTTTAAGTCTAAATCCATCCCTTTATGCTTGATTATTTATGCCTTGTCCTTCTATTCTAGGTGGTGGATCAGCTATATGTGGTTCATTGCAAGGTAGGACATCATCATTAAGAGGTGGGTCTGCACGTATCCCTTGATTATTCATTGTGGCTTGTAACCTCCTAATCCTATGATATGTCTTCTCAATTTCAAGATCAATAGCAATATTGGATCGCCTCTTACCATAAACTATCTGAAGAACAAAAGAATAAAATTAATAAAAGAATAAAGAATAGAAAGAGAAGAAGAAATCACACAAAATTAAAATTCACTATAAAATCTAAAACACACGCCAACGTTTTCCCAGCAATGGTACCAATAACTTGACCGGTGTCTAGCAAGTGTACTACATCGGCTAGTAATATAGAAAAATAAGATTAAGATCTTAAATATCGTACCTAAGGGAAACTGTGCAAGTGCAAAAGATTTCAGATTTTTAGAATGAAAACTTATGTAAAAAAAAGGAAAGAAATCTCAAGTTTGTAATGATGAAAAGTTAACTAAACTAAAAATATAATTTTAAACTACTCAAAGTAACTAATGCAAATAAACAAAACTTAGACTAACAAAAATAGACTTAAACAAATGCAAGTAATAAAATTTGGAAAAAAATCAATAATAAAAGTAACTTCTACTAAAGGACTATCCACTTTAACTTATATTGCAATAACTTAATTAAAAAGGAGCACAAGTGATTATAAAGAAATTAGATGAAGAAAGTAAGATATCTTAGTCAAGATTATCATTCTAAGCATTAGATCTTCATGTTAGAAAAAATCTAATACTTAGCATAAAAATATGATTTTAACCTCCTAAATGTCCAATAAATTCTTTTTCAAGTAAATTTAACTTCAACCTATTCTTAGTTCAACTTTTCTTAATCTTAATTTACTCTAACCAACACACAATTATATCTGACTTATAAAATAATCATGCATTAACACAAGTAAACCAATCCAAGAACTTTCATACTAATAGTCATACATAAATCAACCATCAACCATTTATAAAATGGGTTAACAATTAATTTAACAATAACCAAATATAAGAATTTACTCAAAACTAAGAAATAATTAAACTTGCATTGCATAAGCACAAACTAAGTCATTACAATAAAAAGTTAAGGATTCAAGTATTTTTTAGCAAAAGTAAAAAAAAAACTAATCACACTTTATCTTAAAAACTAATGTAAATTTAAATGAAGGATACAAAAACATAAAGTAGAGAAGCTCCCTTGATAACTTTTACAGAAAATCAAAGAATAGCTTCAAACTTTAAGCTATTGTTCCTTGAAAATTAAGTGAAAATTAAAGTAAAAACTAAGCTAAATTCGTATTTGAGTGGTCTTCCTATATTTTGGTGTCTTTACAATCCTTTTATAGGCTCCAAATAAGAAGTTTCTGCCCTTTGTAACTTCCTATTCCAAATTGAATAAGAGTTTGGTTCAAAAAGGAAGTCTTTTATTGTTGTTTTTCCATGAACACATAGAAGAGTGATGGGTGAGTGATTCTCACACTCAAGAGAGTGACCTTTTGCTCGAAGAGTGAATTGGCTTGTAGGGTGAGTGATTTTCATCACTCAGGAGAGTGCTCCCCTCACTTAATCAAGTGACATACCTCACTCGACCGAGTGATATGCTACTGTCCCTTACGTTCCACTTGCCAATTTTTCTGAAATTATAATTTTGCCCCTAAACTCCTCTTTTCTTCAATTAAATAATTTGTTCCTTCAAATAAGCCCTAAAAAATATAAAAACTTACAATTAAAAAGCAAAACACAAATTTTAACTATTTAAGCATAAATCAACCAATTTAATGCTAACTTAACTAATTTAAACACTTAAAATACACTAAAAATATAGTTGAATTCACACCTATCAGTTTGATCTCGTGTCCTAAAAAAGGAAAAATGTTATTTGTCATTAAATTATAATTCTATATTTGAAACTCGTATGCAACATATTTTTAAAACTTTAATAAATATTCAATATTAAATAAAATAATGCAATTGATGAAACTCAAATCCAAGACATGGAGGGAGGCTATTTTTCTAAAATAGGTCATTTATCATTAAATCACAACCCTATATTTATGAATGATATGCAATTATTTTATAGTACTTTAATATATATTCAATATAAAAAAAATTAAAGCTTAGGCAGGCAGATAAAATTCTAATCCAAAACATGGAGGGAGGCCATTTTTCTAAAATAAGTCATTTGCCATTAAGCTACAATTTTTCATTTAAAATTCACAAGACGTGGGGGAAGACTATATGCATAATCAATGTCTGACAATCAGTGTGTCTTTTGTATAGTAATATATTTAATATATTAAAAAATAGAAAAATTGCAGTTCATGAGAATAATGTAGACATGCTAATAGCCACTTTGACGATGATGAGCAATTCCCTCGGGATTGGGATTTGAGCCATGAGCTTGTTCCAGAATTATCTTCTACTTCTCATCTTTGCTTAATTGCTATGCAGGTTAAGAGTTCCTTTCACAATGTTAAAGAAGAATCAGGTGGTGGTAGGGATGATCACGGGAAGGGAATCTCCGTCCCACAATTTTTTTTATAATTTTAAAATATAATATTTTATAAATAATTAAAATTAAAATATAACTTAATTTTATAACTATTAAATTTTAAATTATATTTAATTTTAAATTTATGAATGGTTAAAATTTATATTAATTTAAATTATTATTTATTTTAAATTTTTTATTTATTAAATATTATATTTTAATTATTTATAAAATATTATATTTTAAAATTAAAAATATATATATATTCGGGGGATAGGGATCCTCGCGGGGCAGGAAACTGGTGGGATTTCCTTCCCGTTCTAGAGTCGGAGGCGGGGATGGAAAATCTCCAACCCCGCATGGGACAGTGAGTGAGGATATAATCTCCGGCTCCGTTCCGTCCCGCGAGCATCGTAGTGGTGGTTTGATGGCCTAAATGAATAAAACTTTGGAATTAGACACCAGAAACCCTAATTCTAATGCTACCGGTGTCTTCTTGGGTGGTTATGTTGATCATTTTCAGAGTTTGCCTTCTGAGGATGTTGGTTGGGGTTGTGGATGGCGTAACATCCAAATGCTTAGTTCTCATTTGCTTTATCATAGAAATGATGCCAGACAATTTTTATTTGGTGGGTCTGGTTTTGTTCCTGATATCCCTTATCTACAGAGATGGTTTGAGATTGCTTGGGGAAAGGGTTTTGATCCTGATGGCGCTCGCCATTTTAATAAAATTCCATTTATGGCTACAAAAGTTGGATTGGAGCTACTGAATGTGCTGGCCTTTTTCGTTCTTTTGGCCTCCGGGCTAGGATAGTTGATTTTGGTCCTAAGGAATTGGAACCTCTTTTTGTCTCTGTCCCTGGTTCACATGTTGTGAAGCCAAATACTAGAGTCAAGAGAAAAGCCTTTCCAGTTTATGGACCTATGGATAGATATGTTGTAGGTAGAAAACATGATGTTCTCCAATCAGATTTTCCTGCATGTGATGATACACAATGCTCTACAAATCACTTGGCTGGTGGAAGCAATCAGACTACAGCAAATGATTTTTCAAGTGACGGAAGGGGTCATCAAGTTCTTCTTGATTGGGTGTGGAATTATTTTTCGAAGGGTAGCTCAACTGTTTCTGCGCACCATAACGGTGTTATTGTTACGGACAAAACGTAAAGTAACTCTCTTCACTAGCAGCATTAGCCTGTTCCCAATTGATTATCAGTTTTGGGAATGCATTGATTTATTTTTTTCACTTTATTTCTTTTATTTCACATTATAGTTTAATTTCCGATTCAAATGGTTTTGAGAACTAATGAGCAGGCCTTTATATTTTCAACATGATGGACATTCAAGAACCATTGTTGGGATTGAAGTTAAGCATCACAAATTTGGCAATCTGCGATACAATCTCTTGATTTTGGACCCTGGTCATGTAAGTGTTCATATGCTCAACATGAATCACGCTATTATCTATTATTCACAAAAGCTCTACAAGGCTCCTAGCTTTCACATTCTTTCCTGTTCTCTCACCCACTCCCTTTACGTGAAATGATTTTCTTCTTCTTCTTCTTCTTCTTTTGGTGTGAGAAAGAGAATCTGAAATCTTTCCACGCGAGAGAAATATTTTGAATATGCTTTAATTTGTCTTTCGAATTTTATGAAATGCTGACAATTTTTTGACCAATCAAGATAGTTTCCTTTTGGTTCATTATCTTAGACTATATTCCTAGGCGGAGGATATTTCAAATATGCAGGACTGGACTTGCTACGAACACCATAATCAAAAAGGACAATAACAGAGAACCTCACAAATTGAAAGCACAAAAACATAAAAGAGGAGCTTAAAATTGAAATTTTGGGCTCAAATTTTTGAGACTTGATAAAAGAGATAGCATTGGGTGCTAGGGGCTATTTACAACTCAGAATAACATCTTAATGGAAAAAAAAAAAAGAAAATAAAGCAGAAAAATACTCATTGTTTGGAAGATGCCACAAGATGGACATTAATTCTTTCAAATTGCTATAAACTCAAGACTGTCTTGTGAATAATTTGCTATGTCAATCTTGGTTGGTTGTGGCTGAATCTTTTCTTTAAGCATTAATAACATCTTTGGGCAGATATTATTTTCCCACGACATTTGTTATTTAGAGCAGCAGGAATTTTTAGCCCTCAACTACATATTTTTATCGCTAGATTGGTATTACATACAGTGGTGGGAAGGAATAAAAGCTATTTGAAACTATTTTTATTGGGATCATGGAAAAAAAAAAGAGAATCAAATTTGATATTTGTTGACCTGTGTGACATCTTCAAGCCTATTGAGACAAGATGTTATCGAAATTCTCCAATAAGTTTGTTTTATTTTATTTTCCTGTATAAATGTAGAGAACGGTAGCTCTAGAAAGATCACTTAAAGAAAATGTAGGATGGAAGAAGCTAATCCAAAGAGGAGTTCATACACTGAGGAAGCCTCAATATCAGGTTATTCATCAGCTAAATTATTTCCTGTCAGCTCACGATTGTTTGATGCAAAGGTTTGATGTTATTTCTGTGTTTCAGTTATGTTACATTGACCCTGGAGTAGCAAGTGGGGAGGAGATGGAGAAGCTCAAGACAATGGATAGTGCCTTTATTGAAATTTAGAGGAAATAATTCAAGTTTTTCTGCATTGTCCCTTATAATTTTTCATTATGTACGTAAGCCTCATAGCTTCTCTTTCAATGGTATTGAGCTTCTGTCCATTAATAAATCATTTGAGAAAACATGATATGGTGGTCTGCAGGACAAATCCTCTTATGTATTTATCTTAAAGCTAACTTCTGTGGTTGGAAATGCTCATACTAACTTTTTGCCAAGTCTTGAATCTGGTATAACCTAGAATATATGCCTTCAGACATTTTGACTAGAGTTGAGTGAGAACCTGTTTCCACAATCTGACCTTTGTCCATAACAATGATCATATCTGAGTTTTGTATAGTGGAAAGCCTGTGTGCAACTGTAATCTGTGTGGTTTTGGACAAGGAGCTTCCATTGCTATTGAGATTTATTGATTCCAGGGCACTCACTATCGATCTTTCAGACTCAGCATCCAAGGCACTCGTTGCTTCATCAAGCAGCAAAATTCGAGGCTTCTTTAACAGAGCCCTAGCAATTGCTATCCGTTGCTTTTGTCCTCCTGAAAGTTGGCAGCCCTTCTCCCCGACTACTGTGTCATATCCATCGGGCAAGGTACTTATGAACTCATGGATGTTAGCTTCTCTTGATACTTTAACAATTTCTGCTTCAGAAGCACCCTCATTACCATATGTGATGTTGCTCCGAATTGATGAACTAAAAAGAATTGGCTCTTGTTGCACCAGTCCTATATGTTTCCTCAACATTCTCAGATTATATTGTTTGATGTTCTTCCCATCAATTAGCACCCTTCCTTCTGCAGGATCGTAGAATCTGAGAATAAGGGTTAAAATTGAGGATTTTCCTGCTCCACTTGGCCCAACCAGGGCTACCTTTACTCCACCTTCAATGTCACATCTGGTCTTAGTGGGTAACTAAATTTGACATTTTGAAATTCTAAACTCCCCATTATCCTCTCGAGCTGTGAACTGTTGCTTGCATCTGGTTCTATTTCAGTTTCCCTGTCTAGGGTTTCAAATGCTGGAGTTAATACACTGATGGCAGATATGACAGTAGGGATCAATGTCCATAATTCTGTGATCGAAGGTACAGTTAGAGAGAAAATCTGGTATGATCTTATGCCGTCTTCAAAAGTTGATTGTTCTCTTTGGACTAAACGTGTTGTGTACCACAGGCCAACAGCGTGCGCTATGTTCCATAAACAGAGGGAGACACCTTGAATTAGCCCAAACTTAATACTTTTTTTCCTGCTCATCCTCATCGGTGTTTCCAGGCATGTTTTGGCCTTCTTGATGATTTGCTCTTCGTAACAAAAAGATGCAATGGTTCTAATGTTGGATGCAGACTCAGAAGCCAGTGCAACAAGTTTGTAATGTGCAACAGCTGAATCACCTGAAAATCCTTTGGCAGACTTTGCTTGAATTAGTCCACCTATGAAATGGCAAGGCATCACTGCCCAAGCTACTAGACCCATTCTCCAGTCTGCAACCATGCTAACAACTGTTGCAATTAATATGGAGGAGATACATTGAACGATAACAGACATGCGGTTGGAAATTATTGTTTTGACCATGGAAGTGTCGTGAATGATCCTTGAAGTAAGTGAACCAACACTGTTCTCAAATTTCTCAAACCATGCTATTTCATTGCGAAGCACACCTGCAAAGAATTAGGTATTAGGGTGCATTTTTATAGTTCACTATGATCAGTTCATGCAATTGTTGGCATTCAATCTGACTAACTCACATCATGAAAATAAAACATAAGGTGATAATCCTCGTACTAAGGGAGATTGTGACCTGAATATAATGCTTGTCTGAGATTTGTCATGGCCTTCTCTCCAACTACTCCGAAGAAGTAATGTTGCAAGGTATGAGTTAACAGTGACAGCAGTCCAATTAGAGCAAAAACCATTGAATACCATCCAACTTTCTGCTTTGCATCTTTTTTGTAGTATGCTACTCCCACTGTTATGATAAAGAACCCAAAAACAGGTTTTGATATGCCTCAAAAAGCTGCTGCAAATGAGCCTAATGCAGTTTTCAAGAGCTCTCTTTTTTGCAAGCCAAACCAAATTCTGAAGAAAATAGCTGACTTTGTTATCTCGTTTTCTCTCTTTTTCTGTTCCTCTTGCTTTGGAGTCTAGGTTGAATGTGTGCTGCTATCAACAACTATTTTGTGATATTCAGTTTTCTGTAGTGCACCTTGTTGATTGGTACTAGCATGCTCTTCACAAGGTGCATTTCTATCATCAAATTGATTTAGTTAGGTTATAGAAAATTCTTGCTGTTTACTGGACATTGAAGGAATAGAAGCTGAAGTGTGAACAAACCTGGAATCACTAACTGTGCTGATGTTTTGCATGCTAAATAAATTATTGTAGAATTCGCTGCTAGTTAGCAAGCTACAGTGGTTTCCTGTCTCCGTAACTTGCCCTTTCTCCACAACTGCTATAATATCTGCATTTACAATAGTTGACAACCTGTGTGTGATCAGGATAACTGTCCTCCCTTCCATTGCCCTTTCTAGAGCATCCTGAACCAGCCTCTCTGATAAAGATTATGATAAACAATCCCAACAAACAACCATACAACAAGAATGAAAATATGGCAAATCTGTATATTGATGAATTAACAGTCAATTACAGTGTAGCTGGTATGCTTATCTACTTCGAATAGATGAAGAACAAATAATGAAAAAAAAGAACGAAAGAAAATCAGGAGAAGAGACCTCTATTCCCTTTCTCCCCTGCTCAGCCCCTGCTGAACCCAATACAAGCATTCCCAATTCATGCCCTCTACTCCCAGCTACTGCTCTATTTATACCCTAACTTTGCCAGCTCATTCATTCTTTGTGTTGTCCTTCATTCCATTTGCACTTCTCTTTGATTTCCTGTCGTGAGCTCTCCATATGTTGGGCCTCTGGGCTTGGAAGTCTGGGCTGGTAGCATTTTCTCCATCATTGCCACTGGGTGGAGAAGCAGTCTTGTCCTCAAGACTGACATGTAGACACCGGAAAAAAATCTGCTTCAAGATTCCTCCTCCAATTCATCAACATTGCCTGATACACTGTAATAGCATACATGTGCAGCTTACCATCCTGGCCACCTATGATTGCTTCCCTTCCAACAGGTGTAATTGCAGATGCTGTTACAGAAAAACCAAGATTGATCGTTGACACCACTTCTGTACCACGAAGCATGATAACACCTGAATCGATCATTGCCCAAAGCAAGCTCTGGATTCAGATGGCCAAGACTTAAATCTTTTGGTTGACTACCAATGTCAATAGAATCAGCACCTCCACACTGATCCCCATGAAAAGAAACTCTCCCTATCTTATTATCTAATCCAGACGTGACAATTTCTTCTTCTACAGCAGCTAAACACTTGATTGGAGTGCTCTCTTTTCTCTCTAATTTACTGCTGTATCCAGTGCCTTGAATCCATTTAATTATCATACCATCATAACTGCGGAACAGTATAGTTTTTGGAACACTTTTAAGCACTGCTAATGATGTAACATTCTTCATGTGTTCAGATATTTGTCGGGAAGCTTTATCAAGATCACTTGCTGAGAAGATACTAATTATGCCACCAAGAGAAACAGCGACAACAAGATCATTCTGCCAGAAGCATCCGACTAACATGTCATTGAAAACACCTAAGCCAGAACATGTCAATGTTTTCTTTAATCTTCCATTACCATCATCACATATCTCCCATACAGTTTGTACATTGAGAACAGCAGAAGATTGAATCCCGTTTGGATTCCTTGAGTTGTTTCCAGAAAGCTTTAGTACACTTACTTGATCAGGGTTAGAGGCAAACTGCTCCCTAGTGAATTCTACATTGTTCACAGCATACTTCACACTCAATGTAGCAGCATCCCACTCGAGCTCTATGATAGAGAGCAGCTGGCCTTCAACTCCTGCTTGGAACGAATTGCTGGTCCCTTGGGCTGCAATATGTCCTTTCCCTAGCAACCCTTTCTCTTGCTCCCAGAACTGGAGGTGCCCCAAAGCCCACCTTGCGATCACATCACCCAGAGTCGACAGGCCCTCTCCCCCAAATACGAAGTACAAGAACACCGTTGCAATAGCCTTCCCCTTGGTCAGCTTTGGCTGATCCGCCAACTTCCAGGAGAAGTCACTCGAGCTACCCATCACCCTTGTAACCACTGTAAATCGACCACAGAAAACCAACAAGGACCCAAAATCGAGATTGTAAAAATCAAACAGGCAATAATAAAAACAGCACAAACCCCTATCGTAACCCCCAACCACAATAGAAAACCTAAATCGCTTCTCGACGATCCTCTTTCCTCCCTCTAAACCACTGCCAAGACCACCGTTCCCGACGTTGACTTCTATCTCGGGAAACAAATTCCGGTCACAGATCAATTTTCGGGCAAGATCAGGCGAAAATTTGAACTTCCAGAAATGTTCTTCCGAAACAATCGCGCGAGAATTTGAAAAGGAAAATAAAACTAGCATCGAAAAGAAAAAAATCAGTTTCTCCATTTTTATTACCTTTAATCTTTCCTCCCTCGTTTCAGTTTTCACGTCTAAGATGCAACCCACAACGTCATCGACCAAAATAACATCAACAGTCTTGAGGGCTCCGCCGTTTTTCCACTTCAAGACGATCTTCCTCGGTGAAGACATCTTTTCGAACGCAGCGATTCTCCGGCGACAAACAAGCCCCTTCCTGCGTCGCCGTGCCTTCCACTCAGTTTTGGTCCGTTGATGAACGCCTGCTCTCTTTGGCTCCCATCGGTGCAGCTCAGCTGAAGGTGGAAACGTTAGTTGTTTGTGGTTTGAGTAGTATGGGGTTTTAGGCTGGTTTGGGCCCAATATGAGATTGGGTAAATGCTTTAGTGGCCCAAAACAGTTGGATCCACTCCACCTTGCCTGAAACTCATGGATTCTGCTGCTGGCCCCTTCTCTGGCCTTCAAATAATTTTGGAGCAGTCGTGTGTATTCCCCTTTGCCGATTCGCAGACAAGCTTTACTGGAAATTGCAAATCTCATGGCTTCCACGCGACCTTCAGGCGGGTGCTCCTTGAACCTCCCGTTATTGTCTTCTCTCAAATAGCAAAGACGGTACCCGATATCCTGTTGTGCTGGCAGCCCAAGCGCTGTAGCAACCTCCCTCTCAAAAACTTCGTTGTTCCCTTCTACCTTCTCCTCTTGCTGTAGATCTGCAAAACTTTCAGAAGAGTTGGAAGAATAACTGTTGTGGTGTTGCTCCGTTATCTCTTTCTTTTTATCATTCTGGATCTCGAAAACGGGTTTGGTTAATTCATTGAGACGAACAGTGAGCTTTGCAAGTCTCTGGGCATTTTCATCCATTCTGGCTTGCAAGGGTTGTGGACAGGTCTCCATTGGCATCCATTCACTCTCTGGGTTAATAGATTGTTTTTCAGAACGTCTCATCCAACTGCAAACCAGGTCCCTAAACTCAGCATCCTTCTTCTTTTCCTCAGCCAGATAGACTGTTAAGGAAATCTGAAACTCGGTAATGGATCGCTTGAGCTCCTTCATACTTGTTTCCAGACCGTTCACCTTGCTCTCCATCTCCTCCAATCGGCCATTCACTGATTGCAAATGAGTTTCCATTTTCGCCTTAGTGTGTTATCCCTGTGCTTAGAGATCCGGCAGGTCGGACCAATGATAAAGATTATGATAAACAATCCCAACAAACAACCATACAACAAGAATGAAAATATGGCAAATCTGTATATTGATGAATTAACAGTCAATTACAGTGTAGCTGGTATGCTTATCTACTTCGAATAGATGAAGAACAAATAATGAAAAAAAAGAACGAAAGAAAATCAGGAGAAGAGACCTCTATTCCCTTTCTCCCCTGCTCAGCCCCTGCTGAACCCAATACAAGCATTCCCAATTCATGCCCTCTACTCCCAGCTACTGCTCTATTTATACCCTAACTTTGCCAGCTCATTCATTCTTTGTGTTGTCCTTCATTCCATTTGCACTTCTCTTTGATTTCCTGTCGTGAGCTCTCCATATGTTGGGCCTCTGGGCTTGGAAGTCTGGGCTGGTAGCATTTTCTCCATCACTCTCGGATTCTGAATCAAGTGCACTTGTGGCCTCATCAAGCAAAAGAATTGGAGGATTTTTAAGAACAGCTCTTGCTATAGCAATTCTCTGTTTTTGTCCTCCAGATAGTTGAACTCCCCTTTCACCAACCTGAATATTGTTTTTGCAACAGAAGCCATCTGAATTATAATTGACGTTTCATATGCGATTGGGCAAAAAAATTTTTCTTGAAACACGTGTTTTCTCTTACTTTAATAGCTTTATAAATAAAGCTCACACTAAAGAGAATTTAGGTGAATGATGGCAACTTCTATTGTTGAAGTTTTTCTTTAAAACATTATATTTAGTAGATGAATGTGAAAAATTTTGATAACTGCATTAATGGAAATACAGATTAGCATTGATGAGATTTCAGTGAAAATTAACAGTGGGAATTTAATATAAATCTCCAAGCACAGACTGTTGGAAATCCTCAATTTTTTCTACTCACTTGAACAAGTGTGGAATATCTACTGTTTATTGATGTTCACTGCATTCAGTGTTTTGCATTATCTTTTCATGTACTGCATCATGCTTTTATATGCCTTTTCTGTTCACCAGTTGAATGCTTTTTTAAGATTTAACCAAGATTAAATACTTAATATGTTAATTTAAGTTCTGTAATTAGTTATGCACATGGTTAAGCTCTTAAAATAATGGACTGGCAAACGAGTAAATTTAGCACAGATGAATCACCTCTGTGACGTACCGATTAGGAAGTTGTGAAATGAACGAGTGTGCATTTGCCATCACTGCTGCATCTTGAATCTGTTTATCATCTGCATCCATGTTTCCTACTTTTAAGTTATCCTTGATAGTGCCAGCAAAAAGGGTTGGTTCTTGGGAAACTGCTCCAATATTTGTTCGAAGAAATCTCAAATCAAGATCCTTAATGTTGTGGCTGTCAATAAGAATCTCCCCTGGATGTTTACGTGTCATGTTAACATTCTCAAAGAATCAAGACAATTGTAGGTAATATGTTTCTCGTAAGTTCTTTAATGCCGGTGTGTAAATACATGCTTAGTTATTCAAAACTTGTTGCATATGCACAGAGTAGGCATCTACAAATCTATGTTATACGTGTTGTAAAAATGCATACTTTGAACTTAAAATGCTTCAACTTTGAAAGAATGAGAAGGAGCAATAGACCTTTCAAGGGATCATAGAATCTGGAAACTAGGGAAATAACAGTACTCTTTCCACAACCGCTGCTGCCAACTAATGCCACCGTTTTACCAGCAGGGATTGAGAGTGAAAAGCCATTGAGTATCAAATTTTCCTGACGGGATGGGTATGCAAAATGTACATCACTTAGAGCAATGTTGCCTTTAATCTCATTGAGAGTCTTTCCTGTTGAAGTGTGGGTTATGACTGATTTCCTTTTAATCACCTGGAAAACCTCAGTCCCTGCTGCTTTTGCTTGATTGAATATTTGCATGTCTGGTGCAGCATAAGTGAGTGATCTGCATTGATATCAAGAAAATACAATTTACGTAATAACAAAGTTATAATTATTGTATGTTGTCTATTATTATGGGAGGATAATCACTTACATAGCTCCAAAGAGAATGCTCATAACTGCAGCTATTACTTCTCCACCAGTTGACCTGTTGGCAGTGACTACAATGGCTCCAACCCATATGATGAGTGCCCAAGAACAGAATGTTACTGTTTGAAACATTCCTGTTCCAACTCCCTTTAACAGTGCTTCCCCTCTGCTGAGAGAAAGCTGCTTGGCCATGCACCGTGTAAAAGACTTGATTGCTTGGTTTTCTCCAACAAATGAAAAGACCATCTTGATTTGAGTTATGGACTGTGATATGAAGCAAAACCGATAGGTATGCATGGTAAGGCAATGATATATGAATGATCCTAATGAAAAATTAGATGAACTGAAATGCTGAATGATTTCTTTACTTGTTCAACCATGGTTGTTGCTTCTGAGAGGTAGAACATTTTAGTTGTTGATATACTGTTCATTTTCTTGGTATAAGTGGCTCCAATTACAAGTATCATTGGGACTACTAACAATGTGAGTAGTGACACTTCCCAGGAGCATATGGCTGCAACCAAGATTCCGTAGAAAAATGCTGCAAAGCTTGAAAGAAAATGACCCAACTGCAGAGACACGAATTAGATTAGTAATATCTTCACCACCATTATGGGATCTATGTTATGACATAGAAATACCATAGAATGCAATAAAATTACAACTTTTCCATATATTTTGTGTTAATTTTGCCTCGCGAAAATTGGGGTTATTCATCTATATCTGTACGATAAAATGCTTTGTATCAATTAAATAACATAATACTATTATTCTGTATCAATAAATTGATGATAGTCGGATTTTGGGAGTGTTTGTCAGTGGAAATTGCAAATCGGGTTGCGATTTTGGTAAAGAAACTCCATTGAGTTGTGAATTGAGAGACCTAAATTAGAGTTTGAAATTTCCATTCACAATCCAATTTCGGGGATTGGAGCCTCTAAAATGTAGCTCTTAAAACTTCATTGGTACAAATACAATAGTTGTGTTATTTAATTGATATAAATAATTTTATAGTGATTACGGTGTTGAATTGTCCATAATCATATGAGCACGGATAAAATTAACTTTAAAAATTGCAGTTGTGAGTATTTAAATATTTAATTTGAGTGCAAGTTAAGAAGATAGGGAAGGATATGGAAGATCATAACAGTTACCTTTTCCCCAATTGCATCTTGTATGATACTCATGTGATTGGTAACACAAGTAATGATCCTTCCAGTTGTTAAATCAGTATCAAAAACCTCAATCTCTTGGTTCAGTACTGCTTGTAGGAATGCTAATCTTAGTCTTGCTAATTGTCTTTCGCTTGTATAAATCAAGCATCCTATCTCTGCAATTTCATTTTCCATATTTTGTTCGTCAGAAATTTTACGGACTAATTATATTTATTTATTTGGCTCCCTCAAGAAAGTAATTTTGGTTAGACATCACAATGACAGTGTTGTGGACATTAAGTAATTAAAAACTTAAAAACATTTGTCATAGAAAAGTTGAAAAATAAAAGATTTAGTGTGGTGAAGTGCACTGATAACAAAACTGATGCTAAGCATTTTGCACTCTACAATTAGATGAGCAAAGCAATTAATGTGCATTGGGAATTTGACTAGACGGTGCGTAGCATGCTGCAGACTGTCGAAGCTACCCACGTGGCTTCAGAAATGAGAAAGTCTTATCCTGTTCCCTAGTCAAATGGTCAAACATAAAATAAAACCGTAGTTTGTTTTGTTAAAACTGGCTTTCAATTTTATTTTTTTACTTTAAAGTCATTTTCTAATATTTTTAGGTTTTCAGTTAGCGGTGTTTAAATGCAAATTAGATGTATTACAATTTATTTTCTCTTTAATCCATCAAAATTATTAAATAGGTTGAAATCAATCCAAATCAGGTGGGTTATAAACTAAATTTTTTTATATTGAATTAATTGGTTATGTGAATTATACGAGTTATGTTAGTTTTTATATTATATTATAAATATATAAATTATAAATTTATTTTTATAAATATTTTTTTAAATACCGCAAGCATATAAATTCAAATGGCCATAAAATTTAAAATTGTATATAAATTTCATAAAAAAATTAATAGTGTTCTAAAATTTAAAATTATTCATCAATTGGATACGCGACATGTAATTTAGTGACTTATATATTTTTTTAATTTATATAATTTAAATTTCATTTAAAAATCTATAATAGGAGACTGTACTGTCCGGTACAATAATATATCTAACAATATAATAGTATAAAGAGTTTGATTCTTATGGTTAGTTTTTAAAAGATATAATCAAGATTCGTGTATTCGAAAACGTGAAATATATATATTTATATATATATATAATTTAAAATTGTTCATCAATTGAATACGTGACATGTGATTTAGTGACTTATATATTTTTTATATAATTTAAATTTCATTTAAAAGTCTATAATAGGAGACTGTACTGTCTGATACAATAATATATCTCACAATATAATAGTATAAAGAGTTTGATTCTTATGGTTAGTTTTTAAAAGATATAATCAAGATTCGTGTATTCGAAAATGTGAATATATATATATATATATCGGTTAACCGTTAGTACATAGTTAACCGGTATCTAAAAATCGAAATCGTAATAAAAAGTAAAAAATATAAAAATTAAAAACTGTAATCGAGTTTATCGGATTGGTTAATTGAAAAATTCGGTTCGATTTCAGATTGGTTTTACTGTTACTAATATTTTTTTGTACTCACCCCTAAAAACAACTATTAATAAATATAATTAATTAAAATATTTTGATATATTCCAAATATAATTGTGTTAGGTTTCTATTAGAAGTAATTTATAGTGATTTTGACATTATAAATATCATGTATATCCGATCTATTTGTTCCCAAATTTTGTGTCAATGTCATTTATCTTTATTTAAAATTATATATAATATTGTAAAATAATATTATATATTATTACGTTAAAATTGTCTTTTTTCTATTAAAATATGATTACTATATTAATATGAAATTATTATGATGAATATTAATATTTTGAGCATTTTATTGTGGAGATTATATATTTGAAACATATTTAAATAATATATATTAATTATATTCGGTTCAACCCTAATTTGATTCTGCTTAAACCTTTAATCCTTAAGTTTAACTCTTTTATTTTCTTCTGTTTAATATCCAGTTAGTGACAATTTTAATCTGTAGTATATATAAATGTAGTACAATAAATTTTTAAATTAATATCGATAAAATAAAAAGAATTTTTATAATATATTATTTTTTAGTTTCATTGATTTTAATCTTTAATTTAACTACTCATAAATATTAGATAAGATTTTAAATCTAAATTTATGTTCAATCCATTAACAATAGGTTAATTGCTAAATATAGTCGATTAATTATTGATCATTGGTTAAACCTTAAAATAGAATAAAAATCAATTTCACATAAAAACTTTTAATCCATCTATCAAATTGAGATATAAATTCTCAAAATCTTAAATATAAAATATAACTCAATAAAATTTAATAACAATATATTAAAATAAAATTAGATCAATATTAATTTATCAGTCATTTACTTTATATGGCAAAATATGGATATATGTAAAAATTATCCTTATATCTATATATGTGCAAAATTACATATAAACCGGTCAGGTTAACTGATAACCAATCATGCACTTAAATCTCATTCTAAGTCCAATAAGCATGATTTTAGAAAATCAAAATATATATTCTTATCCAATTAAAATGATTAACTGATAACGATAAAGTAGTTTAAACTTGATTTTTTAAATCAATTTAATGGTTTTTCAATTTTTAAGAATTAGAATTTTCAACCTGCTTTTGTCTAATTTTATTTTATTTTAATAATTGCATTTTAACTATTTGAACAATAGGTACGCAGGTTTTCGTTTAAACTTTATGTCTTTAAGGAATATACTTTTTTCTACATATTGTATAAATCCGTCCATTACTTTAAAAAAACAAATCTAGTTTTTTTTTTTAATTGTATAATTGAAAAATGGAATTAAAATTCTCGCTGAAGTAGTAAAAATTTCAATTATTTGAACTATATGTGATTCTAAGAATTAATATTATGAGAAATGATTTGATGTACAGTGTATGGATGTACCGTGCTATGCACCGTCCGATCGGATAACCGACACGTATCGATTGTGTTGGTCATCCAATCGGTTAACACTCTAATACTAATATTAAATGAGAACTTAAAAAGTAATGGAAAATAGAAATAATTAAAACCTTGTCAAGTGCTTTGACCATAGCATGAGTATCATTAATGTTATTACCAAAAGCATCAAGTGCTTTCCCTAACAATAAATATCCAATAGGCTGAGCCAATCCATGCACCATTGCCCCCAAACTCCCTAATCCCATTAACATCCAATCTATTCCATCTGCATAACTTAACAATTTATAAAATTCCAAACTTTCATTTCCATCATTTTGCTTCTTTATCTCTTCTTCTTCTCCATTTTCTTGAGTCCTTTGCACCATTTTTCTTCTCCATTTTCTTCTTCAACTGGTCAATCTCTATAATTAATTGTGAGGGGAAATTTCAAGAAAAGTGACTATGATTTCTTAACTTTGACAAGTTCATACACACACATGTATATATAGGCAAATTGTATCTGCGAGCCTATGAACGTTTTGAATTTTTGAACATTTATTTGCAAAGTTGAGACTGAATTTTTTTTTTTTTTGACATTGGATCCGTTCCTAATGAATTATATGCGTATGGTTAACACGAGCCGTCAGTTTCATTATCTCCTTTAAGGTGGCAGATACTACACTTGTGCAAGTGAAATTGAGTGAAATTTATTGTCTCTATTTCAGTGATTACCGAAATTCAATCAACTATGTCTATTACTAGTATTGGAATAAAGCTATTATCAAGCCCTAATAATTTAGCGGGCAAGTGTGCAGTTTCTTCTAATGCAACTCAAATCCTTCCTCTGTGAGTGCTACTTGGAAAAAAGCAAAAACAAAATGATGAGTTGAATATTAAATTAAACTTTAACAAAATTTATACTCATGATCAAGTTTTATATATAAAATATTTAATTATTACTCTATTCTATTTTATTAGAATATGTGATGCCATTGTAAACATGTCAGTTCCAAGGTATTTTTAAGGCTTGATCCGTTCGGATTGTTTGCATCTCAGCAAGTATCTCGCCAGATTCACACATTGTCTACCAAAATCCTCTACAATGTTTCGTTGTGACCTTGTTTGGATAGATACTATCTCGCCAGATAGTGTTTCCTCTTTACTTTCTTTGGACGTCATTTCTTCTTTCCATCAGATGAAAATCTGATGAAGTTTTCAGAATCTTATAGAGGAAATTATATGATTTACCTACTTTTTAACTTTTATTTTAGAAAATGCTCAATTATTTTTACATGCTATCATTTTTATATTTTTAATTTTCAAAAATACATCTTTTCATATATATATTTTTTAGGGTTAATTACTAAAAAAAATACACCAACTATATGGTTCTTTTCAATATTTATATCAAACTTTAAAGCCTTACAATGTGAGCATCCAACTTACAAATCCCTTTCAATGTTCGAACTCTATCAATCTATCCGTTAGTTTAAATGGAATAAGATGGTAGGGGTCTAGATGGACTTAGCGACGGAAATATTTAACGACAAATATCGCTAAAAATATATGGATGCCCCTTTCCCACAATTAACGACGGAAATATCCGTCGCTAAAATATTTAATATTTAATTATTTTTTATATTTGAATTAATTGAAATTTATAATTATAATTCATAAATAAATTAAATTATTTAATATTATCTTTATTTATATTTTCTTAAAAAATTAATTGTAAATTCCAATATAAAAAATAATTATAAAATAAATAAAATATTTAATATTATCTTTATTTATTTATAAATAAATAATAAATTTTAATTGATTGAAGTATGAAAAACCAGCTTTTGCTTCATGCTTGTTACAAGATTAGCTGTAAATTAGCTATAATATTTTGTTTCCTTTTATTTTATTTCTTTGTACAAAATAGGAAGTTTCCTAGTTACGGTTTTTACACTTGTATATATTCTGTATTCTTCCTTCATTTGAATATACAGAAAATCATTTTCCAATCTCTTGTTTTACATGGTATCAGAGCCTTCTAGGCTTGATTTGGGATATTTTCTGGTTTCTTTTGGGTTGGGTAACTTGTTCCAACCGTTGGGTTATAGCTAGGGTTACTGTTTGGGTTGGGTACCCATTTTTCAGTGACCTATTTGTCTCACCGCCGGCATCAAAAGAAGCGCAAGGAGATTTTCGGCCAGTACCTAAAATCCGATGTCCTTTCGACCGGCGAGTGGCCCTCACGCATCGGCACAAGTTCACGCCCTTCCCTCACGCACCGGCGCGTGGAGGCGCGTGACCTGACCTCCGGTCTTCCGATTTCGTCTCCGGCATCGCCTGAAGATTTCCGGTCAGATCCTAGTACTGTCTTGGCTTGATTCTCTCTTCTGCTGGTACTTTTGTCTCCCATAAGGTGTTGTCCTTCTCTGTATGTGTTATTCAATCTATTTAGAATCTTGTTGGCTGTTTGGATTGTGTTTTTGGCTGGGTGTTATAAGTTTATATTGGCTGCTTTGATTGTTTTTTTTTATTCTGTGCGGGTATTATGGCTGATAACAAAGGAGGAGTGAGGAAAACTGTTAGTAGGTTATTGCATGTTGATAATGCCTCTTCTAGTCAGCTTAATAGTGCTTTTGTTGTCAGAGAAAGTGGAGGTGATAATGGTAAAAGGAATCTGTCGAAAGGGGGAAATAGATATAATGATAATCGAAATACTGATGTTTGCTATTATTGTAAAGAACTAGGTCATACAAAGCGCTACTGCAAGAAATTGTAGGATCGCAATCAGAGGTTACGAGTTGCTAATGTTGCGACTTCTAGTTCATCATCTGAGCATTATGTCACTATATCTGTCGAAGAGTATGCCAAGTACCAAGAATTGTTAAAGGGATCTTCAACTTCTGTTACTACTGAATCAGGTAACACATGTCTTATCTCCTCTAACAACAATTGGGTCATTGATTCTGGTGCCACAAATCATATGACAGGTAATCCTGATACTTTCTCTGATTTTCAATCCCATAAAACCCCTTTGCCTGTTACTATTGTTGATAGGACATCATACAACATTGTGGGGTCTGGCACTGTCAAACCTACTCCTTCTATTACTTTACCCTCTGTTCTAAATCTGCCTAACCTAGCTTTTAATTTGATATCTGTGAGTAAACTTACCAAAGAATTCAATTGTTGTGTCTCTTTTTTCCTTGATCATTGTCTTTTTCAGGATCTTATGACGAAGCAGATTTTTGGTAAGGGACATGTATCTGGTGGTCTATACATTCATGATTCTTGGGTACCACGACCTGTTGCTTGTTCCAGTGTAGTGTCTCCTTTTGAAGCACATTGTCGATTGGGACATCCTTCTCTACCTATGTTAAAGAAGTTATGTCCGTAGTTTTATGCTGTATCTTCTTTGGATTGTGAGTCTTGTCATTTTGCTAAACATTATCGTAGCTCGTCTGGTCCTAGAATTAATAAACGAGCTGAGTTTTCTTTTCAACTTGTTCATTCAGATGTTTGGGGTCCTTGTCCTGTTATGTCCAAATCTAGATACATATACTTTGTTACTTTTATGGATGATTTTTCCCGTATGACTTGGATTTATTTTATGAAGAATAGTTCTGAAGTTTTTTCTCATTTTTTTGCCTTTTGTGCTGAAGTTAAAACCCAATTTAATGCTTCTGTGAATATATTGCGAAGTGATAATGCTAAGGAATATATGTTAGATTCTTTTCAGCGGTATATGTCACAACAGGGTATCCTTCACCAGTCCTCTTGGGTTGATACTCCTTCTCAAAATGGAGTTGCTGAAAGAAAGAACAGACATTTACTTGAGACAGCTAGAGCTTTATTGTTTCAAATGAATGTTCCTAAGTGTTTTTGGGTCGATGCTATTTCTACAGCTTGTTTTCTGATCAATCGGATGCCCTCTGCAGTGTTAAATGGTGATATCCCTTATAATGTGTTGTTTCCAAATAAAATACTATTTCTAGTGGAACCCCGAATTTTTGGCAGTACTTGTTATGTTAGAGATGTTCGTCCTCATATTACCAAACTTGATCCTAAGGCATTGAAGTGTGTGTTCTTAGGATACTCATGTCTCTAAAAGGGATATAGATGTTATTCTCTTGATCTGAAGCGACATTTGGTCTTCGCTAATGTGGTATTCTCAGAAGATAAACCCTTCTTTTCATCTCCATCCAATCTTCCAAGTCAGGGGGAGGAAGATGAGTGGCTCATTTATAAGGTGACATCTTTTCGAGAATCAGCTGATGTGTCTACTGCATCTTCTTGTACTGAGCAATTAGCAAGTGATGATCCTTCAACATCAACAAGACCACATATTGTTCAGGTCTACTCTAGAAGAAGAGACACTAATGATACATGTCCCGCACCAGCAACTTCATCATCTGATCCTGCTCCTACTGATCCCGATCTTCCCATTGCTCTTCGTAAAGGTACACGTAATTGTAAATCCACTTATTCCATTGTTAATTTTGTTTCCTATGATCACCTGTCTCCCTCGACATGTTCTTTAATTGCATCTTTATATTCTATATCTATCCCCAAGACAGTTAAAGACGCTTTGAGTCATCCTGGATGGTATGATGCTATGATTGAGGAGATGAATGCCTTGGATTCAAATCATACTTGGGAGTTGGTGCATTTACCTGAGGGAAAGAAGGCTGTGGGTTGCAAATGAGTTTTTACAGTCAAAGTTAATCCAGATGGTTCTGTGGCTCGGTTGAAAGCTCGACTTGTTGCTAAAGGATATACATAGACTTATGGGGTGGATTATTCTGATACTTTCTCTCCAATTGCCAAATTGAGTTCTGTTCGTCTTTTCATTTCTTTGGCAGCTTCTCATCATTGGCCCTTACATCAACTGGACATCAAAAATGCCTTCCTTCATGGCGATCTTTAGGAAGAAGTCTATATGGAGCAACCACCTGATTTTGTTGCTCAGGGGGAGTATGGAAAAGTTTATCGTCTGAAGAAGTCTTTGTATGGATTGAAGCAGAGTCCTCGTGCCTTGTTTGGTAAATTCAGTGAAGTTGTCCAAGAGTTTGGGCTAAAGAAGAGTCAGTGCGATCATTCTATTTTTTATAGACAATCCAAAAATGGCATAATTCTTCTTGTGGTTTATGTTGATGATATTGTGATTACAGGGAGTGATTCTGCAGGTATATTTTCACTAAAGTCTTTCTTGCATGATAGATTTCATACTAAAGACTTGGGTCAGTTGAAATATTTCTTGGGAGTGGAAGTGACAAGAAGTAAGAAAGGAATTCTTCTATCCCAAAGAAAATATGTTATTGACTTGCTTGTAAAAACTGGAAAGTTAAGAGCTAAGCCATGCAATACTCCTATGGTTCCCAATATACAACTTGCAAAAGATGATGGTGATCCTTTTGCTGATCCAGAGAGATACCAAAGGTTAGTAGGAAAATTGAATTATCTCACTGTAACTTGTCCAGATATTGTATTTGCAGTAAGCATTGTCAGTCAATTTATGGCTGCTCCTACGATTAAACATTGGGAAGCTCTAGAGCATATCTTATGTTATTTAAAAGGGGCTCCTGGACTGGGTATACTGTACAGTGATCATGGACATGCTCACATTGAGTGCTTTACAGATGCTGATTGGGCAGGTTCTAAGATTGATAGGAGATCAACAACAGGCTATTGTATCTTTGTTGGAGGAAATTCACTACAAGAAAATTGCAATTTAGCAACGGAAAATAGCAACGGAAAATGTCAATTTTCCGTTGCTAATCAAAAATAGCAACGGAATTTAGCAACGGAAATTTCGGTTGCTAATTCGGCCGTTGCTAAATTTAGCAACGGATATTAAATTCCGTTGCTAAATTTAGCAACGGAAATTTAATTTCGTTGCTAAATATAACCACTAACATTTGCTAAATTGGTCAAAATTAGCAACCGAAATCAAATTCCGTTGCTAAATTTAGCAACGGTTATTAATTTCCGTTGCTAAATTTAGCAACCGAGTTGAATCCGTTGCTAAATTCAGCAACCGAGTTGAATTCCGTTGCTAAATTCAGCAACTAGTAAAAAAAATTTGTGTCGGTATTTTCGTCGCTATTCCATCACTACAATAGAAAACCATAAAATTACATATTTCCGTTGCTAAATTTAGCAACGGTTATTAATTTCCGTTGCTAAATTTAGCAACCGAGTTGAATTCCGTTGCTAAATTCAGCAACTAGTAAAAAAAATTTGTGACGGTGTTTTCGTCGCTATTCCATCACTACAATAGAAAACCATAAAATTACATATTGCCTGCTAATTAACTTCATGATGTTAACAAATAAAGCAAAAGACTTGCTTAGACCAGTAAAACTCATCGTATTAATTAGAACTACAATTACAAAATCATATATATATGCACTGAGAAACTAATTAAATTAAATTTTATAAGAAAATAATTTTAATAATTACCTGGATAATCCTTTCTAGTTGGTGCATAGAAACATTTTTGTTGTACAAGACTTTCCTTCTCACTAAATAGCCCCATGTCAAATGCCACAGCACTAGCTGATGTCCAATGAACCTATCATGTTTTGGAGCAAAGTATTATGCTGCCATTTCAAACTATATAAGCAACAAAGCAGCAAAATCCAAACTATGCATAACTTAAAGTATTTCAGTATGAAGTATTACAAACTTTTACGAAGCAAACCCTTCTCTAGCTCTTTATGCTTCCTGGTCTACCAGAGCACCACGATGCTCCATCTCTGCATCAATAGCAAATCAATAAAGGATGTTATACGTTTTTCAATTTGGATTCCCTTTAGCTATGGAAATCATACGATTGCCAAAGTTGTCATTCTATAAGAAGAAAGGAGAAAACAAGTTGATATTACATTATAAATGACTAGTCATTGCGAAACAATTGACCATATCGAAAAATATAATGTGATAAAGTAATGCAAAAATCCAAAAACTCCAGCATATCTCACCCAAGCTTTGACAAATAGAGAGTAACTAAATCATTATTATCTTTCTGGATGCATTTGTTTTAATTTTAAAGCACTGAGGATTAAAAGTTACCATAGAAGTAAATATAAAGTAGTTAAGAAATAATAGGTTCATATTCATATCCTTGGATAATATCAAGCATTGTTAAATGGAAATCCCAAGGAAAAGACAAAAAATAACTATCAAGCTTTAGGACAAATCACCAATCTGCATAGACCAAGCATTTATACTATCAACAATCTGTATATATGTATATATACATACATATAAATACATATATGCATATACATTTTGGGATATTGAAACCTCTAAGGATGCGCATTGCAGTAAGAAATCATGGCCACACTGGAAACTAACTATCAAGTATGGCATAGCCATTAGTGGCAGCCATAAAAAAAATGACATAAATGAAGCTGGCATGGCCACACTGGTGGCAATCACAAATCACATAAACGAAGGTGGAGCTACTTTTGTTTGCATAACATGCTATGCAGTATCTAAATAGTTGAGAAGACATCTGATGATGATTTGCAACATTAACATCCTAATGAAATAAAAAGCCCAAGTGAGAAATCACAAGAAACATCAGTGCATCTTTTACAGGATATAGATTAAAGAAATGCATAAAATACTTAAGAATTGATAACCATGCAGACAAGATTATGTTGCAAAGATCAAGATCCAAATACCTGAATAATGACAATCTCCTAAATTATGTTACTAAAGTCATTTATAGATAGAAGGCCACTATTAAATACCACATAACAGATGAAATAATTTTAACCTGAAATTATCTGTTAGAGCCTAAGAACATCAAATAATCCGCAGCAACTCATACATGAGGTTCTATGTGCTATTTGTGGTGCTGCAGGTACATTTTCTTCATACGTTTTACCATCATTTTTAATTATATTAGCATCCGATTGCTCAGAATCTTTAACATTTTCTTCAAAAGCAGTCTTAGCACTTGATGACTTTAACATCTTATCTTCATTTCCATTTAAAATGGAAGCACTGACAACCATTGATGGCCCTGCTTTTTTGGATCATCGTTTCCTAAAACCATTTGATTAAAACACAAAGTTAACAGTCATAATTTCTGATGAGAAAAGAGCCACTAAAATCTGAAAGATGGAACTAGGAAATGCCTATTATATTATTCGGCACTATGTAAAGGAATTCCAAATGAAAGTTAACAAATACCATTAATCCACCTCTCCTCACTCACAATAATAATAAAAATAAGAATAGTAACAAGAACCAAGAAAAATTAAAAAGGAATAGGAACACAGATGATTGAAGATTATTAAATTTTCCACATCAAGAAGAAATGGGAGGAGATTCATAATCAAATACCTATCATTCTTCCAATATAACCGAGCAAAACAAGGGGCAAACAAGTGATTTTAATTCAGATTCCTAAAACACCCAAAGCCTCGAGAATCCCAATAAAAGCAGCAAGAAGAACGGGAAAGTTAGAGAGTCCAAGCCAAACATCAAGTGGAAACTAACCAAAGCAAGGGGTATCAGCAAATACTAATAAGCATAAATCCAATCAAACCCAAGTAAAACTCAAACAAACACTCCTCAGATTCACAAAACACACAAAAACAAACACTTGAAAGAAAAGCAATAAAGGAAATAAATGAGAGACAGATTGGCAAGGACAGAAACGCAGTGATGGGGTCTCCTGCTCAAAAAAAAGTAAAGACAGATTCGAAGTTTTTACTCATTTTTCAATCTACAGGCATAGTAATTATATCAGAATGGGAATGAATTTTTTGGCGAATATCTTCATACAGCTGCAAGGCAAAGCATTTGTTCAAGTTCATAAAGGGTTGACAATGAATAATTACGAAAAGAAGAAGAAAAAAAAAAGAAAAGTTTCCAAGTAATGACTGCTTTTCATTTCTTTCTTTTATGCAAAGGTGAATCATTAAACTGCAATAATACAATTCTAGTTGCTTTACATTATTTAAAAAAAATTGAACTTTAATTGAAAAACCCACAAGGCAATTAAGACTTTTTTTTTTCTAATATTAAAGTTGGATTAAATTCAAGTTGTAAAAAAACCAATATAAATCATTATTAAGCATATATAATAATAAATAAGGTGATGAATTGATCTGAAGTTAGTGTCTGTTTTGGCCGGGCATATATGTTTTTCTTTTTTAATATAAGTAATGACATAAAAAGTGGAACCAGTAGCAATGCTTGACTAAGTAATCTTTTATACATGTGGAGAGAGAGAGTCACCGAAAGCTATTTTCATAAAAAATACTATAGGGCTATGTATTTTGTTTCTACTTATTTATTTTATATTCTATCTAGAAACAAGACACTTTGTTTGATACTGAAGGTATAGATTTAAAAAAATTATACAATTAGCTGGCCTAATAACTTTTTGCTAGGAGAAGCATCTGTCTTTAGAAAAATAAATTCTTTGTATTCGAATTCTTTGTATGGCCATTTTTTAAATACTTTATTTTTTTAGGTTTGGCTGAATGGTTATGAAAAAAATATTAACGTATTAAGTATACTAGCTAAACCTAATTAACATCAATACTATGAAAAAGTTAAAAAGTAACAAGAATCAAATCAAATCAAGCTAAAGCTTTACATCCCAGTTAACCACCACCAAAAAGAATAAAGGCACATATTAATTTCAGTACCTCCAATATGGTGTCTGTTCCGTACTCTTTCCTCTAATTAAGCATTTCTTCCCACATCTGGATTATTTTTTCCAAATTAAACTCTCTAGCTTTCAAAAATCTACAGGCATAGTAATTATATCAGAATGGGAATGAATTTTTTGGCGAATATGTTCATACAGCTGCAAGGCAAAGCATTTGTTCAAGTTCATAAAGTGTTGACAATGAATACCAAATGAAGTGAGTGACTAACCTTAGGAAAGTATAATAGTCATCATGCCTAGGAGGTAATAAATTCCTTTTTAAGTCATATGTGCAGCTCCTCGAGACTGTCAGAGACAAAAAAAAAACATAGAACAACAATGAATACACTGCAAATATACAAAGAAGATTCAATAGATAATTGTTTAAAATAATGCAATAAACTTCATTTTCACAGAATATAAAAACTGAAACAAAACCACTATGCAATCGAGCTCCTACACAAATTATCAACTTCCTCTGGAACAATTCAACAACTTTACCTTCTGAATTCTGTCCAAAAGTTTCTACATTTTCCTATATATATATTGTAGCACCCCTTATGCAAATACCCTATTATCACATGTATCATGAATACTATTAATCATGCTCATACTACATGTTCAATTAACCATCACTTAGCCATTAATCATGCCATACGATTTCATATACTATTATTTGTGCCACCTGTCTGTTCCTGTTTTTCATTTCATGCTTAGTATCATGCATACTAACTATATGGATATTACTTCATGCATATCACATGCACACATGTTCTTTCGTAGCTTTACTACTAGTGAGTTACATTATCCCACATATGTTATATACATATCAAAATATGACTGGCCATTATACAAAACATATGATAGCTGTATTACAAAATATCCTACATCAAGGTTATAAGTCGATGGTTGGCCCTTCCTGATGCAGAGAACGTCCCTGAGCAAAAGTCTTTCTAGAAGGTACCTACACGGATAAATAACCCGTGCTAAGCTATAAAGCTTAGTGGGGAAAATCTACAGATGGATGGCCATACACAAGGCCATCAAAACATACATATACAATATGTTCATATACTATAATCAACATGTCCAACATAACATGGCAACAATAACATATACAAGAAAACATAAGCATATTCTCATGTACATAAGCATTGTACCCGAGAGAGAGGACACATATTTCTTTTTCATAATTCATATAGATGGCAATATTCCATGTGAACATATTCAATTGAAACATAATTCCTGTGGTAAACCAACAATACAAGTCACATATCAATCTTTAGCCAAAATAACTTTAATTGTTTACTCTCGATCATTACTATGAATAACGTTTAGCCTGCCTTAGCTTTATCAGTGGATGCGGGAACTATGGATACACAATGGTATCAAATGAGGGATATCCGAAGATATCGAATCTATAGACCCAAACGGGGCCAACTGTACTATGGACCGGTCAAGCATACCCAAACGGGGTAGCCTATCGACCCAAACGGGGCTGATCATGATCCAAACGGGATCATAAACTATGGACCCAAATGGGCCAACTATGGCAGCTGCAATTTCCCTATAGGCGCCTATCTATCCACATCTAAAACTCTATCGCAGGCGAAACTATATTCGTGTTCAATTCACATTTTAATACTGTATTCGTAGTATACTGTTTGCACATATGCATAGTCTTATCAACCTGTGAATTCTCTGGTGCATAATCAGATACATGCACATTTCATATGCCAAGATATATATCTGGCTCATCTATATCTGTATGACTATATCATTTGCATCATATCATATAAGCATGACATATAATCATCATATCATAGACTTGATCATGCCCTCATTAAGCATTTCACATGTTCATAGTCATGCTAATTCATCTTCTATCTCATAGGCAAATACATGCTCATATACTCATATACATAATCATAAATGTACATACCTGTGGGTACATTCGCATATAGTCGATTTATTCTTATGAGCATGTTTCCAACACATATATATATATATATATACCTTTATCATCATTCAAGTCATGTGCTATACAAAATATCAACATGTTTTCATATGGCATATACACATGCCAAGGTCATGCTATTATTCTCTTTTTCATATCACAAGTGCATATAAAAAGGTGCACTTACATGTCATAAGATTTACATGTATGGGTTCGATAATTCCTTTCTAGTCTTTATTCATATTCGCAAATGAACGCATGTGTATGCATACAATTCCTTCATTGACAGTCATATTACATACATTATACATTTAACTTTCTATCACATAAGCAAATAGCTGTCTCAATCAATTAAAGAATCATATTATCAAGTGTAGCAACAATCTGTTCATACTAGCCATTTCTGTTACATAGAGTAGTCTAGAAAACTAGTCCGGATTCAACTATAGATTACATGTACATAGAGACAGATTTAAGCTAGGTTTCTTCATGTGAAATATAGGTATGGAAGTCTATTTTTCAATGCAAAAAGAATCACTCAATTTGCTGTTCTATAACTCAACTTATGAGCTAAACATTCAAGACAGGTCATTCAGTCGTGAAGAGGAGTTCGACTCGTGAAGGGATTCACGAGTGAAGCAAATAAGGTGATTCTCACGACTCGTGAAGGGGTTCACGAGTGGAGAAGGAACTATACTTCATGACTCGTGAAGTGGCTCACGAGTGAGGAAGGAAAAACTCGACTTCACGACTCGTGAAGAGCTTCACGAGTCGGACTGATGTTCACGACTCGTGAAGTCATTCACGACTCGGCAAGTCTGTCTTCTTCAACCTTTCAACGATAAACTTCCAGAAAAACGTAAATTCAATTCTGTAAATTCTATTCACTTCCAGTAATCCATTTTTACATGCAATATGAATGGCCTAAATTCCCATACCTTGGCTGATAAACCCAATGTCTTCAACCTCTATCAATTCCCTTTCCTTTGATCCTTCTTCCTTCCTCTTCTCCTTCATAAATACCATCACCATGAACATACATTTCCAGCAAATGACATATTCTCAGTCAACAGAAAATGAAGAAGAAGATGGTGATAATGAAGTGTTAAAATGAGAGTTTAATTACCTTAGCTTAGAGCCTTAAACTCTTGATTAACCAACATACACCATTAACATCTAAATGCTTGAGATAAATCTATGGAAATCAAAGAGGAAGAAGAAGATGAATTTCTGGTTTTGCTCTCAACAAATGCCGATTCTCACCATCAAATTCTCTAACCCAAGCCTTTTATACCCACATGACAATCTCCTCTTTAGTCCTTCATCAATTTGCATGTCACACAAATGCCACAAGCCTTTATGCATGTTAGACTTTAACCCCTCCACTAATTCTTTTTCAAACATTAACCTATCCATTTAAGCATTCTTTCAATTTAACCTTGAATTAAATGCTTCTCTACACAATTGGCCACCAAAATGCCAAAAATACCAATTAACCCCAAATTAATACCTTTATCCTCAATTGCATCCTTAATTAACATTAAACCATACTCTTTTATTATATTTTCATGCAATTAACATATTAACATGTTAATTTACCCCCTTACTTAATTACAATAATATGCAAATTAAATTAGGGTCATGTTAGGGGCCTTACATATATATTATCAGGATTTTATATTATCGGATAAAAGCTGTTAATTTTATATTGGAGTTGAAATTAGAAAACTTACTATTATATCATTTACTGTTAATTTTCTTTAAAGAAATACCTCAAGACCTTCACCGGAGCCTCGTCGGAGCCTCACCGGAGCCTCGTCGGAGTGAAACCAAGGACACCTCAAGGTAGCCGACGTCGAGAGAAGTCCAACGACAGTGGTCACGCGCTCCAACGCACCACCGCTTGATCGGGATCTACTCAAGAACCACCGGCTTCTCCTTTCTTCGATCTGCTCGTCACCGGTGACTAAGAACGGAAAGAGGATATCGGGATGAATGCCTCGTTCTTGGGGACTCGCTGGTGCTGTACTTCTGGCTGGTTGCCGTCACAAGTGGCTTGAGGGAGGAGAAGAAGCATGCGGGAAAGAGAGAGAAGGTTGATGGTAGTTAGACGAACAAAACTTGCGATCTAAAGGCGGTGAATGGAGGGACAGCGCATGGAGGCATTAAGAATCGCCGGTGATGGAGCAACCGGCGTAGCGCCGTTGGTCGGTTGAAGGTCGGAATTTCGGTCTCCCTTGTTCTCCGCCTCTCTCCCTCTTTCATCTTTTTTTTTCTCTTATTCTCTTAATCTGTTTCCTTTAATGGTCCCATTTTTTTCCTTATAAATACAACCTTGATGAATTGATTTATAACTTAAAAGAAGATTAAAAGTATCTTATTAGATTGTTTATTATATTTAATATTTCGTAATTACCATAATTAATTAATATTTAATTTTGTATTTTTTACTTTATTCTTGTATATTAATTAAAAGAAAATGATAATTAAAAGGGTGATAATTTATAATTATATAAAATTAGCAAAAATTTAGATTTTAAAATTTAGGATTTTTTCAATTTATAGTTCTAACAAAAGTAAAAGTACTGAAATGCCCCTAATTTAGCAACGGAAAATTATTCCGTTGCTATTTTTGCAACCGAATTAAATTCGATTGCTATTTAGCAACGGAATTTAATTTCCGTTGCTATTTTAGCAACCGAAACAAAATTCCGTTGCTAAATAGCAACCGAATTATATTCGGTTGCTATTTTTCATTCAAAGTGAAATTTAGCAACGGAAAAATAATTCCGTTGCTATTTAGCAACCGAATAAAATTCGGTTGCTATTTTTCATTCAAAGTGAAATTTAGCAACGGAATTATTTTTTCGTTGCTATTTTAGCAACCGAAATATAATTTCGTTGCTATTTAGCAACCGAATTTAAATTTCGTTGCTAAATAGCAACCGAATTTAATTCGGTTGCTATTTTTCATTCAAAGTGAAATTTAGCAACGGAAAAATAATTCCGTTGCTATTTAGCAACGGAATATGATTTCCGTTGCTAAATAGCAACGGAATTCTATTTCGGTTGCTAAATTAGCAACGGAAAATAAATTCCGTTGCTATTTTTCGTCCCAAATTTTATCCGCCATTTGTTGCCGCCTTAATTAGCAACGGAATACAAAATCCGTTGCTAAATTTTGTTGCTAAATAATGGCGCCAGAAATTCTCTCCACTTTTAGCAACGGAAGCTAACCAAATATTTTTTCGTTGCTAATTTTATAAAGTTCAACCAATTTTAGCAACGAAAACGATTTTTCGTTGCTAAATAGCAACAGAATTGTATTTCCGTTGCTATATTAGCAACGGAATAGATTCCGTTTCTATTTTTCCGTTGCTATTTCAATATTTTCTTGTAGTGATTTAGTGTCCTAGCGAAGTAAGAAGCAAACTGCAGTATCTAGATTTAGTGCAGAATCCGAATACAGAGCTATGTCACAGTTTGCATGTGAAATTTTGTGGATCCATCATTTGCTTGATGAAATTGGTATGAATCCCTCATCTCCAGCGAAACTTTGGTGTGATAATCAAGCTGCTCTTCATATTGCTTCTAATTTAGTATATCATGAACGGACCAAACATATTGAAGTTGATTGTCACTTTATTCGTGAGAAGATTCAAGATAACGTTATCTCAACAGGATATGTGAAGATAGGAGAACAGTTGGACGATTTGTTTACAAAAGCCTTAAATGGCTCTCTAGTTGATTATTTGTGTAACAAGCTGGGCATGATTAATATCTATGCTCCAGCTTGAGGGGGAGTGTTACAAAATTAGCTGTAAATTAGCTATAATATTCTGTTTCCTTTTATTTTATTTCCTTGTACAGAATAGGAAGTTTCCTAGTTAGGGTTTCTACACTTGTATATATTCTGTATTCTTCCTTCATTTGAATATACAGAAAATCATTGTCCAATCTCTTGTTTTACAATGATATTTTACTGTCAAACCCCAAAACCCATAGTAATCAGGAATTAGAATACGCCAACAATGTACATCAAACATAAAACTGTGAAGAACCAAATGGGTCACTGAAACAACTGATTTACCTGTGTGGATACAATGGGAGACCAAGGCAAACCAGTTGCAACACCAAATCAAAGTGGAAATAGTAATTCTTAACGGAGATTTCGCTTCGGATGGTGAGAGGAATTGGAGTAGTGAAGAATTCGATAGTAAAATAGTAGTAGTAGGTTTAGCTCCTAACAATTCGACTGAATGAAAAAGATCCAACACATACTTTCTCTAGTTCATATAGATCCCAATTACTGATCTAGCTAACTCCAGTCCAAGAAAATACTTAGCATGACCAAGATCTTTGATTGTAAATTTGTCATCACGAAATTTTTTTTACTGAATCAATTAGTTCCTCTGAATTTCTAGTCAAGAACATGTCTGCATACACCAGTATTTATTCCAGTTCCGGAGTGTTGGATATTGCCCGCAAGAAAAACTTTTCATCCGATTGCATCGATTAATTTGCAAGGATTTTTACATTAATTTTTATTTTTTATATTGAAATTTACAATAAAGTTTTTACATTAATTTTTGAACTTCATTAATTAAAATTTATAATTAATCTTTTAACAAGAGCTTAAACCAAAACGGAATAATTTTTTGGACCGTCTTTGGATATGCTCCTTTTCTTATTATGGCCTTACTGTGTCTTCCATTCATTTGAATGGTGCTCCTCCGAAATGCATTAGTAAATTTTGCTAAATGTTGTAAGGTTTTAAGAAAACTTTCCTCTCATTGCTTCTTCTGTTTGGAGACATTTATTGTAGATCTTTTGTCATCTTCCTATGTTCTTTTGAATAGTGCTTGGTCATCCAATAAATCGGTTGGAGTAATCAATTTTGAACGGAGTCCCTCCACAGGATGATCTATATATTGAACATATCTTATTAATAAATTTTTGGATATATCATCTTCCAATAATCGTTATTTTTTATGAGTTAGAATTTCTGTTTTGGTGTTCCCTAAGTCTTTGGGCGGCTGTTTGTAGACTACCTATATATGGTTCATTGATATTTGGCTTATCCTAGTGATGTACTTAGTATTTTTAAAATGAATGTTGCCGAAACTTCAGTTAATGAATATTTAAAATCGAGTGATAATTCTAATAATTTATAATTTTCATTATTTATAAATTCCATTTTGCAAAGTTTAACTATCGCTGCTTAGATTTAAATTCTATTATTTTTATTTTTTTTATTTTTTTACCCACTACCTTTTATAAAAAAAAAAGAACCCAATACAAAAAAAAAAAAAAAGGAAAAAGACAAGATTTAGTGAACCATACCCCTTTAAAAAAAATAGAACACTAATTGAAGATGTAGCTAAAATTGATGAGTAAAGAATAATGTAAAACAGTAGGGTTGAACATCTGTAAAAACCCAGCGTGTATTCAAGAAAGGACACATTGCTCTAATAATATTCTGATTTACGAAAACTGTGTTTTTATTGTGTTGATAAATTTGAATTCAAGTAATTCCGTTGAAATGGTGAATAACAGAGCTGTATTTTCAGCTCACAAGTATTTAGTTATGTTTTCCATGTTCAAGAAGAAGAAGCGAGGAGTTGAGAATTCAGTTACATCTAACTGACAACATCTTTTCTTTGTATTTGTTAGTGTAGAACTGAGCTAACTAAGCTCTCCGTTTTCTTTTCCTATAAATACTTGTTGTAACCAATTATCTTTCTAATTAATGACAAAGTCATTCACTTCTCTTTTTCTCAATAGTGAACATATTACCTTTAGTATTTAGTGGCTTAATGTGTAAAAAATATATCCAAACACAAAATGTTGTGAATGATGCACGTTTTAAAAAAATAATGAAGAAAATGGAGTGTTTTATGAATTCACAGTGACTAGCTACGGATTCAGGTACGAGGTTTTCACCAGAAAGTTTTTACTAAATCTATGACAGATGGCTAGGGTTTTAGGTAAGTGACTCCCACTGAATTTTAAGAACTAAGAATTTATCTCGTCTATTTTCTATCTAGCATGCTTAAGATGATGAAATCCACCCAAATGTTTTTTTTAATAATGGACAATCTATGTATCATGCGTAAGTGTGTAGATATTTTTTTCATAATTATTATCATTAATTATTTATATAATTACAGCAATTGATTATTTAAAGTTTCCAAAAGATGTTTCAATAAAATAAATAAATAAAGTAAAAATATGCAATTATTTAGCTTCAATTTGGATAAAAATTATATGTTTTTTTCTCAAAATTGCCATTTGCTATTCGACGATTTTCTTCTCGTGGTGATTTTGATTATTTTTTATTATATTTTTTTTTGATGGGTTATTTTTCTTGCATCCAATTATTGAACAAACAAATTTATAATACTCAATATTTTCCAATATTGGACCTGCACACCAAAATCGGCCCAAAATACTGAAAGGGTCGACCTGGCAAAAGTCCAGCTTCCCCAAGGCCCTACACATGGACAAGCAGACGCACGCTAAAACTTATAAAATGGGATTGCCCGATTGGACAAGACAGACCTTATCCTGTCATAGCCTTCTGATACATGCCAGTATTCCATCCGTCACCTGTTACACATCACATCGCCATTTGCCTACTCTGATACTAAGATAGGCTTCTCAAGTGGCTCTCCTCACTCCCTATAAATATCAAGTTCCTTTGCATTCTACGACATATATATATCCTTCACAGTGATCTTAGCATCCTCTTTCTACTTTCTCTCCCTAAAAGTCTGAAATTGGCTTAACCATTAGAGTGTTCACACCTGGTTCGGCTGAGCAAGCCTTTTTTTTTTGCAGGATTCCTATCTCATATGACCCGATCAAATCCTACCTCCTCGTCTCCCATCAGCTTGGCACAACATCATTTAACTCACCATACACTACTTCCCTTTATAAAATCTCATGATATATCATTTGGTGTTTTTATTGAGAGCCTATAATTAAGCTGAGATGCCCAATTTTTATGCTAATAGGGTAGATCTGAGCGCGTAACTAGTCGAGATAAGCCTAGTCACCACTACACAACCAAATCCAAAGATTCCATGAAAGTTTTTGAGACTACATAAAGGAACTCCAGAAAATAACTAAAGGAAGTCGAATTGGGGAAAAACTTGAAAACTAAAGGAAAATGAAATAATGTGCACCAGATCTGAAGGAAAACAAAATGTCTTTCCTTTGAGATATTACACAATTGATACATGAGACTCCCAAAACTTTCCTGTTGGGAAAGATACTAGGAGGAGCAATAAAGCTGGCTCATTTTCCATTTCCAAGCAAACCAAACAAAAAGGAAAAGCATAGCAGAAGATGAAGTACCCCTCCCTTTTGATGACAAACATTGATATAACACTCTTCTGGTTAGGAGAAGAAACATCGGGGGAAATCATAAGACCGCATCCTTTCCTATCTACTATAAGAAGAAGGAAACACTATATGGTACAAAGAAAACTCTCGTTTCATGCTAGGATAAAAAAGGCATGCATGTTTCATGCCAAAATGAAATGAGTCATGCCCTAAACCTATGACCAATTGGTTAGTTGAAGCCTCTAGGAACATAAAGGAATCAATCACACTCACCCAACGAGGAGAGTGTATTGGGATGAATGTTAAAAAGAAGAGAGTCCTATCAGGATAACCTGAAGGTGAAGAGAGCCCTAAAGACTTTTTGCTTCATGATCAGAAATATCCCAAACATTGGCCTTTCCCCTTACAAATGATAATTATGATTAGAGTAGGGAAAACAAAGACATTGTAAGAGCCTCATAAAAGGGAAAATGCCCAAAAAGACTCAACCTAGAAACTCCCCCTCTTCCCAATTTCAATGTCCAATCTGAGCAACACAAAAGCAGAGAAAAATGGATAAAGGTATGCAACCTCGGCAGATGGTTGGGGATATTAAAGACCTAGTAAAATATCATGAGGACCTCATAATTATCTACTTTTATTCTCGAGAAAACCATAACCATAAAAAAAGAAACAACATTAAGAATTATAATTTGGCATTTTATTAAAAATTCAAAGATACACCGTATAATGAAAAATCTTATCCAAAATTTTATTAAATAATTACCTAATGTTTTGAGACCACCTGTTATCAACTTAGGTAGTAGCGCAATCCTCTTCCTCTTTAGTTCCAACCAGTTCACAAATTCCAAGCCACTCCCTATTCACAAACCACAATCTCAAATGGTGAAAAATGGAAAGTAAATGATGTAACAAGGAAACTAGAGAAGTAAATACATATTTAATGGCAGTTCGCCTATCATCAATAGGTGATGCCATGATGGAGAAAAACCCACCAAAAGGATAATATTCATTCGTCTTCCTAAAATGACAAAAATAAGGAGAAAAAAGGCTGAAGAAATGCAGGGGGATGAAAAGATTAAATTACTCAAAAGGCTCTATCAAGATTTGAAAAGAAGATGAGAATTTTCAATGCTACAAAGGAAACACCACTATTTATCAAATTCATCTTAAAAAAAGAGAAAGCTTTCAATAGAAGAAGCCACATGGCGACCTTTAGTGGATAAAGAGCCAAAATCTAAGCATCATGAAAGGGAAAATAAATAGCCATCATAAATGCACAAAGAATGAAATGATGATTATTTAATGTAGAACAAGCTCAAACTTTCTCAAGAAAAAATTATTAAAGAGGCATGAAAAATAAGGTGCATAAAATAAATAAAATGATTTGAAGGATCAGATTACCTAGCTGATCGAGTTTATAGCTAAAGCAAATGACCACTGCCTCGATCAAGGTAACTGATAGCTATGCTATTATTACCGATCACATTTCTTCAAGGAATATATCTCTAAAAGAATAAGACTCATTGACATACACTGAAGTCGTTCCTCATTTTAATTGAATTTTTGAAGGCCCGCTTTTAGGGTTTGAAATCGAAGAAGGATCACTTTTAATCATGAATTGGCCACTTTGCAATAAAAAGGGATCAACTCTAACTTATGGATAGGTAGTCAACCCACAAAAGCATTTGCCAATGGGCTCAAAATGGTAGGTGTCATGGAGTCACCACTAGACAAAATATTGGAAAATAAATCTCGATCTTTTGATGTCCACAAAGAGATTGGTATTTGGAATATCACTTTTATTGGGCATTTTAGTTAAGTGTTATTTCACAATTAAGTTTTTAAAATTAATCCACTCTTTTCTCTCACACAATGCAAGTGATAAAATTAATATAGATATCCCAATCAAACAAATAAATCGATAAATAAATACTTAAAATAAAATCCTACTTAAATTATTACATGAGCAAATTATCTAGCAAGAAAAATAAATTACATACATAAATCAGGGTATTCATTTGAGTTGGGAACATTAGTTCTTATGAAGTATGCTTGAGCTGTCCCTCGATTTTTGGGTTTGCTCTCGGAGGCCTACTTTTAGGATCCAAAATCGAAAGAGGCTCACTTAACTTATAAATTGGCTATTTCAAAATAAAAAGGGATCAAATTCAAATTATTATTAGTAGTCAACCTATTAAGGCATCTGCTAATAGGTCTAAAAAAGGTAGGTGTCATGGAGGCGCCATCCAACAAAACGTCGAAAAATAATTCTCAACCTTTAGATGTCCAAAGAGAGATTGATGTTCGAGATATCACTCTTATTAGGCATTATTTTATAAATGAGTTTTAAATTTTAATCACCTCTTCTCTCTCACACAATCTCTCGCACAATGCATTTGTGATAAAAATTAAGTAAACATCTATTCAAATAAATAAAGCAGTAAAAATCAATAAAATAAAGCTACTTAATTATTACATATGCAAATCATCCCAAAGAAAAGAATAATATACAAAATCAAAATAAATATCATCCATAAAATGGGCTATTAATTAGTTTAAGAATGATGGTTCGCTTATGTATATTTACAAAAAAGGCTTTCATTATATTGTATGAATTTGCACTAAAAAATTGGACATTGGTCCATGTTTATTAAAGAAAATTTAGTCAATTAGTAAAAATGATTTAAGTGAAATTTTATCATTTAACGTGCAAGAACACCCTTTTTCACTAACTATTACATCCTTGAAATAATGACAAAAACCAAATTAAATAAACAAATAAGCACAAAATAAATAATAACCAAATAAAATGAAAAACAAATAATAAAAGGAGATAATCAAAAAATAACCGAGTGGACCATGCATGGAGGGTTAAGTTGGAAGCATGACTTCCTATGCAAAAAAAAAAAAAACACAAAGGCCTCTAAAGCCATAAAAATCAAATACTTAACAAAAAGCACAAAAAGAAAACAAATGAATTAGTATACAATGATACAATAAAAAATAGTTATAAATCTATACAAATAGAATGAAATCGGGAATAGAACCACATCATACAGAATTGAGATTACATAAAAAAATGTACAGATGTGATAGAGAATGAATAAATAGCAAAAAAATCATATAAAGTGCATGAAATACATCATAAATACCCAAGAACATAGCCACTAATGGCCAAATCTAAGTGAGGGATGACCACATTCAAGTGAGGGATAGGGATAAGGGGATGATCTCGCGATGTCCCATCTATTATCTAATAAATAGGTGTCCTTCAAGTCATATTCCTGTTCATCATGTCTGGATAGCACAAGTTGCATATTTTTCATGGAAAAAAACACCAAAAAAACATACAAGGTATATTTTAACTCTAAACATGCATTTATAAGGTTTCAATAATGTCAAAACTACATTAAAACATCAAATCATACATAAAATACATTAAGATTACATATTTATAGAATTAAAAGAGGAGAAATAAGAACTTAAGATACAACAATAATAGAGGAATCTAATTACTTGATCATACCTCTAACATGTATAGCAATCAAGAATTAGGTCATATCCTAATTTAAACATGTACCTCATTTAGATATAACAATTAAGACATATAAATTCGCATCAAATATCCATACAATTATGCAAAATTGATTGCAAAGAGAGCAGGTAAGAATGAGCCTAGAATAATTACCTTTAAGATATATTCTAACTCTATAACTCTTGTAGTCCAGATTCCTACTCTGATTTATGATGACCATTTTCAAAGGGAAGTGTGAAATTTGTTGTGTGTGTGTGTGTGTTTCATGCAAAGATTTTCTAGAGCAAAAGTTTAGAGAGAGAAAGAAATTAAGTCTTCTTCTTCTCTAAAGTGGCTCTTCAAAAAAGTGATTTCCCTCTTTGTCAAAATCCTAGATTTTATATTTTATACCTAGGCAAGAGGTTGAGTTGGATTCACACTCAAACCTCCAAATCTGGAGATAAATTCCCTGCAAATTCAATAGAAATCCTTTTGAGATCAATCTCCCCTTTTTAAATCCCAAAAATGTGGGAAATCTGGATTTTGAGCCATGGACGGGCATCCCTCAATGAGAGACAGACATCCCTCAGCACTAATCTAGAATTTCCTTAAATTAACCCTTATTTGGACTATGCAGGAAAGAGGGACCCATAGATAGGCGTCCTTCAATTGACTTACGATTGTCTTCTGCCACTAAAGGCCTAAAATAAGATTTTTATGCACATTTTGTTAAAACACTTGGAAGATATTTAAGAATATTTGAAAAATCATGAAAATCTTTGAGAGAAAGTAAGACATTCACAATTGAAGCTTTGAGATCCGAATCTATTGTCAGTAATATGCTATTTTCTCATCATCAAGTAACCTTGATTGAGGTTGCATCAAGTCACGGTGTCTATAGCTGCCCCTAATTTTGGGGAGCTTGTGTATTAGTGCCTAAGTAATCCAAAATTTAGGTTAAAAGGAAAAAGATGCATACCTAAGGTAGAAAATCTCTTGGTCGATCAAAATATATACCTTCTAAGACAGTGACACTCTTGTTTCGTTTGGTAGTTATCGTCAACTTATCGACGCGTTAAACCTGGTTTGGGTAGTTAACATCAGTTTATTGATATTTTAACCCTAGTTCAGATAGTTAACTTCAGTTTGTTAATGTGTTAATCCTAGATTGACTATCTGATTAGAGGCTAAGGCTTGCAAAACTAGGATGATTTGACTAACCTTAATTAATGCTTGAGGTATACAGAATTAGGTTATTTGAATGCATCTATTTAGCGCCTGAGGCATGCAAAATCAAGATGAATTGATGGAGACTAAGTAGCGCTTGAGGCATGCAAACTTGATTAAATTTGATTAGCGCCTGGGTCATATAAGATTAAATTGCTGGAATATGTCCAATCTAGCATTAGTTTTTTGACATACAAGACCCGGGTGGTTTTTGGTACTTGATTGGAATTAACCTATTGGCCTGTACCATTAAGTGAAGTGATTAGAGCAATATTTGATTGGTGTCAATTATTGACTAACCTATAGCTTGATGTTTTAAGAGGTAAGGTTGTTCCTTTCTTGAAGTAGTGTTCCATTGGGGGACTTCTAGCAAATATGTATCCGTGAAGAGTTACTGAGATGTTGGATGCCCATTTCTGGCAATTATGTATCTTTTCAAAATTTACATTACCGTCAAGCTTTCTCCTCTTATTCAATAGTTCATTATTGTTAACATCAGCCTTATGATTCCCTATTTAGGTAACTTCTTATGATGAACAAGGATGTCTGTATTCTCTTTCTATTGGAAGAGTAGATATATTTCCCTTGGTGTGGATTTTAAGTACTTATTGTGATGAAAGGTTAAATGTTAGTGCTTTACTTATTAAGTTTGGCTTTTTTTTTTCTCATCTTCTTTCACATTATTACTTTTTGTTATAGTTTGCTACTTTATTTGCATGTTTTATTGTCGGTTTCATCTCTTTTATTTTACTATTCAATTTTAAGTGTTAACCATAAATAAAAGTAATAAAAATGAAAAATAAATACACAAATTAAATAAATACATGTTTTAACTTATATATATGAAAAATTTCTGAATAAAATAAAAACTCCCTAAATATAATATAGTCTACTAAGGTGGCCTTGGTGGTCTGCAGTAACCTAACCCTGGTGGAGGTCTAGGTGCTGGTAATCTAGCTGGTGCCATATCCTGAGGTGCTATTGGTGGCTGCTTGCCGGCCTGCTCGAACACAAACCTGAAGCTAAGTAGCGCTGATGTTAAAGGCTACAGGACCTATGCTATCACCCTTGTTAACCTCTCTGATCCCTATCCTACCTTAAGAACAACTTTGGAGTGGTGCTCCAAGTATCTCATTAGATCACCCCTTAAGTACTCGATGTGCCTCCTTAGCTGCTCTTTTATCTGTACCATAGTCTGTCTACCCTTAGGAACCTCACCCTTGATATGGTCCTCCTATTCTTCGATATGAATAAGGGATCCATCTATAACCTATAAGGACTCATCAAATCTATGGCTTGTAGCCACCATGTACTTTTTGAGACCCTGTACCTTATCTTGCAAAGTCTATCGCAAGTATAGCCTGTAATGTCTAGTTCTAGCATCTGCTACCATCCTTTAGTGCTGCCAGTCTCCTAAAAATGATATTAGATGGAAGGATTAAATGTGCCTATTCTGGTGATGGTAGAACAAATGGTGAAGGAGTTATCGTTATAGATACCCCGAATACCCATAAGGTTGGGTAACTGAAGAAGTTGATGCTTTCGGGAATTCATAGGGAGAAAAGCTCTTGATGGCTAGTGACCACTAATGCCTGATAAGAGATATAAGGTGCACTAGTGGCTGTGGTGATCCACCCATCTGCCTACTCTGCCTAACCTTCCTATTGAGGTGGTTGTGATGAAGGTATTTGTGACCTATCAGTGCCTCCCATGGTGGCTTATCCCCTTCTAAAGGTGCATCTAAAATTATAGGGTTAAAATCGTACCTTTGTCTGGTCTCTAGTATAGTCGGCTGCCTGTACTCTCCCTTTTGCCCATTTATAGGCTCCACCATGCTTATAGTGACTCTAACCTATAAGTCAATGTGAATGCTTTCTGGAATGGGGTCAATAAAGTCACTCTCATATACCCCCAATGACAGCAACAACTTAGTAATGATGCCTCCAATGCATATCTGAGTCCTAAGATGAGTGCCTACCCTGACCAGCATTACAATGATGTCATACTTGATGTCTACACACTTGCCTTCTTGCATACCCCATGAGCTGGTAACATTTACGGAGGTAATATTTCCTGAACTCCCTGTGTGTCCTAAGTATGAAGCAGACAAGACCCTTTGTAGGTATCTATAGATCTGCATGGCTAAAATGGTGCCTTTCGTCACTTCTAAATGATAAATGGCCCTTAGTAGAGTCACCGCTCTCCATCTATCTCGATCCATTATCTTGGAGGTGTGACTGTACCTAATCCACTCAGAAGACCATAGCCTTAGGGAACCCATGCCTTATGATGTTGTGGTGTATACCCAAAGCTGGATGACACCCTCCTCTATATCTGACCTAGAGTAGCTGCCATACTCTAAGGTGGTGATGACCTCTCTAGTAATGTTTGGATATATCCTATAGGCTAGGGTGAAGAACTCTATCCAGCTCACCCTGGTTAGGAGTTAGTCAACCTCCTGTAGTAGTTTGAACTCCTAAAGGCACTACCTAGATATGAATCGGCTCGATTTATACTTGACCTACAGTAAAGCTTGATAATTGCCAGCCTACGTAGGCATTATATAAGCTGGTACCAATTAAGGTGGCTATGGTTGTACAGTACTATGAGGCATCCTGCAAGAAAGATTTCATATCATTTCATGGTTGATTTGAGTCTTGAGCAAACTAATGTATTAGAATTTACAAGAATTAAACACATATTTGGTTATTTCGACAATCATGCATAAAAAATGAGACATAATGCATATTACATATTTTACGAGAATTTAACAAAAATTTTGTAGCATTTGAACTAGGAACATGACTGTCCCCTGTCCAGTAAAGCATTCAAATTACACAGGCAGTCAAAGCCATCAAACAATATAATTATCCTGATATCACATGTTTCATGCTTTACGAGATAAGATTTTGGTAGCATTTCAGCTAGGAATGAGATTGCCTCCTGCACAAAAAGAGCATTTAAACAATACACAGGCCATTATTGTAAGGCCTTAATTATGACCCTAGTCGAAAATACATGATTTGATAGGATTACATTTAATTAAGATTAAATTAAGTAAGTGAATTTTGGATATGAGTTATGGGACTAGTGATAATGTTATTTTAATATATGAATTGAATGTAAATTATTTGGCATAAAAATTTTTCAAGGATGTAATTGAGATATAGAAAATAAGTTGGGGGTTAATTTGTAAAGGTAACTTATATGGGGTTAATTTTAAAAAGTGGAGATAAGAATTTAGGGTTAATTATGAATATTAAATAAGTGAGGAATGATTTACTAGAGGAAGAATTAAGATGGGTTAATGTATGACATGCAAATTAATGAAGGACCAAAGAGAGACTTTTGCATACCCTTTAATAATTTGAGTCCTTGCATATAAGAGAGAGAAATTTAGATTTTTATGGGAGTAAAGTGCCTTGGATGGTACTCTCTTGATGAATATTCAGATTTCAATTCTTCTTCCTCTCACTCTCTTTTCATCTAAGGATCTTGCATGGCTTCTCTCTTAAATTCACAAGAAACTTTAGTGCATGTTGTTGATTGAGGAATTTTTCTTAAGAGGTAATGGTTCAAGACTTTTTTCATTTTTTCTTCTTTTTCATTCTCATGTTGTATGGTATTTTTATGGAGGATGAATGATGAAAATCAATGCTTATAAGAATGGATTTTTGTAAAAGAAAAAAGGGAGTAGTAGAAAGAACAAAGGGAAAGACATCTTTCAAGATTAAAGCTTGGATTTGGGTATTCAACCAAGGCAAGGGAATTATATGTTTATTCTACATGTATGGCACCAATTAAAGAGAAATATAGATTAATGTAAGAAATCATGAACAAAGAAAATACGAATTTACTCTTAGTTAGCTTAAATAAAAGAACATGTGTAAGGATTGTTGAACCACTTTCTATATTTTTGGTATATCTTGGGGCACAAAACTCAAATTGAGTTCATTCTAATTGGTAATTTCAGTTAATACATGTATCTACATTTTTGTAGAAGAAACCTAAGGTTTATTTTATCTTTAAGAAGTATGAATTTTAATTTGAAATTTTTAAGGAACCGCTGTTTGGTGGTAATGGGATGGTTGAAGTATTTTGACTATAAATCTTGATAGAAAAGTTTAATTATTATGAAGCCAAATTTTGGAAAAACTAGACATATAGGAGTAAAATTTTCATGAACTAATGTTGTTTAAATTCTATACCTATTTTATTCTATGAATTTTCTAAGTGGTGATAAAAATTGAGTTTGGTGCAGTGAAGTACTGTTTAGATAACAGAAGCAGGTTATAATAATTTGGATGTATCTTTTGTTATAGAGGTCAAAATGTTATGAGTCTAATTTTTGATTAAACTAAACTTATATTTCTACAAGTTGTATGAACAAAGCATGGTTTAATTTTACTTTTAAATATGTCAATATGTGACTTGAATTCAAAGCTATTTGTAGCACTATTTCCTAGAACAATCCTCAATATTTCTATAATTTCTTAAAATGTAGAAATGATATTCATGTGATTTTTAATGTTCTTAAAACTAGAAATTATTGGATCATGTTTGAAAGAGATCATTTTGACCAGAAATGGCTTTTGGTAGGTTACAAATAGTTTTGAAAATGAGCTTGGAAATCTATCTCTAGACAGAATTGGTACTAGAGTTTACCACAACATTCTTAAGCATCTTTATAGTATTTCGTAATATAAAAATAGTATATAAAGAGAATTAAATTTCATTGAACATATGATAATACCATATTATAAGCAATAGGCATAAATAATTGATGAAGTATGTAGATGAAACTTGCAAGTACAGGTATGTTATTACTTACTTAATTGACATAGCATGATCATACACATATACTATAATATAGACCATGCTCATATGCTATAAATATATATCATGCTCATATGCTATAAAAATAGATCATGCTCATAAGATATAAAATAGATGATTCTCATATGCTATAAAAATAGATCATACTCACATGCTATAAAAATAGATCATGCTCACATGTTATAAATATAGATTATGCTCATATGCTATAAATATAGATCATGCTTGTATGTTATAAACATAGATCATGCTTAGATGTTATAATTATATATCATACTTATATATTATCATGCCGAAAACATAGATATGACTACAAGGATATATGATCATGAACAAGTTACTTATAGTGTTAATATGAGATTAAGTATATGATTATCATGCTATAAACTCATGTACTTTTATTTGTAAGAATAAATGAAATTGAATATTTATGTGTATACATAAGAGCTTATGTACCTTACCATATGATGATATATTTATATATAGGCTGAAATGTATAGTAAAAGTACATGTAAGATATCGAAATGTTCATGAATAAAGTAATGCCTGCTATTATAATTCAATTGTGGATAGATAGGTGCTTATAAGGATAATTGCACTTGCCACCGTTTGACCCGGATAGGTCCAAAGTACAGTTGATCCCATTTGGATCATTAGCAGATCTCGTTTAGGTTTGCTTAACCAGTCTAGAGCACAGTTTGACCCCCTTTGGTTTACTGATTTGATATCTTCAGATATCCACCGTTTTGATACCTAATGATATCTACTGTTTCCCGTTATCCAACTTTAGAACTTAAGCAGGATAAAATTCTAAGTATAGTAATGACAACAATATTTGAATCAAAGCATGATTTGCTCAAATGTTATTGTTGGACTATATGATTGGCTTTAACTACATAAATTGTATTTCAAGTGTATATATGTTTAGAATATATTAATCAATCATATGAATTATGTATATTGAAATATTTGTTTATCTTTGTTGCCTTAATGCTCATATGTTTGAGATGTTGATAGAATTACAAACTATATATATATATATATATATATATATATATATATATATATATATATATATATATATATATTATGTACATACATACATATATCTATATATAGAGGATGTTGCATCTGATGCATGTTAATTGTGTATGCCGATGATCACTATGAGTGGTCATCCATCATGAATTATTTTTTCACTAAGCTTTATAGCTCAAAACGAGTTATTATATCCGTGTAGGTTTAGTTGACAAAACTTTTGCTCAGGAACGTTCTCTACATCAAGAAAAGGCAACACAAGACTGATAAGAGTGAATGTAGTTTGATTTTGTAATAATATTTTGAAATATTTTGTATTATGGCTATTAGGCATATGAGTTTATATTTAATATGTGCATATTGAATTGGAATCAACTCAAGATATGACTAAGCAAGTATATACATGCACATAGAACCTAAAGTAACACATACATAACATGGTATGCATGATGCTAAATATGAGATATAACATGCGAATAGTTATAGTAACACCCATATGAATATATGATATAGTATGACATGAGTAATGGTAACATAATGATCATATGAATAATAATATATAGGTATGTTAGTGATGAAAAACATGATCAATATGACTAATTGGATATAGTTAATAAGGTAATGGTATGAGAGTGTTACAATCATAGTTTCCAAACAATACAATCATAATATTGCACAATGTACACTTTGTGTTTTATGAGAAATTTAATAAAAAGTTTGGCAGCATTTCAACTAGGAATGTGATTGTCTCATGCATAAAAAGAGTATTAAAATAACACACAGGCCATCAAGGCAGCCAAGCATTGTAATTTAAGTTATTGAACCCTTTCTTGACTACTTGATGCAATTACAACTACGCTATAAAGGCTTCCAAAGAAATAAAGTATGTAAAAGTTATATATATTGTTTGCTTAAAAGGAAAACTACAATTTTACATGCTCATAAACAAGGCTTTCACTATCTATAGTGTCATGCAAAAAGGTTTGGCACTTAATTTACTTAACTTAAACAACAAGGTAGTAAACTAAAATAATAAATAAATAAATAAAATAAAATAAAAAAGTGCTGGCATTGATCATGCTTAGGGCTAAAGTTTACAACCTAAACGATGTTCTAACTAAAAGATAAACAATAAAAAATGAAAAAGATAAATAAAAATTAAGTAATACTTGCTTGTATAAGATGAAAAATAAAATGAAGAGGCAGTAGAAAAAATGATGCTCCTAAAGTTCGCCTCCCTCCTAGGAGGCCACAATAGTGAACGACTCGAAAAAACTAAAGGGAAAGCTTTAAAATCGAAAAATATGGAGGTTTGCTGAAAAAATAAAGAAGAAAAGCCATTTTATTCCATATTTTGAGTGAGAGATGGGCTTTTCATCGGTCACTAGTGACGGACAAGATTGAGAGACGTCCTATCTTTTAGGGTAAAAAGGACCAAAATGCCCCTTTTATCTTAAATTAAGCCTTATTTCTCCATTTTAGCTCTCTTTTCTTTCATTTTTTTTTATCGTTTTCATCAATTTTTTGATCTTTATCCCTTTAAAGTTAATTGACAACATTATTTACACTTTTTTATGTGTTACAACATTTTTTACAATATTTACAAGTATTAATTGCTTTTTACTACATAAGGGTGTCTAAAAGTCTGAAATACCCCCTAAAATTTGTCGTGCCTCTGGAGATAAATGCTCTTTATGTTTAAAACCTTCCAAAGTTAATTACTCAGGCCATCAAGATTTTAGATTCCTTACAAAATGAAAACAATGGAGAAAACACAATAATGTATATGTGCAATGCATGGGACATTCAAATGAGTAACTTTTAGCCTTCCAAAGGTGATAGACATGCTACCTGTGGTTTGCTCCTTTTGAGGGACGGCCATGGCTCACCATTTTTTTATAAATAGTGCTTCGATTTTCTTGATTTTTTTACCTTTAACCTTTCACTTCCCAAGGAAGCTTCTTCCAGGTATTTTCTTTTCTTTTTTTTCTTTCTTCTTCTATTCTTTTTCTTTCAGTCATTTATTTTTCTTTATCATTCCTGCACTTAGATGGTTTAGAGATTTCCATTACTATAGCAACTAGACTTGTTAAATTGTATCGATTACTAGACAACTCAAAAACTTAGAAGGACTATCTTTTGGCTCCATACTCTAGCTTAATTCTTGAGAAGAACGTCTCTAGAATGAAACTTATTGCTTGCAATTGTTCAATATTAGGACTCAAGGTTCCATACATTTATATCCTTTATCGGAGGAGTTGACTGTGATGGTTGATGCTAGGTTTGAGCTTGGTACTCAACCATGCCTGCCCTATTCTATTGTTAGCCATACTAGGGAGGTGGCTTGTGCCCTGGACATCCTTCTTTTTGAGGCCAGGGGTTTAGTACCTTGTGGGAGGACATTTCCATTAGAGCCCCTGATTGATGTATTGATTGACTTCAATGACGTACCTACCTTTCACTTTAGTGTGGTATTACTTTGTTGTCTCATTCGATGTTTATTGGTGTGTGCTAGTGATCCTATGACGGCAGAGTATAGATTGTTTGGTGTTGTGGATGGAATACTTCGGAGGTGTAATCCCTTTCTTCCGATCTTAGTAGAAACCATCATTGGTTTGGATGCTTTTCACCATAGCTCTCCTATTCATCACATCTCTTCTTCCTTCGTCATAGGTAACCCTATGCTTCTTCAGGTACGTCCTTATTTTTAAAGGTAGTGCACCCCTTGTGGATTTTCATACTAGAATTTTTTATTAAAACAAGTTTCCTTTTGGATTTTTACACATTTCTTTACCTTATTTTTACCTAAGATAAACCCAACTCACCCCAGTAGCTCTTTTTTTTAGGTGTAGCTTCACGAGAAGATACAGTTGTTGTTAAAGCCTCTTTCCTAAGTTAGAGACATGGGATTTATCCTATAATTTATGTCACACTTTGACATTTATAGCATGAGTGTCGGTCAGTCCAGGATACAGTCAACTGGCTAGGCCATTCGACGGATGTTGGCATCATGTTTAGGTGCACCTGGTTGCTTATTACCTCTATGGCTTGGGATGGAGCTTCAAGATGTGTCCCTTAATGTGGACTGCAGTAGGCCACCTTCTATGTGACTGCCCATTATGTTCGTCATTTTGGGATAGCCGGGATGTTTTTAGGTGCTTACTAGGCTTTTGAGATAATATACTCGCTACTCATTTCTTGATAAAGTGCTATGGTAGGATCTGGACCCATATTTCTGTAAGCACCTCCATTTTCTAGATTTATGCCTACAACTTTAGCACCTCTAACTCATACAAGGAGTGGGTCATCGGTTTAGCTATCAATAATGGGCTTTCTCATCTTAGACACCTAGATAAGGAGAGAGAGGTGATAGAGATAAACTAGATTATATGCTTCTATAATTTATGTTTTTGCTTTTATTGAAATCTTTACTTTTGGACATGTAAAAGAGTAAGCTATTTTTGTTACATGGACGATTTTATGATTACATGCATGACATTTCTTTTTAATTTAAATATAGATAATCAATATTTGTTATTACCCTAATAACATGTATTATTTAATCTCAAATTGAAACTTTACAAGTATCATAACTCTTGTCATCAATCAGCCCTCTTAGATTTTCTTGATTGATTATTTTCTCTCAGCCTCTATTTTTTGCTTAGGATGCCTTTTTTCAGTTTTCATCCTGATGAGGTGCCCAATTTTAGCAAGGTCGCTATTTTTTAGGTTTTCGACTTGTAGGGCATTTATTCTTTTATTTTTCTCTTTTGTCTTTGCCATAGAACCTTTTCAACCTGTCAATGTTCATTGCTTCTCTAAACTTGTTGCCATCTCTATTTGATAAAATGGCATTGGCTTTGAACAATAGCTTTTTGAGCATAAAAGGTCCTTCCCATGTGGGCCTAAATTTGACTTGGATATCTAAGATTCTTGATCTCATATGCTTGAATACCATATCTACCTTTTTTAGTAGGTGTTTCCTAAATAAACAAGCAAGCCTCTTTTGATAAACTTGATTGTAATAGTACGCCCTCATCCTATCCCCATCTAATAGGTTGAGCTGTGATAGTCTCTATCTGGCCTATTCTACTTCTGGTATCTCAGCTTCTAAAATCACTCTCAACGACTGATGTTCAATATCTACTAGCAGTATTTCTTTCATCCTATAGATTAATTAAAATGGAGTAGCTTCGATCAAAGATCTAGCTGTAGTCTTGTATCCTCATAATGCAATTGGTAACTTATCGAACCAATCCTTATAAGTTCTAACCATCTTCACCAAAATCCTCTTGACATTCTTATTGGCTGCTTCAACTATTCCATTTGCTTGGGGTCTGCATAGAGAAGATTTATGGTGTTGAACTCCATACATGATAAGCATTTGCTTGGTTTCATCAGAGAACTATAACCCATTATCTGACACCACATGATAAGGCAAGCCATATCTGCATATCAAATTCTTCTCAATAACTTACCATATCCCATACATCCACCTTTGTAAAGGACTCTACTTCAACCCATTTGGTGAAATAATTAATGACCACTATAATGAATTTGTGTCCATTTGAAGCAGGTAGATGGATCATTCATTCCCATAATGTCTATCACTTATTCATCAAAAGGCCACGATGACCTAAGGTTACATAACTCAAAAATGGGTAAATGCCTTAGTTTTACATACTATTGGCATAACTGACATTCTTTGACGTACTTTGAATAATCAGTGTCTGTTGTGAGCTAAAAGAAACCTTGCCTCATAATCTTCTTTGCTAGGGCTAAACCACTTCCTCATCTTTCCTAATAATGAAAGAGTTTCTAACAAAGATCTAAGAGGATTCTACTTAGCCATAGCTTGTATTATGTAAGAATAGAAGTAGTGTCTCAGCTTTTTTGATGCCTATATGATTGCCAAACAAATTTTTTCAACTTCTACATGCTTCACCTCATAAGGGAGAAACTTCTTACTAAGGTAATACACTGCGTACTTAATCTTAAAAACGTCCACTTATGACATCATTGCCTTTACTAAACTATCTTCTATCGCTAACTATAAAATCAAAGGTTTACCTATCTAGGCTGGTCTCAGTATTGGTGAATGCAATAGATATTCTTAAATAGTATGAAATGCCTTTTGACAATCCTTATTCCAAACCACTGGTTGATCCTTCCCGAGTACCTTCAATATTGATTCATAAATTAAAGTCAACTTGACTATGAATTTGCTTATATACTAAATCTTGCCTAGGAACCCTCTAACTTCCTTTTATTTTTGGGTCACTAGCATCTCCTTAATGGCTCTTACTTTGTTGGAATCCACTTCTATACCTCTCTAGCTCACCATAGAGCCTAAAAGCATACCTGAAGTAACTCTAAAGATGCACTTCTTCTGGTTGAGTGAAGATTATACTTGTTGATCCTTAGGAAAAACTTTTCTAATGCCTTAAAATGACATTTTTGAGTAATCAACTTGATCATCATGTCATCCACGTGCACCTCCACCCTTGTGGATCAAGTCATCTAATATCTTAGTTACCATCCTCTGATAGATAATACTTGCATTTTTAAGCTCGAAAGGTATAACTCTATAGGCATATATTTGCCACTCGATTATGATTGCCTTCTTAATCTTATCCATTATTTTGTTTAGAATCTAGTTATACCCAGTATATTCGTCTATAAAATTGTACATGGCATAGGCGGCTGCACTATTGAATAGGAAATTTATGTGGGGTAAGACAAAATCATCCTTAGGGAAAGCTTTGTTCAAATCCCTATAATCGACATAGACCCTGACTCTTCCATCCTTCTTTATTACAGGAATTACATTTATCAACCACATGGGATATTGGACTTCCACTAATAACTTGGCCTTTATTTGCTTCCTTACCTCATATTTAACCTTGTCAGCCTATTTTTGCCTAAGCCTCCTAAATTTTTGCTTAACTAACTTATAGATAAGATATGTTGGAATGACATGTTTGGTAACTTCTCGATCTATTCTTGGCATGTCTTCGTAGGTCCAGGCAAAGAGTTTTTGTATTTTTTCAATATTCTCTCAAAATTTTCTCCCTCCTCGAGAGTTATATGGGATGCCAATAAAATTTCTTTTGGGTTTTCTTTTATTTCAAGATTAAATAAACATGTGTTTGTTGAGTTAATGTCAACTATGAATGGTTTGTGATCATGCACATTGAAATCAGGAGAAACATCACAAAAGTAAGCAAAATTATTCATCTTATTAATATAATCAAAAGAGCAAATATTGTTATCATAAAAAAGCTCAGAAACATAGACAATATCAATAAAAATATCTTTTCCAATCTTATCAGCATCACATCTCTCTCCGACCTCTAGATCAACCTTAGTGACTCCTCAACTTCTATCTTCTCTTTGTCTTTTAGTTGGATAGCAAATATTTTCTCTATCATAACCTCCTTCAGTACTTTTTTTATCCCAAGCAGAATGGTGTAAGAGAATCTTTTCAACCCAGAAACCTTTGATTAGCTTGATAATTCCCTGTTTCCAATTGAATACATCATTAAACAACTCAAATCCAGGCATAAGCTCACCCCTTATCATCTGAGGCTCATTCTCTCCATAATAAAAGCAAATACCCGAAGTTAGTATAAAAATCTAAAAAATGTGAGGAATCCTTTTCATTACTTTTTTCTCTTTATTCTTCTTACTAAAATCTACAAATCCTAACCCTTTCTTATCTTTCTAACAGTTAGTAGCTATAGCACTCTAAAAACCTTGGGAACTTTTGCCCAAACCAGCATCAAGCAAAAAATTCATCTTTCTCATCATGTTAACCACTTGAGGGAAGTTAGTAAAGTTACTCTCATAGCCTTCGTCACTAATGGTAGACACATGGAACCTACTGAAAGGTTGTTTGGCTATCTTAAGCACAGACACTTGGTTCTTTTTATAGCTTTAATAGTGACTACCTAACCTTTATGGGGGATCTTAGTCATATGATGTAATGTGAAAGGAACTCCACCCAGCTTGTTAAACCACAATCTTCCTAACAGCATAGAGAAATTAGTTGGAATAGGGAATGCCGCAAACTCAAATTCAGTCTTAATAGGCCTTGTCTTCATTATAGCCTTAAAGGTCCTAACAACTTACCTTTTAGAATTCTTATAAGTAGGGATAGTCAGATCAGGCTTACTCAGCATGCTCTCATTCAAGTCAAAAGTTAGAATTGCCACTAAAGAATAAACATTAATTGAGGAACCATCATCTGCCATCACACAAGTAGTGTGCTTACCATTAACCTAAGCTTTGATGTAGAAAGGACAATTATGATTCCTTCTCTTAGCAAGTAGGTCAGAATCAGAGTATACCACGTTCTCATTGATTCCTCCTCTAACAAAACCCAATATCTCAGAGGGTGAAATAGTGGTAGTGATAGTGGACTCATTTAAAGCCTCTACCAACTTTCACCTGTGTGAGGGAGATTGCCTCAACAATTCCCAAATACCAATCTGAGCCTGTATCTTTTTTAATTTTTTGATTATCTGATCATCCTCAATCTTTTTTTTGTAGGCACTGTAGTAGGAGTAGGCTGCCTTTCAATCTTAGAGGCCACCCTTTCATTCCTTGTGACTGCCTTAGCTTTTTTTTCTTCATCAATCACTTCCTCACATTCACTGGTTAAACTTTAGATATCAATGGCAACTAGAACCTCCTTATCTTCACTCTCTGTAGGAGTATCCTAATAATCAATTATATAAACTGGCTGATTTTTTTTCAACTGGCTTTGTTACTTTAGGGGTAGAGTGAATAATTGTCAAGTGCTCGTTCCCACATATATCCTTCATCACATACCACTCGGGTAAGCTAGATCCAATCATGAATATGGTTGGTGAAATAACATTGTAACTTCCTTTTTCTCATCTCTTTTTTTAGGATCTAAAATCTATTTGCTATCTATCAAAACTTGAATCTTATTCCTTAAGCTATGTTAATAATTAGTTAGGTGCCTAATGTGCTGATGGTATGCGCAATACATATCCTCCCTATAATGGGGCAACCTTTGACTTTTTGTTGGCCTTAGGGGTAATGGTTAAAGCTTCACTTTTTTTTTCTCAGCCTATCTAATGCCCAAGACAATGACTTGCTTAGGTTGGAATAATGCCTTTGATAGCTTTTATAACAAACACTTTTGCAGTTTTTCTAATTTTGTTTGACCTACTACTATTTTCCATTGTCTTGTTATTGTTGAAATTCCTCCTGGCATTCTCGCTATTTGCCTTTCTAGCCAAATATTCTCCTTAAGCCTCTATAGCTATGTCTTTCAATGATTCCCAATCCTTCAGACCCTTTATTTTCAAACTATATTTCAATTATCAGCTTGCATTCCTGATGAATAATCTAATTTGATCAGTTGTGTCTGGCTTTCTCTTCATCTCTATTGCCCTATTCCTCCACCTAGTGAGATACTCGTAGAAGAATTCATCATGCTTTTGCTATAATGGCTCAAGGTCGTTCAAGGTAACTCCATCCTTATGCTTACTACTTAAAAAATGCTTCTATCAACATGTCCCAATCCTCCTTATTATGCATATCTAGCCTATTGTAGGTCCAATTAAACTCAAGTAAAAGTATTTCACTTTCTTTTTCTTGGACAAGGTAGCCCCTTTTATGATCAATGTGTACTATTCAATATGCATCGAAGGTCTAATGTGCCATCAAACCTTGGTAGATCAAGCATCTTGAACCTTTGGGGTAGCGACTCATCTTTATCCAAATCTCTATCTTCAAGGTTCATTCCCCTAATAGCTAACAGTAATCTAGACATGGATTAAATATTTTCCTTCATTTTTTGAAGGCTGAATCCTCAGTACTAGGACCCTTAATCTTGATATTCATTATTGAAGGAACATAGTCCTTATCCTTCTCTTCTATAAAGTCATCCTTAAGGTCATGCCTCATTTTCTTCCTAGGTGGATCTTGAAGCATAGTAGCATTAACTGTGGTAGCATTCCTAATATGTGTTGTCTTGCGAGTGAGTGATACAAGCTGAGTTCTAACATTAAGTGCTATAGAAGCCACCATCCAACTGATTATAGCCATAAACCTCTCCTTAAAATCCTAGAACCTCCTATCCAACCTACGGTCTAAATCATTTTACACTGTTGATGGCCTAGTAGGAGTAACAATTGGCCTTTTTTCTTAGGAATGAAAACCTTATGGTGGTGTCATCAACCGCTCTCATAGTCTTATTTCCCTTTCCAATCTCATTTAATCCCTCATTCTTTATATCTGGATAGATTTCTCGACCACCTTCTGATAATTGGCTTGAACCCCACTCAGGATTGACCTCTTAACCTAAATTTGATCTCAGTAGATTGGATATAGATCTTCAAACCAGACACCCTTTTAACCCTTGGGACCACCTAGATGAGTTTATAATGGCTATAAGAATCAGAGGTTAGGAGTGATGTATAGTGAATGACGCATGAGCATGGTATATATATGATGTATGAATGCAATGCATGATTTTGTTAGGAGTCAATCACAACCATACACAAGCATAAGAATAGCTTTCCAACCTTATTACTCCCATATAAGAGGTCGTGTAGCCTCTATCCTAGGTGGGCTTAGCCCATTGGTCAGTAGGGTACCTAATGGACATGTATGGTGACGACAAAAAATCGATAGTATAACCTCTCAATTGAAAGTGCAGGTATATGGGCTTTGACCATCATGTATTTTGACTAAATTATATAGATTAGGTTGGGCTCATTAGGGTATGGTAGCCTTTAACTAGTACCCTCTTAATTTGTTTGAGTTTGATCAATACATAAAAGTCCAAATAGCAAATAAAGATTATTATGGTTATACAACCTAGGAAAAGTTGCTATTGTTATTACATAGGCTTTAGTAAAGGGTGATGAGATTTTAAAGCTACCCAAGCATGGTCCCTGTTAGTAGGTTTAACTTATCACAAGTAAAATGATCGATATATCACCATTTTATGTACCATTAAGTACTGAACTTGGGCTGGTGCATCTCCTTGACACCTCCCTACATTGAGTGAACATAGGGTGTGATTCAGGATAGCACCAGGGTTAAAAAAGGGATGCCTTACTTAATTTTAAGGCTTCAAGATGCAAGCAAGGAATGCAATTTAGAAAAACAAGGATCAAGTAAAAAAATCCAATTATAAAATAACCAAGAAACTTTTAGGAGCAAGATCTCTATAGTCTCTAGTGAAGTTGCCACTATGACATGCATTGGAGCTATCCTTTGGTTTTCAGATTCATTTTTAAAGGCCTACATTTAGGGTCTGAGATTGGAAGAGGCTTACTTAACTCATAAATTGACTACTATGCAATAAAAATGGATCAAGTTTAAATTATTATTGGTAGTCAACCCATGAAGGCATCTATTAATGGATCCAAAAGAAGTAGGTGTCATGGAGTTGCCACCCAATAGAACATTGAAAAATGACTCTTAACCTTTTGATGTCTAAATAGAGATTGGTGTTCGGGATATCGTTCTTATTAGGTATTTTGGTTAGGCAATGTTTTATAATTGAGTTTTAAATTTTAATCTCATATCCTCTCTCACATAATGCATTTGTAATAAAAATTAAGTAAACCTCCCATTCAAATAAATAAAGCAGTAAAAAGTAATAAAATAAACCTATTTAATTATTAAAAAAGCAAATCATCCAAAAAAATAATAATATACAAAAAAAATAAATATCATGCATAAAATGGGCTATTAATTAGTTTAGGAATGTTAGTTCCCTCTTACATATTTACAAAAAAGGCTATCATTATATTGTGTGAATTTGGGCTAAAAAATTGAACATTGGTCCATGTTTATTGAAGAAAATCTAGTAAATTAGTAAAAATGATTTAGGTAAAATTTTATCATTTAAAGTGCAGGAAAATCCTTTTTTACTAACTATTACTTTAAGGCCCTAATCTCTATCATAATAGTAATCAAATATGTTTATGATGTATTAGGAAGGTGATACAAAGAGATATGTGTTAAAAAAGGGTAGTAAAGGACCTATAGGGAATTATTTTAAAAGTAAAAGGCATTATGGTCATTTCACATTACATTGACCATTTTATCATTTAACGTGTAGGAAAATCCTTTTTTACTAACTATTATTGTAAGGCCCCAATCTCTACCCTAGTACTAATCGAATATGTTTATGATATATTAGGAAGGTGATACAAAGAGATATGTGTTTAAAAAGGGTAGTAAAGGACCTATAGGGAATTATTTCAAAAGTAAGCGGGTGTTATGGTCATTTCACATTACATTGGTTGTGAATTTGATTGAGCTACAAAGTTTGCCATGGACCTTTAAAAATTACTCCATTTGCCCAAATATATTAGTAATAGTCTAAAGTAGTATTTAGAAGTGAAAACTAATTTTTCACATAACTTTGAATTTTTGAGTTTTGGACTAGTTAAGTTTTTACTCCAAGGTTGATACTATACCAAAATGATCTTGGAATGACTTGAAATTTTAAACACACTCTCTTAAATATGTTTAGATATTTAGGGTAAAATTTGAGAGTATTTTGATAAGTGGAATGCTAGTTTCTGGAAAAATAGTGAAAATCGAGTTTAATTTAATTGATCGAGTTAAAGGGCATTTTTCATTGGTTCAAGAGTCTAAGTATCAAAAGAAATTGGGTTGAATTGATGGGAGCTAAAATTGAGCTAGGGAAAATTTAGTTGGGTTAAGATTGAATTAATTTAGTGCCATTGGGCAAATTAATCCAAATTGGGTGTACCAATGTGGTTAGACCTGATTTGGCCCAATTAAGATGGGAATAAATAGGATCAAATGTCAAAAATTTTTGGAGAACTCAACCATCTTCTGTTAGAGAGTATGCCCTAGAGCCCATGTAATAGGGATGTTTTTCATATGTATGAAATTTATATTCTTAATAAAAGGCATCATTCATTTATTAATGCTGTGTTTGAATACATGAGTTTGTAAATCTTAAATTAATAAATGAAGTCCTAGAAATTATAAACACAGTGCAAAGGCAATCATGAAAGTGTTCATGATGTGAGATGTCTATCGCATGCAAATGTGTTAATATCTAAATATCCCTAGTCATAGAATTAACAAGATAGGACATTGTTAATTCGGACAGACTAGCACATGTTATGCTTCTTGAATGGTTCAAGCAATGGTTCTCATAATTGTGATTATGGATGATAATCAATGCTAACATGTGGATGCTTGTTAGAGGAACAAGTTCATTGGAGACCTGCAAAGAGAATCCTCATATGGATATTAAATCTATGTCAGTGAGGAATCTCTTCATAGCGGTTGTGCAAGTATCCTTAGACTTGAGATCACCAAAGTTATCTTAAGTAGCAAGTGGTATACTTTGACTCCATAACTGATTACTTCCAACTGGGAGTGAACATAGTTAGGAGATTGGGTATATCATGACCTACTTGAAGATAGTTGAGTGATTGATAAAGGATTCACCATCCCAGATTTAACAAGGGAAGTTATCTCGCATGATTCTATAATTACCTTGTTCAGTGAATCTCTGGCCAGAGTAATATGCCGAGATGGATGAAGATCCATGAAGGGCATTTTAGGAACAATGGTTAAATTAATAGAACATACATAATTAGATTTATATGAGTTGACAGAAATCCATACTCAGAATCTAATTGAGATAAGAGTGGTGAAAGGAGTAATTGCACGGTAACTGTTTCTATGGAAGGGTACAGTCAAACCACATGACTTTCCTGACATTTGGGTAGTCATGATGCCTAGCTAGAGGCCAATCATGACTTGTATAATGATGTATCAAAATATCAATAGAGATTGATAAATTGATTTAAAGGAGTTTAAATCATGTGAGTTTTGAATAGAACTCACGATTACATATTATACTGCCAATATGGACAGGAACCCAATAGGTCACACACATATAGAGAAAAGGGTAAAATGGTAAAATGACAAGGATAATAATATTTGATATTATTATAAAGGTAGAGAGGAGAATATGATAATAATTAATTAAAGAGTTTAATTAATTATGATCAAATAAAATTGTCCGCGGAACTTTTGAGAAATGTTCTGTAAATTGGACCTAAATGAAATAATGTATTTCATGATTAATTATTATTATCTTATAAGTGTTATAAGACTACTATAAGTGTTATAGGACTGATATAATAATTAATAGGACCATTGGAGAAATTATAGAGGGCCAAAGGAATGAAGAAGTTGGAGGAAGCCCTCCAGAAGAGGGCTACACGCCAACTCCATACAGAAGGGCTTGAAGGGATTTTTCTTGGACCAAATTAATTTATATATGTTACATAAGTGTTATGGAACTCACATATTTAATTTGGTTGGATTTGGAATCCATTTGGGTATTTAAATCCAATTAGATGCACAAAGGGCCTAGTTTGTGGATTTTGTGCATGGTCTTTTATGAAAAGATTTAATTTGGATTTAATCAAGCCCAAATGATTATAATTAATTCCAGAAGCCCAATTAATAATTCTCCAGCAATTTTAAAGAGCCCAATCTCATTAAGGAGTTGGAATTTTAACCTAACTATAAAAGGCCAACTAATGAGAATTAGGGTTAAGTGATTAAAACAAAAGGAAAGTCTTTTTCTCTTAATTCTCTCTCCACTTTTGCGCCACTTCCCAAGCTAGCTCTTGGGAATTTCGGCCAGCCCTAGTTGAACACCAATTTTTTGGTTCAATTTACCCCTCTCTAGTGTGGATTACTCATTGGAGGTGTTCGATTTTGGACACTGTGGTTTGCGACAACCCGGTGCGAAGTAAAATCAACTGTTCAACAAAAATCAAAGGTGATTTTTCTTATTCTCATATAGTTATATTGTGTATTCATGGCAAGATCAGATCATATGGTTAAAAATTTTAAAATTTCGCTCATGTATATGATGCATGTAACCATAAAAATCCAACATGGTATCAGAGCCACGGTTTTGCCATGGATATACAATTCTATATTTTTCTGCAGAATAAGTTTTGTTTTGTTTTGAGTTATTTATTTCATGAACTTTAAAATATTAGATTTGATTGTTCATGAATGAGAAATATTGATTTCTGGTTGTATGTGTGATCAAATAAATTTGGTGGAAACAAAAACGAATTTTTTGAAGCATTTTGATTTGGGTTTGGCGTGAAACCCATTAGGGTTTGGCGTGAAACCCTAGGTAATGTAGGGGCTGTTCTAATTTAATTTCTTATGGATCCATTTAAAAATCATTTAGATGATATTTTATGTGTTTAATATGTGATATTAAGCCGTAGGATCGAACGGAATTAAAATCGAACAAGTTTTGCATGAAAACTAGTTTTGTCGAAAAGTTCGATAAATTGGTGTTCTTCGTATGTTCTTGATGTGTTCTTGGTTAGAACGACTTTTGATCTTCTAAATCTGATATATATGATATATTAAAGTGTTTTTAATTAATTGGATTAATTAAAATGGGCCTTAAATTAATTTGATTAATTTTAATTCATTAAAACCACTTAATGGGCTTAATTATGTTTACGGACTTGGTTTAAATTAGTGAATGACTTGGTGGGCCCAAGGAGCTGATTTAAATTAACTATTATAAACATTAATTAAGTTTATTAATGGGTTTTAAGGGCTGGAGTGGGCTTGGCTCATTCCAAAAGGCCCAAATGGTCCAAATGACACAAAACTAGTTTGTGTGTGAACACACTTAGGGTTTTTCTTCTGTGGGTTTCGGCCTACACTTGTTTTAAGCCCAAAATTGATTCTTTTAATTATTTAATATGATTAATTAATTAAATAATCAATTTATAATTAATTAATAATCAATTTGATTGATTATTAAGACAAGAACACATTCATGCAAAAAGGTTTCCTAAAATGAAAGTTTCCAAAATGGAAAAAGTTTCCTAATTTGATCACATCATTAAAATAACTCAAAATATTGTTTCAAAAGTTGAAACAAAGTTAGTAATCCATTTCTTTATGCATTAGAGAGGCATATAAGGGTGAATGATTGGCATGATGGTTAGTTATGGACAAAGCCCAATGTGATTGAGCATAATGCATGTTTTGGCCCAATGAGGACTTTCATGTCCCGGCCACTTGTTTTTGGTTTGTATTTCATTTCAAATTGTAATATTTAATTAGATTACTTAGATTAGAATTAGAAATAGAAATGGAGATAAATATCAAGGAGCAAGATGGGCCGGATGGAGATCCAACAAGCTTGAAGATAATGTAATTATTTTCTTGTTTGAATCATGCATACTACCTAGGTATGACCTTTTGATTTCCCTCATGGCTCGGGGAAATCAATGTAGTGAAGTCCATAACTATACCATATTTGTATGCTTATATTTATGTGATAGATATAGGATGCATACCAATGTATGCCAACCATGTATGATGAGACTTAATTAACTAAAACCCTCAAACAAATACTAAGGTATATAAGCCTTCCATTAATTTGAGGAGAACCAGAGTTATTTATAGTGTGGGTTGTTGACCACAGTCAAGCTCACATTATATCGAATATGTTCAAATCTAATTAAATGGGTCATCTTAGCTAGCCCATTAGTTTGTTGACCACAGTCAAGGCTAATGGTTCTAGAGGCAAGATTAGGGAATGCATATATGATATGCATGCATCAAAAGTTGATAACCTAATGATCCAATAGTTGTGTAGAGACACAATTGGTATAGAGATACCCACCTTTCAAGGGTATGGAATTTGGCTTGTTGACCACAGTCAAGGTCAAATTACATATCAAGGATTGGATATTGGCCCACTAAGAAAACCATCGGGTTTTCTCGGATTAAATAGTGAGGGCTATTAATTCATAATAAAATAGTGGGAGTAAATGTATTAATTAAAGACCTTATTAATGCATACATATATATGAACATACTCTCATATCTTTTCTTTTTCACATCTAGGTCATCATCATGAGCACATCAAACATTAATATACGATCAATCTTGGATAACAAGCTGGTTGGCAACAACTATTCTGACTGGATCAGGGAAGTGAGAATTGTTCTCAGGGCTGAAAAGATCCATTATGTCTTGGATAAAGATCCACCACCACTTCCATCAGATGATGCCATTGATGAGATCAAAGGCATTTATCGAAAATACATGGAGGATAGTGAAGCAGCAGCATGTTTGATGCTGGGTGCTATGTCCTCGGAGCTTCAGAAGCAACATGAAATGATGGATGCTAGAACCATCGTTTTGCATCTAGAGGAGCTTTATTCTTCTCAGGCTAGAACTGAGCAATATGAGATTGCTCGAGCTCTATTTAGTTGCAAAATGGTGGAAGGCACTTTAGCTGCTGCTCATGCATTGAAGATGTATGGGTATATTGAGCATTTGAGTAGACTTGGCTATGTTATGGATAATGATCTATACATAGATTTAATCTTGTACTCGTTGGCTCCAAGTTATGCACCTTTTGTGCTTAACTTCAACATGAACAAGATCCAAGTATCCATTCCTGAGTTAATCAACATGCTCAAGACAGCTGATGGATCATTTAAGAAAGATCCAAAAAGTGTCATGGTTGTCACTTCTGCTAAAGGCAAGAAGCAGAAGAAGAAGAAGATAACCAAGGCGCAGCCAAAGAATGGTGGGATCTCCAAGAAGAAGGTTGCCAAGAAAGACAATCCCAAAGGAACTTGCTTCCATTGTGGAAAAGATGGTCATTGGAAGCGTAACTGCAAGGCCTATCTAGATTCTCTTAAGGAGAAGAAGCAAGCTGTTGCATCTACTTCAGGTATTCATATGATTGAAATTAATACTTATTCTATTGCTTCAAAACAATCTTGGGTATTAGATACCGGATGTGGATCTCATTTATGTAATGATCTATAGGGGCTTAGAAGCTTTAGAAGAGTTGGAAAGGCAGAGATATGTTTGCAGTCAGCTACTGGACAGAACATCTCTACAACAGTTGTGGGGACTTACTATTTGCCTCTTCCTAGTGGATTAGTACTGGAATTAAATAATTGTTATTATGTTCCAGCCTTATCCAAAAGTATTATTTCTTTCAGTCGTTTGATGAACGATTATGATATTTCTTTGAAGGACAAATGTTGTTACATTTTTAAGAACAATATGTTTTATGCAAAAGCTATCATTGAGAATGGTATTTTTGTTCTTGATTTAATTAAAGAAGTACATAATGTGAATACCAAGAGAATGAAACATGATAATCTGAATACCTCATACTTATGGCACTGTCGTTTAGGCCATATAAATGAAAAACGCATGACCATGTTACACAAGTTAGGTGATTTGGGATCATTTGATTATGAATCATTTGATACATGTGAATCTTGTTTATTGGGAAAAATGACAAAAGCTCCCTTTATTGGTAAAGGAGAACGAGCTAAAATGATTTTGGACTTAATACATTCAGATGTATGTGGTCCAATGACTACACATGCCAGAGGAGGTTACTCCTACTTTATTACTTTCATAGATGATTATTCCAGGTTTGGATACATCTATCTAATGAAATATAAGTCTGAAGCATTTGAAAAGTTCAAAGAGTTCAGAAATGAAGTAGAGAAACAACTTGGCAAAAGTATTAAAACACTTAGATCAGATCGAGGTGGAGAATACTTAAGTCAAGAGTTTCAGGATTATCTTAGAGATAATGGGATTTTATCTCAATGGACTCCTCCATATACACCACAACACAATGGTGTATCTGAAAGGAGAAATCGAACACTATTAGATATGGTTCGATCAATGATGAGCCGAGCGGACTTGCCTAAGTCCTTTTGGGGATATGCACTAGAAACTACTGTTTATGTGTTAAATAGAGTTCCTAGTAAATCGGTTGATGTTACTCCATATGAGATGTGGAATAACAAGAAACCCACGCTTTCTCATATGAAAGTATGGGGTTGTCCTGCTTATGTGAAGAGGACAATGTCAGACAAACTGGATGTTAAGTCTGACAAATGTTTATTTGTGGGATATCCAAAAGAAACGTTTGGATATTATTTCTATCATCCCTTAGAACAAAAGGTGTTTGTTTCAAGGCATGCTGTCTTCTTAGAAAGAGAATTTCTCCTACGAGAGGACAGTGGGAGTAAAATTGAGCTTGGTGAAGTTCAAGACCCACAAATAGAAGATGATCAATCGATTGAACCTGAAACTGAATTTCATAATGATGAAATCACAGTTGAACCTGATTATACACAAAATCCTAGAAGATCTACTAGGATGCGTTCTATCCCTGTGAGATATGGATTTCACATTGATTCGAATAGAGGCATAACTGTAGTAGAGGACAATGAGCCTACAAGCTATCAAGAAGTTTTGAACAGTTCAGAACGTGATTTATGGCTTAAGGCTATGCAGTCCGAAATGGACTCCATGTATGAGAATAAAGTATGGACTTTAACTCAACCACCTGAAGGGATAAAACCCATAGGGTGCAAATGGGTCTTCAAAAAGAAGACTGACATGGAAGGTAATATAGTTACCTATAAAGCTCGCTTAGTAGCAAAAGGTTATCGTCAAAAAGAAGGTATTGACTAAGACGAAACTTTTTCTCCTATAGCGATGCTTAAGTCTATAAGAATACTTTTAGCCATTGCAGCTCATTATGATTATGAGATTTGGCAGATGGATGTGAAGACAGCTTTCCTTAATGGAAATCTTACCGAGGATGTGTATATGACACAACCAGAAGGATTCACATCAGGAAATGGCGAAAAGGTATGCAAGCTTCAAAGATCCATTTATGGATTGAAGCAAGCCTCTAGGAGTTGGAACATATGATTCAATGAGACAATCAAAGAGTTTGGTTTCTCACAGAATGAAGATGAACCTTGTGTGTATAAAAGGGTCAGTGGGAGTGCAATTGTCTTCCTAGTTCTATATGTAGATGACATATTGATCATGGGAAATGACATTTCTCTTCTCCAATCTGTTAAAATATGGTTATCCAAGCAATTCTCCATGAAAGACCTTGGAGAAGCATCCTATATTCTGGGAATAAGGATCTATAGAGATAGATCCAATAGGTTGCTAGGTCTTTCTCAAAGTACATATATAGATAAAGTATTGAAGAGGTTCAATATGGATCTCTCTAAGAAAGGGTTTATACCCATGGTGCATGGGAAACACCTTTCTAAGTCTATGTGTCCACAGACACTAGAGGATAGAGAGAGCATGAATAGAATACCATATGCATCTGCAATTGGTTCTATCATGTATGCTATGTTATGTACACGTCCAGATGTAGCATTTGCTTTGAGTGTCACAAGCAGATTCCAATCCAATTTTGGAGAGGAACACTGGGCAGCTGTCAAGAATATCCTTAAGTACTTGAGAAGGACTAAGGATATGTTCTTGGTATTTGGAGAGGGCAGTTTGGAAGTAAATGGGTATACGGATGCCAGCTTCCAATCTGACAAAGATGATTGTAAATCACAATCTGGTTATGTGTTCATAATGGGAGGAGGAGCAGTTAGTTGGAAAAGTTCCAAACAAGAAACAACTGCTGATTCCACGACAGAAGCTGAGTACATTGCTGCTTCAGAAGCAGCCAAAGAAGCAGTCTGGATCAAAAAGTTCATAACCGAACTAGGAGTGGTGCCTAGCATTGTTGATCCGATTCCTTTATCTTGTGACAACAATGGAGCCATTGCGCAAGCAAAGGAACCACGGTCTCATCAGCGATCCAAGCATGTTCTCAGACGCTACCATCTCATAAGGGAAATATTAGCTAGAAATGATGTGAAAATAGAAAGGGTTCCCACAGATGACAATGTGGCGGATCCCCTCACTAAAGCACTTTCCCAGATAAAGCATGATCACCATATAAATAGCATGGGTCTGAGACATATGAGTGATTGGCTCTAGTGTAAGTGGGAGATTGTTAGAGAGTATGCCCTAGAGCCCATGTAATAGGGATGTTTTTCATATGTATGAAATTTATATTCTTAATAAAAGGCATCATTCATTTATTAATGCTGTGTTTGAATACATGAGTTTGTAAATCTTAAATTAATAAATGAAGTCCTAGATATTATAAACACAGTGCAAAGGCAATCATGAAAGTGTTCATGATGTGAGATGTCTATCGCATGCAAATGTGTTAATATCTAAATATCCCTAGTCATAGAATTAACAAGATAGGACATTGTTAATTCGGACAGACTAGCACATGTTATGCTTCTTGAATGGTTCAAGCAATGGTTCTCATAATTGTGATTATGGATGATAATCAATGCTAACATGTGGATGCTTGTTAGAGGAACAAGTTCATTGGAGACCTGCAAAGAGAATCCTCATATGGATATTAAATCTATGTCAGTGAGGAATCTCTTCATAGCGGTTGTGCAAGTATCCTTAGACTTGAGATCACCAAAGTTATCTTAAGTAGCAAGTGGTATACTTTGACTCCATAACTGATTACTTCCAACTGGGAGTGAACATAGTTAGGAGATTAGGTATATCATGACCTACTTGAAGATAGTTGAGTGATTGATAAAGGATTCACCATCCCAGATTTAACAAGGGAAGTTATCTCGCATGATTCTATAATTACCTTGTTCGGTGAATCTCTGGCCAGAGTAATATGCCGAGATGGATGAAGATCCATGAAGGGCATTTTAGGAACAATGGTTAAATTAATAGAACATACATAATTATATTTATATGAGTTGACAGAAATCCATACTCAGAATCTAATTGAGATAAGAGTGGTGAAAGGAGTAATTGCACGGTAACTGTTTCTATGGAAGGGTACAGTCAAACCACATGACTTTCCTGACATTTGGGTAGTCATGATGCCTAGCTAGAGGCCAATCATGACTTGTATAATGATGTATCAAAATATCAATAGAGATTGATAAATTGATTTAAAGGAGTTTAAATCATGTGAGTTTTGAATAGAACTCACGATTACATATTATACTGCCAATATGGACAGGAACCCAATAGGTCACACACATATAGAGAAAAGGGTAAAATGGTAAAATGACAAGGATAATAATATTTGATATTATTATAAAGGTAGAGAGGAGAATATGATAATAATTAATTAAAGAGTTTAATTAATTATGATCAAATAAAATTGTCCGCGGAACTTTTGAGAAATGTTCTGTAAATTGGACCTAAATGAAATAATGTATTTCATGATTAATTATTATTATCTTATAAGTGTTATAAGACTACTATAAGTGTTATAGGACTGATATAATAATTAATAGGACCATTGGAGAAATTATAGAGGGCCAAAGGAATGAAGAAGTTGGAGGAAGCCCTCCAGAAGAGGGCTACACGCCAACTCCATACAGAAGGGCTTGGAGAGATTTTTCTTGGACCAAATTAATTTATATATGTTAAATAAGTGTTATGGAACTCACATATTTAATTTGGTTGGATTTGGAATCCATTTGGGTATTTAAATCCAATTAGATGCACAAAGGGCCTAGTTTGTGGATTTTGTGCATGGTCTTTTATGAAAAGATTTAATTTGGATTTAATTAAGCCCAAATGATTATAATTAATTCCAGAAGCCCAATTAATAATTCTCCAGCAATTTTAAAGAGCCCAATCTCATTAAGGAGTTGGAATTTTAACCTAACTATAAAAGGCCAACTAATGAGAATTAGGGTTAAGTGATTAAAACAAAAGGAAAGTCTTTTTCTCTTAATTCTCTCTCCACTTTTGCGCCACTTCCCAAGCTAGCTCTTGGGAATTTCGGCCAGCCCTAGTTGAACACCAATTTGTTGGTTCAATTTACCCCTCTCTAGTGTGGATTACTCATTGGAGGTGTTTGATTTTGGACACTGTGGTTTGCGACAACCCGGTGCGAAGTAAAATCAACTGTTCAACAAAAATCAAAGGTGATTTTTCTTATTCTCATATAGTTATATTGTGTATTCATGGCAAGATCAGATCATATGGTTAAAAATTTTAAAATTCCGCTCATGTATATGATGCATGTAACCATAAAAATCCAACATCTTCTCCCTTATTCTAGCCATCCCTTAAAGCTTCCATTTCTTCTATGTTTCTTCATTTTTCCTTTAGGTAAATCTTACCTACTCTTTCACTCTAAATAATCCTGAAGTCCTAATTTCATCTAATACCATCTCTAGAGCTCAACTGGGGTGAAGTAAGTAAAAGAACTCATGGAAAAAAGGAATAAGAAAGTTTAGTAGATGGGTGTAAGAAGAAGAAAGAAGCAAGATGAAAGAGAAATGAGTTTAGAGAGCTCAAAGGAAGTGTCTTAGTTGCATAAAAAGGTATGGGAACTTTTCATGCTTGAGTGTGTGCGTACGTTTGAGATATTGGCATAAGGAATATGTTTATGGATTTTGATATATGTTTTCATTATGAAATTTAAGCTTTGAGCTGCTTGAAAATCGAAATAGTATGTTGCTCTTGAAGTTACAAAAATTTGCCTAGGGTTTAATTGACCAGTCTAAACTATTTTGATTATTTCTTGAGCTACAGTAACTAAAACTGAGAAACTATAATTAAAAAAAACTAGACACCTATATCTTGATTTTTTATAAGTAACTCAAAAGCTAAATCTAATGGCATGATAGTGAAAATTGAGCTTGAATTGTGCTTATGGCCGGTGCCCTATCAATTAGAGCAGTCTATGTTGTTTGTTGCATATCTTGAGATTTACATGTCCAAATGAAGTTATTTTTGACGTTATGGAAACTAGAGACATATGGAAACAACTTTATAGGGGATAACTTTGGCTCAAAATGCTATTTTATAGTTTTAAAAATACATATAAATTGAGATTGGAAATCTACCTCTAGGCAGAATAGACCACACAGTTAGTAAGAAATGTGTGCTGACTGTGACATAGTCCATATTCAGTCCAAAACCTAAAAGCCATCTATATCATAATTAGTAGCTATTAGGTATCGACCATGACCCCCATCCTATAACCCTGGGTCATGGTCAGCACCTATTTACTACCGACCGTAACCCTTCCCTATATTATACTAACCTTGATTTTTAGGTCCTAAAATACTACCAAAGCTATCCCCCAACCTTCCTAAGCATCTTTAGGACATTCTAAACACAAAATTAAGGATAAATTACAACAATAAATGTGCGAGAACTTTGTTGACACATAATAACTAAGTTAATGTATATGACATATATAGATGCACTACGAAAAAGGTATAGCATACTATTGTTTTATATGATATCATAGACATAAAATGATAATCAAATTATATTAATGCTATGGTTTGCTTTATATTAGTCTTGTCTAATTATGCAATGCAATTAAGTGTACACATCATTAACAAAGTAACATGAAACTTGATATAATGCTTGAATAAAAACTTGATTGTGGATAGATAGGCATGCTTATATGGTTATAGTTGCATCTGCTATAGTTGATCTCATTTGGGTCTATAGTTTTTTGCCATTTGGGACTACACTCTTGACCTTATTTGAGTCCACAAGTTTGATACCTTCGGGGTGTCCATAAGATTAATACCTACGGATATTCATATGATTGATACCTATGGGTATCCATAACACTCATTATCCACACCCATAGAACTCAGGCAGGCATTCATAGAATAGAGATGTACTATTAAAGAAATACTAGCTTGATGCAAAAAAATAGTTAAAGTATTACATTAAAGAATATAAAATCTAAAGTGATAACATGGAATTTCATAGTTTGATTTGAATATTGTCTTTATGTGAATCTATGTTTAATAAGTAAAAGATATAAAGGTTAATCACAGTTATATAATGCACAAATGATTATGTAATACTTTATCATAACATGTATATAATTTTACCTGACTTGTCTAGTAATTTTACCATTAGGACCGTAAATTTTATATGAAGATATCCTTAACTATTTAACAATTAATCATTAATTTTATTATAATCATATGGTAACATATGTTACATGTTTGGTGTAAGTAATTTATGTTTTTCCATTAAATGTAGGAACACTTAAGGCATAAACTCATAACTTTTGGTGCAACTGTAAAGTGATGTATAAATAGGAGAAATTATTTTAACCATTAAATGTTAATAAATTAGAAGCTTAATTGCGAAATAAGAACATCCTAAGGATAACACATATAAGCCTACTAGTAAAGTGCAAGGAATACTTAGGATTATGAAATAGAGATAAGTTTGAAATAAAACTTATGCATTAATTAGGCATGCATACGGACTCCAGTAAACTAATTAATCATAAGTAGATAGACACTTGAAGTTAATTGTAGAATGGGTTACATATGCACATGTAGATATAGATCTAGACATGAAAGTTGTGTGGGTATTAAGATTATTAACAAATGCATGCGATACCCATAGTAACAATTGACAAAGACTATAAAACAATTGTATGGTAACGATTCATATGAGTTAGATTAAAACTTAAATAACTAATTAACTAAGCTTTCTCACTTAAGAATAATTATCGGGATTCAATTGTACAATTTATCTTGAATATGCATATACATATGAAAGTCATGTTTGTCATTGAGAATAATTAGGAGTAATAAACATAAACTAAATAAATTTCTTAAATATACACAATTAAAAGTCATACGAATTTGTACAAAGTCCATAAAAAGTTAAATGCCCAAGTATGTGAATAGTAATGGATAAGGTCGAATATAAATACAACTTATAATAATGTGGTATAATAATGTTTTAGAAGTTTATAATTACACACCAATATACAATTATATATACAACTAGTATGATTTTTTGTACTCAATAATTGTGATTGAACCACATGTTGAACTTTTAATAGAAACATAATAATTATGCCTAATAGAGTAAGTTGCACAATGTTTGCAATATTATAATGAACCTATTATATACTATAGGTATTATCACATTATTATTGCTATTATTATTATTGCATAAAACAAAATTGTGTGCTCATATATGTATGTGTGTTATCAATGACTTCTGAGAGATTATCTTCATGATTTATGTTTCCTACTAAGCTGTATAGCTTAGCACTAGTGTTTATCCATATAGGTACATAAAGCTTGGACCTTTCAGGGATAAGATCTACAACAACAAGGCAAACATTAGGGATAGGAAGAAACAAAGTAGGAAATTTGTCTTTTGCTTATGTCCTTATAAATGTAAAAATGTATTACGTAAATTGCATCATAAAGAACAAAATGGTGTCAATTTAATTTGACCAAGTGTTTCTTTTCATATGAACCATTGTAATGTGTAAAATGTGTACATAAATATTGAAAGTTAAAATAACAATTGTGCAAACATTTTGTTGTATATTTAATTACATGCAGAATAATATGTTCAATGACGGGTAATAAAAGAATTTAGAGTAGTCTTTACAATTACATCCCCAAAATAATGATACATCCAAAAATCACATTAAATAAACAAATAAGCACAAAATAAATAATAACCAAATAAAATGATAAATAAATAATAAAGGACATAATAAAAAAATAATCGAATGGACCACATATAGAGGATCAACTTAGGAGCATGACTTTCCATGCAACACAAACGGCTCCAAAACCATAAAAATCAAATACTCAACAAAAAGCATAAAAAGAAAACAAATGAATTAGTATTCAATAATATAATAAAAAATAGTTACTAATCTATACAAGTAGAAAGGAATCAGAAATAGAACCATATTTTATAGAATTGAGATCACATAAAATAATGTACAAACGTGATAAAGAATGAATAAACAACATAAAAACCATATAAAGTGCATGAAATACATCAAAAATATCTAAGAATATAGCCATGGAAGGCCAAATCTAAGTGAAGGATGGCCATAATTGAGCGAGGGATAGGATGAGGGGATGATCCCATGATTTCCCATCAGTTAGTCTTCCCATTTGTCGACTTTAGACAACATATGTTATAGGTTTTTCATAGCAAAAAACACTAAAAAAGCATACACGGCATATTTTAACTCTAAAAATACATTTATAAAGTTCTAATCATATCAAAACTACATTAAAACATCAAATTGTGCATAAAATACATTAAGATAATATATTTACAGAATTATAAGAGGAAAAGTAAGAACTTGAGATACAATAACAATAGAGGAATCTAATTACTTGATCATGTCTTTAACATTCTTAGCAATCCAAAATTACGTGACATCTTAATTTAAACATGCACCTCATTTAGATATAGCAATTAAGACATATTAATTCGCATTAAATATCGATACAATTATGCAAAATAGATTGTAGAAAGAGTAAAAATGAACCTAAAATATTATCTGTCGGAGATATTCTGACTCTACAACTCTTGTAGTCTAGATCTCTACTCCAATTTGTGATCACCTTTTTAAAAAGAAACTATGAAATTTATTGTCTGTGTGTTTCAAGTAAAGATTTTCTAGAGCAAAAGTTTGGAGAGAGAAATAAATTACATCTTCATCTTCTCTAAAGTGGCTCTCCAAAAAAGTGATTCCCCCTTTCGTCAAAATCCTAGATTTTAGATTTTATACTTAGGCAAGAATTTAAGTTGGATTCCAACTCAAACCTTCCAAATCTAGAGATAAATTTCCTGCAAATTTGGACAAAATTCTTCTAAGATCAATCTCCCTTTTTTAAATCCTAAAAATATGGGAAATTTGGATTTCGAGCCATGAACGGGCATCCCTCAATGAGAGACGACTCTTCCTCAACACTAATATGGAATTTCCCTAAAATACCCTTTGTTTAGACTATGTAGGAGAGAGAGATCCACGGACATGCATTCCTCAAGTGACAAATGGTTGTCTGTCACTATTGAAGGTCCAAAATAAGGTTTTTATGCACATTTTGTTAGAACACTTGGAATATATTTGAGAATACTTGGAAAATCATGAAAATCCTTGAAAAAAGTAAGAAATTCACAATCGGAGCTTCGAGATCCAAACATGTTGTCAGCAATATGTTATTTTCTCATCTCGACTAACCCTGATCTAGGCTACCTCATGTCACGATATCTACAGCTCCCTCATGCATATTTACAGAAATCTCTTTTATTTCTTGTGTTTGTATTTGGATGAAAATTTGGACATTGGCCTAAATTTTGAAGGAAAAAATCATTTTAAATGCCTTTTCCTTTTAAGCATGCAAGAAAATCTCTTTTTACTACCTATTACATCCCTGAAATGAAAATAGATTCAAAGCACTAAATAAATAAACAACATAAAAATAATTAAAGGAACTAAAATGATAAATAAAGTAAACAATAAAAGAAATGACTAAGGGAGGTAACTGTAATAAACAGAAGTCTCCCAATTCACTAGGAGCATAAATCCCAATGCAAGATGCCTTACAAAACTCCTTATAAGATCAAAATGTACATACTAATAAAACAACACAAAAGGCAAATAAGTTAGCACTTTACAAATGCAACAAATATAATCATCCAATTACTTACATAGTATAAAATTAGATTACATATAGGATTGAAACATACAAAATAATGCATAGATGTTATGTGATCAAATAAATGGCATAAAACTCACTAAATACATAAAAGTATACATTAAAAATGCTAAAAAATAGCCACGGATGCCCAAAACAAGTAAGGGATACCCATATCTAAGGCAAGGGACAGGACGAGGAGAAGACCTACAACGTCAGATCTATTGCTTTGATAGACGGGCATCTATCGGGTCTTATTCCCATCCGTCACCACTAGATAAAAAATAATAAAGATTTTTGGAATCAAAATATGTAAAAAAACATAAAAATATATTTTAACTTAAATCATGCAATTATCAGACCCTAAACCATGCTAAAATAGTGTTTTAACATCAAATCATACATGAAATACTGCAAAAACATATTGAAACATAAATGTACAAAGTAGAGAATAAAAGCTTAAAACTACAACAATTGAGTTATATTAACCCAGACACACCGTTAACATGCCATTTCAATTCAAATTCATCGTATATCACTTTTAAACCTGTAAATAAATCAAATGAAGCACTTAAACACAATTATTTCAATAAATTTCACATGATTCATGTATGATAATTCTAAAGAGAGAAAATAAATAAAGTAGAGAGAGCCTATAATATTACCCTCAGGAGATATTGTGACTCTATAATCTCTATAGTCCAAATCCCTACTCAAATTTGTATTCTTTAATTTCAAAAAAATCAATGAAAGTTGTATGTATTTTTCTATTTTAATTAAAGAAATTGTTAGAGAATTTGGAGCTTTAAAGAGAGAAAGAAAATTAATTTTCTTCTCCTTAAAAACCTTTATTCTATGTCAAATAATTAATTCCCCTTCATAAAACCCTAGGATTTTAGGTTTTAAACTTAGGTTAGAGTTGGATTGGATTCCAACTCTAACTCCTTAATCTAGAGGAAAATCCCCTGAAAATCTAGATTTTTTTCCTTTTGAAATATATCTTCCAATTTTTAAGTTCTAAAAACGTGGAAATTTTGGAATTTAAGCCATGAATTGGAATCCCTCATTGAAAGGCGGTCGTCCCTTAGCCTAAAATCCTAGAATCCCTAAAATACCCCTAATTTAGCCCGTGAAGAAGAGAAAGGCAGCCATAGATAGGCATCACTTAAGTGATAGATAGGCGTCTGATACAACTGAAGGCTTAAATTAAGGTTTTTGTACATTTTTTTAAGACATTTGAAAATACTTAGAAAATCATAAAATTCTTTGAAAAAGTGTGGGAAATTCACAATTGGAGCTTCAAGATCTGACCTTGCTGTTGGTAATATACTATCCCTCATTATTGGGTAATTATGATCTAGGCTACCTTAGGTCACAGTGTCTATAGCTGGCCCCAATTTTAGGGAGCTAGTGCACTAGTGCAAAAGTGAGCCAAAATTTAGAGTAAAAGTATAAAGATGCATACCTGAGGCAGTGAGTCTCTTGGTTGATTAAAACATGTATCTTTTGACGTAATGAGTCTTTTGGCTAGGTAGTTATCATTAGCTTGTTGATGCATTAATCCTAGTTTGGGTTGTTAACATTAGTTTATTGATGTGTTAACCCTAGATTGACTATTTGATTAGTGCCTTAGGCTTGTAAAATCGGGACAAGTTGATTAAATCTGATTAGCACTTGAGGCATGTAGAATCGAGTTCTTTAGATGCATTTGATTAGTGCCTGACGCATGTAGAATCGAGATGACTTGATTGGAACTAATTAGAGCCTAGGGCATACAAAATCAGGTCAAGTTAATTAAATCTAATTAGTGCATCAGACATATAGAGTTAGGTTATTTGGATGCATCTAATTAGTTCTTAGGGCATGCAAAATTTAGGTGACTCAATTGGAATTGATTTGTACCTTTGTTTGGCCTGTAAAATCCAATAAGATTTGATTGGTGTCAACTGTAGACTGACCTTCATATTGGTTAATTCTTTTGATGGGTGTATTATTTCCTTTTGAAACAATATTTTAATGGGGGAATTTTTGGCAAATGTGCATCTATGAGGAGTCACTGAGATGCTAGGTATGATTGCCCCTTTGAAAAATATTCCATCTGAGGAATTTTTTAAAAATATGCATCTATGAAGAGTCATTGAGATATTGGGTGTAGTTGCCCCCTTGAGGAAATATTCCACCTGATGAAATTCTGGCAAATATGCATCCATAAAGAGTCACCAAGATGTTGTTAGACTTTGTACACTTCCCAATGACTGTCATCATTTTACAAATTGGTACCAATGTAAGAATAACCATCATCATCAAGGCTCTCAAGACCCCTGGTCTTGTCTTGTGTCTTCCTTTGATTTATACTATCGTCAGGCATTTGCTTTTTGTCCACTGGTTCCTTATTATTAACATTAGTCTTGCGACTTTTGATGTGTTCAACTTAAAGCATTCCCATGATTTCTAAAGAATATAGATCACCATTTAAGTGAACATCAGCCATTACAAAGGCATTTTAACCATGAAAGTTGACCGCTATAATCGCATTCTGATAATTATATAGCTTTGGCTTCGACAGTATTCCATTCTGACCTTATGGTAATTTATGCTTTGGATGGTGTCCTTTGGTGAAGGGTCTATGAGATGGCCTTACGCTACTTAGAATTGATGGTAAGATATGCATGGCATATGGTGAATGTATGCCCCCTATCAAAAGTGAATGGAAGACCCCTTCAGAATCCGAAAATATCTTCACTTTTCTTTGTTGTGTATCTCTTTTATTTCAACCTGTTCAAGTAATTTCTTGCAATTAGGATGGGCATTTTAGTTCATTCTCTATTTGTGGATGTCTTTTTATAAGATTTTTAGGTACAGGTGATAATGATTTTCTATTAGTGCTCTTATTTATTAAATTTATCATTTTGTTTCTTCTTAATTTTTTCCTTACATCCATTATTATTGTTTTGCTATGGTTTATTAATTACAGGTCTTCTTATTAATTTTATGGCATCCTTTTGTTATTTACAAGCATAATAAGTATGAATAAAACAAAAAACAATATGAGGTAAACATATAAATTAAGTACAAGTTTTATTTTTTTATATACATAAAAAATATCCAAATAAAGTTTTAAAACTCCTTGAATGCAAAAATATAAATCTACTAAACAGGCCTCGATCCCCTACAATAGGATGGTCCAGGTGAAGGTCTGAATGCTGAGGGTCTGAGAGGCCAGGTTGGTGCCATGGCTTGTGGTGCTAGTGGCGGTTGCTCCTCATTTGACCTAAATCTGAATTGGAACCCAGGTAATGCTGCAATCAAAGGCTGTAAAACCTATGCTATCACATCTATAAGCCCTTTTGATCCCTGGCTAACCTCAATGACTGCCCTAGAATGCTGTTCGAGATACCTTATTAGGTCATCCCTCAAGTACCCGATGTATCTCCTCAATTTCTCATCCATCTTTACTATAGCCTACCCTTGGGGACCTCTCCCTTAATGTGATCCCCTTACTCTCTGATCTAAGTGAGAGAGTCATCCACTACTTATAAGGAGTTATCGAATCTCTAATTTTTAGCCACAATATCAGCTTTGAGGCCCTGTACCTCTATCTGCAAAGTCTGTACAATCATTGGCAATGTCTAAAGGGGTTGCATTGCTATAATTATTATTTGATCCTAACATCTTCTAGCATCCTTCAATGCCAATAACCTTCTGGAGATGTCATCAAATGAAGTAATTGGGGAAAGGTGTATTGGTGGTACAACAGGAGATGCCCCTAGGCATGTTGGTGATGGTGGTATAGATGGTGAAGAAGCTATGGATATGGAGGGTCATGGATGTCCATAAGGTGAAGGAGTTAAAGATGTGGATACTCTGGGATGCCTATAGGGAGAAAACCTACCTATCCTCTTGACTGGTGATCACTAGCACCTGATGAGCTATTGAAGATGCACTGGTGGCTATAGTGATCCATCTAAGAGATCCTGCCAGTCTATCTGTATGTGAAACTAGTAGTCTAAATCTACCCCTACCCTTTGTGGATTTTGTGGCTTATACACCTACTCTGCCTGGTTATCTAGTTGTGGTGGATGTACTAGAGGTGTCCGTTGATCTATCTGTGCCTCTTATGGTTATTGATCCTTCCTGTACCCCTCTATGGGTGCACCTGTACTATAGGATTGAGATTACACCTCTGTTTGGTTTTGGGTATAATTAGCAGCTTATACACCCCTTCTCAACCATTGATAGTCTCCTCCACCTTTATGGTGAGTGTTAGTTGCAAATCAATATGTATACCCTTTAGAATTGGGTCACCAAACCTACTCTTATCTACTCCCAGTAATACCAGCAAGTGAGTGTATATGCTTTTGATATAAATCTATGAAGTCAACTATGTGGATACCCTAACCAATGAGATGATGAACTCATGGGTATTGTATACACGTCTGCCTTTTTGCATACCTTAGAGGCTGGTGACATCTGCAGAGTTCTCTGACTTTGAGCTCTCCGTACATCCTAAGTAAGAGGTGGATAATACTATTTGAATATATATATATATATATATATATATTTGGGTGGCCAACATTATGTTTAGCTGTATCGAACTGGTATATGGCCCCCGATAATGTCACTACCCTCCATTTTATCCTGTTCTATCATCCTAGGAGGGGTGACTACATCTAACCTAATAAGCAGTCCCATGGCCTATGCAAATCTATGACTTGTGATGTTGTAATGTATGCCCATCATCCAAAATTGAACTTTCCCCTCCTTTATATTTGATCTTGAGTGGCCACCGTACTGTAAGGTAGTCGGACCCCTTTGGTGACATCGAGGTAGGCTGATAAGTGTGAATTATGTATAGTTTTTTATATGTTTTTAGTTGTATTATTTAGTTGTTTTGGTTTTATTTAGGTTAATTTAGAGGTAATTTGTTAACAATGATGATTTTGAGGTTAATTCCATGTTTTGTTTGATTTTTAGGTTAAAATTGATATAAAAGGGCTTAAAATGCAAAAAGGGAAAAGATTAGGGCCACAAGTGTAAATATTGGAAGTTGATGCAATGTCCAGTCTAGAGTATTCACACGTGACCACGTGAAAACATTGAAGCATTATACCCGTGGCCACGTGAAGGAATGAAGGATAAAGAGCCGTGGCCATGTGAAGATCAACTGAAGAAGAGCAAATGCAGGACATAACCACGTGGATTCCAAGAGAAGGACCACACATGGCCACGTGTAAAGAAAGGCCTAGAGAACACATGACCACGTGTAGAAATACACAGTGAAGGGCATGGCCACGTGATGCTATTCCCATTTCGCGAAGGATTTTATCGAACTTCCTATTTTGGGCAGAAATTACTTCCTATTTAATTCTAAGAGTTTGAGAAGGAATCCACGTCTTCTTTTGCCTATAAATAGCTAGCTGAAACACAGAAAAAGGGGAAGAACAAGAGGATCAATTCTTAGAATTAAGCTTTATTTTTCTTTAGTTATTTTACGTTGCTTTGTTTTTACTGTTTTCTTGAACACTTTGTTTTAATGGTTTATGAGTAGTTTTCTTTAACTTTTGCTAAAGGATACTTGAATCCTTAACTTGTATTGTTATGACTTGAGTTTGTTCTTCAATTCAATACAAGTTGGTTATTTCTTAGTTCTTAAACATAGTCTTGTCTTTACTCAAATTTAAGTTGATTGTTAACTTGATTAAGCATTGGTTAATTAATTGATTTGAATTGATTATTGGCTTGCATGTTCTTAGCTTAATTTATTTGGATTAATACATGATTATAACCTGAATAAGCGATAATTGTGTGTTGATTTGAGTAAGTTAAGATTGAGAAAAGGGTAACAAAGAATAGGTGAAAGTTAAATCTCTTGAGAAAGGCTTTAATAGACATCTAGGAGACTTAATTCAGTTCCTTATGCTAAGTGTTAAGTTTATCTGGATATGAAAATTTGATGCTTGGAATGATAATCTTGAATAAAGTTATCTGGTTTTATTAAACTGAATTCTCCATAATATCTTGTATGTTTTCTTTTATTTAAGTCATAGCAATACTTGTTAAGGTGGATAGTCCTTTAGTGAAAGTTTTTTTTAATATTGATTTTCACCTCATTCAATTTACTTGCTTTGAATAGATCTTTTCTTTACTTTAGCTCTTTCAATTGTTTTAGTTTGGATTTAAATTATTGTTTTTAGTTTTAATTCTTTAATCATCACAAATTTGGGATTTTTCTTCTTTCTTTTACACACGAAAATTGGTTTTGAAATTGAAATAGCACATACAAGCACAAGTTTCCCTTGGGTTCGATATTTTGGGTCATAATCTTATTTCCCTATATTACTAGCCGATCTAGTACACTTGCTAGAATTCGGTCACAGGCCCTATAAGCTGGGGTAAAAAACTCTGTCCATCCCACCCTTGCTAGGAGTCAATAGACCTCTTCTAATAGCTTGAAGTCCTTCAAGAACTACCTAGATATAAACCGGCTAGACTTGAATTGAACCTATAATAGAGCTCAATATCTAGCAGCCTATACAGGTGCAGACTGAAGTGGGTTCGTGCATGTAGTTATACAGGGCATCCTACAAAAAAAAAGTTACATATTAGTTTTCATGGTTAACTTGAGTTGTAAGTAAACTAATATATTAGAATTTATAATAATTTTGGCAGCATATTGGCTCAAATAGCAATAACTAACCTACATAGAAATGTGTATTAAGCACTATAATATAATATACATCATCCTAAACCCTTTATCGGGTACGTACTTTAGCAATCATGCATGACAAATGAGTATATTTAACACTACACATTTTACGAGAATTTTGATAAAATGTTGGCAACATTATAGCTAGGAATGTGATTATCTCCTACACAAAAAGATAATTTAAACAACACATAGGCTAGCATGGCCGCCAAGTGACACAATCTATGTTATAACATAATAAGAGTCTAATATTTTATGGGAAATTTAATAAAATTTTGGTAGCATTCTACCTAGGAATATGACTAACTCTTACATAAAAAGATAATTTAAATAACACATGGGCAATCATGGTCACCAAGCAACACAGCCTAAGCTATTAACATAGGGAATTAAACTTATTTGGCATTATTTGGTGCAATTACAATTTTTACTGCAACATGCTTTTACAGATGCAAAATTCATAAGGCTATTATATTATTCACCAAAAAGGAAAGTCATAGGATTACATGCTTATATAAAAGGTTTTTATAGATTTACATGCTCCTATATAAGGCTCATTTTACCTACAGTGTCATGCAAAAGGTTTTTATAGCTTGCACTACTATCCTAAAAGGTATTATATACTTTTAGGCTACAAGATGGGATATACACATGAACTACCTTACTGTTAAGGTCTACATACATATAGAAGTAGCTGAAACAAATGATTAAGCTAAATAAATATAAAATAAATAAATAAATGGTACTTATTTGTGGAAGATAAAAGAACAAAATACATTAAAACTGGATCGCTTCTTGAAGTGTGTCCTGCTCCCAGGAGGCTATAGGCACAAAAGACTCAAAGAATGAATGAAAAATAGGGAAAAAATGTAAGAAAATCAGAGGGAGAAGCTTGAACTTGAAAAAATGAAGGTTGCTAAAAAAATGAAAAAGAAAAGACTTTATATTTAAATCCTAGTGTGAGGGATGGGAGTCTTGTCCTTTGCTAGCAACAGATGGCCATCCTAAATGTCCCATCCCTCACAGTAAATTTATAATTTTGCCCTTTTTCCTGTTTTTTTTTAATTTTTAATCCTTTATTTCCAATTTTACTTACATTATTTACACAAAAACCTTTTATTTACTACTATTTACATACTTGTTAAGCCATTACATGTGTTACTTAATTATTATTATTATTATTATTATTATTTTACATTACTTGCATGCTTAACTATTTTATTTACATACGTTAGTCATCTATACATATTCACTGGGAGTTGAAAAATACTCCTTAAAATTTATTATTGAAAAATATGTCCTTTTGGATTTTTAGGTATGGCTTTTCGAGAAAATGAAGCTGTTATCAAAGCCCTCTCCTCTAGCTAGAGTCATAGGCATTTATGCCATGAGATATATCATATTCAGACAGCTATAACATTGTGTTTAGGTACACCTGGCTACCTATCACCTCCGTGGTCTGAGATAGAGCTTCAAGATGTGTGCCTCTATGCGAACTGCATTGGGCCACTTTCTATGTTGCTGCACATTGTGCTCGTTAGTTTGAGGATCAACAGGACATTGTTTGGTGTTTATTGGGCTTTTGAGGTGTCATTCTCATTACTAATTTCTTGATAGAGTATTATCGGAGGTTTTAGACCTAACTTTCTATGAGGACCTCTATCCCCAAGATTGGTGCATGTGACTTCAGCACCTCTGACTTATATAAGTAGTGGGTCACCAGTCCAACCATTGAAAGCATACTTTCCCATCTTAGGCACCTGGATGGAGAGTGACATGGTACAGATAGACTAGATCAGATACTATGATAGATTATGCCTTTGTTTTTTTTTTGAAATTTTTGCACTTGTACATGTGAAAAGAAATATACGAATTTTTTCAAACACTTTGATGATACTACGAATAAATGCATGACATTTCCTTTTAATTTTAGAATGTATGACATCATTTGATATTATCTCAATGACAATTATTATTTAATCTTGAATGAAATTTTACAAAAACCATTAACTCCTATTAATAAGCCCTTTCGGGTTTTCTTGATTGATTATTTTTCTCGACCTTTACTTTTTACTTAGGGTGCCTTTATTTGATTTTCACACTGACAAAGTGCCTAATTTTTACAAGGCCACCATGTTTTTGGTTTTTGACTAGTGGGTCATTTATTCTTTTTTTCCTCTTTTTAGTCTTAGCTATAAAACCTTTTCAATTTATCTATATTTATCAATTCTCTGAACTCATTGCCATCACTATCTGAAAGAATGGTAACTCCCTTTGATAATAACTTTTTAAGTACAAAATGTCCTTCCTATGTGGGCCTAAACTTGTCTCGATTATCTAAAATCCTTGAGGTCATCTATTTGAACACTGGATCTCCCTCTCCTAAAGGATGCTTCCTAACCTTCTTTTTGAATGAATAAGGAAGCCTCTTCTGATAAACCTGGTTATGATAATATGCCCTTATTCTATCCCTATCAAGTAGGTTAAGCTATGATTGTCTCTGCCTAGCCTATTATATCTTTAGTATCTCAACTTCCAAAACTACTCTCATAGATTGATGCTAGATTTCTTCTGGCAGTATTGCTTCTATCCCATAAACCAAAGAAAATGGAGTAGATCCTATTGAAGTTCTAGCTGTGATCTTGTAACCCCATAATGCAAAAGGTAGCTTCTATAAGTTCGTACCATCTTGACCATAATCCTTTTCAAATTCTTATTGGTTGGTTCACCTGCTCCATTCGTTTGAGGTCTATAAGGAGAGGACTTATGGTGCTGAACCCTATATTTGATGACCATCTGCCTAGTTTCATCAGAGAACTATAACCCATTGTTTGAAACTACATGGTGAGGTAAACCATATCTATATATCAAGTTTTTTTTAATGAACTTAGCCATATCCCTCACATATACCTTTTTAAAGGATTAGGCTTTTACCCATTTGGTGAAATAATCAATGGCCACTATGATGAACCTATGCCCATTCGAAGTAGGTGGATGAATCATAACCATGTGTCTATGCCCTAAGTGGCAAATGGCCATGGCGATGTAAGGTTTCATAACTTAAAAATGGGTAGGTGTCTCAAGTTTACATATTGTTTGCATAGTTGGCACTCTTTGACATACTTAGAATAATCAGTACCCATTATGAGCCAAAATAATCACTCCACACACGACTGCATGCACTTCTTCAATGACTTTTTTTTACCTCCCAAACACCTTAGTTAAATTCCATCAGGCTATCTCTTATAGAGCACTCCTACTACAGTAATGAATTGAGTCGACAACTTACAAATCATCCATTAGTCCTTTTTAGTGGCTTTTTTGGGAAACACCAATTTCTCTAAATAGTTCTGAATGTCATAATACCAAAGCTTTCCATCATCCACCTCGATATCAATAATCTATCTATATTTAAAGCATGACTTATCAAAACTCAAAATTAACATAGGCTTTATACTTAACGCTTTTGGATTGTCCCAAATTAAGACAAATGTGGCCAAAGCATCTGTAAGTTAATTTTCCTCTCTAGGCACATATCCAAAAGTACATACTTCAAATTGGTTGCTTAGAGTTTTCAAGCATTTAAGATAAGGTAGTAACCATTCTTCTTTGATAAACCATTCACCCTTTACTTGATAAATTACCAAAAATGAGTCCCAAAATACTTCAGTGGATCTTACCCCTATAGCTAACAAGGCTTCCAACCTGAAAATATAGGTTTCATATTCAGCTTTATTGTTCGTGGCTTTATACCTCATTTCTTGGCATGTGGCATCTTTTCTCCATCTAGGGTCACCAAAATCATTCCTACTCCTACTCCTTTATTTTTTATAGCCCCATCAAAATACACTTGCCAACCAAGTACTATTATAGCTGCAAAGTGCTCATTAGGAAATTCATAAGTTACCTCTTCTCCTTCTAAAGGTTAATCAGCTAGAAATTTCACTACCACTCTCCCTTTGATGGTTTTTCGAGTGATGTATTCTAATTCAAATTCTTGTAAGAGAGTTAACAATCTTCCCATATTTCTTAAGAGTGAAGGAGCTTCTTATAAGTACCAAAATGGGTTCTCTTTAGCCAATACTTGTATCGTATAGGAATAGAGGTAGTGTCTTAGTTTCTTCAATGCCTATATGATCGCCAAATAAATCTTTTCAGCCTCTATATACCTTGCTTCATAAGGGAAAAATTTCTTGCTAAGGTAGTACACTGCATACTCAATCCCAAAGTCATCTTTTTGGGCCATTATTGCTCCTACTAAACTATCCTCTATGTTTAGATATAAAATCAGAGGCTTACCTGCTTGAGGTGGTATCAACACTGGTGGATGGAGCAGGTACTCTGTAATGGTATTGAACGCTTTATGGCAATCCTTATTCCAAACCAGTAGCTAGTCCTTCTTAAGCAGTTTGAAAATAGGCTCACAGATCAAAGTCAACTTGACGATGAACCTGCTTATGTGCTGAATTCTAACTAAAATTCTCTAACCTTTTTTTTGTGGCATCGACATCTTTCTAATGGCCCTTACTTTATTATGATCTACCACCTATACCTCTTTATCTCACTATATTCCCTAAAATCTTACCTAAGGTGACCCTAAAAATATACTTCTTTAGGTTAAGGTGAAGGTTATACTTGTCGATCCTCTGGAATAAATTTTCTAGTGCCTTAAAATGACCTTCGCGGGTAACAAACTTGATCATCATATCATCTACATATACCTCCATTTCCTTGTAAATCAAGTCATCAAGTATCCTAATTGCCATCCTATGATAAGTAGCACGTACATTTTTAAGTCTAAAAGGCATAACCCGATAGGCATATGTACCCCACTCTTTTATAAAAACTATCTTAATTTGGTCCACTATTTTATTCAAAATCTGTTAGAGAGTATGCCCTAGATCCCATGTAATAGGGATGTTTTTCATATGTATGTAATTTATATTCTTAATAAAAGGCATCATTCATTTATTAATGCTATGTTTGAATACATGAGTTTGTAAATCTTAAATTAATAAATGAAGTCCTAGATAATATAAACACAGTGCAAAGGCAATCATGAAGATGTTCATAATGTGAGATGTCTATTGCATGCAAATGTGTTAATATCTAAATATCCCTAGTCATAGAATTAACAAGATAGGACATTGTTAATTCGGACAGACTAGCACATGTTATGCTTCTTGAATGGTTCAAGCAGTGGTTCTCATAACGTGATTATGGATGATAATCAAAGCTAACATGTGGATTCTTGTTAGAAGAACAAGTTCATTGGAGACCTGAAAAGAGAATCCTCATATGGATATTAAATCTATTTCAGTGAGGAATCTCTTCATAACGGTTGTGCAAGTATCCTTAGAGTTGAGATCACCAAAGTTATCTTAAGTAGCAAGTGGTATACTTTGACTCAATAACTGATTACTTCCAACTGGGAGTGAACATAGTTAGGAGATTGGGTATATCATGACCTACTTGAAGATAGTAGAGTGATTGACAAAGGATTCACCATCCCAAATTTAATAAGGGAAGTTATCTCGCATGATTCTATAATTGCCTTGTTTAGAGAATCTCTGGCCAGAGTAATATGCCGAGATGGATGGAGATCCATGAAGGGAATTTTAGGAACAATGGTTAAATTAATAGAACATACATAATTACATTTATATGAGTTGACAGAAATCCATACTTAGAATCTAATTGAGATAAGAGTGTTGAAAGGAGTAATTGCACGGTAACTGTTTCTATGGAAGGGTACAGTCAAACCACATGACTTTCCTGACATTTGGATAGTCATGATGCCTAGCTAGAGGCCAATCATGACTTGTATAATGATGTATCAAAAGTGTCAATAGGGATTGATAAGATGATTTAAAGGAGTTTAAATCATGTGAGTTTTGAATAGAACTCACAATTACATATTATACTGCCAACATGGACAGGAACCTAATAGGTCACTCCAATCGGACATCCTCGAGTCTTTAAACATCTAGTAGTTTTATTCAAATAGATTGATTATTTATAATAAGCTCTACCTCTCCACTAAGTTAGAGCTAATAAAAATCAAAAGTTGCACTTAACTAGTGGTCCATTATTAAGTCGAAGCACTATTGCTCTTAACCTCTTCATAAAGATTACTCAATCTTGGATAAAAAAGATGGTTGCAAGGGGAATAATTGCACTAGTCGAGAAAGAGAGGAAGACTTTAGAAAAGCCCAAAAGAATGACAAAAGGGATCTTTATTTCCACATTCAGGCACTCCTATTTGGACATCAACACAACTTAGCAGAAAGATCATAGCAGAACTTGCTACCTCCGACCTAAAAGAAAATTTGAGATAAGATTACTCCAATCGGACATCCCCGAGTCTTTAAACATCTAGTACTTTTATTCAAATAGATCGATTATTTATAATAAGCTTTCCCTCTCCACTAAGTTAGAGCCTAATAAAAATCAAAGGTTAAAAAGGAAAAATGATAAAAGTTTAAAAAGTATGAGGAGATGAAGAAGTATTAAAAAAAAATTGAATGCCCTGCTCGATTGAATGCTAATCATTGAGAGAAAGCTTTGCAAATCGTGCTTTGATCAAATAGACATAGTAAAAATAGCAAATTGAACTTTGAAGAAATTTTATCTTCATCAATGAACTACTTTGGGATAAATTCAATTGACTCATATACAAAAAGCAATCACAAGGCCAAAGTGAAATGACTACATCCCCAGGTAATCCTATTCTTTTTACACAATATTTGCATTGATACAATTCGTTGCAAAATCTGAGAGCTAATGTCAAAGAACTGGCTGCCATTAGGCCATTATTGAAAACTATTTCTGAGGTAAGATAGCTTCACCACCAGAAAGTAAAGCTTGAGACAAGGGACATGAATAAAGGTGGAAATAAGCCTAAAGCTAAAACTGGAACCTAAAATCGAAGACATCAAGTTAAAAAAAGAGCACACTAGAGCTTATAAAAAAATCATAAATCCTTAAAAAAGAATGAGAAATGACTTTTTGAAAAATAGCAGGTAAGCATTTTTATATATGCATATCACCTTTTTTGTAGGAATTTACAACAAAAAGTGAAAGTGACTTGACCACGCGATAACCTAGGATATAAAGAACACCTCACTTGGTCAACAAATTAAAAAAATAATGCCCCTTAGGCACACAAAAAGACATTTGACACAATGAAGGATCAAATAAAAGACAAAAAAGAAGAAAAAACTCAAAATGTAAGTGCCAAACATTAGAAAAGTCCACTTTTTAGACAACCACCGAGGCTCAAAAGGATCGATGAAGTCCTAAAAGATAGAACTCGAAACCTAGGATAAAGTAAAGTAAATTTAAAAAATAAAAAGAACATAAGACCAAATGTGAAAGCAACACATTAATATTAAAAAAACTCGCTTGCCGAAAAACTACAAGGTGCGAAGAAAATCTTATTAGCCAGAAATTGAAAGGCTTAAAGAAATAAATTCTAAGAGCCCCCTGTGAAAGAAAAACACACTCTTAAAAAGTTAGAAATTACTTTTAAACTAATTGCTTATGGTTGTAGGAATAGGTTGCATGAAGATAATGAGCAATCCCACTATACAGACTCGTAGATAAAGAATGGATGCCCTACCCAAATAATACTATTAACAAAGCATCAATCACATAAAGAATGAGGAAACAAATCTATAACATGGCCTAAATCTAAATCCTAATGTATTCAATGATTGAAAACATAAAAAAGCCTATCAGAGCTTGAAAAGGTTCGAACATGAAGCCCGAACTGGGTAAAATAACTGTCTATCCCAAGTACCAATTGCCTAAAATATTTTTTACTGTATAATGAATGGAATGTTATAGGTTTTATTAAAACACGATGATTTTTCAAAAATCACCAATCATTTAAACCCTCATATCATTCGACTCAATCTACCGATTGAAGTATTGAAAGCCAGGACAAATGATAACGTTCAATATTTTTTGTAATATTAGACCTGCAACAAAATTGGCCTAAAATATTAAAATTCCCGACCTAGAAAAAGCCAAGTGTCCCTAAAACCCTGCATATGGACAACTATACATGTGCTAAAACCTATAAGATAGGATTGCCCGATCAAAGAAGACGGACCTTACCTTATCATAGTCCTCTAACCTATACTAGTGTCCCATCCGCAGCCTGCTACACATCACATTGCCATTTGCCTATTCTGACACTAAGATAGGCTTGTCAAGTGGCTCTCCTTAATCCCTATAAATATCAATTTCCTTTACATTGTACAACATATATACATCTTGCACAACACTCTTTGCATCCTCTTTTTACGTTTTCTCTCTAAAAGCCTAAAACTGACTTAACCATCGGAGTGTTCATGCCTGATCTAACTAGATAAGCCATTAATTCTTTTGCAGGATTCCTATCTCATCTGGCCCGATCGTGGCTACCTCCCTATCTCTTATCAACTTGGCACAAAGTCATTTCACTCACCATACATGGCTTCCTTTTACAAAATCCTAGGATATATCACAAATCAAAGTCAAATTGGATAAACTATATCTAATTAATTAATCCATGTCTTATCTTAAAATGAATAAATTAATTATTGCCTAATTAAATAAAAAAGATAGAGTGGAACAATAGTTAATTAACATAATAATTATTTTACAATTAACTATCCATAAATGGTAGTTTGTATCATGGTTTTCATAAACATTTAAGAAAAATGATCAATATAGAAATCTACGAATAGAAATTTAATAGTGGCATTAGTAAAAATGAACTAGTCAAAAATAAAATTTATGAAAATATAAACTGTAATATATTTCATATTACACTATTTATAATAAAATTTTCAAGATATTAAAACTATCAAAAGGTTTATATTATCACAACAAAATGATAGCCGTGTTTAAAAAATAATTTAAATATAATAAATTATGAATTATAAATAGTTCCAACCAATGATAGTAAAACTAATAAAATTGCTTTTAAATTTTATTATATTTTGTAAGATCAACTAAATATTTAACATAAAAATATTTTTACAAGCAATAATAATAAAAATGAAGAATAAGAGATAAATTTTAAAAGGTAGTAAATTGTAAGGTTGAGCAAAAAAAAATAGAAAAATTAATTAACTGAAAAATCAAATCGAAATCAAATTGAATTTTCGATTAGTTGAATTGGCAATTTAAGTTTTGATTAATAGATTTTAGGTTTTTCTAATTTCGATTTCAATCTATGGTTGCCATCAACTTTTCATGTAATGATAGGTTTAGAGTGTGAAGCAAAGGCTATGGGTGTTAAGGTTTCTTTTGGAGATAACTGTTTGGACTTTGAATCAAGAGAAAAGTACTTTATTTTTTTCTTTTCTACTTTTTCCTTGTGCTATTTGTTACAATTGGTGTTTTGTTTTCCTCTCAAATTTTGGCTGTAAACTTTTCATTCTAGTTCTATTTTCTTATGTCTTTTCTGTTGCCTTTTGGTTTTTGTATTCTTTTAGTGATTTTAATTTCTTTTTTTATTTTGTGTGGGTTTTCAATCATCATTTGGTGAAGTTTCTGATTGCTACTAAAGCTAATCGTTTCTCCAGGTCCCTTTTTTTATTTTATTCTGTTGTTGTGTAATTTTAAGCTTTAAGATGTCCTATGTTTTCTTTTTCTAAGTCTTTGTTTGGATGGGAGTAACTAGGATAGAAATTGAATTTACTACAATGAAGGAAATATGAGTTACTCTTGTTTACTTTTCATTGTTTGGTTAACCTAAAATAAATATATTGTAAATTTTCATTATAACTATATATATATATATATGTGTGTGTGTGTGTGTGTGTGTGTTCACTTTTTATTTTGACATTTATAACCTTATGATACAAAAACATAATACATCTAATTTTTTTTTTAATTTTTGAACTTAACTATACAAATCATTATTTCCATTTTGAAAACAAAATTCACAATTTAGCCTAAAAATACCTGTACCTAAACTCTCAAACTATTATGAAAACTAGTTTCAATACTTTTTCAAAATATTTCTAACCTAAATTCAATGGCATATGGTATAAAATTCCACATGTTCACCTACAATTTCAATATTACACCCTATAGTTTCCACAAGCAAACACAAACATATTCAATGACACACAAGTTTCAAATAGACATTACATAATCCACATATAACGAAGTTAAATCAGTATAATTACATTAAAGCCACCTAGTGGCTACATTTACATAATGTGATATGGAAACTTTTACAAAAAATCAACAAGATGTCATACTTAATAATAAATTTTGACAAGGCTTGTAATTCATATGTATCAGCCTTAGAAAAAATTGAGGTCACATTGACTATGCATCCACTTAAAAGCAATCAACATCTTGCATCAAATGCAATAAGTATTCTTTGTTCTTATGCTCCAAACAACTAAAAAAATCTTTTAACTATGATCAAATCATAAGCCTTATAACAAAGAGAAATATTAAAGCATATTTTCATCAGCTTAGCATACACTTCTTCCTCCGACTAAGAATGTTAATTTTTTTTAACTAAAATGTCTCATTCTTTAAAAACCTTGGCAACATTATAAATATCTTTTTTTATCTCACTATCTTCTTCATCTTTTGCTTTCTTTATTTTCCTTTATTTTGGTAATGTTACAAAATCATTTTCTAAATTAGAATTTGAATAAGCAGTACTTGGAACTGTTGGAGGAGTTGTAGGACTTCTTTAATCATAATTAGTACCATAGTCTTTCAAGAATATGATATTTGAAGCCAATAATTGATAAATATGATTGATAGCCTTTACACCAGTACTTGCATATATGCATAATAACATCAGTTGTTGCTCTATCTTTACCATATAATTTTAACAAATCCTTATAACGGTGAATTTCAGTAAACTTCTACTTCTTAGCACTTATTTATATAAAACAAATCACATTGTTATATAAAAGTCAATTAACATAATTTTTAAAAATACTTATTTTATTTATTCAAGTAATACATATAATAATATTATAGATGAAAACCTATATCAAGCCTTCCATACTTCTTGTTCCATATCAAATATTATCATTATAGGACTTTAAGTAGTACCACTAGAGTGCTTAAAAAGATCATACCAGTCACTAAAATTAATTTTTAGAGATTTCATTCGATTCTTCACTCTATCTTTATTAATGTGTTAAAGTCTAGTTTTTCACAAACCTCTTCAACCACTTGATTTAATATGTGTGTTGTCAAAGTTTCATCTACTCGATTTCTAATAGTATGTTGGTATAATAGAGCACTTATTAGTATGTCATTCATGCTTTCAATCCATCAAAGCATTAGACTCTTTTTCTAACTTTTCTCCATTACTGCCACCCTTTTTTATCATCTTACTTGCCATCTATGGAGCTTTTTTAAGAAAAAATAGCATAACTTATAAACTTAAACCTATATGTCTTCATTAATATCTAAATATAGACGTCTTTGTCAAACAACATAGCATGCATGCACTGAAATGAAGTATCATTTCAATCAAATATCAAGCAACTTAACATATATTAAAGAAAATTACAATAAAGAACATAAGCATGTACACTTATTGAATGGAAAACAACTGAAACATACAAAGCATAATTAATCATCTTTTATTTGAAATGTAATCAAACTACATTACAACTATAATGTTATCCCTTAACTTAGCACCTATATGAGCATTCTCATTGTCTCTAATATGATATGTACATTCACTTTTTTCTATTTTATAAACATATACTTCATTAATCAATCGATCATTAGGATTCATTCCTATTAAAAAATTGTATAGGATTGCATATGCTAAAATAATTTCAAATATGACTTCAAATGCATAAGTTTTTTTTATTTCATTTGAACTTCTAATAATTAGAAATCACTTCTTTAGAACTCCAAATGCCCTTTTAATTGCATTGCTTAATGAAATGTGTCGCAAATGAAAAAGTTTGTTTGCATTTTCAAGGCCCTACATCAATAAGGTAATACTTTCCTAAAATCCAACAAGATGCATTTAATGTAATAATTTTATCAAATAATAAACAGAGAAGTTAAAGTCTAACAAATAATAAATTGAAAGCTAAAATCAAAATATTACTAATTAGAATTTTTAAATTATCTTCCCTAGTTAGTGCATTTTTAATAATTATAGAATTAGAAGCCGATCCTTTCTAACTAACCAAAATGTAAGTAAATTTTAAAACAAATGACCATACAGCAAGGACATTTTGTGTTGAGTAATCCTTTTTACCAATAAATCTTGTTGCATATGCCTTTGATACCTACGTCAAATATGAGTTCCATCAAATGCACCGATATAATCTTATACCAATGTCGTTATTAACATTTAAGATTAACAATTCTACTAGTATATTGATGAGATATTTTATTTACCTTCAAGTATGGGAACAATCTTTCATTATGGTGAAGCTCAAAAGGGATCTCAAAACCATCAGGTTGTTTTTGATATTTATCTTCAAGTGATATCATAACATGTACTACCAAATGAAATTGTCTAAATATAGTTTTAATTGATCAACGAGAAAAGCAATGTAGAGTATGGAATTTGAAATTATAATCAATAATAGTGAGAAATGTGACAACTTTCTCTTCAGTAGAAACTTATACATTGTCTTTGAGTCTACCATTATTTTGAAGTTTATCACCTAAAAATGGGAAGGTTTATGCTTTTATATGAACAAAATTATAAGAATCGACATCACTATTTCTCAAATGATGTAATATTTATTTTTGGAATCTTTCTCTTTTTTAAGCAATTAAGTTTTTCTCTATGATGGATTAGTGAATGAAATTTGGAAAAAAAGTAAAGATAATGTACAATATGACAAATTAATCCAACAATAGCTAGTTTCTTATTTTATCCCATAATTCCAACTCATTATTAGACTCATCTTCTTAAAATGGATTAAGAAGGCAATACTACATGTTATCCCACCCTTTTATCACATATAATAGTATTATTAACAACATGTTACATCTAATAAATGTAATCTATAAACACTGATAACTCAAATTCAGTATATAGTTTTAGTTTAATTTAAGTCTAGTTTTCATTGGTTTTCTAGCATTTTTTGCTTTATTTTTGCTTGCATTTAATAATTTATCCGATTCTCAGTTAATTCTAGCTTTTGTACGAATTTGAGAGCTTTTGATGAAATTTTGTGATTTTTGTAGGTACCTCACGGTTACTAGAAAATTCCTAGTAACCATGACCCATGTATTATGTCAAAATGCACCATTTTGAAGCTTGTAACGGTCAACATAGAGATTGTGCATGATAGGGTGGTAACCATAACCTATGGAGTTCTCAGTACAGAAGCTAAAGGAGAAACACCTCATGGTTACTAATAATTTTATAGTAACTGTGAGGCAGGCATGTTTTCAGTCCAGAATGAAGAGGAGAGTTATTTCACGGTTACCAGGAATTTCATGGTAACCGTGACCCAATTCCAAATTATAGTTCTGAGCCATCTTACGGTTACTAAGAATTTCATAGTAATCATGACCTATTCTAATCAAAAGAGGGTTTTTTTTATTAGAGGTCACGGTTACCAGGGATTTCATAGTAATCGTGACCCATGTTAACCTATAAAGGAAGGTTATTCTACAGAATCGGGGAGTGGGTTTTTTTACTAGGTTTTATGGTTTTCTTTCTTCCTTCTTTGATTTTGTTGTTCATTTTACATCCATAGATACATATAGTTACTTGAAAATAGTTAGATTTACACAAAAATACTTAGTTTAAACATATATTTACAGTTTACAAGTATAGATATACACATTTAGAGCTCATTTTTCCAGTTAAGCTTTAAGGAAAGAGATTGAAGAACTTAGAGTCAGCTGGATTTTCTTCATCATGAATTTCAAGAGTTATTCTATCCTTTTCTCTTTTCATTTTGTGATGGATAGTGAGTATTCTTTTAGTTGTTTGGGGGATCGTTGAATCCCCTACCCAAAGATGTGAATATTGAACATATTTTCAGTTATATATATATGAATGAATGGTTTATTTCACTAGTGCTTATTTTGTTTCATTAGTTTCAACTCTTCAAGTGATTTCTAGCTTTGTTGAATGCTTTTATCTTTTATCTTAACTGGATGTTGATGCTTGTGTGAGTTGAATGCTGTGAATGAATCTTTGCTCAACTTTTCTATCTAAAAGTACTATCTATTTTAGATTGCTCCGGAATAGGACTCTAGATGTGTAGTAAATTTGGTTATAGAGTTTGATTGTGTAGTGAAATAGATGGGGCTTCGGAATGGGAAAGCAAACCGAACTTAGGATGTTAGACCCATGCTTAGGCTATTTGTTGGACTAGCTCTGGAATGGGACATTTAGCAACTAGAATAGCTGGCTCCAAAATGGGATGCTTGGGTTAAGAGGGTTATCCCGAATTCATTCATGTATACTTTTAGGTAAAATTAATTCACATTGGGTATAGAGTGGATGAGTAAACCTGAGCAACGTTTAATTTTTATACATTTTCATACCTGTTAATTTTTTAGAATTTAATACATACTAAATTTACTGTTAGTATAATTTAATTTCTTTTCATTGTATATTTTAGTTTTTAAAGTTTACATTATACAAATTAAACAACTTATACACACAAACAATTGGGAATTCTTTAGCATACAATTAATTTCAACAATTTTCACACACAATTCCCTTGGGTTTGATATTGAGGGTCCTAACTATACCCCACTTTATTACTTGATGATCTAGTATACTTGCTAGGGACACAACAGACATTGTGACCCAAGGTAGCGTAAATCAGGGTTACCTAATGATTAGGAACTATGATATTATTGATAATAGGTTCGGATCACGAAGCTCTGATCATGAAGTTATCACTATTTCTCAAAGATTGTTTTATAATTTTCTAAATATTTCCAAGTGTTTTAACAAAATGTGCATAAAAACCTTGAGTATGGCTTCTAGTGGTAACAGATGACCATCTAACACTTGAAGGGTGCCTCGTCTGTGGGTCTCTCTCTCCTAGGTCATCAATTTGGAGGATATTTTAGGGAAACTTAGGGTTTAGTGATAAGGGATGGCCATCCCTCATTGAGAGATGCCCGTCCCTTACTTAAAACCTAATTATCCCATATTTTTAGGTTTTCAAAAAGACATTTTTATCTATAAGGGATTTCTTCCGGATATGAGATGTCTATTGCATGCAAATGTGTTAATATCTAAATATTCCTAGTTATAGAATTAACAAGATAGGGCATTGTTAATTCGGACATACTAGCACATGTTATGCTTCTTGAATGGTTCAAGCAGTGGTTCTCATAACTATGATTATGGAAGATAATCAAAGCTAACATGTGGATGCTTGTTAGAAAAACAAGTTCATTGGAGACCTGCAATGAGAATCCTCACATGGATATTAAATCTACGTCAGTGAGGAATCTCTTCATAGCAGTTGTGCAAGTATCCTTAGACTTGAGATCATCAAAGTTATCTTAAGTAGCAAGCGGTATACTTTGACTCGATAATTGATTACTTTTAATGGGGGTAAACATAGTTAGGAGGTTGGATATATCATGAACTACTTGAAAATAGTTGAGTGATTGACAAAGGATTCACCATCCTAGATTTATTAAGGGAAGTTATCTTGCATGATTCTATAATTGCCTTGTTCAGAGAATCTCTGGCTAGAGTAATATGCCAAGGTGGATAGGGATCCATAAAGGGTATTTTGGAAAAAATGGTTAAATTAATAGAACATACATAATTAGATTTATATGAGTTGATAGAAATCCATACTCAGAATCTAATTGAGATAAGAGTGGTGAAAGGAGTAATTACACTGTAACTATTTCTATGGAAGGGTATAGTCAAACCACTTGACTTTCCTGATATTTGGGTAGTCATGATGCCTAGATAGAGGCTACTCATGATTTGTATAATAGTGTATCATAAATATCAATAGGGATTGATAAAATGATTTATAAAAGTTTAAATCATGTGAGTTTTGAATAGAACTCATATTACATATTATACTGCCAATATGGACAGGAATACAATAGGTCACATACATATAGTGTAAAGGATAAAATGGTAAAATGACAATGATAATAATATTTGATATTATTAGGGGAAAAGAGAAATGAATAAGAGAATAATTTATTAAAGAGTTTAATTAATTATGATCAAGTAGAATTGTTCGCAGAACTTTTTAGAAATGTTCTGTAAAATAGACCTAATTGAAATATTGTATTTCATAATTAATTATTATTATTGGAATATAAGTGTTATAGGGTTGATATAATAATTAATAGATCCATTGAAGAAATTATAGAGGCCCAAAGAATTAATTTTGGCGCAGAAACCCTCAAGAGGAAGGGTTTCACGCCAACTTCAGATAGAAGGCCTTAGAGGCCTAATTCTTGGAACAAAATAAATTAAATATATTTCATAAGTGTTATTGAGCCTACATATTTAATTTGGATGGATGTGCAATTCATTTGGGTGATTAAATCTAAGTGTATGCAGAAGGGCCTAGTTTATGGGTTTTGTGCATGGTCTTTTGTGAAAGGACTTAAATTGGATTTAATTGAGCCCAAATAATTTATTAATAATTTCAGAAGCCCATTTAATATTTTTCCAACAATTTTAAATAGCGTAATCCCATTATGAAGTTAGATTTTTAACCTAACTATAAAAATCCAAGTGATAAGGATTTTAGGGTTAAGTGAACAATTAAGAGAAAATAATTTATCTCTCTTAAAAACCCTAGCTGCCACTCCCTTGCTAGCATCAAGAGGAATTCAACCAGCCTTGTGGTTCCTCCATTCTTGATTCATTTACTCCTTCTCTAGTGTGAATTACTCATTGGAGGTGTTCAATTTTGGACACTGTGGTTTGTGACAACCCGGTGAGAAGGAAAATCAACTGTTCAACAAAAATCAAAAGTAATTTCTTTTATTCTCATTAATATTTATATTATAAATTCATGTCAAGATCAGATCTATTGGTTAAAAAATTTTAAATTTCGCTTATATATGTGATGCATGTAATCGATAATTCCTAACATGGTATCAGAGCCAGGTTTTGCCATGAATCTACAATTCTATATTTTACGAAATAGTTTTTATTTTTGAGTTATTTATTTCATGAACTTTAAAATATTAGATTTAATTGTTCATGAATGAGAAATATTGATTTTTGGATGTATGTGATCAAATATAGAAAATGAAAAATAAAAATGATTCTTTTGAGAAAAGAATCATAGTTTTGGCATGTAAGGTTTCTATTTTTCAATAAATGTTTTAGGGGCTATTCTAAATTAAATTTTTATTGATCCACTCTAAAATTATTTTGATGATAATTTATGTGTTTAATATTTGATATTAATCCATAGGATCAAACAAAATTAAAATCGAACAATTTTTGCATGAAAACTAGTTTAGTCGAAAAGTTCAATAAGTTGGTGTTCTTCATGTGTTCTTGGTGAGTTAATGTTTAAAATGATTTTTAATCTTCTTAATCTGATATATCTAATATATTAATTTGTTTTTAATTAATTGGATTGCTTAAAATGGGCCTTGAATTAATTGGATTAATTTTAATTCATTAAAACCACTTAATGGGTTTAATTATGTTTACGGACTTGATTTAAATTAGTGAATGACTTGGTTGTCCTAAGGAGTTGATTTAAATTAAATATTATAAACTATAATTAATTTTATTAATGGGTTTTCAGGTCTGGAGTGGGTCTGTCTCATTCCAAAAGGCACAAATGGTTCAATAGACACAAAACTAATTTGTGTATGACCACATTTTAGGGTTTAAATTTATGGGTTTCGGCCTACCTTTTGTTTTAAGGAAAAAATTGATTTTTTAATTATTTAATATGATTAATTAATTAAATAATCAATTGATAATTAATTAATAATCAATTAGATTGATAATTAAGGCAAAAATACATGCATGCAAAAAGGTTTCCTAAAATGAAAGTTTCCAAAATGGAAAAAGTTTCATAATTTGATAAAATTATTAAAATAACTCAAAAGTATGTTTCAAGAGTTGAAACAATGTTAGTAATCCATTATATGTTTTACTTTTTACATTAGAAATGCATATAAGGGTGTATGATTGGCATCATGGATAGTTATGGATAAGGCCCAATGTGATTGAGCATAATACATGTTTCAGTCCAATTAGGACTTTCATGTCCTGACTACTTGTTTTTAGTTTGTATTTCTTTTTCAAATTTTAATATGTAATTAGATTATTTAGATTAGAATTAGAGATAGAGATGGAGACCACTATCAAGGAGCAAGATGGGCTGGATAGAGATCCAACAAGATTGAATATAATGTAATTATTTTTTTCTTGTTTGAATCATGCATATTACCTAGGTATGACCTTTTGATTTCCCTTTTGGCTCAGGAAAATCAATGTAGTAAAGTCCATAATTATACAATATTTTTATGCTTATATTTATGTGATAGATATAGGATGCATACCAATGTATGACAACCATGTATGATGAGACTTAATTAACTAAAAACCCTCAAATAAATACTAAGGTATATAAGCCTTTCATTAATTGGAGGAGAACCAGAGTTCTTTATAGTGTGGGTTGTTGACCACAATTAAGCTCACATTATATCGAATATGTTCGAATCTAATTAAATGGGTCATCTTAGTTAGCCCATTAGCTTGTTGACCATAGTCAAGACTAATGGTTCTAGATGCAAGATTAGGGAATGCATATATAATATGCATGTATCAAGAGTTGATAACCTAATGATCCAATAATTGTGTAGAGATACAATTGGTATAGAGATACCTACGGCACAAGGGTGTGGAGTTTGTCTTGTTGACCACAGTCAAGGTCAAATTACATATCAAGGATTGGATATTGGCCAACTAAGAAAACAATCAGGTTTTCTCGGATTATATAGTAAGGGCTATTAATTCGCAATAAAATAGTGGGAGTAAATGGATTAATTAAAGACCTAATTAATGCATACATATATATGAACATACTCGCATATGTTTTCTTTTCACGTCTAGATCATCATCATGAGCACATCAAACATTAACATACGATCAATCTTGGATAAAAAGCTAGTTGGCAGCAACTATTCTGACTGGATCAGAAAAGTGAGAATTTTTCTTAGAGCTGAAAAGATCCATTATTTCTTGGATAAAGATCCACCACCACTTCCATCAGATGATGTCATTGATAAGATCAAGGGCACTTATCAAAAAAACATGGAGGATAGTGAAGCATCAGCATGTCTGATGCTAGGTGCTATGTCCTCAGAGCTTCAGAAACAACATGAGATGATGGATGCTAGAACCATCATTTTGCATCTAGAGGAGCTTTATTCTTCTCAAACTAGAACTGAGCAATATGAGATTGATCGAGCTCTATTTAGCTGCAAAATGGTTGAAGACACTTCGGTTGCTACTCATGCATTAAAGATGTATGGGTATATTAAGCATTTAAGTAGACTTAGCTAGGTAATGGATAATGATCTATACACAGATTTAATCTTGTACTCATTGGCTCCAAGTTATGCACCTATCATGCTTAACTTTAATATGAACAAGATCCAAGTAACCATTCCTAAGTTAATCAACGTGCTCAAAATAGTTGATGGTTCCTTCAAGAAGGATTCAAAAAGTGTCATGGTTGTCACATTTGCTAAAGGCAAGAAGCAGAAGAAGAAGAAGATGACCAAGGTGCAACTAAGTCATGGTGGGGTTTCCAAGAAGAAGGTTGCCAAGAAAGAGAATCCCAAAGGAACTTGCTTCCATTGTGGAAAAGATGGTCATTAGAAGCATAACTAAAAGGCCTATCTAGATTCTCTCAAGAAGAAGAAGCAACCTGATGCTTCTACTTCAGGTATTAATATGATTGAAATTAATACTTATTTTATTGACTCAAAGCAATCTTGGGTATTAGATAACGGATGTGGATCTCATTTGTGTAATGATCTACAAGGGCTTAAAAGCAATAGAAGAGTTGGAAAAGCAGAAATATGTCTACAGTCAGCTACTGGACAAAACATCTCTACAATAATTGTAGGGACTTATCATTTGCCTCTTCCAAGTGGATTAATACTAGAATTAAATAATTGTTATTATGTTCCAGCTTTATCCAAAAGTATTATTTCTTTCAGTTGTTTATTGAACAATTAGTACATTTCTTTAAAAGATAAATGTTGTTATATTTTTAAGAACAATATGTTTTATGCTAAAGCTATCATTGAGAATGGTATGTTTGTTCTTGATTTAATTAAAGAAGTGCATAATGTGGATACCAAGAGAATGAAACAAGATAATTTAAATACCTTATATTTATGGCATTATCGTTTAGGCAATGTAAATGAGAAATGCATGACCAAATTACACAAGTCAGGTGATTTGGGATCATTTGATTATGAATCATTTGATACATGTGAGTCTTGTTTATTGGGAAAAATGACAAAAGCTCCATTTATTGGTAAAGGGGAATGAGCTAAAATGGTTTTGGACTTAATACATTCAAATGTATGTGGTCCAATGAATACACATGCCAGGGGAGGTTACTCCTACTTTATTACTTTCATAGATACTTACTCTAGGTTTGGATATATCTATCTAATGAAATATAAATTAGAAACATTTGAAAAGTTTAAAGAATTCAGAAATGAAGTAGAGAAGTAACTTGGCAAGAGTATTAAGACACTTAGATCAGATCGAGGTGGATAGTACTTAAGTCAAGAGATTCAAGATTATCTTAGAGATAATTGGATTTTATCTCAATGGACTCCACCATATACACCACAACATAATGGTGTATCTAAAAGGAGAAATCGAATACTATTAGATATAGTTCGATCCATGATAAGTCGAGCAGACTTGCCTAAGTCCTTTTGGGGATATGCACTAGAAACTACTATTTATGTGTTAAACAGAGTTCCTAGTAAATTGATTGATGTTACTACATATGAGATATGGAATAATAAGAAACCCACACTTTCTCATATGAAAGTATGGGGTTGTCTTGCTTATATGAAGAGGACAATGTCAGACAAACTAGATGTTAAGTCTGACAAATGTTTATTTGTGGGATATCCAAAAGAAATATTTGGATATTATTTCTATCATCCCTTACAACAAAAGGTGTTTGTTTCAAGGCATGCTGTCTTTTTGGAAAGAGAATTTCTCCTACGAGAGGACAGTAGAAGTAAAATTGAACTTGATTAAGTTCAAAACCCACAAATAGAAGTAGATCAACTGATTGAACCCGAGACTAAATTTCATAATGATGAGATTATAGTTGAACCTAATTATACACAAAATCTTAGAAGATCTACTGGATACATTCTATCCCTATGAGATATGGATTTCACATTGATTTAGATAGAGGCATAACTATAGTAGAGGACAATGAGCCTATAAGCTATCAAGAAGTTTTGAATAGTTCAGAACATGATTTATGGCTTAAGGCTATATAGTCTGAAATGGACTCCATGTATGAGAACAAAGTATGGACTTTAACTCAACCACCTGAAGGGATGGAACCCATAGGGTGCAAATGGGTCTTCAAAAAGAAGACCGACATGGAAGGTAATATAGTTACCTATAAAGCTCACTTAGTAGCAAAATGTTATCGTCAAAAAGAAGGTATTGACCATGATGAAACTTTTTCTCCTGTAGTGATGCTTAAGTTTAGAAGAATACTTTTAGCCATTGTAGCTCATTATGATTATGAGATTTTGCAAATGGATGTGAAGACAACTTTCCTAAATGGAAATCTGACTGAAGATGTGTATATGACACAACCAGAAGGGTTCACATCAGGAGATGGCAAAAAGGTATGTAAGCTTTAAAGATCCATTTATAGATTGAAGCAAGCCTCTAGGAGATAGAACATATGATTCAATGAGACAATCAAAGAGTTTAGCTTCTCACAGAATGAAGATGAACCTTGTGTGTATAAAAGGGTCAGTGGGAGTGTAATTGTCTTCCTAGTTCTATATATGGATGACATATTAATCATGGGAAATGATATTTCTCCTCTCCAATCTGTTAAAATATGGTTATCCAAGCAATTCTCCATGAAAGACCTTGGAGAAGTATCCTATATTCTGGGAATAAGGATCTATAGAGATATATCCAATAGGTTTTTAGGTCTTTCTCAAAGTACATATATAGATAAAGTATTGAAGAGGTTTAATATGGATCTCTCTAAGAAAGGGTTTATACCCATGGTGCATGGGAAACACCTTTCTAAGTCTATATGTCTGTAGACACTAGAGGATAGAAAGAGCATGAATAGAATACCATATTCATCTGCAATTGGTTCTATCATGTATGCTATGTTATGTACACGTCTAGATGTAGCATTTGCTTTCAGTGTCATACACAGATTCCAATCCAATTTTGGAAAGGAACACTAGGTAGCTATCAAGAATATCCTTAAGTACTTGAGAAGGACTAAGGATATATTCTTGGTATATGGGAAGGACAGTTTGGAAGTAAATGGGTATACGGAGGCCAGCTTCCAATCTGACAAAGATGATTATAAATCATAGTCTGGTTTTGTGTTCATAATGGGATGAGGGGCAGTTAGTTGGAAGAGTTCCAATCAAGAAACAAATGCTAATTCCATGATAGAAGTTGAGTACATTGCTACTTCAGAAGCAGCCAAAGAAGCATTCTGGATCAAAAAGTTCATATCTGAATTAGGGGTGGTGCCTAGCATTGTTAATCTGATTCCTTTATATTGTGACAACAATGGAGCCATTGCATAAGCAAAGGGTCCCCACAGATGATAATGTGGCGGATCACCTCACTAAAGCACTTTCCAAATTAAGCATGATCACCATATAAATAACATGGGTCTAAGACATATGAGTGATTGGGTCTAGTGCAAATGGGAGATTGTTAGAGAGTATACCCTAGAGCCCATGTAAAAGGGATGTATTTCATATGTATGAATTCATATTCTTAATAGAAGGCATAATTCATTTATTAATGCTATGTTTAAATACATGAGTTTTTAAATCTTAAATTAATAAATGAAGTCCTAGATATTATAAACACAGTACAAAGGCAATCATTAAAGTGTTCATGATATGAGATGTCTATTGCATGCAAATGTGTTGATATTTAAATATCTCTAGTCATAGCATTAACAAGATAGGACATTCTTAGTTCGGATAGACTAGCACATGTTATGCTTCTTGAATGGTTCAAGCAGTGGTTCTCATATCTGTGATTATGGAAGATAATCAAAGCTAACATGTGATTCTTGTTAGAAGAACAAGTTCATTGGAGACTTGTAAAGGGAGTTCTCACATGGATATTAAATCTATGTCAATGAGGAATCTATTCATAGCAGTTGTGCAAGTATCCTTAGACTTGAGATCACCAAAGTTATCTTAAGTAGCAAGGGGTATACTTTGACTCGATAACTAATTACTTTTAACTGGGGGTGAACATAGTTAGGCGGTTGGGTATATCATGACCTACTTGAAGATAGTTGAGTGATTGACAAAGGATTCACCATCCTAGATTTATTAAGGAAAGTTATCTTGCATGATTCTATAATTGCCTTGTTCAGAGAATCTCTGGCCAGAGTAATATACGAAGGTGGATAGGAATCCATGAAGGGCATTTTGGAAACAATGGTTAAATTAATCGAATATACCTAATTAGATTTATATGAGTTGATAAAAATCCATACTAAGAATCTAATTGAGATAAGAGTGGTGAAAGGAGTAATTACACTGTAACTGTTTATATGGAAGGGTATAGTCAAACCACTTGACTTTCTTGACATTTGGGTAGTCATGATGCCTAGATAGAGGCTGCTCATGATTTGTATAATAGTGTATCATAAATATCAATAGGGATTGATAAAATGATTTAAAAAAGTTTAAATCATGTGACTTTTGAATAGAACTCATAATTACATATTATACTGCCAATATAAATAGGAACCCAATAGGTCACACACATATAGCGTAAAGGATAAAATGGTAAAATAACAATGATAATAATATTTGATATTATTATGGGAGAAGAGAAATAAATAAGAGATTAATTAATTAAAGAGTTTAATTAATTATGATCAAGTAGAATTGTTCGCAAAACTTTTTAAAAATGTTCTATAAAATGGACATAATTGAAATATTGTATTTCATAATTTATTATTATTATTAGACTATAAGTGTTATAGGGCTGATATAATAATTAATAGATCAATTGGAGAAATTATAGAGGCCCAAAGAATTGATTTTGGCTAAAAAACCCTCCAGATGAAGGGTTTCACGCCAACTTCAGATAGAAGGCCTTAGAGGCCTAATTCTTGGACCAAAATAAATTAAATATATTTTATAAGTGTTTTGGAGCTTACATATTTAATTTGGGTGGATTTGGAATTCATTTGGGTGATTAAATCCAAGTGTATGCATAAGCGGCCTAGTTTATGGGTTTTGTCCATGGTCTTTTGTGAAATGACTTAAATTTGATTTAATTGATAGGGATTTTAGGGTTAAGTGAACAATTTAGAGAAAAAGAAATTCTCTCTCTCAAAAACCCTAGCCACCACACCCTTGCTAGCATCAAGGGGAATTTGACCAGCCTTGTGGTTCCTCTATTCTTTGTTCATTCACTCCTCTAGTGTGGATTACTCATTGGAGGTGTTCAATTTTGGACACTGTGGTTTGCGACAACCCGGTGAGAAGAAAAATCAACTATTCAACAAAAATGAAAGGTGATTTTTCTTATTCTCATTAATATTTATATTATAAATTCATGGCAAGATCTGATATATTGGTTAAAAAATTTTAAATTTTGCTTATGTATGTGATGAATGTAACCGATAATTTCCAACAATAAAGTGGGGTACAGTTAGGACCCTTAAATATTATATCCAAGGGATTGCTTGTGTAAGCTATGGAAATTAATTGTATGCTAAACAATTCCCAATTGTTTTGTGTATATGAGTTATCTAATTTCTATAAGAAAGACTTCAAACAACTTAAATGTGCAATGGAAAGAAATTAAATTCAAACTATTAGTAACTTATGTATGAACTAAATTATGAAAATTTAACAAGTGTAAAAATTTATATAAGGAAAATATTACTCGGGTTCACTCATCCACCCCAGACCCAATGTAAATTAATTTAGATTAATGTAGTATATGAATGAATATGGGATAAACCTCTTAACCCAAGCATCCTATTACAGAGCCAGCTACTCTAATTACAAAGCATCCCATTACGGATCAAGCCTTACAACTAGCTTAAGCATGGTTTTTAAATCCTAAGTTCGGTTTGCTTTCCCATTCAAAAGCCAAACAACCCAAAACTCATCCATTTAACTCCATACTCCAACCCTAAAACCATAAAATACTGTACATCTAGAGTCCCATTCTAGAGCAATCTAAAATAGACAACATTTTTGATAGAAAAGCTTAGCAAAATTCATTCATAGCAGTCAACTCACACAAGCATCAACATCTAACAAAGATATAAGATAAAATCCATTCAACAAAGCTGGAAAATCACTTGAAGAACTAAAAACTAATGAAATAAAAATAAGAAACAGTGAAATAAACCATTCATTCATATATATGTAACTGAAAAATATGTTCAATATTCACATTTCAGGTAAGGGATTCAAAGATCCCCCAAATAACTAAGAGACTACACACTAACCATTGCAAAATAAAAAGAGAAAAGGATAGAATAAACTCCAAAACTCATGGTGGAAGGATACCCAACTAAATCCCAAGTACTTCAATATTTTTTTTCCGATGCTTAATTGGAAATGAGCTCTAAACTATGTAGATCTATACTTCTAAACTGTAAATCTATGTATTTTGCTGTAAATCTAACTATTTGCAAGTAAATCTATGTATCTATCTATGCAAAATGAACAAAGGAATGAAAGAAGGAAGAAATAAAACCCTAAAACTTAAGAAAACCTAAAACTCCCAACTCTAAAGAAAAATCTACTATTTAAAGGCAAATATGGGTCACGATTACTAGGGATTCCTAGCTAACCATGACCTACTTTAAAAATCACTCTTTTAACTGATATAAGTGACGATCATTAGATAATTCCTAGTAACTATAATATAGCTTTGAACTGCATCTGGAAGGGTGTCATGATTACCATAAAAAATCGGGTAACCTTGACATAGCTCTCTCTTGTATTCTGGATTGAAAACATGACTACCTCACGGTTATTACCAAAAGTCATGTAACCGTGAGGTATTTCTCCTTTAGGTTTTATATTTAAGAGCTTCATAGGTCACGGTAAACACCCCTCTATGCATAATTCCTTTGCTGACCATGAAAAGCCTCAAAATGATGTATTTTGACAAAAGATTTAGGTCACAGTTACCAGAAAAACCTAATGACCATAAGGTACCTACAAAAATCATAGTTTAGCATAAAATTCCATCAAAAGCTCTCTAAATCACACAAAGGCTAGAATTAACTGAGAATGGGATTAAATTATTATATGCAAGCAAAATATAGCAAAAGACACTGAAAACTAGACTAAAATTAACCTAAAACTAAACATTGAATTGGAGTTATCAAATATGATAAAAGCCTTTTTGTAAATATGCATGAGGGAACCAACATTTTCAAATTAATCAATACCCTAATTTATGTATGTGTATTGCTTTATTCTTATTCGGTTGGATGATTTACTTATGTAAGAAGTTTAAATAGTTGATTTATTTATTTATTATTTTATTGCTTTTCATGATTGATTGGGATGTTTATTTAATTCTATGCCTTCGTATTATGTGAGAAACGAGAGGAGATTAAGTTTAAAACTCAATTATAGAATAACACTTAGTCAAGATGCTTAATAAGAGTGATATCCCAAATATCAATCTTTATTTGGGCATCAAAAGGTTAAGATTCATTTTCCAACATTCTATCAAGTGGTGACTCCATAACACCTACCTTTTTGGACCTATTAGTAGATGCCTTCATAGGTTGACTACTAATAATAATTTGGGCTTGACCCTTTTTATTGCAAAGTGGCCAATTTATGAATTAAGTGAGCTTCATCCAGTCTCAAACCCTAAAAGTGGGCCTTCAAAAGCGAACTCAAAATCAAACGAAGGCTTCAATATGCATCATAATGGTGACTCCATTAGGGACTAAAGAGACATTACTTTGAAAAGCATCTTGGTTAAATTTTTTATAATTGGGTTTCATTATTAATCTTATCTCCTTTCTAAATTGCATTTCTTATATACATCTTAGAGCCTTAGAATTAAGTTAGTGTGATGTGCACCCTTCCCTTTCAAAGACTCAATTCACCCTCAGAACCAAGGGATCATTGAGCTTGAGAGAGAGAGGAAACCTCTGACCTTTAGCAATTCTATTCCACTTTTAGGATCTGATCAGGTTAAGGTTACCTACCCAAGCCAACGGTCACTTCACGATAGCAAATGGAATCAACTTGACTTGCCAAAACTTAGGCCTCGAAAGGCATAAGGTGGCAAGCCTAGGTTTCCCTATCTCATTGCTAACAATTGATATTAGAGAGGCATCTAGTTGGGCACCACAAGGCTAATCATAAAGAGTTACCGCCCAGTAAAACATTATGAAAGAGGGTGTTCTAACCTTATGAGGCCAAAAAACCCAGAGATGGTTTGAAACTCTACTCTTATTTTTAATTTTGATAAATGTGACATAACAACTTTCAAATTGATCATGTTATCCTTTTTCTTTCTTGCAAAGATTAGAGCAATTATTAAAATTAAAGATGTACCCAATCACATAAGAAAGCTATAAATCATGGTATAGAGTTTAAAAAATAAAGGCATCCATCATCAAGCAATTAATTATGATATTTTTGGGTGAGAACTTTAGTCCTTACATGTGGACTATTAAAGAAGCATTTCATTATGATGATTTAAAGATAGGAACTTGTTGTGCCAAGTTTTATTTAAGAAACATCCTGTGTTATTTAAGTATATATAGAATCATTTAAAATATTAAAGCTAACTCTTTGCATGTGAGTTTCCTAGGCTAAAAGCAGACATTGGTTTGGTTTTATTAATGAAATATCCTAATTATTTCCTAAAAATATTTTTGCGACATTTTCCAATAGTGATAGAAAATACTTTTGTAGGAAGGATAGTGAACTCACCTATAATGTTCCCCCAATTATGCTCACTGAGAGGGATTATTCTATAAGAACAATGTTGGTAACAACAATGATGATAACGACAATAATGATAATAATAAAGAGAATGATAATTACAACAACATAGAAATGAGAACAGAAGGATAACATGCATAAAATTAAATAAGATAAGTAAAAGGAAAATCAAGGATCAAGCACATATGTCAAAAATTCATAGAGGTGTGCTTGGTGATATACAATCAACTTTTTACCTTAAAAAGTAAAAGAACATATTTCAGATCATGCCTCGTTCTACATGATGCAAGACTGTAATCGCCTGATAAGGGCTAGTTTTCTCTCTTTTTAAGATAAAGTTCTTGTTGACAATAGATCCAAAAGGGAGCAAAAAGAGAAGATTTAAAAGAACAAAAGCAATTTTTAAGCCAAAGTTTCTAAAAAGATAACTTAAAAAAATAGACAAAAGACAATGTAGAAGTGACAACCTAGTGCTTTCTACCACACTACAATAGAGGTTACTATATAAAGTAAGAGCTATAAATGAGGATAATAATTAAAATTTATGATAATCCAAAATAATGAGGAAGGCCTTTTATATTACCTTCAGTGTACTTACTTGATTAGACTATCGAATGTCAGATTTGTTAATGTTGAAATAGTTGAAAAGTGTAAGGAACTAAGTGCCAAAAATCACTTTTTACTTAAAGCTTTTGGGACTTTCTATGGGAACAAAACAAAACTGTTCAATCAAAATTTTCCCACACCCAAAAAGTATTCAAACAAAGCTTTATATAATGGTGAGTGTATAGTGTACACATAGGTGTGCATAGGTGTACACTCAAAAGATACTCCATTTGCTCACTTGCTTTATGGGAAAATCCTCCTACTTTAGAGTGTACGACCATACAAGAGGTAATGCATGGGTGTACACTCCAAAAGTAAGGTAACTTGCCTAAAAAGGTAAGATTTTTGCAGTGTATGGGTAAGATTTTTGCAGTGTATGGGTGTACACCCCTCATGCAAGGCCATGCATTGCCAAAAATGGAAAAACTCTTAACAAAAGGTTAAATAATGGATTTTCTCTTATGTGCACGAGTGTACACTCCTCATGCAAGGTCCTACATTGCTAAAAATGGAAAAACTCTTGACAAAAGGTTAAGCAATGGGTTTTCCCTTATATGCAAGGGTGTACAAGCCTATATGCATGGGTGTGCAAGGCTTATAAACCTACATAAATCTATCTCAAGTTCCATTTAACCCTTTGTGTTCTCGACTACTCAAAACAAGTAGAAATCATCTTATAACATTTTATAAAAAAGAGTTTTCAACACAAAAAGAATCCACCATCCTCGATTTGCTGTCTTTAAAGAAATAGCTTTCCTTATTAGATAACCCTAATAAAAGCCTTCTTAAGATCCGGTGCTTATAGTTACCCCCAACTTTAGAAAGGCTAGTACATATAGGACTTTAGACAAGCCAAAGTTCCAAGTAAAAGAGAGATACTTACCTAAGGAGGCGATCTCTCTATTTGCTTCTTAAGAAGGCTTGATTGGTGATCGATGCCAGCCAGTGGCACATTCCTTGATTCGAAGGAAATTGAATTTTTATAGCTATACCTCAACCTAAAAGGTGATCCCAATATATGGCTATGCCTTGAGGCAATACTACTCTGTGGTTATACCTTGATTTGAAGGCTATCCCACTCTATGGCTAACTTAATTATGGAACTATAGAAGTTTGGTTATGCTTTAAGCTATAATAGGAATTAAGGATGAGCTTTGATGTAAGGAAACCTACTTACTTATCTATTTATGCCCTATGACATAATATGAAAATTGCAAGTCTGCAAGTAGTGTACTAATGATTACGATGAAATAATCTTATATAAACTTAACTGGGTTTAAAATGTTATAAGATAGAAAGGAAAAGTAAGATGATTAGTGTATATGTGATAATATTAAGGAAGATCACCTTTTTGTCTATAATCTAATAGACTATAAAAGTGAGCTAAAAGGATTAAAGATGCATAAGTGTCGACCTTAATCTTAAAAGAACCTACTTATATTTTATATGGATTATAAATGTTGGGATATCACATGGCATATACATGAAGATCATGCAGCGAAAAAAAATTAAAAATATTGATCATTCAAGCCATGCAATATATGACATAGAATTGAAAGATGCAATTTTAAAGTTTTAAAACTTACAAGCTTGGATGCTCTTTAGAACTTGATTTTACAATGGAAAATGTATAAGATAGACTTATACACTTCAGATCTAGAACACCAATGCCAAAGAAGCAGCCTTTACGCCACGCCACTCTATGCTCACACACACACTTGCAAAGATAACTTAAAATCAAGAGTGCTAGCTCTATGATTGTGTATTTGGTAATGGGAATGGTTTGAAGCCACAAGATCTTATCTTGTTCTTCCTTTAGGTTGCTATATCTGCCCAAGAACACAAGAGAACAAGAAAGAGTTCTTTCCCCTTGAGTAATTTGGCCAAGAGAGAAAAATTGTCACCTAGGTCAAAAATAGAATTAATCAATTTATATCATTAATTTAGGAAAAGATAGGTAATGCCAAAATCCCTTAGAATTAGGAATATATTCAGCCTCCATCACTTCCTAATTAAGTGATTTAAATTAATTCAAACTCTATTAGGTTTCAAATTTAAATGGCATTAGTAATTTAATCAAAACAAACTTATTTTGGAATTAATTTGTTGATGAATTCAACTAGTATTTCTAGCTTGAATTTTGGCCACATTAATTCCCTCTCAAGTATTATATTTTTATTAAATACAATTTAGGATTTAATAGTCAATTAACTTAATTATACATAGATAATTAATTAATTGAAATTAAAACTAGCTATTTTAGACAAAGCTGTTCAGCTCCGATTTTGCCTTAAATAGCTAGCTGTTTAAGGTAAATCTGTTGAACTGTTATTTTGCTTTAAACAGCTTGCTGTTTTAGGCATATCTGTTAACAGTTGTTACACGAGAGAAATTTATTAGAATGTGCTAGTTTTAATTTCAATTAATTAATTATCTATGTATAATTAAGTTAATTGAATATTAAATCCTAAATTGTATTTAATCAAAATATAATACTTGAAAGGGAATTAATGTGGCCAAAATTCAAGCTAGCTTTACCTATTGCATACATTAATTTGACTTTAAATAAAAGCCCAAATTAATTTCCAATACACTATTAAAATATTTTAAGCCCAATGCTTTGTGTGCAATCTTATAAGTCCATTTAATATTGGCAATAAATTAATAAATTAATTCAAAGGCTATATATATTCTCTAGCAAGATATTATAACATTCCAAATTAAATGAAAATACAAATGGCATTTAGTGACCTAATGCAATTTTGCATAGTCCCTTACTCTTAAATATCATAATTAATATAAGGCATGGAACCAGTCATCCTTATATATACTAATTCCTTTCTTGATATTCTAGTGACATTGAACTTTCAGATAAATAATGATTACTCAATATTTCATCTTGGTATGGCCATACACTTCTCAGTTCACTGATCAAGTGGTCGATGATATTTTCTCTCTTATTGAGAGGGGTAATCCCTTCACTTCTCTTATGCTCTCTAACATGAATTAGTGTATACCCAATCATACCCATGCTTTTCACCCTGTTACGAGCACGTTAGGTGTATGTCAAAGTACACAGTAATTCATAAAGATTTTCTTAGAGATTTTAGGTCTAAGAACTCCGATACAAAACTTGCACATGAGAAACACTTATGACTTGTACCATGTAGTGTTCTCATGAACGGATCGAATTTAGATACCATGTTCTAAACATGTATCTATGATCTTTGATTGACACTCTAGTCCTTATGATCCATAAGATAGAACTCAACTTATCAGAGAGAGCATACTAGTCTTAATTCATTTGTTATTCCCATAACAATGACTGACTAGGGATATTTAGAATGAAGTCTCATTTGTTTCAAGGTCTTACAACCATGTGCCTCACACATGATAACTTAAACTAAAAAAATATTCTTGGATAGTTCTATCAATTGATATGCATAGGAATACAATAGATAAAACAAATGCCTCATCTATTAACTTAAGTGTTTTATAACAATGCATTGGGGCTAGGGCTTAAACTAACAATAAATGCATGAGTATTGTTTAAAGTAATTATGTGTTGATGGGAGTTATAATGCTGTATGGAAGCTACTCATGGCAAACAACAACAAGGTACGCCATTGAGAACTATTGATGAGTTAAATAAGTCCAATATCTTATAATTGATATAACTATGCTAGGATAAGTAGTGTGACTCAATATGTGAACAAGTATGAATAATGAAAGCATGTATTACCATGATCTAAACTGCATATATATGTATGTGTGTATGTGGACACGCGCAATGCTAATTATGAAAGAATACATGTTATTATTGTTTGCATAAACATGTAACTATTATGATATGAACGAATGAAAGTTGATGCAACTATATGATCATATGATAGCATCCATGTGTATTATAGCCTAGAACTCAATATTGAAGTATGATAAGAATAATGTGCATTCTTAGATGAATGATGGCATTAAGCAAAGATGCTATATTAAGTAAAGAAAGATATGTTGAATCAAAATATGCTTAAGAACGGTTAAGCCTGTGGGTCTTAGTTCAGATGTGGATTAGATAGGCATGCTTAGAGGGATACAGTCGCAACTGATATAGTTAACCCCGTTTGGGTCTTATTCCTTAATGGAACCATCGGTCGACCCTTTTGGGTCCATTGTTTGTTCCTTGCTAGAACCATTGTTAGACCCCATTTGGGTCTATTGCTTGATATCTTCAAATATCCATTGCTTGATACCTTCGGGTATCCATTGCTCCCGTTATCCACCCTTCGAACTAATACTTAGGCAGGCTACTAAAGATGATAAAATGTACACAAGATAAAGTAAAACATGCATTAATTGCTTAACTTATGTAATGTAAGCATAATGAATGGCCTAATTTGTGTTGTTTGTCTTAAATTCCTTTTGTCTATAAATTGTCTCTATGAAATGAAATGCTATGTTCATTATGACATGATTGTGATATCTTACATCTATTATGAGGAAGGTTCCCTTGTGAGGGCCAGTGCGAGTTAGTTCCACCTATGGGTTTCATGATGAATAGATGGGCCACAAGCTTACAACATTGTATTAAAAGTTATACGAACTGTTACATACATAATGATCTTCATGTACATGGAAGTTACAAAATGTTTGCATGTGATATGAAGACTTTGTTAGTTAATCATGATGTGTAATACCTGTTCTTTGAAATGGCATACAAATATGTTAGTATGTATATGAACATTTATACCAGTATGTCTATTTGTATAATTCTGACATAAACCATAGTGAAATGCATGAGACGAAAGTATGTTGTATGATGTTTAGTTGGCCATGCTAAGATAGCACTGAGGGAATACATGATTATGAACTTGTAATGAGAATTAGTGAAGTAATTAGGCCTAACAGTATCTCATATATAGGTTACATGACATAAGTAATCCCTTATGAATTGAATTAATGTTGAATGTATACCTTATGTAACCAATGAGATTTAATGCATTAAACGAAAGTTTTCTACTGTCAATAATCTTAATAGTTAGATCCTTAAAATAAATGGACTATAAGGTGCATGAACTAGGCTAGTTAATAAAGAAAGAGATTATATGATGATAGTGAAGTGACAAGTATCCAAGAACAAGATAAGTTAAGTAATACTCTAGATTATGATAAACAGGGTATCTCTTGTTAAAGATGAGGACTCCCCCAAATGCCCATTGAGAAATGATTCATATGGTAGACATGTATGTTCTTCTATGTTATAGTGAAAGTTGTGTAAGATAAGATGTAATTGTAAGAGGATTGTCTATAGAGTTTTGTTTTACATTAAGCCTTATAGCTTAGCATGGGTTTGTTTATCTGTGTAGATTTTAGGATAAGCTCTAGTGAATCGATAGCTATAGTGGCTAGATAACCATTGAAGAGAAGATCTGGCATATTGCAGTTGCCTTTAAGGATTTCATTATGTATTGTTGGCCAATTATGTTAGGCCTTTTTATTTATAAGTTTGATTTAATTTATTGCGGCATGTAAATATGGCCTGTATTATAAATTATTATTATTTCTTCCTTACCTTTACTAGGTTTATGATTATGATTGATGATTATCCATGGTTATTAGATTAGGGTGTTATGATAAGATTTTAGGAAAAGAAAATTTTCCAGCTTATCGGTTAAATCTATACGATTGTAATAGTAAAGGTGTTGCATTTTTTGATATCAAAGCAAAGATTTAGGCAATTCTAAGATTGGAGTGGGATTAAGTGATTGATTTATATGTATATACATGCCAATTATTAATGAAAAAGTGTTATGGATCTAATGTGCACTTGCTTCTTTTTGTTTTATAATGAAAATATATCTTATGATCGAGGTCATGAGGTAGGTGATGGTGAGAATGAGGCATCCTTTAGCACTGGATAGCGTGAGGCCCCACAACAGCAGGCTTCATCACTAGTAATGCAACCTTCACCTCTACAACCAGAATTCTTTAATTTGATAGCCGACTATATGCAATAGAGACTACAGGCAGGTTAAGTACAATAGCTACTAGCAACAACTCAAGTACAGCAACCAGCTCTACCCAGAAAAAAGCCTATTTTAGAGTAGTTAAAAAGATTAGAAGCTAAAGACATTTATGGGTGGGACCTTTTGACTCCTGCTTAGGAAAAAAGGTGGTTGTTTAAAATTAAGAGATTGTTTGAAATCACTAATAGTCCATTGGAAGAGAAATTTAAAGGTATTGTGGCATTGCTTCAGAAGTCAGCTTTTATTTGGTGGGATTTAGTTAGGAGGCACACCCTAGTGGATCAGTTGAATTGAGGTTTCTTTGTGACTTAATTTGAAAAGAAATATATTGGGTCTAAATACAAAAAAGCTATGCATGATGCCTTTTGAATGCTAAAGTAGGGAGATAAGATAGTGGTAGAGTATGAGAGCAAGTTTGAGCACTTGAGTGCTTACCTAGATGAAAGTCAAACTACAAAAGAGAAATTATGCCAAAGGTTTGAGAGAGGACTATATACTAAGCTTAGACAGATTGTGGGGACTCAAAAATACCCTAACTTGAGGTCTATGATTGAGGCTAATATTAAGTTAGAAGCTATACAGATAGAGAAAGCTGATAAGTGATCCTAGTTTTAGTAGAAGAGAAAGTAAGGATAGTTCAGTGGTAAAGGAGGTCAGGGTAAGAAATCTAGGGGATCTTTAGCACCTTAGAGCCATACACCAGCTATTATAGGTCGTGGTCAAGTTGGTGCACCTTTTAGTAAGGCACTGGCTGCTTCAATAGCTAGTACACCATAAGATATAGATAGTGGGATAGCTGTGAAATGTGATCATTGTGGAAAAGTTCATTTAGGGGAATGTCATTACCTGACTGATGTTGGTTTTAGGTGTGGTTCGAAGGATAATCATATCAGAGATTATCCTTTAAGGCAGATTGCTTCAACTACATCTCCAGCACCTGGTTTTGGATCTTTTACATCGAGATGTCATGGTAGGGGAGCTACCCCTATCACATCAACATCTAGACCAACTGGATCGTCATCTCAAGTTCAAAGATGTGTTATAGGTCAGACTTATACAGTTAGGGCCAGAAAAGATGAGGATGCTTCGGATGTGATAGTAAGTAAATTCCTATTATTGTCTGATTTAATGCATGCTCCTATTGATCCTAGTTCTACTAATTCCTATATTAATACTGAGTTAGCAAGGGGTAAAGGGATGAGAGATGCATATTTAGACCATGATATTCTTATGAGTAATCCTTTGGGCCATAGTGTTGTAACAAATAAAGTACATAGAGAGTGCCCTATTAGTGTTTAGGGTTATGTTTTCCTTGCAAATCTGATTGAACTTCCATTTCATGAGTTTGATATGATTTTGGGGATGGATTGGTTATCTATCCACCAAGTGACAATAGATTGTAAACAGAAGAGATTTACTTTAAAACTTGAATAAGGTTGGGTGATCACAGTTGTAGGTGTGAGAACCAACTTCTTATTAGATGTGATTTATGCTAAAGCTACTAAGAGATTGATTAGAAAAATGTGCATTACTTACTTGTATTATGCAGTGGAGATAAAAAGGGAAAGTCAAATTGTGTCAGAAGTACCTACATTTAGAGAGTTTTTGGATGTGTTCCCTCATGAATTACTAAGCTTGCCACTTGATAAAGAAGTTGAATTCTCCATTGATGTTGCTCCAAGCACTGCTCCAATCTCTATTACTCCTTACAAAATGGTACCTATATAATTAAAGGAATTGAAAATACAGTTACAATAATTGCTTATCAAGGGGCTCATTAGACATAGTATCTCACCCTAGGGAGCACTAGTGCTATTTGTGAAAAAAAGGACAGGACACTTAAATTGTGCATTAACTACATATAGTTAAATAAAGTGACCATTAAGAACAAATACCCCCTTCCTTACATAGAAGATTTGTTTGATCAGTTAAAGGAAGCAGGTGTATTTTTTATGGGGGATTTATTTATACCCTTAATCTCACTAAACTGTGTATAGAATGAGTAGGGTATCATTCCAAAGGGAACAAGGTAAATTTTGTATTGAAACCACAAAGAGTAAATGGATAGGTAACAAATAAAATAAAGATTATATATTTAATTAAATATCTAAACTACTTTGTATATATTAAATCAAAATGGATTAAAGAAAACTTAAATGATAGTATGAATATACATTAGAAATAAAAGAAGCAACTCATTTAAGAACAAGTACATGTAATTGTGTAAATAAAGTGACTAGAGAATTTAACCAAGTTTCTTTTAAGCAATTCTCATTGTCATTAAAGATATTTTCATTTAGAGTCTATTAGCACTCTCTTGTCATTATAGAGAAACAAAAATTATGAATCTCAATGCCAATTCTTTAATCCCTCAAAGAGAATTCCTTATCTCTAAGTGAATTCAACACTTTAAGTAAATTCATTTGATTTTTCCACCAATAAATTCAAACTCTCGTTGCGAATAAATTGACTAACATGCCAAATATGGTGATCAAGCATACATAGCAAATCAATGCACAAAAATGGATTTAAATCATACATCATTAATAATAATAATAATAATAATAATAATAATCATCATCATCATCATCATCATCATCATCATCATGTTCTTAACAAATACTACTGCATATTTGTAATGTATAAAGGAAACTAGCCAAAATATACACACTTGAATTAAAAATGAACAAGAGAAAGAAACTTGAACACTCCCTAGAGTCTTACTTTCTAATTAGACCTTTCTGATATATCTGTTGTTCCTTTGGCTTTGTTCCTTTGTCATCATCTAACAAAAACTAAATAAAACTGTTTATCAAGAGCAAAAACTATCTATCTCTAAAAACTAAAAATCGATTCTCCCCTATCCTCAACATCTTAGATCCCTATTTATAGAAAGACTTGCTCTTTAATCATGCCTCTTCAGATTAGGTGTGAGGATGAAAGGTTGTCATGAAAAAGCCAAATACTTTTTGGTTGAGAAAAAGCAAGTTGAAAAGTTGTGTCATTTGGGAACAGGTGCCTGTATCGAGTCGTGAAGGCCAGCACAAGTCATGATCAATCAACCTTTGTGTCACTCATGCAACATGTCACAACTCATGCTCTTTTATTCTTCAGGCGGCTAACATGTGAAGACCAACATAAGTTAGGCATTCCTATCCGAGTCGTGAACTTCATTGTGTGTCATGCTCTACATCACTACTCATGCAACTTTGCTTTATGTAATATTCATGCAATGTTTCATGACCTGTTTACTTCTTCTTCCTTCTTGTACCCAAATTACCCTACAATACAAATAACCACATAAACTAGAAAAAAACATAAAATATGAATAATTTAACATACTTAACTACCTAAATAAAAGAAAATATACACCAAATAATAGACCATTTCATATGGTATCAAATTCTCCCACACTTAAACCTTGCTTGCCCTCAAGCTAGAGAAAAGAATGAGAAAATTTAATGCCAAATTAAACTAAGTAAGTTGTACTATAGAGAATTGTTCATTATGCATATATGATAGGATTTTAAAGGAAATCAAAGACCTTAAAGACTCAAAATACCAGTGAATCAATTCTTAAAACATGTATTCTAAATTTAACAACTCACCTAAGTTTACTAATTCTAACATCAAAAGTAAAGAGGCCTAAAACCAATCATGCTCAAGGAAAAGAACATTGATTATAAACTTTAAGGTTCTAAAATTGTCAGTTGCCTATTTAGGACAATTTGTAAACACACATACCCTTAATCCAATCTCATAGCATTTTTAACTTTTTTTTTCTTTTTCTTTTTTTCTCTGAACATGGGTATACTTTTAGACTTTATCCCATGAATTTCAAATAGCAAGATAATGTAGTATTTGGTGCGTTTTATGCTCCTTCCCATACTTTATTGAACTTTTGGATATACATCTTTCTTTGTTTTTTGTCTATTTTTTTCATCATCATTTTCATTTTTTTTTTCATTTTCACTAGTCCTCATCCATTATTGAAAGGCCTAAGGGTACGTATTATGGCTATAGTTTCCATAAGGCAACTAGAATCCTAAAATCTTAAACTAAATGATCAATTCCTAACATTAAAGCATAGTTAGTAAAAAGACTAAATACCCTAAAATGTTGAAAGAAGTAAAACAAGATAACTTGAAAAACATACAAAACATACTAAAAGCTTTGAAAAATTAATAGAATAAGCATAAAAGGTAAATGATTCAATATAAAACCTAGATAATATATAAAGTGAACAATGCTGTATAATAAAACTGACTAAAAAGTATAGTTGAAAACAAATACACATGCAACTAACATATAAAACACAAACAAACATGTAAAAACACAAACATACCCTCCCACACTAAGAAAAAACATTGTCCTCAATGTGAAGAAATGAAACAGAAAGAAAAAGGTGAAATAAAGAATAAAGAAAGAAATCTCCCCTAATAATTATGGTATAGGTGGAGGAGAGGACACCACATAACTTTTTTGTGCAATGAACGTGTCAATCTTATGCTCGATTCTTCGTTGACATCTAGCAAAATGACAAGTAACTTGCTCTAAAGAAGTGATTTGGTTTTGAATGGTGGACCGATTCTGCAACATTTTTAGTTTAACATGGATGGAATGTTATAGGAAGAAGACCCAAGAATAGGAGGCACAACAGCCATGTCCGTAGGAACATCAACCATGTTGTCATCACTAGCCTCCTGCTCCTCTTGCATGTCCCCATCCGTGTTGCTTTCATTAGTAACCTCTTGTGGAGTAGAAGACCTTGGAAGATCCATCAAACAAGATAATGAAAAATGTTGAATTGGTTGAAATACATTGTTAACAAACTCACCATGAACAAAAAGATGTTTAGTAAAATATACATAAGGAAGGACTCAATTATGTTGGGAATTATCGGTTACATACATCACATGTATAAGTGAAAATTAAAATTTTAACCAATAGATCTGATCTTTCCACGAATTTACAATATAAATATTAATGAGAATAAGAAAAATCATCTTTGATTTTCATTGAACAGTTAATTTTCCTTCTCACCGGGTTGTCGCAACCACAGTGTCCAAAATAGAACACCTCCAATTAGTAATCCACACTAGAGAAGGATCAAATGAACCAAGATTGATGGAGTTACAAGGCTGGCCGAAATTCCTTGATGCTAGCAAGGAATGAGGGTGGCGGCTAGGGTTAGAGAAATGAGAGAGAATTTTCTTTTCTCTTATTGTTCACTTAACCCTAAATCCCTTTAACTTTGATTTTTATAGCAATGTTAAAAATCCAACTTCATAATGGGATTGGGCTCTTTAAAATTGTTGTATAAATATTAAATGGGCTTTTGGAATTATTAATAATTCATTTGGGCTCAATTAAATCCAATTTAAATCCTTTCATAAAGGACTACGCACAAAACCCATAAATAAGGCCCTTTGTGCATACACTTGAATTTAATTACCCAAATGAATTTCAAATCCATTGAAATTAAATATGTAGGCTCCATAACACTTAAGGAACATATTTAATTTGTCTTGATCAAATATTTAGGCCTTTAAGGCCTTTTATATGATTTTGGAGTGTAACCCTTCCTTTGGAGGGTTTCAGCACCAAAACCAATTCTCTGGGCCTCTTTAATTTCTCCAATGGATCTATTAATTATTATATCAGCCCTGTAACACTTATAGTCCAATAATAATTTATTATGAAATACAATATTTCAATTAAGTCCATTTTGCAGAACATTTCTAAAAAGTTCTGTGAACAATTCTACTTGATCATAATTAATTAAATTCTTTAATTAATTATTCTCTTATTCATTTATCTTCTCCCATAATAATATAAAATATTATTATCCTTGTCATTTTACCATTTTATCCTTTACTCTATATGTGTGTGACTTATTAGGTTCCTGTCCATAGTGGCAATATAATATGTAATTATGAGTTCTATTCAAAACTCATATGATTTAAATTTATTGAAATAATTTTATCAATCCCTTATTGATATTTATGATACATTATTATACAAATCATGAGCAGCCTCTAGCTAGGCATCATGACTTCCCAAATGTCAGAAAAGTCAAGTGGTTTGACTATACCCTTCCATAGAAATAGTTATCGTGCAATTACTCCTTTCACCACTCTTATCTCAATTAGATTCTGAGTATGAATTTCTATCAATTCATATAAATCTAATTATGTATATTATATTAATTTAACCATTATTCCTGAAATACCCTTCATGGATCCCTATCCATCTTGGCATATTACTCTGGCGAGAGATTCTTTGAACAAGGCAATTATAGAATCATAAGAGATAACTTCCCTTAATAAATCTGGGATGGTGAATCCTTTATCGATTACTCAAGTATCTTTAAGTAGGTCATGATATACCCAACCTCCCAACTAAGTTCACTCCTAGTTGGAAGTAATTAGTTATGGAGTCAAAGTATATCACTTGCTACTTAAGATAACCTTGGTGATCTCAAGTCTAAAGATACTTGCACAACCGCTATGAAGGGATTCCTCACTGGCATAGATTTAAAATCCATGTGAGGATTCTCTTTGCAGGTCTCCAATTAACTTATTCTTCTAACAAGCATCCACACATTAGCTTTGATTATCTTTTATAATCACAGTTATGAAAACCACTACTTGAACCATTCAATAAGCATAACAAATGCTAGTTTGTCTGAATTAACAATGTCCTATCTTGTTAATTCTATGACTAGGGATATTTAGATATTAACACATTTGCATGCAATAGACATCTCATATCATGAACACTTTTATGATTGCCTTTGCACTATGTTTATAATATCTAGAACTTCACTTATTAATTTAAGATTAACAAACTCATGTACTTAAATATAGCATTAATAAATGAATGATGCCTTTTATTAAGAATATGAATTCATACATATGAAATACATCCCTTTTACATGGGCTCTAAGGCACACTCTCTAACAATCTCCTCCTTGCATAAGAGCTAATCACTCATATGTCTTAAATCTATGTTATTTATATGGTGATCGTGCTTTATTTGGGAAAGTGTTATAGTGAGGGGATCTGCCACATTATCATCTGTGGGCACTCTATCTATTTTCACATCATTTCTAGCTACTATTTTCCTCATGAGATGGTGGCATCTGAGAACATGCTTGATCGCTGATGAGACCATGGTACCTTTGCTTGCGTAATGCTCCATTGTTGTCAAAATATAAAAAAATTGGATCAACAATGCTAGGCACCACTCCTAGTTCAGATATGAAATTTTTAATCCACACTATTTCTTTGGCTGCTTCCAAAGCAACAATGTACTCAGCTTATATTTTGGAATCAACAATTGTTTCTTATTTGGAACTCTTCTAACAAACTGCTCCTTCTCCCATTATGAACACAAAATCAGATTGTGATTTACAATCATCTTTGTCAAATTGAAAGCTGGCATTAGTCTACCCATTTACTTCCAAACTGCCCTCCAAATATACCAAGAATATATCCTTAGTCCTTCTCAAGTACTTAAGGATATTCTTAACAGCTGCCCAGTGTTCCTCTCCAAAATTAGATTGGAATCTGCTTGTGACAATCAAAGCAAATGCTACATCTAGACTTGTACATAACATAGCATACATGATAGAACCAATTGCAGATGCATATGATATTTTATTCATGCTCTCTCTATCCTCTAGTGTCTGCGAACACATAGACTTAGAAAGGTGTTTCCCATGCACCATAGGTATAAACCCTTTCTTAGAGAGATCCATATTGAACCTCTTTAATAACTTATCTATATATGTACTTTAAGAAAGACCTAGCAACCTATTGGATCTATCTCTATAGATCCTTATTCCCAGAATATAGGATGCTTCTCCAATGTTTTTTTTATAGAGAATTGCTTGGATAACAATATTTTAACTGATTGTAGAAGAGAAATGTTATTTCCTATGATCAATATGTCATCCACATATAGAACTAGAAAGACAATTGCACTCCCACGGATCCTTTTATACACACAAGGTTCATTTTCATTTTGTGAGAAACCAAACTCTTTGATTATCTTATTGAATCGTATTTTCCAGCTCCTAGAATCTTACTTTAATCTATAAATGGATCATTGTAGCTTGCATACTTTTTTGCCATCTCCTGATATGAACCCTTCTGGTTGTGTCATATACACATCCTAAGTCAGATTTGCATTTAGGAAAGCTATCTTCACATCCATTTTCCAAATCTCATAATCATAATGAGCTGCAATGATTAAAAGTATTCTTATAAACTTAAACATTGCTACAGGAGAAAAGGTTTCATCATAGTGAATTCCTTCTCTTTGATGATAGCCTTTTGCTACTAAGCTTTATAGGTAACTATATTACCTTCTATGTTGGTATTCTTTTTGAAGACCTATTTGCACCCTATGGGTTTTATCCCTCCAAGTGGTTGAGCTAAAGTCCATACTTTGTTCTCATACATAGAGTCCATTTTAGACTGTATAGCCTTAAGCTATAAATCACTTTCTGAACTGTTCAAAACTTTTTGATAGCTTGTAGGCTCATTGTCCTCTACTGTAGTTATGCTTCTATCTAAATCTATGTGAAATCCATATCTCAAAAGGATAGAACACATCCTAGTACATCTTCTAGGATTTTGTGTATAATTATGTTCGACTATAATCTCATCATTATGAAACTCATTCTTGGGTTTAGTCTGTTGATCTACTTCTATTTGTGGATGTTGAACTTAACCAAGTTCAATTTTACTCCCACTCTCCTCTTATAGGAGAAATTCTCTTTCTAAGAAGACATCATGCCTTGAAACAAACATCTTTTGTTCTAAGAGATGGTAGAAATAATATCCAAACGTTTCTTTTGGATATCCCACAAATAAACATTTGTTAGACTTAACATCTAGTTTGTCTGACATTATCCTCTTTACATAAGCAGGACAACCCCATACCTTCATATGAGAAAGTGTGGGTTTCTTGTTATTCCATATCTCATATGGAGTAACATCAACTAATTTACTAAGAACTCTGTTTAACACATAAATAATAGTTTCTAGTGCATATCCATAAAAGGACTTAGGTAAGTCTGCTCGGCTCATCATGGATCAAACCATATCTAATAGTGTTCAATTTCTCCTTTCAGATACCCCATTATGTTGTGGTGTATATGGTGGAGTCCATTTAGATAAAATCCCATTATCTCTAAGATAATCTTGAAATTTTTGACTTAAGTATTCTCCACCTCGATCTAATCTAAGTGTTTTAATACTCTTACCAAGTTGCTTCTCCACTTCATTTCTGAATTCTTTGAACTTTTCAAATGCTTCTAATTTATATTTCATTAGATAGATATATCCAAACCTGGAGTAATCATCTATGAAAGTAATGAAGTAGGAATAAACTCGTTTGGCATGTCTAGTCATTGGACCACATACATCTGAATGTATTAAGTCCAATACCATTCTAGCTCTTTCTCCTTTAGCAATAAAGGGAGCTTTTGTCATTTTTCCTAATAAACAAGATTCACATGTATCAAATAATTCATAATCAAATGACCCCAAATCACTTGACTTATATAATTTTTCATGCGTTTCTCATTTATATGGCCTAAACGACAATGCCATAAATATGAGGTATTTAGATTATCTTGTTTCATTCTCTTGGTATCCACATTATGCACTTCTTTAATTAAATCAAGAACAAATATACCATTCTTAATGATAGCTTTAGCATAAAATATATTGTTCTTAAAAAAGTAATAACATTTGTCCTTTAAAGAAATGTCATAATCATTCACTAAACAACTGAAAGAAATAATACTTTTTGACAATGTTGGAACATAATAACAATTATTTAACTCCAGTATTAATCCACTTAGAAAAGGCAAATGATAAGTCCCCATAACTTTTGTAGTGATTTTCTATCAAGTAGCTGACTGTAGATATATTTCTGCCTTTCCAACTCTTCTACAGCTTTTAAGCCCCTGTAGATCATTACACAAATGAGATCCATATCCAGTATCTAATACCCAAGATTATTTTTAAGCAATAGAATAAGTATTTATTTTAATCATATGAATACTTGAAGTAGAAGCATCGGTTTGCTTCTTCTCCTTAAGAGAATCTAGATAGACCTTGCAGTTATGCTTCCAATGACCATCTTTTCCACAATGGAAGCAAGTTCCTTTGGGATTCTCTTTCTTGGCAGCCTTTTTCTTGGAAATCCCACCATGCTTTGGCTGCGCCTTGGTCATCATCATCATCTTCTTCTTCTTCTTCTTCTTCTTCTTCTTCTTCTTCTGCTTCTTGCCTTTAGCAGAAGTGACAATCATGACAATTTTTGAATCCTTCTTGAAGGATCCATCAGCTATTTTGAGCATATTGATTAACTAAGGAATGGTTACTTAGATCTTGTTCATGTTGAAGTTAAACACAAAAGGTGCAAAACTTAGAGCCAACGAGTACAAGATTAAATCTATGTATAGATCATAATCCATTACATAGCCAATCTACTCAAATGCTCAATTTACCAATACATCTTCAATGCATGAGTAGTAGCCGAAGTGCCTTCCACCATTTTGCAACTAAATAGAGCTCGAGCAATCTTATATTGCTTAGTTCTAGCCTACGAAGAATAAAGCTCCTCTAGATGCAAAATGACGGTTCTAGCATCCATCATCTCATATTGCTTCTTGAGGACATAGCACCCAGCATCAAACATGCCACTGCTTCACTATCCTTCATGTATTTTCGATAAGTGCCCTTGATCTCATCAATAGCATCATCTGATGGAAGTGGTGGTGGATCTTTATCCAAAACATAATGGATCTTTTCAGCTCTAAAAATAATTTTCACTTGTCTGTTCCAGTTAAAATAATTATTGCCAACCATCTTGTTATCCAAGATTGATCGTATGTTAATGTTTGATGTGCTCATAATGATGACCTAGATGTGAAAAAAAAACATATGAGAGTATTTTCATATATATGTATGCATTAATTAGGTCTTTAATTAATCCATTTACTTACATTATTTTATTGCGAATTAATAGCCCTTACTATATAATTCGAGAAAATTTGATGGTTTTTTTAGTAGGCTAATATCCAATCCTTGATATGTAATTTGACCTTGACTATGGTCAACAAGACAAACTCTATACCCTTGAAAGGTAGGTATCTCTATACCAATTATATCTCTACACAACTATTGGATCATTTGGTTATCAACTCTTAATACATGCATATCATATATGCATTTTCTAATCTTTCCTCTAGAACCATTAGCCTTGACTATGGTCAACAAGCTAATAGGCTAGCTAAGATGACTCATTTAATTAGATTCGAACATATTCGATATAATGTGAGCTTGATTGTTGTCAACAACCCATACTATAAAGAACTCTGGTTCTCCTCCAATTAATGGAAGGCTTTTATACCTTAGTATTAGTTTTAGGGATTTTAGTTAATTAAATCTCATCATACATGGTTGGCATACATTGGTATGCATCCTATATCTATCACATAAATATAAGCATACAAATATGGCATAGTTATGGACTTTACTACATTGATCTCCCTGAGCCAAAAGGGAAATCAAAAGATCAAATCTAGGTAATATGCATGTTTCAAACAAGAAAAAATAATTACATTATCTTCAATCTTGTTGGATCTCCATCCAGCCCATCTTGCTCCTTGATAGTGGTTTCCATTTCTATCTCTAATTCTAATTTAAGTAACCTAATTACATATTACAATTTGAAAAATAAATACAAACCAAAAACAAGTGGTCGGGACATGAAAGTCCTCATTGGGCCGAAACATGCATTATGCTCAATCACATTGGGCCTTTATCCATAACTATCCATCATGCCAATATACACCCTTATATTCATTTCTAATGCATAAAGTAAAACCATATAATGGAATACAAACTATGTTTCAACTCTTGAAACTTACTTTTGAGTTATTTTAATAATATGATCAAATTAGAAAACTTTTTCCATTTTGGAAACTTTCATTTTAGGAAACCTTTTTGCATGCATGGTTCTTGCCTTAATTATCAATCCAATTGATTATTAATTGATTATTTAATTAATTAATCATATTAAATAATTAAAAATCAATTTTGGGCTTAAAACAAAGGGTAGGCCAAAACCCACAAATTTAAACCCTTAAGTGTGTTCACACACAAACTAGTTTTGTGTCTATTGGACCATTTAGGCCTTTTGAAATGAGCCAAGCCCACTCCAGCACTTAAAACCCATTAATAAACTTAATTAAAGTCTATAATATTTAAATTAAATCAGCTCTTTGGGCACACCAAGTCATTCACTAATTTAAATCAAGTTCATAAACATAATTAAGCCCATTAAATGATTTTAATGAATTAAAATTAATCCAATTAATTCAATGCCCATTTTAATTAATTTTAGATGATTAAAAATTGTTCTAAACATGAACTTACCAAGAACACACGAAGAATACCAATTTATCGAACTTTTTGATTAAACTAGTTTTCATGCAAAACTTGTTTGATTTTAATTTTGTTTGATCATATGGCTTAATATCACATATTAAACACATAAATTATCATCAAAATAATTTTAGAATGGATCGATAAAAATTTAATTTAGAACAACCCCTAAACTTTATTGAAAAATAAAACTCATTCATGCCAAACACAATGATTCTTTTCTCAAAAGAATCGTTTTATTTTTCATTTTATATATTTGATCACATAAATCCAGAAATCAATATTTCTCATTCATGAAAAATCAAATATGATATTTTAAAGTTCATGAAATAAATAACTCAAAAATAAAAATTATTCCGCGAATAATATAGAATTGTAGATTCGTGGCAAAACCATGGCTCTGATACCATGTTGGGAATTATCGGTTACATACATCACATGTATAAGTGGAAATTAAAATTTTTAAAAAATATATCTGATCTTTCCATGAATTTACAATATAATTATTAATGAGAATAATAAAAATCACCTTTGATTTTTTTTGAACAGTTGATTTTCTTTCTCACCGGGTTGTCGCAAACCATAGTGTCCAAAATAGAACACCTCCAATTAGTACTCCACATTAGAGAAGGATCAAATGAACCAAGATTGATGGAGTTACAAGGCTTGCCAAAATTCCTTGATGCTAGAAAGGAATGAGGGTGACGGCTAGGGTTAGAGAAATGAAAGACAATTTTCTTTTCTCTTAAAGTTCACTTAACCCTAAATCCCTTTAACTTGGATTTTTATAGCTAGGTTAAACATCCAACTTTATAATGGGATTGGGTTCTTTAAAATTGTTGGAGAAATATTAAATGGGCTTCTGGAATTATTAATAATTTATTTGGGCTCAATTAAATCCAATTTAAATCCTTTCATAAAGGACTATGCACAAAACCCATAAACTAGGCCCTTTATGCATACACTTGAATTTAATCACTCAAATGAATTTTAAATCCAACCAAATTAAATATGTAGGCTCTATAATACTTATGAAATATATTTAATTTGTCTTGGTCCAAGAATTATGCCTTTAAGGCTTTCTATATGGCTTTGGGGTGTAACCCATCCTTTAGAGGGTTTATGTGCCAAAACCAATTCTTTGGGCCTCTTTAATTTCTCCAATGGATATATTAATTATTACATTAGCCCTATAACACTTATATTCCAATAATAATTAATTATGAAATACAATATTTCAATTAAGTCCATTTTGAAAAAAAATTTCTAAAAAGTTCTGCGAACAATTCTACTTGATCATAATTAATTAAACTCTTTAATTAATTATTCTCTTATTCCTTTTTGTTATCCCATAATAATATCAAATATTATTATCCTTGTCATTTTACCATTTTATCCTTTACTCTATATGTGTGTGACCTATTGGGTTCCTATCCATATTGGGAGTATAATATGTAATTATGAATTTTATTCAAAACTCATATGATTTAAACTTCTTAAAATCATTTTATCAATCTGTTATAGATATTTATGATACATTATTATACAAATCATGAGCGGCCTCTAGCTAGGCATCATAACTACCCAAATGTCAAGAAAGTCAAGTGGTTTGACTGTACCCTTCCATGAAAACAGTTACCATGCAATTACTCTTTTCACCACTCTTATCTCAATTAGATTCTGAGTATGGATTTCTGTCAAATCATATAAATCAATTATGTATGTTCTATTAATTTAACAATAGCTCCCAAAATGCCCTTCATGGATCGCTATCTATCTTGGCATATTACTCAAGCTAGAGATTCTCTGAACAAGGCAATTATCGAATCATGAGAGATAACTTCCATTAATAAATCTGGGATGGTGAATCCTTTATCGATTACTCAACTATCTTCAAGTAGGTCATGATATACCCATCTCCTAACTATGTTCACTCCCAGTTGGAAGTAATCAGTTATGGAGTCAAAGTATATCACTAGCTACTTAAGATAACCTTGGTGATCTCAAGTCTAAGGATACGTGCACAACCGCTATAAAGAGATTCCTCACTAACATAGATTTAATATCCATGTGAGGATTCTCTTTGCAGGTCTCCAATGAACTTATTCTTCTAACAAGCATCCACATGTTAGCTTTGTTTATCTTTCATAATTATAGTTATAAGAACCATTGCTTGAACCATTCAAGAAGCATAACATGTGCTAGTTTGTCCGAATTAACAATGTCCCATCTTGTTAATTATATGACTAGGAATATTTAGATATTAACACATTTGCATGCAATAGACATCTCATATCATGAACACTTTCATGATTGCCTTTGCATTGTATTTATAATATCTAAGACTTCATTTATTAATTTAAGATTTACAAACTCATGTATTTAAACATAGCATTAATAAATGAATAATGCCTTTTATTAAGAATATGAATTCATATATATGAAATACATCCCTTTTACATAGGCTCTAGGGCATACTCTCTAACAAATCATAAGTATGAAGATACAATATCACAACCACTAGCGATAACAGAGATAGCATAATCATATCTAAGAGGAGCATCCAGATGACCAACACTCTGCAATAATTGATTAAGATCCAATATGACCAACAATCTGATTTCTTAGTATGCACACAGCACATCAAAAACAACTCTTGAGAAGATACCCTATTAAACTCAGGTTTATTATAAAACACAAAAGCAAGAATCTTATGCAAAATCCAATACTTCAAATCTTTGATAAACATAGACTTAGCCTCCTTAGATCGAAAGGGTGTTGTCAAACCAGTGAGAAAAGTCCACAAATTATTGGGTTGAAAATTTTTTAGAGCACATAATTCAAATTGTTTAAAACCAAAAACTCTATGCATCATGAAATAAGTAAGAGTATTATCTTTACCGTCTAAACGATAGTCCAAAATCCTAGAGTTTTCTTCATTAGCCTTTAAATTTGTATAAAACTCTAATACTAAATCAGGATAAAAATTCTTATGCAAATTAACAAATCGTAACAAACCATATTGTGATAACATCTCATTAATAGTGTCTCACATACCAACTTTCTCAAGGGGAGAATCTAAAAAATACTTACATTGCAGGATGGCTCTATCCTTAAGAGCAAGAAATCGATTACCTTCATGTATAAAAGAAATGGGAAACTGAGCACCAAATTATGATGAAAGATCTCCTGGTTGTGCTTCTTACTCCACTTGATGGCCTCATAAAGATGATAGATTCTTAGTGTGCACCATTATGTGAGAAAAAGAAAAGTGCAGAGGAACAGAGATTCAGAACCAAAAAAGAAGAAGAAGAAGAATGAAAAAGAAGCAAATAAAGTAAGAGAAAAGAAAGACAAAAAGGATAGAAAAGGAGACAACAATAAAGAGCGAAGAGAAAAAATGTTGAAAATAAAAAGAGGGAACTTAAACATTTATAAGAGAATTTAAGAGGGAAAAGTTGAAGCGACAGTGGAAGGGTCATGTTGTTTCACAAAATTAGGGTTTTGAAAAAAATAACTCCCTTGTTTTGAATTTTTTAAATGAAATTAAATTAAATCAAATTAGGACACACACTTGACTGATTAAAAATCAAAATAATTAAATTAGAAGAAAAAAGAAAAATATTGAACAAATGAGAAAAATACATATAATGAATTTTTTCACGACTCAAACTGGACCGGACGAGTAATGCATGAGTCTGCATTAACTTCACAACTCATGAATCAATCATCATTGTGGCACTCATGAAGGTGAACACGATTCAAACATAACACATGAAGTAATTACTACAATAAAAGGACATAAGTCGAATAACTTACATGACTTGTGAAGCATCCTCCTCTATTTCACTCATGAAGGTGAACACGAGTCGGACATGACTCATGATAAATCCCCCTTTTCTCTCTTTTTTTTCAAAATTACCTACCTCTACTAGCATATTCAATAAAATAAAGAGACAACATATAATAAAAACTAAAATCATAAAATATGTAAGAATACAATCAAAAGTATAACCATAAAACAAATAAAAATTAGACTAATAAAACTAATCCTAAAAAAAACACAAGAATCATTTTCGTGCAGGAAAAGAATTCAAGAGAGAAATAGATTGAGCAAGAATCAATACATCACCAACAAATAAGATTTTAATCTATGACCATCAACTTTAAAAACTTCTCCTTTTTCATTAGCAATGTCCACAACCCCAAAAGAATAAATATGAACCACCTTGAAAGGACCTGACCACCTTGATTTTAATTTGCCAGTAAACAACCTCAATCTAGAATTGTATAACAGCACCAAATCTTCAACCTGAAATTTTTTTTTTTAACAAATGCTTATCATGCCATAATTTAGTTCTTTCTTTATATAACTTAGCATTTTCATAAGCATTCATATGAAGTTCTTCAAGTTCTTGTAATTGAAGTAATCTCTTCCTACTAGCTTGTTGTATATCAAAGTTCAATATCCTAGTTGCCCAATAGGCCTTATGCTCCATTTCAACAATAAATGCCAAGATTTACCATAAATCAACTGATAAAGAGTAAGTCCTATAGAGGTTTTAAAAGCAATTCTATATGCCCAAAAAGCATCATCTAGCTTAAGTTCCTAATGCTTTATTGATCAAAAGACTATTTTCTCCAACATCCATTTAAGCTCTGTATTACTAACTTCTACTTACCCACTAGCTTGGGGGTGATAGGGTTTAGAAATCTTATAGGTGACACTATATTTTTTCAATAACTACTCTATAATCTTGTTACAAAAGTGAGAACCACCATCACTAATAATTAATCTAGGTGTTCCAAATCTAGGAAATATAATTTTCTTAAGCATTTTCTTTACAACCTTGGCATCATTAATAATGGTTGGAATTGATTCCACCTATTTTGAAACATAGTCAACCATAACCAAAATATATTTATTGTCCAACGAAATTGAAAATGGTCCCATAAAATACATACCCAAAACATCAAATAATTCAACTTTTAAAATCCCATTTAGGGGCATCTCATTCCTCTTAGATATATTACCCATTCTTTGGCGCTTGTAACATCTAAACACAAACTCCTTCACGTCTTTAAATAAAGTGGGCCACCAAAACCCAGCTTGTAACTCTTTAGAAGCTGTCTTGAAAACTCCAAAATGACCTCCTATAGCATAGGAATGACAATGAGCCACCACATTATTCACCTCCTCTTAAGGAATACACCTCCTAATCAATTCATCAGCACAACTCCTATATAGCAAGGGTTCTTCCCAAAAATAAAATTTCACATTATGAAGGAATTTTTTCCTTTGCCTATAATCTAGACCATAGGGAAGCACACCACTCACCAAATAGTTTGCAATGTTAGCAAACCATGGAATATACCTTAAAACTACACTAAAGAGATGTTCACCATGGAAGGCTTCATCAATGGGCACTCCATCATCACCATCTATCAAATTACCTTGGTTTATCCTAAATAAATGGTTAACAACTAGATTCTCTTTCCCTTTCTTATCCCTTATTTCCCAATCAAACTCTTGTAACATCAAAATCCATCTTAGCAACCTAGGCTTAGCATCCTTTTTAGTTAAGAGATACTTAAGGGCAACATGATCGGAATAAGCAATTACTTTTTATCCCATAAGATAAGCTTTAAATTTATCAAATGCATAAACTATGGCGAAGAGTTATTTTTTAGTTGTAGAGTAATTAATTTGAGCATTATTTAGTAACTTACTAGCATAATAAATAACAGATGGCTTCTCATCAACTCTTTATCCTAAAATAGCCCCAACTGCATAATTACTAACATCACACATTAACTCAAATGGTTGCTCCCAATTTGGTGGTTGCAACATAGGTGAAGTGTCAAGAGCATGTTTAAAAGTTTCAAAAGCTTTAAGACATGCCTCATCAAAACTAAATTCAACATTTTTTCCTAACAATGTGCACAATGGTTTGGCTATCTTAAAATAATCTCTTATAAATCTTCTATAAAATCTAGGTTGCCCGAGAAAAATTCTAACATTTCTAACCATTTTAGGATGAGGCAAATTAGCAATTATTTCAATTTTATCTCTATCAACTTCAATCCCTCTATTTGAGACTAAATGACCTAAGACAATACCTTTTTGTGCCATGAAATGACACTTTTTCCAATTCAAAACCAATCCATGTTCCTTGCATTTATCAAGCACCTTAGAAAGATTAGACAAATAATTTTCATAGGTAGTGCCATAGACACTGAAATCATCCATAAAAACTTCGATACATTGATCAATGAGATCACTAAAAATAGAGAACATGCTTCTTTGAAAGGTGGCAGGTGCATTACACAAACCAAAAGGCATACGCCTAAATGTAAGTTTCCATATGGATCTGTAAAAGTTATCTTTTATTGATCATTTAGATGTATAGTTATTTGATAGAAGCCACTTAGACCATCTAAATAACAAAAATAGGAAAAATTTGCTAATCTTTCAATAACTTGGTCAATAAAAGGCAAAGAAAAATGGTTTTTTCTTGTAGCCTTATGCAACTTCCTATAATCAACACACATACGCCGACCTATGATAGTTCTAGTAGATATTCAATCATTATTTTCATTATAAATTACAATTAAACCACCCTTTTTAGGGATAACTTGAATAGGACTTACCAATTCACTATCACTAATGGAATATATTATGCCCTTGTCAAGTAATTTAATGACCTCCTTCTTTACTACTTATTTTAGAGTCGAATTAAGCCTTCTTTAACCTTTAATTGAAGGCTAGAATCCTTTTCTAACAAAATTATATGCATGCAAATATTTGGTGCAATCCCCTTCAAATCACTTATAGAATATCCAATAGCATTTTTATGATCAAGCAAAATATCACGCAAAGCACTCATATTTTTCTCATCAATTAAAGAATTAACTATGAAAGGAAATTGAAGTTTTGAATCAAGATAATCTTACCTTAAACTTGAAGGTAGAGGCTTGAGTTCAAGCTTGACGCCTTCCTTAGTTGTATTCAATGGGATATCATCCTTTCTCAAAGATTCAAACTTTGAGAATCCTTAATGAAAAGGATAAGAAGCAACTTGCAAAACTTCATCATTAATGTCATGCAAGCTATAAGGTGCAACAGGATTTTGACTAACACAATTATAAACTACATCATTAATGCATTCATCAAGAATATCATATGTATCAATCCTATTCATAACTTCTATAGGTGATGACTTAACCATTCCAAACACATCAAACTTAATTGTTTCACCATTAACTTCAAGAGATATTTTCCCATTTTTCATGTCAATAATAGACCCAACAGTAATTATGAAAGCCCTACCAAATAAAATAGAAATTTTCGGATCTTCTTCCATATCAAGTACAACAAAGTCAGCAAGTATAACAAATTTACCCACTTTGGTAGGGACATTTTCAAGTATACCCATAGGGTGAAAAATAGATTTATTTGCCATATATAAACACAAATTAGTAGGCTTTAATTCACCTAAATCAAGCCTCTTATAAATGGAATATGGCATAAGACTTACACTAACACCCATATCGCATAATGCTTTATCAAAATGAGTTTCACCTATCACACAAGGAACTGTAAAACAACCTGGATCCTTTAGCTTAGGTGGATACTTATAATACATTTCTTTAGACTCTTTTACTAATGAAACATAACCATATTCTTTAAGCTTACCTTTATGACTTACAATTTCTTTTAAAAAATTTTTCCATGAAGGCATATCCTTAATTGTATCCATAAAAGGAATTGTTATAGTGAGTTCCCTTAAATAATTCAAAAATTTTCCAAATTGCTTGTCAAGATTCCTTCTAATAAATCCTTGAGGAAAAGGTAAAACATTTATATTAACCTTAGGGTCATCTTCCTTAGATAAGGCCATCTTTTCCTTATATTCATTAGATTGCTTTTTTACATCATCATTATTTTTCTTAACTCCAATAACATGCTCATCATCCACAACAATAACATCTTTACCCATAATTTCACTCTCAAGCTTCTTTCCACTTCTTAACATAATAGATTGGACAGATTCTTGAGGAAAAAATTCTAGTTGGCTTGGTAGGTTGCCTAAGTTTTTAGCATTAGAAGTGATTTGTTGAGCCAACTGGGTTTTAAGAATTTTGTTATGGGAAATAAGTTGGTTGATCTTTGTATTTATCTACTTGAATTAATCCTCATTTTGTTTATTGGTAGTCATTTGATGATTAATAAATTACTCCATCAAATTTTCTAGATAGGATTTGGGTTATTAGGAGTTAAAAAGATGTCTAATTGGAAAAGCAGGAGGGTTAGGTATTTTGGTGATAGGGTTATTTGGAGGGTTCAATTAGGCATTTAGGTTAAACCAAGAAAAACTAGGATGGTTGCTTCATTAAAGGTTATAATAATTTGAATTTTGACACATCCTTTAATTATAATTACCTTGGACAAAATTCACATCCTCATTGGACTCTTCATTACAATTAGCATATACATGAGATCCACCACATGTCTCACATATTTGACTTACATTTTCAAGATTAGATTGAGAATTACTTACCAACTTGGTTAAGGCTTCAACTTTGGCCATCAATAAATTGATGGAATCTAACTCTAAAAATCCCTTAGCTTTAGCCATTGTTGGTTCCTCTCCCATGTAACCTTGTGAAGTCAATTCCTCCAACAATGTTTCTGCTTCCTTGGTTGTTTTCTCCATCCAATTTCCACCTAAAGCAGTATTTACAATATTCCTATTTTCTTCTATTAAACTATTGTAAAAGATTTAAGGAATCATCCAATCAAGCAATCCATGGTGAGGACATTGCCTTCGGAGTTCCTTAAACCTTTCCTATGATGAAAGATTGTTTCATTTGGAAATTGCTTAAAGTTAATTATTTGATTTCTAAATTTTGCTATTTTATGGGATGGAAAATATTTATGAAGAAAAGCTTGTTTAATTTGATCCCAAGTTATTATTGTCTCACTAGGTATGCTAGCAAGCCAAATTTGTGCTTTATCTTTCAAAGAAAATGGGAATAACCTAAGTATTATAGCATCATTACTTACTCCATTGATTTTAAATGTAGCACAAACATTAAGAATACAATAATATAAGCATAAGGGTCTTCCCCTTGCAAACCTCCAAATTGGTTGTTTTGAATCATTTGTATGACAACAAATTTGATCTCAAAGTTGTTGTTGGCAATGGCTAGTGCCACTTTACCTCTAAAACTTTCAAAAATGTTAGGCATGGAAAAATCTCCAAGGGTTCTCCTTTCTTGGTCTGCATATTTTTAATATTTTGATCTTTTTTCCAATTTGGCTCTTTGTACTTCTTCTAATATCAATCTAGGTTCTTCTTCTTGTTTTCTCCGAAGTTCCCTACACAAAACCAAAAGAAATTTTCGTTAGTCTAAGATCATAATATCTAAATTATCATACACAAAAATAAATAACTAATTAATAATATACAGTCCTAAAACAACAATAACTTTATTTTAATCAATAAAAATTCATTTCAACCATTCCCCAGCAATGGTGCCAAAATTTGATGGGGGATTTATTTATGCCCTTAGTCTCACTAGACTGTATATAAAATGAGTAGGGTATTATTCTAAAGGGAATGAGGTAAATTTTGTATTGAAACCACAAAGAGTAGATGGATAGGTAACGAATAAAATAAAGATTATGTATTTAATTAAATATATAAACTACTTTGTATATATTAAATCAAATTGGATTAAAGATGACTTGAATGATAGTATGAATATACATTAGAAATAAAAGAATCAACTCATTTAAGAACAAGTACAGGTAATTGTATAAATAACGTGACTGGAGAATTTAGCCATGTTTCTTTAAAGAAATTCTCATTGTCAGTAAAGATGTTTTCATTTAGAGTCTATAAGCACTCTCGTGTCATTATAGAGATAAACAAAAATCATAAAGCTCAATGCCAATTCTTTAATCCTTCAAAGAGAATTCCTTATCTCTAAGTGAATTCAATACTTTAAGTAAATTCATTTGTTTTTTCATCAATATTTTTCCAACTCTCGTTGCGAATAAATTGACTAACTTGCCAAATATGGTGATCAAGCATACATAGCAAATCAATGCACACAAATGGATTTAAATCATACTTTATTTATAATAATATTAATCATGTTCTTAACAAATACTACTACATATTTGTAATATGCAAAGAAAACTAACCAAAATATACACACTTGAATTAAAAATGAACAAGAGAAAGAAACTTAAACACTCCCCAGAGTTTTACTTTCTAATTAGACCTTCTGATATATCTCTTGTTCGTTTGGCTTTATTCCTTTGTCATCATCTAACAAAAACTAAGTAAAACTATTTATCCAGACCAAAAATTGTATATCTCTAAAAACTAAAAATTGATTCTCCCCCATCCTCAGCATCTTGGATCCTTATTTATAGAAAGACTTGCTCTTTAATCATACCGCTTCAGATTTGGTGTGAAGATGAAAGGTGGTCATGAAAAAGCTAGATGAAAGCACTTCTTGGTTAAGAAAAAACAAGTTGAAAAGTTGTGTCATTTGAGAACAGGTACCTATACCGAGTCATGAAGGCCAGCACGAGTCATGATCCATCAACCTCTGTGTCACTCATGCAGCACCTCATGACTCATACACTTTTTGTTCTTCTTAGTGATTGACTCGTGAAGACCAATATGGGTCGTGCATTCTTATTAGAGTCATGAACTTTGTTGTGAGTCATGCTCTGCATCACTACTCATGTAGCCTTACTTTCTGTAATACTCGTGTAATGCTTCATGACTTATTTGCTTCTTTTTCCTTCTTGCACCCAAATTATCCTACAATATAAATAACCACATAAACTAGACAAAAACACATAAAATATAAATAATTTAACCTACTTAGCTAACTAAATAAAAGAAAATATACACTAAATAATAAACCATTTCATATGGTATCAATTTTAAAAGATTGACCAGAGATCAGGATATTATCAGATGTCAGTGAAAGAAATGGATGTACCTAAGACTGCTTTTTGCAATAGATGTGGTCACTATAAGTTCCTAGTCATGCCATTTGGACTCACAAATGCACCAGCAACCTTTATAGACTTAATAAATAGGATTTTTCACCTTTATTTGGATTAATTTGTGGTATTCTTCATTGATAACATCCTGGTATATTCCAAGACACCGGAGAGCATAACAAGCATTTGAGAATCATTCTACAGACCTTGAGAGAAAAGTAATTATTTGCTAAGTTTAATAAGTATGATTTTTGGCTGAATGAATGTCCTTTCTAGGTCATATGGTGTCTACTGAAGGCATATAGGTGGATCCTACAAAGATTGAAGTGATTCTTCAGTGGTAGCCACCTAAGAATGTTACAAAAGTTGTAAGTTTCTTGAGATTGGTTGGGTATTATAGGAGATTTATAAAAGGCTTCCCCACTATTGCAATTCCTTTGACTTGACTATTGCAGAAGCATACTAAGTTTGAATGGACTAATAAATGCCAAAAATGCCTCGAAAAACTTAAAAGTATGCTAAAAAAAGCTCTTATACTCACTCAATTAGAGTCAGAAAGGGATTTTATGATCTATTATGATACCTCGAGAAATAGTTTAGGTTGTGTATTGATGCAGGAAGGCAAGGTGATTACTTATACCTCTCAATAGCTTAAAACTCATAAGAAGAACTATCCTACTCATGATTTAGAGCTAACAGCTATTGTTTTTGCTTTGAAGATTTTGAGGCATTATCTATATGGAGAAAGATGCTACATTTACGTAGATTATAAAAGCTTGAAATATTTGCTCACGCAAAAAGAGCTCAATGTTAGATAGAGACACTGGTTGGAATTGATCAAAAATTATGATTATTTTATCGACTACCATCCAAGAAAAGCAAATTTAGTGGCTGATACACTTAGTAGAAAATTTATGTCAGGTAAATTAAATGCTTTCAAATAAATGTGTTTAAGTGATTGATAAGGTAAATGATTAATGATAGCATTTGCATCTTTTCGGGCTATGAATGTCAGTTTAAGCTTGACACAAGATGGAGATTAATAGCTGAAATGCAAGTGAAGCATAATTTTATGCACCAAGTGAAAGCAACCCAAAAGTAAGATGATCGATTAATGGCCATTGTAAATAAAGTTAAAGATAGAAGTGATAGGAATTATTCTCTAAATGTTGATGGTAGCCTTTGCTATAAAAAGTGGCTTTGTGTTCCAGATCATATGGAATTAAAAAAGAGCATCCTTACAGAAGCTTACCATAGTAGTTATATGATGCATCCTGGTGATAATAAGATGTACCAAACTTTGAAAGCTTCTTATTGGTGGCTAGGCATGAAGCGGGATATCACAAAATTTGTGAGCAAATGACTAATATGTCAACAAGTAAAAGTAAAGCACCAGATTCCATCGGGTTTGCTTCATCCTATCTTGATAACTAAATGGAAATGGGATAGGGTGACTATAGATTTTGTTATCTAATTATCTGACTCAAAGGATAGACTTACCAAGTTTGCTCATTTCTTGCCAGTTCGAATGGATTTTCTTTTGACCAAGCTGGCAGAGATCTATATCAATGAGATAGTAAGGTTACGTGGAGTGCCATCATCCATCATTTCTAACAGGGATCCTAGATTCACCTCTCATTTCTAAAAGAGTTTGTAAAAATCATTAGGGACTAGACTACATTTCAGCATAGCATTTCACCCTCAGATAGATGGTCATTCAGAGTGAGTGATTCAGATACTAGATGATATGTTACGATGTTATATGTTAGAGTTTGGTAGTAGTTGGGAGAAATATTTATCTTTAGCAGAATTTGCTTACAATAATAGCTATAGATCCAGCATAAAGATTGCACCTTTCGAGGCACTGTATGACAGCAAGTGTAGAACTTCTTTGTGCTAGATAGAACAAAGTGAAAAGAAGCTTGTAGGATCTGATTTGATCTGTGAATTAGAAGAAAAAGTGCAAGTCATCAAAGGTAGATTGAAGGAAGCTAAGGAGCGCTAAAAGTCTTATGCAAACTTGAAGAGAAAAAATATATAATTCTAAGTTAGAGATAGAGTGTTTTTGAACGTATCTCCTTGGAAGAAGATTCTAAGATTTGGTAAGAAGGGTAAGATGAGTCCAAAATATATTGGCCCTTATGAGATACTTCAGCGATTGGGTCCTATAGCTTACTGGTTAAAGTTGCCATCGGAGTTAAAGAAGATTCATGATATATTCCACATACCAATACTTTGAAGGTACACATCTGATCCTAGCCATATGATCTCTCCAAAAAAGATTCATGTCTAGGTCAATATGACCTATGAAGAAAGGCCTATAAAGATCCTAGCTAGAGAGATCAAACAGCTCAGGAACAAGCAGATTTCACTAGTGAAGGTGTTTTGGAACCATCACAATATGAAAAAAGCCACATGGAAGTCAAAAGCTATGATAAGACAACAGTATCCTCTGCTCTTCGATATAGGTAAAATTCAAGGATAAAATTTCTTTTAGTAGGGGAGAATTGTAATGCCCTAAATATCGAGTTAGTCATGAATAGTATTTTTTGATAGTGAACAGTATATCCAGAGGTAAAAAGTATACCAAGAGGTGAAAAATATTTTATTTGACCATTAAAAAATATTAATCACGATTACTCTAGGGTTGAAATTTAGAGTGGAATCAAAATCAAATAGACCTCCAAAAGTTAAAAATACTAAAAAGGAAGCGGTTCAGTTCAAAGGTTAACTAAGTTCACTTAAGTTTGATCGAGCCTTTAAAAAATATTAAATTAGATCTAAAAATTGCCAAAAATTATAGATTTTTCCAAAATAACGTGTAGAATATTTTAGCTATAAAAATGAAAAGTTTTAGTGGCACCGGTAATTGTCGAATCGGATTGATCTAATTAAATCAGATAAAAAATAAACTCTGATTGAGTTGAAATTTTATACACAGCCTTTATGCATATTACGAATGATGGAATCAAATTTGGGATGATTTGGATTTGAAAAGTGAGAGAACCATGGAAAAATTGCATAATGGGCCTAAATAATGGTTTTGGGCCTAAGTGAGTGGGCTTTATATTGAACCAAGGCCCAACCTGTTGGATTTTAACGGTTACATGCATCACATACATGAGCGGAATTTTAAAATTTTGTAACCATTAGATCTGATCTTGCCATGAATACACAATATAACTATATCAGAATAAGAAAAATCACCTTTGATTTTTGTTGAACAGTTGATTTTACTTCGCACCGGGTTGTCGCAAACCACAGTGTCCAAAATTGAACACCTCCAATGACTAATCCACACTAGAGAGGGGTAAATTGAACCAAAAAATTGGTGTTTAACTAGGGCTGGCCGAAATTCCCAAGAGCTAGCTTAGGAGTTGGAGCAAAAGGGAGAGAGAGATTAAGAGAAAAGACTTTCTTTTTGTTTTAATCACTTAACCCTAATTCTCATTAGTTGGCCTTTTATAGTTAGGTTAAAATTCCAAATCCTTAATGAGATTGGACTCTTTAAAATTGCTGGAGAATTATTAATTGGGCCTCTGGAATTAATTATAATCATTTGGGCTTAATTAAATCCAATTTACCGTGCAATTACTCCTTTCACCACTCTTATCTCAATTATATTCTGAGCATGGATTTCTATCAACTCACATAAATCTAATTATGTATGTTCTATTAATTTAACCATTGTTCCCAAAATGCCCTTCATGGATCTCTATCCATCTCGGCATATTACTCTGGCTAGAGATTCTCTGAACAAGGCAATTATAGAATCATGTGAGATAACTTCCCTGGTTAAATCTGGGATGATGAATCCTTTGTCAATCACTCAACTATCTTCAAGTAGGTCATGATATACCCAATCTCCTAACTATGTTCACTCCCAATTGGAAGTAATCAGTTATGGAGTCAAAGTGTACCACTTGCTACTTAAGATAACTTTGGTGATCTCAAGTCTAAGGATACGTGCACAACCGCTATAAAGAGATTCCTCACTGACATAAATTTAATATCCATGTGAGGATTCTCTTTGCAGGTCTCCAATGAACTTGTTCTTCTAACAAGCATCCATATGTTAGCTTTGATTATCTTCCATAATCACAGTTATGAGAACCACTGCTTGAACCATTCAAGAAGCATAACATGTGCTAGTCTGTCCGAATTAACAATGTCCTATCTTGTTAATTATATGACTAGGGATATTTAGATATTAAGACATTTGCATGCAATAGACATCTCACATCATGAACACCTTCATGATTGCCTTTGCACTGTGTTTATAATATCTAGGACTTCATTTATTAATTTAAGATTTACAAACTCATGTACTTAAACATAGCATTAATAAATGAATGATGCCTTTTATTAAGAAAATAAAGTCATACATATGAATAAACATCCCTATTACATGGGCTCTAGAGCATACTCTCTAACACAACCCACTTAGACTCATATAAAAGCAGATGTGAGAAGATTTTTTTGGAAGTCATTCTTATCCCTTCAGCCTCCTTCTTCCTCTTCCTTGTCTGAATCACCTTATCTTTTTCTCTCTCAAATTTCTTTAAGCTTTCTTTCTCTTTCTCACCAAATACAAGTATCCCAAGAGTGATTCTACCACTCTAAAAGATTCTCTAAGTCTCTACTCCTTGATTTAAGTGAGATTCATGGGAGAAAACAAGGATTAAAGTGAAAGGTGTAAAAGTGAGGTAAGTGAAATTCAAGGTTTTAATTTATTTTAAAGGAGCCTATAAGTGTCTTTAGATGCCTATAGTCCATTTATGAAATCAATTTGAGCATAAGAGGTCAAAAAATAGGTGTTTTATTTTATGTAAAATCCGGCCCTTATAGGTTCTCATAGTAAAGGACAAGCTTCTAAGGCTAAAGGTAAGGAAAAGGAAGTCTAGGGAAACCAAAGCAAGTGGGAAAGGTTAGTGACCATAAAATCCATCAATTTCCTTCAATTTGTTATGAAATTTCATTATGTAACCTAAGTGAACCTATGAAAAATGCATGATTAATTGAATTTAAGCTTAGAATAGCGACTATAGGCCTTGGAAATAACCTTTAGAATGCTTAAAAGAAATTAAAAGTATTGGTCAAGTGGACAACCTCTCTTGGCTAAATGGTGCCCTAGCATGTATTAATATGTATTTTGTGTATTTTTAATGTTTAATGTGTTAAAATGAATTTAGACATGAAATTAAGTGTCCATGAATTAAGTTGGAATTTATGGAATTAATATGAATTTTTTTTTTAGAATGAATTTGTATTATATTGTGAATTTGTTGAATTATGGTGAAATAATTCATAAGATAAGTGCATTTGATGAATTATAGTGAGATAATTCATAAAATGTGTAAAAGTGATGAAAGAATTTAATGAAAAGTGTATTAAAATGGAAAAGCAAGTGAAATGTTAGAAATGTGAAAAGTGATTCTGAAATAAGTAAAGAATTTTGCCCTTAGTAGTGGTCAGGCTATTAAAATCTAGTTCAGGATATGATTGGCTAGCTATGGCGACACCCATACCATAGTACAAGTTATGGTGACTTGTTTTGCCATGGTAGGATCATAATAATCTTCCATAATTTTTATTTTTATTTGTAGTGGATTGGTCCTTCACGGTCATCCACGTCCTATTGGGTTTCATCAAAGGAAAAATAAAATAAATGCAGTGGAAAAATGAGACCCACGAGGATCCATGTGATCCAATTAAATCAATTATGAGCGAGAGTAACGATTACTAACCTCTTCAAAAAAAATGTCTTGTAGGTGTTGCCTAGTAAGAAACGAACACCCTCTACTAGTATCCACACTTGAACCAATCGAACGAATTTGCCTGGGGTGCTAGCTCCCTTCTATGGCTGCTAAGGTTAGAGAAGATGTGTTTCTCTCTTTTCTTTTCTCTCAAGGTGATGCCTCACTATCTAGTTTGTCTCTTAGGTTTAGAAACCTTATATATAATATGTATATATAGGTAGCCTAACAACAATTAAGAGAGAGAGAGATAATTTTGGGCTTATATATTTCTTATTTAAAATAAAATATAATATTAATCCTAATTAATATTTATTTATTTCAAATTATATTTTGTCATAAAATAAAATTTGAAATGCCCGAATTAACCCTTAGTCCATTCATCACATTCTATGTGTTCGACCCAATAGGTTCATATTATGTTGACCATAGGCCCTAATCCCATCATAGGCCAACAAGTCATAAGTGGTCTCTAGCAAGACATTATGACTACCCAAATAATATGAATATCGATAATTCGATTTTAACCTAATAGAATATGTTATAATTCCTTTGTCAATGATATCTTATTTGAACATAAGTCATGGTCCATGTCAAACTTATATAGTTCAAACATATAATTTCTCGATCACTAAGTAGACTAATAATATTAAATGACATTGATCACATCATCAATTCATTTGAGCACGGCCATGCATTTCTTAGTCCTACTTATCGAGGGGCCCAATAGATATCTCTCTCATAAGAGAGGGACAAATTCCATCTTGATTATTCATTATCCTCTATATGATTCTCATCATGTCCAATCATAAGCTTTATTATTATCCGATTAAAGATAATATTCAGTTATGTCAAAGCATAATGTTCCTCATGTATGATACTATAATATTCTCAGGTCTAAGGATCAATAACTTAACTATTATGAGGTCACCAATGACATTAACCCATGTAGTATCTCATAGCTGGTCAATCCAGTACTCTATTCTCTAACGAGTACCTACAAGTTTGATTTATATCACCATATATAATTATCCCATAATTATCAATCAAACTCATACTAGTTTTATTTATTATTTTCCTTTAATGATAAATAACTAAGGATAGTCAAAATAACATTAAATTGTTATTTACAAATATTATTATATTCTAACATGCCAAAATATAATAACATGAAGAAAACTCATTTTATAAAATGAAATATGACATTACATAAATAACCAAACATATGGCCTAGAGCATAATCACTAATAATATTCCACTTGCACTAGGCCTAATCATTTAAGTGTTTTAATACCCATGGACCTAGTATGATTATCATGTTTGGCTTGTGGGAGAGCCTTTATAAGTGGATCAACAATGTTGTCATCTGTTGGTACTTTGCATAGTTTAACATCTCCTCTTTCAATGATTTCTCAGATGAGATAAAAGTGCCTGAGTATATGTTTAGATCTTTGATGGGATCTAGGCTCTTTAGCCTGTGCTATAGCACCATTATTATCACAATAAAGGTCTATAGGATTTGTGATTCTAGGAACTACTCCCAGTTCAGCAATAAATGTCTTGATCCATACTGCTTCCTTAGTTGTATCTGATGCTGCTATATACTCAGCTTCTATTGTAGAATCTACGATAGTACTTTGTTTAGAACTTTTTCAGCTAACAGTACCTCCATTTAACAAAAACACATATCTAGACTGCGATCTATAATCATCTTTGTCAGATTGAAAGCTTGCATTTGTGTAACCGTTTGCTACTAGCTCATCTTCTGATCCTCCATACACTAAGAATGCATCCTTAGTTCTTCTTAAGTACTTAAGGATATTCTTAACTGATGTACAATGACTTTCACTAGGATCTTATTGGTATCTACTTGTTATACTCAATGTATATGAAATGTTCGGTCTAGTACATAACATGGCATACATGATAGATCCAATAGCCGAGGCATAAGGAATCATACTCATGCGATCTCGCTCATCGGATGTCATAGGATATTGAGTCTTGCAAAGAGTAATGCCATGAGACATTGGCAAAAATCCTCTTTTAGAATTTTGCATACTTAACCTATTCAGCATCTTATCTATATAAGTACTTTGACTCAAACCAATTATCCTTTTAGATCTATCCCTATAGATCTTAATTCCAAGGATATAAGCAGCTTTACCTAGATCTTTCATTGAAAATGATTTCCCTAAACAATCTTTGGTCTTTTGCAATGTAGGGATATCATTCCTAATGAGTAATATGTCATCAACATACAAGATGAAAAACATTACTACACTCCCATTAATCTTCTTATACATATAAGGTTCATCTTTATTTTTGATGAATCCAAACTCTTTAACAGTTTCATCAAAATAAAAATTCCAGCTCCGAGAAGCTTGCTTTAATCCATAAATGGATCTTTGCAGCTTGCATACCTTCTTGGAATTCTCATGATGAACAAAACCTTTAGGTTGTGTCATATACACAACCTCAAGTAAGTTTTTAATAAGAAATGCTATTTTGACATCCATTTACCATATCTCATAGTCATAATATGCAGTAATGGCAATTAAAATTCTTATTGATTTAAGCATTGCTACTGGGGAAAAAGTTTCATCATAGTCAATACCATGAATTTGCTTGAAACCTTTTGCAACAAGTATTGCCTTAAAGGTATATACTGTCCCATCCATGTCATTTTTCTTCTTGAAAACCCATTAACACCTAATGGTTTTAATTCCTTCAGGTGGATCAATCAAGTTCCAAACTTGATTGTCATACATGGATTGCATTTCAGATTTCATGGCCTCTAGCCAATGCTTAGATTTTGTACTTGACATAACATCTTGATAGGTAATAGGCTCGTCTTAATCCATAAGCATTACTTCATGACTATCTGTTATGAGAAATCCATATTTCTCGAGTTGATGTCATGCCCTATTAGATCTACGCAATTCTTGTGTAACTTGCACCTGTTCCATAACTATTTGTGCAACTTGTTAAAATTCCATCGATGGTCCTATGCAATTTTATGGTTCTCAAATTTCTTCAAGTTTTACTTTACTCCCACTAGTTCTTTTATAAATAATTTCTTTTTTTAAAAGACACCATTTCGAGCAGTAAACACTTTATTCTCAAAGGGATTATAAAAGTAATATCCTTTAGTTTCATTAGGATATCCCATAAAAAGGCATTTATCAAATTTTGGTGCTAATTTATCTGAGACTTGTCATTTGACATAAACATCATAGCCCCAAATCTTTAGAAAAGATAGACTAGGAGTTTTTCCAGTCCATATCTCATATGGTGTCTTTTCAATTGCTTTGGATGGAACTTAGTTTAGAGTGAATGCAGCTGTTTCTAATGCATAGTCCGAAAAGGATAAAGGAAGATATGTTTGACTCATCATTGATCGAACCATATCTAATAAAGTTTGATTCCTCCTTTCAGAACCACCATTCTATTGTAGCATCCCTGGTGGAGTTAATTGTGAAATGATTCCATAATTTCTTAGTTGATCATCAAACTCTTGGCTCAAGTATTCTCTACCCTGATCAAATCGAAGTGCTTTAACAGTTTTATCAAGTTGATTTTGAACTTCATTTTGAAAAGTTCTGAACATTTCAAAAGATTCATTTTTATGTTTCATTAGATAGATATAGCCATATCTACTGAAATCATCGGTGAAAGTAATGAAGTATTGAAATCCTCCCATGGAATTTGTGCTTAATGGACCACATACATCACTATGTATAAGGCCCAATAAGTCAGTGACCCTTTCACTATGTCTAGTGAAGGGATCTTTTGTCATTTTTTCTAATAAACAAGATGCACAATTGTCAAATGATTCAAAATCAAATGATTCCAAAAGTCCAACTTGATAGAGTTTTGATATGCATTTCTCATTTATGTGACCAAGGCGACAATGCCATAAATATGTTTTATTCAAATCATTGGGTTTAGATTTCATTGTAGTTATGTTATAGATATCCTGATTGTTAGATATTTCTAGATTTAAGAGATAAAGGCCACTATATGAATTTGCAATACAATAAAGCATATCATCATAATAAATCAAACATTTCTTATTCTTAATAAGAAAAGAAAAACTTTCATCATCCAAACAAGAAACTGAAATAATATTCCTACTCAAAGTAGGAACATAAAAGCAATCGTAAAACTAACAAAAGCCTATTGGGTAAAGTCAATTCGTAAGTCCTTACGGCTAAAGCAGCAATTCTTGCTCCATTTCTAACCATAGGTCAACTTTGCCCTTTTTCAATAGTCTACTTTTTTTAAATCCCTACAAATTTGTACAAATGTGAGATCTATATCCGGTATCTAATACCTAGGAAGTAGAAGTAGATAAATTTATGTCTATAACATAAATACCTGAAGATGTAGTCTCATTACTCTTCTTCTTCTTCAATTCTTCCAAGTAGAGCTTACAATTCCTCTTCCAATGACAAGATTCATTGAAATTGAAGCAAACCCCTTACTTTGGAGCTTTTGCCTTGGTTTTGGGTCTAGCTTGTGCCTTAGGCCTACCTGCAACTTTTTCCATAGCCTTACCCTTAACCCTTGCCTTTATTTTTCATCCCCTTTCCCTTATTAACCATGAGAATATGATTCGGCCTTTTCTTGATGCTTTGCTTAGATATTTTAAGCAACGCATGCAGTTTAGCAATGGATTTCTCTATATTGTTCATATTATAGTTCATAACAAACTGGTTATAACTATTTGGCAATGAGTTAAGGATTAAATCCGTGGCCAGTTCTGGAATGATAGGAAATCCAATCTTTTTAAGGTGATCAATGTAGCCTTTCATTTTTAGAACATGAGCTTTCACCGATGCACCTTCAGCCATCTTACTGATGGAATATGACATGGTATGAACATGGCAATCACGCAGCGGAAAAACAACAAAAACGATCATACATGCCAAATAATTCCATGACAAGAATCAAAACATGCAATTTTAGGGTTTTAAAACTTACAACTTTAAATGCCTTTTAAAACTTGAGTTTGGTGATGACCAGCAACCGAGATGACTTTATCCACCTTAGATCTTGATCACCAATGCCAAGGAACAACCTTTTATGCCACTTCCTCTATTCTCACACACACAATTGCACCGTCGGCTTAAAATCGAGATTGCTAGCTCTCATTTAAGGTATTGTGTAATGGCTATGGTTTAAAGCTACAAATTTTGATTTTATACTTCCCTTAGGTTGCTATTACTACCTAAGAACACAAGAGAATGAGGAACAATCCTTTCTCCTTGTGAAAATTGAATCAAAAGAATTTTGTGAGAGAGAGATGAAGTTCACGCCACACTTAGAGAAAATAGGGTTTCACGCCAAAACCAACTCTACTTTCTCCTAGGGTTTTATTTCTTTATATATCATTATCTTTTTGGCAAGTGTTTGATCTGAATTTACTACCTCAAGATAATTAATTCAACCTCAATCACTTCCTAAAAAAAAGTAATATATTTTTAATTAAACTCTTTTGAATTTAAAATTCAAATTTGAAATAAAACACAAGACATTTAATTAAATGAAATCACTTAATATAAATAAATAGCATGTGCCGAAATTCCTTGGTTTACATCTTGGAATTTCAGCCACTTCATCTATTATTTAAATGATTTAATTTAATTTAAATTCTTTTAGTCTTTAATACTCAATTAACTTAATTAATACAAGATAATTAATTAATTAAAATTAAACCTTGTGGGATGAATTTCTCTCTCTCATGGACTAAGGTCCAATAGCAATTTTATAACCCATTACACACATTAATTTGACTTTAATTAAAAGCCCAAATTAATGCCCAATACATTACTTAAATATTTTAAGCCCAATGTTTTGTGTTCGATCCTATAGGTCCATTTAATGTTGGCAATTAATTAATAAATTAACTCAAAGGCTATATATATTCTCTAGCAAGATATTATAGCATTCCAAATTAAATGAAAATGCATATGGCATTTAGTGACCTAATGCAATTTTGTATAGTCCCTTACCCATAAATATCAGAATTAATATAAGGTATGGAACTAGTCATCCTTATATATATTAATTCCTTTCTTGATATTACAGTGACACTAAACTCTCAGATAAATAATGATTACTCATTATTTCATCTCGGTATGGCCATACACTTCTTAGTTCACTGATCAAGTGGCCGATGATATTTTTCTCTCTTATCGAGAGGGGTAATCCCTTCACTTCTCTCTTGCTCTCTAACATGAATCAATGCATACCCAATCATACCCGTACTTGTCACTCTGTTATGAGCACGTTAGGTGTATGTCAAAGCACACAGTAATTCATAAAGAGTTTCATAGAGATTTCAGGTCTAAGAACTCCGATACAAAACTTGCATATGAGAAACACTTATGACTTGTACCATGTAGTGTTCTCATGAGCGGATCGAATTTAGATACCATGTTCTAAACATGTATCTATGATCTCTGATTGACAATCTTATCCTTATGATCCGTAAGATAGAAATCAATTTATCAGAGAGAGCATACTAGTCTTAATTCATATGTTATTCCCATAACAATGACTGACTAGGGATATTTAGAATGAAGTCTCATTTGTTTCAAGGTCTTACAACCATGTGCCTCACACATGATAACTTAAACTGAAACAACATTCTTGGATGGTTTTATCAATTGATATGCATAGGAATACAATAGATAAAACAATTGCCTCATTTTATTAATTAAAGTATTTTATTACAATGCATTGGGGCTAGGGCTTACACTAACAATCTCCCACTAGCACTAGTCCCAATTGGGCATAGCCCTAAGACCGAACGCTCTCAAATGGGCTTCGTACAGATTTGGACGTAACTGTTTCGTCAAAAGATCTGCTACATTGTCTTCACTTGCTATCTTGCTAATATTGATGTCCCCAAGATAAATGATCTCTCTGATCAAGTGGTACCTCCTGAGTATGTGTTTGGATTTCTAGTTTGACCGAGGCTCCTTAGCCTGTGCGATGGCCTCGTTATTGTCACAAAAAATTTCTAATGGATCTAGGATGCTTGGGACCACTCCTAATCCAGAAATGAAATTTTTAATCCAAACAACCTCTTTTACAGCATTACTTGCTACAATATACTCAGATTATGTAGTTGAGTCGGCAACAGTCTTTTGCTGCAAGCTTTTCCGGCTAATAGCACCATCGTTAAAAACAAAACCAGATTGTAATCTTGAGTCCTGAGTGCTGGTCTAAAAAGCAGCATCGGCATAACCTTGTATGACGAGCTCTTCTTGACCACCATACACCAAGAAGTGATCCTTAGTCCTTCGCAGGTACTTCAGAATCCATTTTACAGCAGACCAGTGCTTCTCACCAGGGTCCTAAAGAAACCTACTGGTTATACTCAGTGCATGAGCAACATCCAACCTGGTACATAGCATAGCTTACATGATAGATCCAATAGCAGATGCATATGGGATTCTACTCATGTTGTCCCTTTCCTCTTTGATTTTAGGGCACTGTTCTTTAGTCAAAGGAACTCCCAAAGCCAAAGGTATGTACCCTTTCTTTGAGTCTCCTATACTAAAATGCTTTAGTACTTTGTCTATGTACTTTTCTTTACTTAGTCCCAAGAGCCGATTCGATCTATCTCTATAGATTCGAATACCAAGTATTGTCTCGGCTTCACCTAAGTCTTTCATTGAGAAACATTTTCCCAACCATTGCTTAACTTTTTGTAATGTTGGAATGTCATTCCCAATGAGAAGGATGTCGTCCACATATAGGACCAGAAATACTACTATGCTCCCACTAACCTTCTTGTACACACAAGGCTCATCTTCTTTCTTGATGAAGTCAAATTTTTTGACTGCCTCATCAAAACGAAGATTCCAACTTTGGGATGCTTTCTTTAATCCATAAATGGATTTTTGAAGCTTGCAAACCTTCTTAAGATGCTTGGGATTGACAAAACCTTCAGGCTGTGTCATATACACATCCTCAAGTAAATTTCCGTTAAGGAAAGCAGTTTTGACATCCATTTGCCATATCTCATAATCATGATATGCAGCTATGGCAAGCAAGATCCTAATGGACTGGAGCATGACTACAGGCGAAAAGGTCTCGTCATAGTCTACACCATGATTTTGTCGAAAACCTTTTGCCACTAGTCTACCTTTGTAGGTCTTATCAGCTTTGAGTTTGAATAGCCACTTGCATTCAATTACCTTAGCACCTACCGGTAGATCAACCAAGGTCCAAACCTAGTTATTGTAAATTGATTACATCTCGGATTTCATGGCTTCAAGCCAATTTTTTGAGTCTGGGCTCTCAATAGCTTCTTGGTAGGTAGTAGGATCCTCACGATCTACTAACTCAATAGTTCACTGTCAGTGATTAGAAATCAATATCTCTCAATCTCCTGACGTACCCTACAGGACCTTCTAGGTTCTTGTGTAATGGGTTCTTGTTCCACAACTGGATGTGAACTTGATCCCATTTCTAACTCATCCTCTATAGGAGTTTGTGGCATTTGAATTTCTCCAAGTTCTACTTTACTCCCACTGTCTTTCTTGAGAAGGAACTCCTTTTCCAAGAAAACAGCCTTGCGAGCAATAAATACTTTGTTCTCGGCTTGTGAGTAAAATTAGTATCCCTTTGTTTCTTTAGGATAACCCACAAACAAGCAGACAGTGGATTTGGACTCTAGTTTGTCAGATGTTAATTTCTTAACATGTGCTTCACAGCCCCAAATCCTGAGAAAAGACATATTGGGTTCTTTCCTAATCCATACCTCGTATGGTGTCTTTTCAACTACTTTAGTTGGAGTACGGTTCAATAGAAACACAGCAGTTTCTAATGCATAACCCCAAAAAGAGATAGGAAGATTTGCTTGACTCATCATAGATCGAACCATGTCCAACAGAGTTCGATTTTTCCTTTCGGACACACCATTCCATTGAGGTGTTCTAGGAGGAGTGAGCTGTGAAATAATACCACACTCCTTTAGATGATTGTCAAACTCTTGGCTTAAGTATTCGCCACTTCAATCTGATCGAATGGCTTTTATACTTTTGCCAAGTTGGTTTTCTACTTCATTCTTAAACTCTTTGAATTTCTCAAAAGTTTTAGACTTGTACTTCATTAGATAGACATAGCCATATCTACTGAAGTCATCTGTGAATGTCACGAAGTAGCTAAAACCACCTCTAGCTTATGTACTTAAAGGTCCATATACATCGGTATGTATTAGTTCCAATAAGTTATTAGTCCTTTCACCTTTCTTGTTAAAAGGACTCTTTGTCATTTTTCCATGCAAACATGGCTCGCATATGTCATAAGACTCTAAGTCGAATGACCCAAGCACTCCAGTTTTGTGAAGTCTTGAAATGCGTTTTTCGTTTGCATGTCCTAAACAACAATGCCAGAAGTAAGTAGGGTTCAATTCATTTGATTTAACCCTCTTTGTATTAATGTTGTATATGGACTCTTTGTTTTGTAAATCAAGGATATAAAGGCCATTTTGCAACATGGCATTGCCATAAGAAATGCCTTGGCGACGAATATGAGCATTGCCATTTTAATAACAAAATCAAATTCATCATTATCCAAACATGAAACTGAAATAATTTTTTTGCTCATAGCAGGCACATAATAACAATTATCCAAAACAATACAAAGTCCGGAAGGTAAAGTGAGATGATAGTCGCCTATCTCCATGGCAGCAACTCGTGCTCCATTCCCCACACGGAGGTCCACTTCATTCTTCCCAAGTAACCGCCTATTTCTTAGCCCCTGTACATTTGAACAAATGTGAGAACCACAACCGGTATCCAATACCCAAGTGGTAGAAATAGAAAGGTTAATTTCAACAACAAAAATACCAGAACTGGATGCCTTGGCTCCATTCTTCTTTTGTTCTTCCTTGAAGAGAGCACAATTCATCCTCCAATGCCCTATCTTGTTGCAATGGAAGCAAGTGCTCTCACTCTCTTTGAGTTTCTGCGCCTTGGGTTTGGATTGGGCCTGAGGTGCACTCCCACTTGACTTGAACCGAGCCAAGTCATTCTTGGGTTTTGCCTTTCCCTTTCCCTTTCCCTTAGCAGGTCCCTTCTTAATGCCCCCTTGAACCATCAATACGGGATTAGTCTTTCGAATGTTCTCTTCAGCATTCTCAAGCATCCCATGAAGCTCAGTGACTGATTTTTTCATTGCATGCATGTTATAATTCATCACGAATGGATCATAATCATCAGTCAATGAACCTAAGATCAAGTTAGTAGCCAATTCCTTTGGCACTAGTACCTCAAGCTTCTCAAGAGTATCAAGATACCCTTTCATCTTGAGTACATGGGTACTAACAAGAGTACCCACAACCATCTTACAAGAAATTAAGGCCTTTGTTGTCACGAACCTCTCGTGACGAGCTTGTCTTGGAACATCTCCTTAAGGTGCACCATGATCGCATAAGCCTCTTAGTCCATAAATTGCTTTTGCAAGTCAGGCCCCATAGTGACCAGCTTCAGACAGGTCACATCATTGGAGTCGCTCTTCTTGGTCTCAAAAGTTTCCTTTTGAACCGCAGAGGTGTTCCTGCCAGGTTCTTCAGACAAGGGTGCATGCAAAACATACGACTTTTTCTCTTGCTTAAGAACTATTCTTAAGTTTTGAGACCAGTCTATGAAATTGGAGCCATTCAATTTGTCCTTTTCAAGGACCGATCGCAATGATAAATTGTTGTTTGAAGATGCCATTTTCAATCTACAATAAAATTTAGCAAGATTAAATGAGGTCTTATTTATGATCCCAAAAACCGAATTAATATCCCTTTAAATAATTCGCGTTAGTGATTTAATGTGGGCCAAGATCCACTTTTCACAACAACTTATTAGTCAAGCTGAGCTTGTACACCTAATAAGTTAAGTTACTTAGGTAGGAAAACTCCAATCATGTCTCGTAAATGACTCTTGGATCAAATGGGCTAACATCTTAAAATGTTATAGCATAACCCATTTATTAGTTGCCTAGGTCCGGGCATCCCTTTCCATGTTAAGTCCAACCTACATTCACAACCCATGCCTCACAAAGATAATCGAGCGCATCTAGGACTCCTAGTCTACGTGACCGATGATCGATGCCTTGACATGTTTAGAATTAGGAAGGCAACTTTGTGACTTACTATTTTTTAGGGATTAATTTTATTACGGCTTACATGGCATATGCTTTGTCATCCATACATAGCATGCATATATATATAATTGCATAAAGTAAAGCGTGACAAACATGGGCCCAAAAACCTACAACTAAGATTCTATACTATTACATAAGAATCTTCGAGTTGGGCTTCTCCACTCCGGTGGGCTTCGTCTAGATTTACAACGTCTTCAAGTATATACTATTCTAAGAAATAAATGAAACTTTTACAATAAAATATAATGGCACACAGACCATATTTTATTACAAAATCCCAGGGCCCATGAATGCACCATGCATATCCATTCATCACACCAAACAAGCAAATAAATATACATAGCATTCATGGATCAAACAAAGTCCAATTTTAATTAATTTAGCCAAGCCCATTAATGGAAATTATATACTTGAACCTTTAAGAGATGACCCCGTTGTTGGGCTTGGGCCGAAGCCCAATGGACTAAATCCTCTTATTGAATAAGTTCTCTTAAAAGCCCAAAACACAAACTAGTTAGATTTGTGCCATAAATCAACTCTAGTATAATTTCCAATTTTGCCATTTTTAATTTTATGTCATACAGCCCATAAACATTAAAAATACATATAATATATGCTAACATGAATTAAAACACAAAATCATGAAGAACATATATATATGGTACATGGCATACAAATAAAAACAAACAAACAACAAAACTAGTTGTTTAATGCTTATGTAATGCCATAAAATGCACAAACATTTAAATCAATTTTATGAGTCATTTAATAATTTAAATAAGTCCATAAATATTGATTTAATATTCTGTACCAATCTGATCTAAATGTGTTTTTACCATTTTAATCAAAACAAAACAAACAATGTTGATTAAACATGTAACAAACACAAACTAGTCATAGTTTTAAGTGATTTTAAAATTAATCAATTAAATTGTCATGGACCAGAATTAAAACCAAATTTAAAATATGTCCAGACCTGATAATTAATCTTTAAATATCACTTACAAACTGTAGCACCCCTCATGCAAATACCCTATATTCACATGTATCATGAATACTTATTAATCATGCTCATACTACATGTTCAATTAACCATCACTTAGCCATTAATCATGCCATACGATTTCATATACTATTATTTGTGCCACCTTTCTGTTCCTGTTTTTCATTTCATGCTTAGTATCATGCATACTAACTATATGGATATTACTTCATGCATATCACATGCACACATGTTCTTTCGCAGCTTTACTACTAGTGAGTTACATTATCCCACATACGTTATATACATATCAAAATATGACTGGCCATTATACAAAACATATGATAGCTGTATTACAAAATATCCTACATCAAGGTTATAAGTCGATGGTTGGCCCTTCCTGATGCAGAGAACGTCCCTGAGCAAAAGTCTTTCTAGAAGGTACCTACACGGATAAATAACCCGTGCTAAGCTATAAAGCATAGTGGGGAATATCTACAGATGGATGGCCATACACAAGGCCATCAAAACATACATATACAATATGTTCATATACTATAATCAACATGTCCAACATAACATGGCAACAATAACATATACTTTAAAGCATAAGCATATTCTCATGTACATAAGCATTGTACCCAAGAGAGAGAAACACATATTTCTTTTTCATAATTCATATAGATGGCAATATTCCATGTGAACATATTCAATTGAAGCATAATTCCTATGGTAAACCAACGATATAAGCCACATATCAATCTTTAGTCAAATAACTTTAACTGTTTACTTTTGATCATTACTATGAATAACGTTTAGCCTGCCTTAGCTTTATCAGTGGATGCGGGAACTATGGATACACAATGGTATCAAATGAGGGATATCCGAAGATATCGAATCTATAGACCCAAACGAGGCCAACTGTACTATGGACCGGTCAAGCATACCCAAACGGGGTAGCCTATCAACCCAAATGGGGCTGATCATGATCCAAACGGGATCATATACTATGGACCCAAATGGGCCAACTATGGCAGCTGCAATTTCCCTATAGGCGCCTATCTATCCACATCTAAAACTCTATCGCAGGCGGAACTATATTCGTGTTCAATTCACATTTTAATACTGTATTCGTAGTATACCGTTTGCACATATGCATAGTCTTATCAACCTGTGAATTCTCTGGTGCATAATCAGATACATGCACATTTCATATGCCAAGATATATATATCTGGCTCATCTATATCTGTATGACTATATCATGTGCATCATATCATAAAAGCATGACATATAATCATCATATCATAGACTTGATCATGCCCTCATTAAGCATTTCACATGTTCATAGTCATGCTAATTCATCTTCTATCTCATAGGCAATTACATGCTCATATACTCATATACATAATCATAAATGTACATACCTGTGGGTACATTCGCATATAGTCGATTTATTCTTATGAGTATGTTTCCAACACACATATATATATATATTCCTTTGTCATCATTCAAGTCATGTGCTATACAAAATATCAACATGTTTTCATATGACATATACACATGCCAAGGTCATGCTATTATTCTCTTTTTCATATCACAAGTGCATATAAAAAGGTGCACTTACATGTCATAAGACTTACATGTATGGGTTCGATAATTCCTTTCTAGTCTTTATTCATATTCACAAATGAACGCATGTGTATGCATACAATTCCTTCATTGACAGTCATATTACATGCATTATTCATTTAACTTTCTATCACATAAGCAAATAGCTGTCTCAATCAATTAAAGAATCCTATTATCAAGTGTAGCAACAATCTGTTCATACTAGCCATTTCTGTTACATAGAGTAGTCTAGAAAACTAGTCCGGATTCAACTATAGATTACATGTACATAGAGACAGATTTAAGCTTAGGTTTCTTCATGTGAAATATAGGTATGGAAGTCTATTTTTCAATGCAGAAAGAATCACTCAATTTGCTGTTCTATAACTCAACTTATGAGCAAAACATTCAAGACAGGTCATTCAGTCGTGAAGAGGAGTTCGACTCGTGAAGGGATTCACGAGTGAAGCAAATAAGGTGATTCTCACGACTCGTGAAGGGGTTCACGAGTGGAGAAGGAACTATACTTCACGACTCGTGAAGTGGCTCACGAGTGAGGAAGAAAAGCTGAACTTCACGACTCGTGAAGAAGCTCACGAGTGAAGAAGAAAGACTCGACTTCACGACTCGTGAAGAGCTTCACGAGTCGGACTGATGTTCACGACTCGTGAAGTCATTCACGACTCGATAAGTCTGTCTTCTTCAACCTTTCAACGATAAACTTCCAGAAAAAACGTAAATTCAATTTTGTAAATTCTATTCACTTCCAGTAATCCATTTTTACATGCAATATGAATGGCCTAAATTCCCATACCTTAGCTGATAAACCCAAGGTCTTCAACCTCTATCAATTCCTTTTCCTTTGATCCTTCTTCCTTCCTCTTCTCCTTCATAAATACCATCACCATGAACATACATTTCTAGCAAATGACATATTCTCAGTCAACAGAAAATGAAGAAGAAGATGGTGATGATGCAGTGTTAAAATGAGAGTTTAATTACCTTAGCTTAGAGCCTTAAACTCTTGATTAACCAACATGCACCATTAACATCTAAATGCTTGAGGTAAATCTATGGAAATCAAAGAGGAAGAAGAAGATGAATTTTTGGTTTTGCTCTCAACAAATGCCGATTCTCACAATCAAATTCTCTAACCCAAGCCTTTTATACCCACATGACAATCTCCTCTTTAGTCCTTCATCATTTTGCATGTCACACAAATGCCACAAGCCTTTATGCATGTTAGACTTTAACCCCTCCACTAATTATTTTTCAAACATTAACCTATCCATTTAAGCATTCTTTCAATTTAACCTTGAATTAAATGCTTCTCTACACAATTGGCCACCAAAATGCCAAAAAAAATACCAATTAACCCCAAAATAATACCTTTATCCTCAATTGTTAATTAACATTAAACCATACTCTTTTATTATATTTTCATGCAATTAACATAATAACATGTTAATTTACCCCCTTACTTAATTACAATAATATGCAAATTAAATTAGGGTCAAGTTAGGGGCCTTACAATTCTCTCCCCCTTAAGAATTTCGTCCCCAAAATTCATACCTGTGTTGAATAAATGAGGATGTTGTTCTTTCATAGCTGTCTCTGGCTCCCAAGTAACTTCTTGTATATCGTGATGTTGCCAGAGCACTTTGACAAGTGGAATTTGCTTATTTCTAAGCTGTCTAACTTTTCTAGCCAGAATTGCTATAGGCTCTTCATCATAAGTGAAATCTGACTGTACTTGCACATCTTGAACTGGTATCACATGAGATTCATCTGAACGATACTTCCGTAACATAGAAACATGAAACACATCATGAAGTTTGGCTAGTTCCATAGGGAGAGCCAACCTATATGCCACCGGCCCAACTCTTTGAAGAATCTCATATAGGCCTATAAACCTCGGGCTCAGTTTACCCTTTTTCCCAAATCTTAATACTTTTCTCCAAGGGGACACTTTCAGAAACACTTTGTCACCCACATGATATTCAATATCCTTTCTTTTCAAATCAGCATAAGACTTCTGTCTATCACTAGCTTCCCTCAATCTCTGCTTGATAACTTGTACCTTTTCCTCTGTATCTTTGACAATATCAGGACCAATAACTTTGCTCTCAGACAATTCAGTCCAGTACACAGGAGTTCTACATTTTCGGCCATACAAGGCCTCATACGGTGCCATCTCGATGCTCCTTTGATAACTGTTATTGTAGGCGAACTCCATTAAAGGTAGATACCTATCCCAACTTCCTGCAAACTCCAAAGCACAACCTCTCATCATATCCTCTAGAATCTGAATAACCCATTCAGATTGCCCATCCGTCTGAGGGTGGAATGTTGTACTGTAACGAAGCTGAGTTCCCAAAGCTTGTTGCAAACTCTGCCAAAATCTTGATGTGAATCTCGGATCTCGATCAAAGATTATTGACACCGGAATGCCATGCAGTCTAACAATCTCATTCATATAAAGTTCTGCCAACTTATCCATAGGGTAGTCCATCCGAACTGGTATGAAATGAGCTGATTTAGTCAGCTTGTCAACTATAACCCAAACAGCATCATGTTTTTTCTGTGTAAAGGGCAATCCTGTTACAAAATCCATAGTGATATCCTCCCATTTCCATTGTGGAATTGGAATGGGGTTCAACAAACCAGATGGTAACTGGTGCTCTGCTTTTACCTGCTGACATGTCAAGCATTTGGAGATATAGGCTACCACATCTTTCTTCATGCCAGGCCACCAATAACTTTGTTTCAAATCCTGGTACATCTTGTTCCCACCAGGGTGCATAGTAAATACTGTATTGTGAGCCTCTTTCAATACTGTTTTCTTTAATTCTTGGTCATCAGGAACATACAATCGATTCTGATAATACACACCCCCATCTTCTTTCACTAAGTACTCAGACTGGGTTCCTTCATGTAAAGACTTCAAAATCTGTTGCAGCTTTTCATCATGTTTCTGTGCATCAATCACTGTTTGCCTCAAACAAGGTCTAGCCTTCAACTGTGCTATTAAAGCGCCATCATAAGCAATTTTCCATCTACAGCGATGTGCAATCATAGCAGCCATCATCTTACGGCTCAAAGCATCAGCTACAACATTAGCTTTGCCTGGATGGTAATCCACTATACAATCATAATCTTTAAACAGTTCTAACCATCTTTGCTGTCTCAAGTTAAGTTCCTTTTGAGTGAGCAAATATTTGAGACTCTTGTGATCTGTATAGATTCTGCACTTCTCCCCATACAAATAATGTCGCCAAATTTTCAAGGCAAACACCACTGCTGCTAACTCTAGGTCATGGGTTGGATAGTTTTGTTCATGTGGCTTCAACTGTCTAGATGCATAGGCAATTACTTTGCCATCTTGCATTAGCACACAACCCAAGCCAACTCTAGAAGCATCACTATACATAGCATACTCCTTTCCTGTAACTGGTTGTGCCAAAACTGGAGCCTCTGTCAGAAATTTCTTCAACTGATCAAAACTTACTTGACATCGGTCAGTCCACTCAAACTTTATACCCTTTCTCAGAAGTTTAGTGAGTGGTGCGGCTATAACTGAAAAACCTTTCACAAAGCGACGGTAATAACCTGCTAAGCCCAGAAAACTTCTCACTTCTGTCACATTTCGAGGCGGCTTCCAATCCACTATAGCCTCTATTTTAGCTGGATCCACCCTAATGCCTACAGAAGATACTATATGACCAAGGAAAGAAATTTCCTTAAGCCAAAAATCACATTTGCTCAGCTTAGCATACAGCTGATTCTCCCTCAGAATCTGTAAAACAATTCTCAAATGCTCAGCATGTTCCGTTTCATTCTTCGAATACACCAAAATGTCATCTATGAACACAACAACAAACTGATCCAGGTAGGGTCTAAACACCCTATTCATAAGATCCATAAATGCAGCCGGTGCATTTGTTAACCCAAATGGCATCACCAAAAACTCGTAATGCCCATATCGGGTTCTAAAAGCCGTTTTGGAAACATCCACATCCTTAACCCGGAGTTGATAATAACCCGTTCGCAAATCAATCTTGGAAAACACTCCAGCACCCTTCAACTGATCAAATAAATCTTCAATTCTGGGTAAAGGGTACTTATTTTTCACTGTTACCCTATTTAACTGTCTGTAGTCTATGCACATCCTCATAGACCCATCCTTTTTCTTCACAAACAAAACCGGTGCACCCCAAGGCGACACACTAGGCCTAATGAAGCCTTTGTCAAGCAACTCCTGTAGCTGTACTTTAAGTTCCTTCAATTCTAAAGGAGCCATCCTGTATGGTGCCTTCGACACAGGAGCTGTACCCGGTAGAATGTCTATAGACAATTCAACTTCCCTTTCAGGTGGAAGACTAGGCAAGTCTTCTGGGAACACATCAGGAAACTCTTTCACCACTGGAATCTCTTGAAGATTTGCATACTCTATTCTTGAATCAAGCACAAGTGCTAAGAAAGCTTCACACCCTTTTCTCAAAAATCGCTTAGCTTGCATAGCTGATATTACATTAGCTATAGGCTCAGATCGAATGCCCTGAACTAATGTTTCTTTACCATCAGCACCAATAAGAGTTACAGTTTTAGCTTCACAATTAACCACTGCATGGTGTCTAGACAGCCAATCCATACCAAGTATAATATCAAATTCCCGGAATGGTAACTCAATAAGATCAGCAAGGAATTCTTTCCCTTGAATTACTATAGGACACTGTCTATGCACTCTATTAACAACAACAATGTGACCCAATGGGTTGGTTACATATATATCATATTCCATTTCGTGTACAGTAGACTCATTTCTACCCAAATCCCCAGTGCAAACATAAGAATGAGTGGAGCCAGGATCAATAAGTGCATGCATGTCAGAATCAAAGAGAGAGAAAATACCAGCTATGACTTCTGGAGCACACTGATCCTCTCTAGCTTTCAATGCATAAGCCCGAATAGGAACAACTGGAGCTGCGAGCCTGTCAACTGATTCAGAAATGTTCCTGGACTGGGATCCCTGGGGCCTCGATCCCCCAAGTCCTCTCCCTCTGCCTCTACCAGAAGATGGTGCATTAAAAGTTCCTCTACTGCCTTGTTGTCCAACATCCTGGTCCCTTTTCGAAGGACAGCTTGCCATGTAATGACCAGTACCACCACACTTGTAACATGCTCCAGATAATTTCCTGCAACTACCCTAATGTTTCCTAGTACAATGGAAACACTCTGGAGGTTGCCCCCCACTCTGATTCCCTGAAGCTTGTTTTCCCTGTTTAGACATTGCAGAAGATTCTTGTCTCCTGTCCCTTTTTGCAGAACTATAGCCAGATTCAGCTGGCTGACTTCCTTGTGCTCCTCTAGCTCTCTTTCCTGTAAAAGATCCACCCTTGGACCCACTTCTTCTCTGTTCTCTTTCTCTCTTTGCCATTTCATTCTTTTCAACTCGCAAGGCTGCTGTAACCAATTGAGTGAAGTTAACCACTTGCAAAGATGTAGACCCAATCAACTTTTCTCTGATATGCTCATTCAACCCATCTTCAAACTGTCTACATTTAAAAGCATCAATCAACATCTCATTAGGAACATATTTGCACATGCGACTGAATTCTTTCTCATATTCAGCCACAGACATAGCTCTCTGTTTGAAGTTGAGAAACTGTTTTAACTTCTCTTGCTTATATGCCTCTGTAACATACTTTTTCTTGAATTCAGCTGTGAAGAATTCCCATGTAAGGGGATCTAGTAGCTGGGGTTGTCTCAACACCAACTTCCACCAATCATAAGCTGCTCCTTGCAATAGAGACACAGCACAAGATGCCTTATGACCCACTGGACAGTGGATTTCATCAAAAATTCTCCCTAGTCTTTCCAGCCAAAATTCGATATCCGAAGATATCGAATCTATAGACCCAAACGGGGCCAACTGTACTATGGACCGGTCAAGCATACCCAAACGGGGTAGCCTATCAACCCAAACGGGGCTGATCATGATCCAAACGGGATCATATACTATGGACCCAAATGGGCCAACTATGGCAGCTGTAATTTCCCTATAGGCGCCTATCTATCCACATCTAAAACTCTATCGCAGGCGGAACTATATTCGTGTTCAATTCACATTTTAATACTGTATTCGTAGTATACCGTTTGCACATATGCATAGTCTTATCAACCTGTGAATTCTCTGGTGCATAATCAGATACATGCACATTTCATATGCCAAGATATATATATCTGGCTCATCTATATCTGTATGACTATATCATGTGCATCATATCATAAAAGCATGACATATAATCATCATATCATAGACTTGATCATGCCCTCATTAAGCATTTCACATGTTCATAGTCATGCTAATTCATCTTCTATCTCATAGGCAATTACATGCTCATATACTCATATACATAATCATAAATGTACATACCTGTGGGTACATTCGCATATAGTCGATTTATTCTTATGAGTATGTTTCCAACACACATATATATATATTCCTTTGTCATCATTCAAGTCATGTGCTATACAAAATATCAACATGTTTTCATATGACATATACACATGCCAAGGTCATGCTATTATTCTCTTTTTCATATCACAAGTGCATATAAAAAGGTGCACTTACATGTCATAAGACTTACATGTATGGGTTCGATAATTCCTTTCTAGTCTTTATTCATATTCACAAATGAACGCATGTGTATGCATACAATTCCTTCATTGACAGTCATATTACATGCATTATTCATTTAACTTTCTATCACATAAGCAAATAGCTGTCTCAATCAATTAAAGAATCATATTATCAAGTGTAGCAACAATCTGTTCATACTAGCCATTTCTGTTACATAGAGTAGTCTAGAAAACTAGTCCGGATTCAACTATAGATTACATGTACATAGAGACAGATTTAAGCTTAGGTTTCTTCATGTGAAATATAGGTATGGAAGTCTATTTTTCAATGAGAAAAGAATCACTCAATTTACTGTTCTATAACTCAACTTATGAGCAAAACATTCAAGACAGGTCATTCAGTCGTGAAGAGGAGTTCGACTCGTGAAGGGATTCACGAGTGAAGCAAATAAGGTGATTCTCACGACTCGTGAAGGGGTTCACGAGTGGAGAAGGAACTATACTTCACGACTCGTGAAGTGGCTCACGAGTGAGGAAGAAAAGCTGAACTTCACGACTCGTGAAGAAGCTCACGAGTGAAGAAGAAAGACTCGACTTCACGACTCGTGAAGAGCTTCACGAGTCGGACTGATGTTCACGACTCGTGAAGTCATTCACGACTCGATAAGTCTGTCTTCTTCAACCTTTCAACGATAAACTTCCAGAAAAAACGTAAATTCAATTCTGTAAATTCTATTCACTTCTAGTAATCCATTTTTACATGCAATATGAATGGCCTAAATTCCCATACCTTAGCTGATAAACCCAAGGTCTTCAACCTCTATCAATTCCTTTTCCTTTGATCCTTCTTCCTTCCTCTTCTCCTTCATAAATACCATCACCATGAACATACATTTCCAGCAAATGACATATTCTCAGTCAACAGAAAATGAAGAAGAAGATGGTGATGATGCAGTGTTAAAATGAGAGTTTAATTACCTTAGCTTAGAGCCTTAAACTCTTGATTAACCAACATGCACCATTAACATCTAAATGCTTGAGGTAAATCTATGGAAATCAAAGAGGAAGAAGAAGATGAATTTCTGGTTTTGCTCTCAACAAATGCCGATTCTCACAATCAAATTCTCTAACCCAAGCCTTTTATACCCACATGACAATCTCCTCTTTAGTCCTTCATCATTTTGCATGTCACACAAATGCCACAAGCCTTTATGCATGTTAGACTTTAACCCCTCCACTAATTATTTTTCAAACATTAACCTATCCATTTAAGCATTCTTTCAATTTAACCTTGAATTAAATGCTTCTCTACACAATTGGCCACCAAAATGCCAAAAAAAATACCAATTAACCCCAAAATAATACCTTTATCCTCAATTGCATCCTTAATTAACATTAAACCATACTCTTTTATTATATTTTCATGCAATTAACATAATAACATGTTAATTTACCCCCTTACTTAATTACAATAATATGCAAATTAAATTAGGGTCAAGTTAGGGGCCTTACACAAACATTCCAAAATCGTTTTTACATTTAATATTTAAAACTAGTTGTTAAACTTACAATTAACATGCCAAAATGCACCTAGTTTTAATATTAACATGTACCATCAGGTATTAGCAATTAAATGTGACCATTAATAGCTCCTAGAACATCTTAGGACAGTATATTAACATGTCATAATAATTATAATACCTATCTAATCAATTAAAATCGTTTTTACACCAAAACAATGCAAAAAACTCAAAATAGAAAATTTAAGATTTGCATGTTTTCATAATGACGATTTTAATTAATTTTTACATGAATCTAAAGCACTAAAATAAGCATGTTTAGGCTCTGATACCATTGATGGAATATGACATGGTATGAACATGGCAATCACGCAGTGGAAAAACAACAAAAACGATCATACATGCCAAACAATTCCATGACAAGAATCGAAACATGCAATTTTAGGGTTTTAAAACTTACAACTTTAGATGCCTTTTAAAACTTGAGTTTGGTGATGACCAGCAACCGAGATGACTTTATCCACCTTAGATCTTGATCACCAATGCCAAGGAACAGCCTTTTACGCCACTCCCTTTATTCTCACACACACAATTGCACCGTCGGCTTAAAATCGAGATTGCTAGCTCTCATTTAAGGTATTGTGTAATGGCTATGGTTTGAAGCTACAAAATTTGATTTTGTACTTCTCTTAGGTTGCTATTACTACCCAAGAATACAAGAGAATGAGGAACAATCCTTTCTCCTTGTGAAAATTGAATCAAAAGAATTTTGTGAGAGAGAGATGAAGTTCACGCCACACTTAGAGAAAATAGGGTTTCACGCCAAAACCAACTCTACTTTCTCCTAGGGTTTTATTTCTTTATATATCATTATCTTTTTGGCAAGTGTTTGATCTGAATTTACTACCTCAAGATAATTAATTCAACCTCAATCACTTCCTAAAAATAAGTAATATATTTTTAATTAAACTCTTTTGAATTTAAAATTCAAATTTGAAATAAAACACAAGACATTTAATTAAATGAAATCACTTAATATAAATAAATAGCATGTGCCGAAATTCCTTGATTTCCATCTTGGAATTTCGGCCACTTCATCTATTATTTAAATGATTTAATTTAATTTAAATTCTTTTAGGCTTTAATACTCAATTAACTTAATTAATACAAGATAATTAATTAATTGAAATTAAACCTTGTGGGCTGAATTTCTCTCTCTCATGGACTAAGGTCCAATAGCAATTTTATAACCCATTACACACATTAATTTGACTTTAATTAAAAGCCCAAATTAATGCCCTATACATTACTTAAATATTTTAAGCCCAATGCTTTGTGTGCGATCCTATAGGTCCATTTAATGTTGGCAATGAATTAATAAATTAACTCAAAGGCTATATATATTCTCTAGCAAGATATTATAGCATTCCAAATTAAATGAAAATGCATATGGTATTTAGTGACCTAATGCAATTTTGCATAGTCCCTTACCCATAAATATCAGAATTAATATAAGGCATGGAACTAGTCATCCTTGTATATATTAATTCCTTTCTTGATATTACAGTGACACTAAACTCTCAGATAAATAATGATTACTCATTATTTCATCTCGGTATGGCCATACACTTCTTAGTTCACTGATCAAGTGACCGATGATATTTTTCTCTCTTATCGAGAGGGGTAATCCCTTCACTTCTCTCATGCTCTCTAACATGAATCAATGCATACCCAATCATACCTGTACTTGTCACTCTGTTACGAGTACATTAGGTATATGTCAAAGCACACAGTAATTCATAAAGAGTTTCATAGAGATTTCAGGTCTAAGAACTCCGATACAAAACTTGCATATGAGAAACACTTATGACTTGTACCATGTAGTGTTCTCATGAGCGGATCGAATCCAGATACCATGTTCTAAACATGTATCTATGATCTCTGATTGACACTCTTGTCCTTATGATCCGTAAGATAGAACTCAACTTATCAGAGAGAGCATGCTAGTCTTAATTCATTTGTTATTCCCATAACAATGACTGACTAGGGATATTTAGAATGAAGTCTCATTTGTTTCAAGGTCTTACAACCATGTGCCTCACACATGATAACTTAAACTGAAACAACATTCTTGGATGGTTTTATCAATTGATATTCACAGGAATACAATATATAAAACAATTGCCTCATTTTATTAATTAAAGTGTTTTATTACAATGCATTGGGGCTAGGGCTTACACTAAGACTTACAAGAATTCAAAGCTTTGGTAGTCTCACCCCTATCTTGCCTTGCCTATTGTTGGAATGTCTATTTGAGATGATTGTTCAACTCATAAGCCTCCATATGGCCAACATAAGACATCCCACATCAACCGAATCATCACCATGCTTCTTTCGTTTTTCTTTGACTGGCCTTTGATAGTTAGTAGGTGAAACAGGAGTAACAGGCTCATCAAGCACATATAGCTTCCTTTCTTTCTTGAGAATAATTCTCAAGTTCCTAAACCAGTTAAGGAAGTTAGTGCCATCTTCTTTTAGCTTTTCCTTCTCAAGGACTGATCGCAGTGATTGTGTGAAAGTGTTTTTTGAACCCATTGATCTACAAATATGCAAAATAAATATTAGTACCAATTTCATTTTAGGGTATTATTTAAAACTCCCACTAAAATATTCACCCTTAATATTAATTACAATAATTGTAATGATTTTAGTGGGCTAAGATCAATATTTCACTTAATTCCAAGACATATTTGGCATGACACTTAAAATCAAGTTATTTTGGTAGATAACTACTTACCAATTACATCTCATGTAACTCTTAGATTCTTTATGGGATTTTGATATCATATGTCCTAGCATGTTATAATCCTATCTAATGCCTTAGGTCCAAAACCATTTTGATAACCTAATTAAGTCTAACCATATTTTTAACATATAGGTAGCACCATTGCCCATCTTGCCTTACTATGATAAACCAATGTACATCGCTTTGGTAGAACCTACATTTTGATGATCTTAGTCTTGACAAGTGTTATAATTATGGATGATATAAGACATAAAATTATGGTGAGGGAATTTTAATTTTAACTTATGATGTTTGTTTGTATACATATCATGCATCATCCCATACATGGCATCTGATACACATATATTATCATTCATCGCATCACATACCGATATAATATGCATAATGTATAAAACGTGTCATAGCATGGTCAAAAAATTATATGATCTTCATAAGCCAATATGAAGATCAAAGGTCAATCCTAGGTGAAAAAACATAAGCTGGTCTTGATCAACAGCTTTCACTTTGCACCTCCATCATCATGGAATTGGATTGATCTCCTTCATGCTCTTCGTGAAATGCCTTCATCTTCATTACAATAATGAAATGAACTATTCTAATAAAACCATTAGTAAAATAAAATTACAACGAAAGAATGACACGCAGGTCGTATTTAAAATTACAAACCCATAAAATGAATAAATAATATAAATGAAGAAAACACCATCATAAGGGTCTCAATTGGCCATGCTATACACCATGCAAAGGCATCATACATACATCCATTAAAATCAATCAATTTCATATCATGCTCAATGATCACATAAAATTGATGTATTATTATCGACGGATAATAACTATAAAAATATTTCATGCGCTACGGTTAGATAACACGTCAATCCCACATATCAATGCTTTGAAGGTACACATCTTATCCTAGCCATATGATCTCTTCAAAAGAGATTCAAATGTAGGTTAATATGACCTATGAAGAAAGGCCTGTAAAGACCCTAGCTAGAGAGATCAGACAGCTCAGGAACAACCATATTCCACTAGTAAAGGTGCTTTGGAACCAATGCAATATGGAGGAGGCCACATGGAGGTCAAAAGCTATGATGAGACAAAAGTACTCACTACTCTTCGATTCAGGTAAAATTCAAGGATAAAATTTCTTTTAGTAAGGGAAAATTGTAATGCCCTAAATATCGGATCAGTTATGAATAGTATTTTTCGATAGTGAACAGTATGTCCAGAGGTGAAAAGTATACCCGGAGGTGAAAAATATTTTATTTAACCATCAAAAAATATTAATCACAGTTAGTCTAGGGTTGAAATTTGGAGTGGAATCAAAGTCAAATAGACCTTCAAAAGTTAAAAATACTAAAAAGGAAGCGGTTCGGTTCAAAGGTTAACTAAGTTCACTTAAGTTTGAACGAGCCTTTAAAAATATTAAATAAGTTCTAAAAACTGCCAAAAATTATAGATCTTTCCAAAATAACGTGTATAATATTTTGGCTATAAAAATAAAAATTTTTAGTGACACCGATAATTATCGAATTAGATCAATTTGATTAAATCTAATAAAAAAATGGACTCTAATTGAGTTAAAATTTTATATACAACCTCTATGCATATTATGAATGATGGAATCAAATTTAGGATGATTTGGATTTGAAAAGTAAGAGAACCATGGAAAAATTGCATAATGGGCCTAAATAGTGGTTTTGGGCCTAAGTGAGTGGGATTTAGGTTGACCAAGGCCCAACCCACTTAAACTCATATAAAAGCAGATGTGAGAAGATTTTTTGGGAAGTCATCCTTATCCCTTCAGTCTCCTTCTTCCTCTTGCTTGGCTGAATCACCATTTCTTTTTTCTCACTCAAATTTCTTTAAGCTTTCTTTCTCTTTCTCACCAAATACAAGCATCCCAAGAGTGATTCAACCTCTCTACAAGATTTTCTAAGTCTCTACTCCTTGATTTAAGTGAGATTGGTGGGAGAAAACAAGGATTAAAGTGAAAGGTGTAAAAGTGAGGTAAGTGAAGTTTAAGGTTTTAATTTATTTTAAAGGGGCCTATAGTCCATTTATGAAATCAATTTTAGCATAAGAGGTCAAAAAATAGGTGTTTTATTTGATGTAAAATCCGGCCTTTATAGGTTCTCATAGTAAAGGACAAGCTTCTATGGCTAAAGGTAAGAAAAAGGAAGTCTAGGGAATCCAAAGCAAGTAGGAAAGGTTAGTGACTATAAAATCCATCAATTTCCTTCAATTTGTTATGAAATTGCATTATATAACCTAAGTGAACCTACGAAAAATGCACGTTGAATTTAAGCTTAGAATAGCGACTATAGCCTTGGAAATGACCTTTAAAATGCTTAAAAGAAATTAAAAGTATTGGTAAAGTGGACAACCTCTCTTGGCCGAATGGTTCCCTAGCATGTATTAGTATGTATTTTGTGTATTTTTAATGTTTAATGCCTTAAAATGAATTTAGACATGAAATTAAGTGTCCATAAATTAATCTGGAATTTATGGAATTAATATGAATTTTTTATAAGGAATTTGTATTATATTGTGAATTTGTTAAATTATGGTGAAATAATTCATAAGATAAGTGCATTTGATGAATTACAGCGAGATAATTCATAAAATGTGTAAAAGTGATGAAAGAGTTGAATGAAAAGTGTATTGAAATGGAAAAGCAAGTGAAATGTTAGAAATGAGAAAAGTGATTCTGAAATGAGTAATGATTTTGCCCTTAGTAGCGGTCAAGCTGTTAAAATCTAGTTCAGGATATGATTGGCTAGCCATGGTGACATCCATACCACAATGCAAGTCATCACTACTTGCTTTGCTATGGTAGGATCATAATGATCTTCCATAATTTTTATTTTGATTTGTAGTGGATTGGTCCTTCACAATCATCAACATCCTGTTGGGTTGTCATCCACATCCTGTTGGGTTTCATCATAGGAAAAATAAAATAAATGCAGCAAAAAAATGAAACCCATCAGGATCCATGCAATCCAATTGAATCAATTATGAGCGAGAGTAACTATTACTAACCTCTTCAAAAAAATGTCTTGTAGGTGTTGCCTCGCAAGAAACGAACACCCTCTACTGGTATCCACACTTGAATGTGTCGAACAGATTTGCCTGGGGTGCTAGCTCCTTTCTATGACGGGTAGGGTCAGAGAAAATATTTTTCTCTCTTTTCTTTTCTCCCAAAGTGATGCCTCACTATCGAGTGTGTCTCTTAGGGTTAGAAACCTTACATATAATATGTATATATAGGTAGCCTCACCCTAAGTAAGAGAGAGAGAGAGATATATATAATTTTGGGCTTATATATTTCTTATTAAAATCAAAAATAATTTATTTCTTATTTAAAATAAAATATAATATTAATCCTAATTAATATTTATTTATTTCATTATTTATTTCAAATTTTAATGTGTCATAAAATAAAATTTGAAATGCCAGAATTAACCCTTAGTCCATTCATCACATTCTATGTGTACGACCCAATAGATTCATATTATGTTGGCCATGGGCCCTAATTCCATCACGGACACACAAGTCATAAGTGATCTCTAGCAAGATATTATGACTACCCAAATAATATGAATATCAATAATTCTATTTTAACCTAATAGAACATGTTATAATCCCTTTGTCACATGATATCTTGTTTGAACATAAGTTATGGTGGATTTCAAACTTATATAGTTCAAATATATAATTTCTCGATTACTAAGTAGACTGATGATATCAAATGATATTGATCTAATTATCAATTTTTTGAGCAAGGCCATGCATTTATCATTCCTACTTTTTTAGGGGCCCAATAGATATCTCTCTTATAAAAGAGGGACAAATTCCATCTTTGATTATTCATTATCCTCTACATGATTCTCATCATGTCCAATCATAACTTGTATAATTCTTTGATTAAAGATAATGTTTAGTTATGTGAAAACATAATGTTTGTCATGTAGGATACTATGATAATCTTAGGTCTAAGGATCAATAACATTTATTATGAGATCATCAATGACATTAACCCATGTTGTATCTCATAGCGGGTTAATCCAATACTTTATTCTCTAACGAGTACCTACAAGTTTGATTTATATCACCATATATAATTATCCCATAATTATCAATCAAACTCGTACTAGTTTTATTTATCATTATTCCTTTAATGATAAATAACTAGAGATAGTCAAAATAACATTAAATTGTTATTTATAAATATTATTATATTCTAACATGCCAAAATATAATAACATGAAGAAAACCTATTTATAAAATGAAATGTGATATTACATAAAGAATCAAACATATGGCCTAGGGCATAACCGCTAACACATTCCCTATATCCAATCTGTAGATTTCTACCAGGATTGTACTAGGAGCATAATGATAATAATGTATTAATCATGTGAAATATGAAGTGGAAATGAAGTTTAGAGTGAAAAGGACCCAATTGTAAGAACATAAAAAGTTTAGGGGTAAATTGGTAATTTCCCTAAATAAAAAGTTTTGGTGTAGATATTCGTAAGAGATTGGATTATTATAAGGATCCATTGAGGTTTCTAGAGGGACCAATCACAAGGAGCAAAGATAAAAGGATCGGAGAGAAACTGCTTGCTTTTATACAAGCTTTCATGGAGAAAAAAGCTCTCTATCGTGAGCGCGATAGCCTTTACAAGCACGATAGTACGCAGATGGACAATATCAACTTTGGAGTTGTAAAGAATTAATTAGGGCTTGATGATGGTGCATATACTGTGAATTAAAGTGTACCATGAAGAGAATCCTTAAGCTTGTGTATTGCATGTGCAATGTTTTAAATTTGGGCTATTTATGAGTTGGGCTTTGTTTTAAGTAATGTAAGACTTGATTAAGTTAATAATGTTTAGTTTTGGGTTTATTATTTGGGCCTCACAGACAGCCCATTCATTTGGTCTTTAAGTTGATTTAAGTTTACCTAGTTTAGGAAGGATTAAAAGTCAAATTAACCTAGTCCATTATTTTAATGACTCTAGGTTAATTCCATGCCTATAAATACTTTTGTAAAGCTATAACTTAGGAGCTAAGAATTAGTAGACTTTGATTAATTTTAATTGAATTGATTCTTTGGAATTACTTGTCAAGGTGAGTGTTCTTACTTTGATGTTGTTTTAAGAATAAGGATTATTCAAGTTTTACTTGTATAGCTCTATTCTTCATCTTATTTCTGCTTTAGTTTTTAATCTCCTTCGAAATTAAGATTTAAAGTATTTATCTTTCAGATTGCATGCTAAATTTATTAACAACTTAATTGATAAAGGGTTTTTGAATTCTTAGATCCTAGGGTTCCACATCATTTGGAATCAAACCTAAGGTTGTTGTTTGAAAATTATCAGTTTAATTTTGTTGTTATATTTATAGTTAAATTGGATATTACCTGATAAAAAAATGTAGGTACTATTCATTATTATTGTTCATTAGGGTACTGTTCGCATACTGTTAACAAAAAAAATTGTTGATATCAGTATAGTTGAAAATATCATATTTATCAACATTCAGTTGAAAGAAAATTGAAAAGATTTGCAATCCAATAAAAAGCTTTTGGGTTTCTTTAAAAAAATTTGGTAGAACTAGCATGGGTCGAGGTAGAGAATTTAGGACTATATTTTGGTTTTCTTCCTTACGAGGTGTCAAATCTACGACACTTAGTTCTAGATTCGTCTTTCTTACATTCTAAGTTATCTTTATTATTTAATTGCTTATCTTTGCTTTCATAAATATTGTTTGAGTGATAAATTTGCTTCATATTGCTTACTGGCATATAAAAATCGATTACACATATTGTTTTTATCTTGTGTGTAATATTCTGAAAGGTTTTTCTTGAAATTTTTGCGATTTTTCATGTCTGTTGCCCTTGCGACAAAGGTAACTTTGCCTCTAAAATTGTTTATGAAAACTTTATTTTCTATGTTTCATTTAATTTCCTTATTTTCTTTACTTAAGTTTTTCTTGAAGTACTTCTTGATTCTAAAGAACAACTCTATAGTGGGAACAATAGTGGAAAAAGGCAAGAGTGTGTGAGGATATCAAAGAGGGTAAAGCTAATATTGAGTGAAACACGAGAGAAGAGTGACATTACTTGAGTGTGAACATGTGAGGGAGTGTTTGTGAGGTATTCTCTAATACTTTTTGTAGATTTCTACAATGGCTGAAGAGACTAACAAGAAGGGAATAACTCTTAAAGAGGTAGCATATTCATTCACAAGAAAATCTGGAAATAGCAATAGAAAAATAGCAACGGAATTGATTCCATTGCTAAATTAGCAACGGAAAAGCGATTTCGTTGCTATTTAGCAACGAAAAATAGTTTTGGTTGCTAAAATTGGTTAAACTTTATAAATTTAGCAACGGAAAAATATGTGGTTATCTTCCATTGCTAAAAGTGGAGGGAATTTTTGGCGCCATTATTTAGCAATGAAAATTAGCAATGAAATTAGTATTCCATTGCTAATTAAGGCGGCAACAAATGGCAGATAAAATTTAGGACGAAAAATAGCAACAGAATGTAATTTCTGTTGCTATTTTAGCAATCGAAATAAAATTTTGTTGCTATTTTAGTAAAGAAAAATTATTCCATTGCTAAATAGCAACGGAATTTTATTTCGGTTGATAAAATAGCAACGAAAATTACATTTCGTTGCTAAATTAGCAACAAAAATTACATTTTGTTGCTAAATTTCACTTTCAATGAAAAATAGCAACCGAATTATTTTCGGTTGCAAAAATAGCAATGGAATAATAATTCCATTGCTAAATTAGGGGCATTTAAGTAATTTTCATGTTTGTTAGAACTATAAAACGGAAAAACCCTACATTTGCCTCATCTCCTCCCTCACAGATCTATCTCTCTCTCACCCCTCTCCCTCTCTCTCGATCTCTACCCTAGATTTTTGGATTTTTCCTTCCAGATCTAGTTGGAAGTATAGTAGTATTTCTGCATTTCTAAGCAAAAATGGGGCGTTTAAGATGTCTTCTCTCAGCAGGGAGCTTGTCTTCTTAATCCTGCAGTTCCTATATGAGGATTAAGGTATTTTTTTTTTAATTTGATTTTCTAGTTTTGGGTTTAGGAGTTCAATTGAGTTAAGCTGGTGGATTTAAATTTAAGGCTTGGTTTTCATCTTGAACATGATTAATTTTTGGGATAATTACAAAAACCCACTGTTTAGATTAGTGTCCAACTTTTAAAATTTCATGAATTTGTTAGTACTCTTTTAATCGAATCTAATGGAAAATGAAGGTGGGACTTATTGTGGGGCCGACAATGCTTGTATAAGAGAAATGAAATAATAAGCTTAAAAAATGAAATAATAAGCTTAAAAATAATAAATAATATGTACCTATTACCTAATCAAATTAAAATTTATTAGGAAATAATATTATTTTCATATTTGTATCAGGCACAAAAGCAATGTTCCCCAAATTTCTAAAATTTATTTTTTTTCCTTTTTATAAATATGTTATATGTAAAAATTGATTAAAATGTTACTTTGGTGAAAAATAAAGCAAAATAAAGATTAAAATTTTTTTTGTTAAGAAAAAGCAAAATATAATATCTTAACAAATTTAAGAGTAACCTGATTTAATATAAAGAGTATATTTTTGGAACAAAGACTCGTGAAATAAAAGTTGCATTTTTACCTAATTTTATTTTATAAAAAGTATCAAATGAAGATTAATTTCACTTAAACAAAGTTGAGCACTTTGCTTTATTGGTCAGAATCATATCTTTTTTTCATCTGTAATGTAATTGTTAGGTTAAATCGTACAAAGTGTTATGATTTTTTAATAATTAGAGCCATTTATTATACATTCATTTTTGGTTTAAAATTTTGGATAGACTAACGTAAGAATTTTATCTAATATTTAGAAGTAATTTGTTGTATTGATTTTTGAAATTACCTTTTCATCTGCAATCATACACTAAAAATTGGAATTAAATTTATACTTTTGATTGGATAATTGTCTCATTTGTTAATTTCTCAATTTAGTTTGCTTTTATAATTTCTGATAATTTGTATATCATACTTTCTACAATATTCCTTTTGATTAGTTTGTAAGCTATTAAAAAAATTGGAATCTTATCAATCTTTGTGGGTTCGACCCTATTTACCACTATTGTAGAATTATTAGTTTGATAAGTGAGAATATATTTTTAGTGATTTTAATGTCCATCAAATTTATGCGTCGTTAACATTAAAGGAAATATGATCCATACTCGAACACCTATAATTTGGGATAGAGATACTACCTAATTTTAGCTATAGAGAGAGGCAATCAAATTTTTAAAATTTTCAGCAAAGAGAAATTCGATAAATCAGGTACATCTATTGAAGAATTAATCACTACAAGAAAAAAAATTTTCTTTGTTAACTGCTCTATTACCTTTTGCTTTTTAGGCTGTCAAGATTTTATGCTTGCTGTTTTTTTCAGTCATTGGTTATATGTGAGTTTTTTTTATTATTGCAGGGGAAGGGTTTTTCTGTTCTCTAGTACCATTACAGGAGGTTAGATTCATCTCTGCATAGCCACATTTGTGAGTGAATTTCACCCTATTGTTTTTCAGTTTTTCAAATCTGTATAGTTATAAGTTTCATATTATTAATTAACGTATGGACTACTGAAGATGGATACTTTGATAGAATGCTCTTAATATTTAGGCATGACTCAAATTATGATTTTAAAGTGAGGTTTGGTCAGTCCTTGTAAAGGCGATCTATGTATATTCTATGTTTGTTAGGATTTGCTTCCTTAAATATAGATGATTTATCAGTTTACTTCATTTGTAAAATTATCTCACTTGTGATTGGCAAAGTTTAAATCTTATTGAGTCACTGACTAAAGATTTCTCGTAATGGCTTGCATTGGAATTCCATATGTATTTGTTGCACAGGGAGGCTTCTAATTGTTGCATAACTTATATTTTTTCATATAAGCCAGTGTTCTTCTCTTTGAAGTGCTTCCAATTTGTCGATATTCATTGGTTTTGGAAAAGATGAATAGGGTATTGGCTTTGATAATTGCTGATGCTGCAAATTCTATCAAGTCAAAATAATTTTAGCTGCAAAGTAATTCAAAATACCTGGTTATTATATGTAAAGGACTTTAAGTTGAAGCTTGTTAATTTTATTTGTCACATCCAAATAGTGCTTCTAGATACAAAAATGATAAATATGTAGATCCCATAGTAGGGCTTGTGTTTTTCAGTTTTTCAAATCTATATAGTCATAAGAGATATGTGGCTAAATCAACACGTTACTAGCATTTCTTCCCCTCCTTAAACTGCTAGTAATAAGATTGCTAAATGACATTTTTGAACGATTTGTTTTAGTTCAAAACAAAAGGTGGTTCTCAGTTGAAGGAGGTTTGTTCAGCTCTAACAAAAGAGGACTACAGGCGCCAATCTGGTTCTTTTATTGCATGTGAGAAGGTCAGTATAAATTACAGTATATTGGTATAATTTATTGGTGTTAAAAGAACTTTGAATGACCACGTTATAGTATGATTATATATGCATATATATATGTTTGAAATTAGCACTATAAAATAATTTTCAAATAAAAAAATATAAAAATGATCAATAATGTTGTAATATTCAAATCTAATTTAAAATATAGAAATTATCACTTAATATTGAAAACATGAGATATAATAATTATGCATCATATCTACATTTATTTTTGGTGCTATTTATGGCAGTGTGAAGCTCAAAATTCTTAAGGTAATACCTTGATTGTTGTTATTTTCTCATTTGTGATTTCAATTATATCCAGATTTCAGTAAGATCTTATTATAAATTAAGAAAAACACATATCATTTTGTAGTAAAAATATAAGAACGTTATTAGGAAACTTATCTTGATGTTTAACTTCTCTTGCATATTTATGTGATTTGACTTCTTTGATGTTGCTACAAGAAGTTAAGAGTTAAGCATCTAATGGAATGTGCAAGCTTTAGAAGCTTAATTTGAGTGAAATGGTTCTTTGTAGCTAACTCAAAATTATTTAGCATTTTGGGATAATGTGGTAGGAAAAGTCTGATATGGGTTGATTACACTACAACTGTGTAAGCCTATTAAATGATTTTAATTTGCTATTTTACAGGGGTGGAATAAAAAGTGAGTATGCAATCTACTCTATTTCCTCACTAAACTTGTTGCACTGCTTGAGATTTTTGAACATTATGATGGGTAGAGTGCAGGATTTAAGATATTAATTCTATAAGTTTTTCTTACTTTCATCCAAATTTCCATGATCTCAACTTTTAGTTATTCAAATTAATCATTTAACTGATGTGATTTGACTATCTAGAATGTTGCAGTTTCAAATGTTTTGATGTTTGGTAAAGTTATGACAGGTTTTTTAGTAAAGACAATAAAAAATTTCAAGTCATGGAGCAACAGCTATTGCATATTGAATACCGAATAGCACAAGGGGATGTATTTAGTATTTGATTTTTTAATAATATTTCATTTGAAATTATTGCTTCAAAATTTGAAAATTTTAGATAAATGATTTCAAATCCTTGGGTCATCTTGTTTCTTTCATCTTTTCTGAAAGTGTGATGAAATATGGATAAAGAGATAAGAGATCTTGTATTCTTATTTTCAAAATTAACATTGTATTTTTAGTTTTCTTAATTATAATACGCATGTCTAATTTACTTATTTGGGTTTTTCATTTAAGCTGCTAATAAATTGGGTAATCAAGAGACTATGTTAGGCATTCACCAGCTGTAGAGGACTGATGAGAATTTTCAAATTTAAAAATTTTTGAAATTTTAATGATGCTGTATCATTTAGCACTGCAATCTGTAATTCATAGAATATGAATCTATACGTGTTAGAAGAATCATTTTGTTTTCACATCTGTAATACTTACAACCTTTATTGCTAGTGAATTTTCGATATACCATCACTTGATATATATCCTTATGTTCTATTAAAATGTTTTTTGTAGCAAGGTAGCGAATTTCGTGTACTAATCAGCAAAGGCACCTTTTTTCTTTAAAACAAACATTATGTGTCTAGCTTTGGCATAGATAGTGAGTAATAATAGCCATGTCCAATATATTCAGCTTGTGTTACATATGTACATTTAGTTGCATGAGGATCCATGTAGGAAATACTCCCATGAAAGAAACCATGGAGATTATTTCGATAGGTATAACAGTTTTTTAAAGGGTAAAATAAAATTAAAAAAAGTCAAGTAGATAAAGGTGAGAAGTATTAAATCTACAGGCACGGAATTTTATTTGGAATTTGACTTTTAAAAAAAATGGAAGGAGATTGGTTGATAATTTGAAACCCTGTTGTGGCATGTTTTTCATTGCACTGTTTGCATGCTCATTATTTTATAAACTAATCTCCTGTAGAAGTTCAGTCTTTTTATAAATCAAAGGGCTACCCAGAACTTTGTGTTTTGTTTGGGCTAGTTTGCTTTCATTAATAAGCATGCCCTTTTTGGGAAAGGGATACAGAAATCATTACTGTGGCTTAGACATATTGCCAACAATTGGGATGAATGGATAGGCACGGATTGACTTTTGAAACACACTGAAGAGAATATCCTGAAATAGTAGGCCCTTGAGAAAAAACAAGGTGTAGACAAGAGTTCAAAGCTTGGACGTTCCACGCAGACTAGGCCAAAAACCTCTGCTGGTTAGCTTACATTTATCTTTTTGCATATCTAATGTTAATTTTTCTAATGTGTTTAAAAATGCAAGCAGTACCTGCATTGGTATTTTTATATGCTTATATACACATCTTTATGTCGCTTTTAGATACTTGATTTGCAACAAACTGCTTTTTGAGTCATATTGCGTCTACGTGCCATTGTGTCTGTCTTTAATATCTGCTTAATTAGAAACTGTTCTTTCTGGTCCTATTTTTCTCAAATTCCTCTATCTATATATTTGTCTTTTTGTCTCTCTCTCCTCTCTCTAATGCACAATTTTAGAATGATTCTTGTTTTATGACACACATCTTTAATTGTCCAAGTCATAATAACCATAGCAAAATTCTATTTCAATGTGTATGAACTAGTCATAACTCCTTTGTAAGAGCTTTTTTAGTGCTTCAATTTGCTTTAGCTTAGATTATATATATCCAACAACACAATTGATCACTTAGGGATCCAATTATTACTGGTTAATATTTTACATTTCTAAAGGTATATGTTGTGAGTGAATGTCCATAATTTGTTGAATTGAAGGATCAACAATAAGCTCTGCTTTGAAATTTATAAAATGGCCTCAATTAAATATCTTGTGGAGTCTCCCTTCGAGATACAACCTGTTTGATAAATGTCTTGTTTGCGATATAGCCTGATGGCTATATCTTTTTATTTTCCATTGCTCTATACAATTAGTCATTTTAGCATTTCACTTAAATTCTGTCTGTTTTTTCTTTCTCCAACTAGCTATTTTGGCAAAGGCTGATATTTGTCTTGGTTTCTAATCCGTGCTGGTGCTCTTCATAGGTTGTTGCTATTTGGGGGGCTCTTTCTGCTGTTAGGTTTTGGGTTGTTATTTTCCATTATTATTCCAGTTTTGGTGCTATGCTTAATTATGCTCTAATTTTTTGGGACTCAGCCTTTTAGTTTTGTTTTCTTATACATATGCATATGACTCTTTTATATTCGATTGTTATGTATGTATGCAAATCCATTTACTTATTTTGTCAAACATAGATTTATAACTTCTTAAAAATGTATTCCATTAAATAAGCTAAAATACTTATTTTGGTATCACTATTGTATCAAGGTATATAGGCTAAAACGATTCGACCTGCGGGCTACTGGTTTCCAAAGGATAACTCCTTTATCATGGTCGAGTGCCACGTACCTTGATGCAACTTATTTTTATGCCATAAATTGTTTTGTTCCAATTTTAGGAGTAGGATCAACATATATAATTGCATATTTGGGTTGTTTGCTAAAAATTTTGATGTGGTTTTTTTAAGTTATAATTGAATACATTGATTAACCTCTCTATTTAATTAACCTATAAATCTAATTATCAATTTATCTTATTTGAATAATAGTTATGCAAGTATGAGTAATGTTGAGTATGTTTTATTTTATAATTATATCATAATCCAAATATGTTATTATTGCATCAATTAATTATTATATATGATGTAATTATATTGTTCTATTACAAGAAGAATGATATATTTATTTGATTTTCAGGTACGACACATGCCACCCAAAAGAAAGAACAATTTGTTGCCGCCTAGGCTCATATTAACATCGGATAAAGATGACGGTGCACAAGTGTACCCATCTCAACCTATAGGGTCTACAGGTTTAGGTCTGCCTTCAGATTCTCAACAGCTATATCATGCATCACCTTCACCTACTACAAAACCCAATGGCTCTCCTAATCTACCAAGTGATTCAGCGTCCAACAATCCAAATATATCAGCACACGCTACTCTTGCATCAAACTTTGGATCTATACCGATAAATGAACCAACGGTAGATGCCGAGGCTGAAGAAGAAGGCTTTCAACTTAGTGCGCAGGGAGTTGATGGAAGAATTTACATTAAGATTATCAATGATATGTGAGTATTGATCTAATTTTGTATTAGAAGATACCATTAGTTTATATATGTTGCTATGGATATCTAATTTAAAATTGATCTAATTTTGTTCATATTAACAAGTTTATACCATCAGGTATTTTCTCAAGAAAAATTAGATTCAAATGCAAAGAGAGGATAGAAATTAAGGGTTATGTATGGAAGAATCTCTCTCTGCAAACAAGAGATTTTTACTATCAAGAGTTTGAGGTAAAAAAGCAAATTATATTATTTATGATGAAATAGTTGATTTCATAGATTAATGGCATATCTATTGATTTTCCATTAATTAAATTATGTTCTTTTTCAGAAAGAATTTTTTTGGGATGCAAAATTTAATGGTGTCATTTATCAAGTTTGGAAAAGCGTGCTCATCAACGATATAAAGAATTTGTGGCTAATTTACACAAGAGTGGTGAATGACCTTCTTTTATTTCTGAAGAAATATGGGGTCGTTGGCAGGAATACTGGGCATCACCTGAAGTAATTGCCATTTCAAAGAGAAATTCTTCAAATAGACGAGGATGTTCAAATGGAGAGAGTTTAGTGGTGCACACTGGAGGAACTTTGAGCCACCATGAGCATGCAAATAAATTGGTAAGTATTTGAATTTTAGGAAATTTATATGTAAATTTCTATGTCACAGGAGGTAATGATAATGTTTGATAATGTTGGACAATGATAATGTTTCATAATGTTCAACAATGATAATGTTGGATAATGATGATGTTTGATAATGATAATGTTTGATGACTATTGGATAATGATAATTTTTGATAATGATTCATTTTTTAGATAAGTTTTTCATTTCACAGGAGGTAAATGTCTTAAATTTAAAGGAAATTTTGCTGAATTTTTTATAAACGTTAGTTTATTTGGTTATGCAGGAAAAGTCCTTGGGTAAGAGGCCAACATATCCTGAAGCTTTTATGTACACCCATACAAAAAAGCATGATAGTCAGACTTTTGTTAATGCCCGTTGTAGACAACTCAATGTACATTAAATTTATATTTGTATATTAATTATTTACTAAAATATAGTTATTTCATTGTAACTGTTGTAATTATAGGAGCAATTACAAGATACTCTCACTCAACAGCAACAAGTCTTTGAAAATGTGGATGAGAGTCGGATATTTCTTGATGTAGTTGGTGGTAAGAATAACCAAGGAAGGATTTTTGGTTTAGGATCAATTGCAAATACATCCCATTCACATTCCTCTGCATCAACCACAACTGCTTGTAGTAGGCATTCTGAACCTTCTTAGAGAGTCATTCAGCTTGAGAATATTGTTAGTATGTTGCTCGATACTATAATCTAACTGAAGAATGAGGTGTAAGAGTTGAAAAACAAGGACACCTCTCAATAGCCAGATCGTCTGCCTTCACTAACTACATAGTTTATATTTGTAATATTTACGTATTGGTACTGATTTTGAGTTGTATTTCTATATATTTGTTTTTATAGATTCTACTATATTATTTAGGTACCGATACTGAGTTTATGTTAATTTTCCATTGATTTCTTATTCATACTATGGATTATACTATGTTATAATTAAGTTAATTGCATTATATTTTTTTAATGACTAATCAATTCAGATCCTCAAAATTTTGATGATTTCAATGGCTACATTTAGTAACGACAATTATCGATGGGAATTTATGTATGAATTTTGATTGCTAAAATTAGCTACAGAAAATATAATATTTCCTTTCCTAAAATTAGCAACGAAAAATGAAATTTCGTTGCTAAAATTAGCAACAAAATATGAAATTCTAGCAACGGAAAATGAATTTCATTGCTAAATTTAACAATGGAATTTCATTTTCCATTGCTAAAATTTACCAATAAACCGAAAATGAGTTGGTTGAATTTAGCAACGATAATGAATTTTGTTGCTAAATTTAGCAATGAAATTAAAATTCCTTTGCTAAAAATAGCAATCGCTGGATTAGCAACAAAATTTTTCGTTGCTATTTTTTTAGCAATGGAAACTTGGTATTTTCTGTTGCTATTTTTCTTTGCTAAATTGCATTTTTCTTGTAGTGATTATAAGCAATGCATGGAACATTTGAAAGTTTTATAGATAGTGTGATTGATAGGTTATAATGATTGGAAGTGAGCACAACAAGTAATTCTAGAAGGATGGCCAAGAGGGATTGATGGATTAATGATAATTTAGATGTTGAGCTTGATGATTTTGAAGAAGAAAAAGAAAAAGTTCATTCTATAAGGGGATGAGAAAGAAGGAAAGATAGAAGGGATAGCAACTTGAGTGCCATCAAGATGAATATTCCACCCTTTAAAGGTAACAATAATGCTGAGGAATATCTTGAATGGGAAAGGAAAGTAGAAATGATCTTTGAGTATCATAATTATTCTGAAGATAAAAAGGTTAGATTGGCTACTATTGAATTCTCCAATTATGCATTAATTTGGTGGTCTAAGTGGAATAAAAATAGAAGGAGGAATGGAGAATTACTTGTTGCTAGTTGGGAAGAGATGAAAAGGATAATAAGAAGAGAATCATGCTAGTTATTATTATAAAGAAACACATCAACTATTACAAAGGCTCACTCAAGGGATTAGATCTGTATAGCAGTACCATAAGGAGATGGAGATGTTGATGATGAAAGCCAACCTAGAAGAGGAAGAAGTGTCGATAATGGTTCAGGTTTTGAGTGGATTAAATAGAGAAATAGCCAATGTAGTGGAATTACAGTACTTCATAGACATAAAAGAGTTGGCAAATATGGCTATAAAGGTGGAGAGACAGTTAAAGTACAAAAGAAGTACCAGGAGTAACAATTTAAGTTCCACATCCTAATGGAATTCAATATAGAACAAAGGAGATAGGAAAGCTATTCAAAAGTTTGCTGTTGCAAAAGAAAAAGTCAAATACAACAAAGTGAAGCACCTGAAACTAAAGGTATTTCTAATGTAACCCCTTCTAATACTAAGCATGGAGATATTGAGTGTTTTAGATGAGTAGGAGTAAGGCATATTGCATCTCAATGTCCAAATAAGAGGGCTATGCTAGTTATGGAGAATGGAGAGATTAAATCTTATCATGAAGTGATTCTAATTATATGCCTAGTATAAAAACTGTGTGATAATGATATTGAATTTGCTAAACATGGTGAGTCATTGGTAGTTAGGTGTGTTTTAAATTTACAATTCAATGAAGAATTTGATGATGATCAAAGAGAGAATATTTTTCATAATAGATGTAAGATGTATAATAAGGTGTGTAGTTTGATTATTGATGGGGGTTAGTTGTACTAATGTTGCTAGTACTTTACTAGTTAACAAATTAGGCTTAAAAAGGATGAAACACCATAGACCTTATAAGTTACAATGGGTAAATGATTATGGGGAAGTAAGGGTCACAAAATAGGTCCTTGTTGCTTTTTCAATTGGAAAATACCATGATGAGGTGATTTGTGATGTGGTGCCAATAAATGTTGGACATATTTTACTTAGAAGACCTTGGTAATTCAATAGGAAATCCATTCATGATGGGTATAAGAATAGGTATTCATTTAAGTTGAATGGACAAAATATCACTTTAGCTCTTTTAATACCCAAGGAAGTGCATGAGTAATGATTAAAGCTTCAAAGGTCACTTAAGCGAAAAAAGGGTAGTGAGATTGAAAATACGAAAAAAAAGAGAGAGAAAAGAGGCTAAGAGAGAAAAGAAATAACATGGCTCATTGGTGAGTGACTGTGCAAGAGAAAAAAAAAGAAAGGATTTGCATAGGAGAGAAAAGTATTGAAGGAATAGGTTTTATCGTGGGTACAACATAAAATGCGAGGTTGACAAAGAGTGTAGAAAGAAAAAAATATGTTTTATGCAAAAGAGACAGACATCAAAAGAGCTATTGAGTCAAGAAAGTTTCTCTTAATACTTTGGTTCAAAGAGAACTTCTTAAATTTAGTTAACCTTAACCAAGATTTGCCTAGTGTTGTTGTTTCTTTATTACAGGAATTCGAAGATATCTTTCCCGAGGAAATTTCAAAAGGATTGCCACCTTTTAGAGGATTTGAGCATCAAATCGACTTTATTTTAGGAGTTACCATTCCAAATAGACCAGCCTATAGAAGTAACCTTAAGAAAATGGAGGAACTTTAAAGGTAAGTTGATGAGCTTTTGGAAAAGGGACAAACAAGATAAAGTCTTAGTCCGTGTGTGGTTCCCATACTACTTATACCAAAAAAGGATAAGATATGAAGAATGTGTGTTGATTGTTGTGTAATCAAAAAAATCACGGTAAAGTATAGACATTTTATCCCTAGACTTGATGATATGTTAGATAAATTGCATGGTGCCTTCTATTCCACTAAAATCGATCTTAAGAGTGGATACTATCAAGTTAGGATGAAGTTAGGGGATGAATGGAAAACACCTTTTAAAATAAAGTATGATTTGTATGAGTGGTTAGTTATGCCTTTTGGACTAACTAATGCACCTAGTACTTTTATGTGATTAATGAACCATATCTTACATGAATTCCTTGGTAAATTTGTTGTTTATTTTGATGATATACCCATTTATAGTAAATTTTTATATGAGCATATAGGAAATATTAGAGTTGTATTAAAAGTGCTAAGGGATGAAAAGTTGTATGCAAATGTGAGTAAATGGATCTTTTGCTATGACAAGTTGAAATTTTTAGGATTTGTAGTATCAGACAAAGGTATAAAAGTGGATGAGGAGAAAGTTAAAGCCATTCGAGAGTGGCTTACACCTAAGATAGTTAGTGAGGTTAGGTGTAGCACCCTTATCCTATAATCTGTAAATATCACTTTATCCAACTCATTACACATGAGTTACTGTGTAACATAAACATATAATCAAACTTACTATATAAGAGTGCTACACTTTTAAAAGAAACTATTCAATGAACGATAAAGTCTCTTTTACACATTACAATAATTGTTTAACACATTTTTTTTATACATACAATATCTCTAATACCACAAAATCTTTACTATATACAAAGAGCCCAAAATACAAGTCTATAATTGTCTCTCTCATTGACTTGAGTTGGCCATCCAGCTGCATATATCACCCCAACAACCTATACGGATGAAACACCCGTGCTAAGCTACAAAGCTTAGTGGGGAACTAAAAATATGACAAACGACCACTCACAGTGATCGTCAACAAGCACACACCATGTCTCAAATACAACAATGATTTATCTCAATGAATAAAATTTAACATTCATAACAATGTATGAAATTCATAAAAATTCAATGGTAACATTTACATTTATGCTACATTTACCATGTGTAATAATGTAAGCCTCAATGTCCTATGACTTTAAATTCAACTAATAACCATGTGAATAGCCTTTGAATTAATACCAAACCATACTAGCATAATTATCCATTATCTTTTTATCTATACTCGTATGTCTCTGATATAAACCCATTAGAATTAAAATGGCAAAACAACACTTCCAAATGCCATGAGATCTTTATAATATTATAAGGTTACTTTATATAGCATAAGTTACAAAAACAAGCCTATCAATTAAACATAACAATTATACAACATTGCCAGATTATTCTTATATACCCAGGTTATAGGTCTTAGTTATGCATACATCACACCGTAAATAACAAACAAAATTTCATTAAATGTGTACATATAAACAATGCGAACATATAAATATATTCATAAGAAAACTATTTCAAAAACACTGGTTGTTACTGACTAACTCTTATAATCTTTAATATGAAATATGCTTATGCAATTATAAAATTGTTAATTCCATTAAATATTATAATACTCCTTAACCTAATAAAAATTCCTTCATTTATCATGCATTGGCATACATCTAGAAAAAGACTTATGATCATAAAGAACCCACATATGTATACCATCAATTTAATCAAAGTAACTTTGGTGTAAAGCCTGCACTATTCTAAAGATGTGGATAACGGGTTATACGGTAGTACCCGAAGGTACAAATAAGATACCCGAAGGTATTAAACGATGATCCCTTGTAGGGATAAAACTGTATGATAAATCGATGGACGCAAACGAGGTCGAACAAATAACATGGACCCAAACGGGGTCAATCAAATAACATGGACCCAAACGGGGTCAATCAAATAACATGGACCGGTCAAGCGGACCCAAGCGGGGTCGGCTACAACCACACACGAGGGTTGTTTAAATAAACGTTAACTTTTAAACCCAATTAGGGTCGTTGTAACTTTTAATTTCAAGTGGACCTAAACAGGTCAAAATTGTTCAGAAGCAGCTGCAAGATACCCTTATAGGCATGCCTATCTATCAACTTCCTAGACTCAATGCAGGCAATAAAATCAATTTACTTTAACTTTCATTTAATCATCTATATTCTTATATGCACATGTATACTCTTGTGTAACTGTAAACAATATATTCATATACACAATCATGTGTAACTTTCTGTAAATCTGTGAGCGTATTCGCTGTTGGGTATTACCATTTAATACTTGTAATCTTATTCAATCATGTAACTATTCCGTATGTCAAAACTATACTTATATAATGCCATTTGTACCCATACATATTTATGTAAATATATATATATATAGTCTCATATCACATTGCCATTGTATGCTTTAATAAGATTTCTATAACTTAGTCTGTAGCACTGTAGATTTGTATTTTTGCATGTTAACATGTAATAGCACATATGCCTAATCATGTCATTTCAATTAAGTAAAGACATATTCATATATTTCACGTTAACATATTCTTTGAATCATTACTCTAAAATAGTTTTCAAGCTTCGAACCCAACCATGTAAGATTATACATATCTATATATATGCACACATATATTCTACTAGTCATATTACTTCTTTTCTTTACAGGTAGAGTTAATATTTCAAACCATAAGTATCATATGAACAGTCATGGGTAGCATTTTTAATATTGACTATCATGTATGTATTCATACCTACATTTGATCTCTATTGCAGGCAACACTATGTTCATGTTCATTTCATACTTCAAAGCTGTACTTATAGTATACCATTTGGACATGCATATAATCTCATCTATTAAGTGACATTCAATCATTTTCTATCTCATAGGGCAATTACATGCTCATGCACTCATAAGTATAATCATAGATTGTACATACCTGTAGTACATTCGCATCTAGTAAGCTTGTTCCGATAAGCATGATTATCAATATATATACCTCAATCACTCATCAATCATATGCTATTAATATGTTTCCATATGGCACATACATTTAACCTTCATCATGAATTTATACTTAAACATATGATCTTTAGACAACACATCATATCACAATCATATTATCATACACATATATGATTAACAATAATTTCATAATTATTCATGGTGCTATAAATTAACTATTAATGTACAATTTCCATGATGCATAGCTATACATTCATAGAAAATTTTCAATGTAAATGATACAAATCATGCAAATTCATATATATATCCTTTGATACAAATCTATATACACATGAGTTTATAGCTCTCGAATACTTGCATTCAAGGCCTATTTTGTTCAGTCATATGTGCAACAAATAGGGGTAGCATAATATACTGATAAAGGGGAATAAAAAGCATAGTTATGGGCCAAAATCATGATGTCGCGCTCGCGGCAAGTGTCGCGCTCGCGACAGTATGCTTGGCCAAACGAGTTTTTCACCCTATTTCCAAAATCCTGCAAACTGCTTAATAACTAAATTTTGTACTTCATTTTTGACATAGTAAACAGCCTTTTTAGAAAAAGTTTTCTTCTACAAAGTTGTAGATATACTTTTCTAGTTTCTATAAAATCAAAACTATTTGCAATATCCTTTCTATAACTTGAGATATATTGAAATTACTAAAGACTGTTCATCACAGTAGTCAACACAGAATTTCCGATTTTCAAGTGAAAATTAGGCAATGTTCTAGGCATTATTTGACTTTGATTTCTTCATATAAATTGTATGTTTTGAAGTCTATTTTATGTAGGATTTGACCTCATGTCATTATGATCATTGTACAATCAATTATGAAGTTTGTACCCCAAGCTATTCAAAATTGGAATCAAAGATACATCTAATATTCAATCAATGTAGGGATAAATTAGGGGCCAAATTAATGCCATTTTTCAACTAAACTTTTATACCTATATCTCATATGGAACAATCAAGATTATTATAGCTTCAAATTATGGTCCCTAACTCATTTTTATAGATAAAATTACAGTCAATAATTCCAGCAATCTTCATGTAACACCTATTGTAACAAATTCTAAATTCATATCTCATCCCATTTATTCCATCTAACACACATATGCACCTTGATGATATAATCAACATTCACATGCATGCAAGGTAAGTACCATCCCATACCTTAGCCGACCCCTATCAAACCCAAGCTTTCAATCCCTTGCAATGTCTTTCCCTTTATCCTTTCTATCTCCTCCTTCTTTAACTACAACAACACAAATCATCCCCAATCCACCATTTCCATCACTTGTTCATCATTTATCTCCACCAATATGAGAAGAAGAAGAAGAAGAAGATAAAATTCAATAGAAACCACTTACCTTAGAGTTATGCACTTAATTGCCTTAATTAACCATCAAGAATTGTCACTTAAATTACTTGAAGATTCAAAGACCTTCAAAGGAAATGAATGGAATTAATTTCTGGTTTTTCTCCTCTCACAAATGCCAACCACATCACTCTCCACCATCTCACTTTTCCCTTTCCATCCACTAAGATTATTCTATATATAATACAATGGTAAATGTCCTCTTTAATCCCTCAAGAATTTGCATGTCACATTAATAACATCCAATTCTTTGCATGTTATATTTTTTCTCCACCATTTAATCTATTCCATAAATTAACCCCACCATTTATTCCTTTCCTTAAATTGGCCTCTCAATTATTTATTTATTCACATTTGCCACTAAAGATGCCGTAATTACAAATTTACCCTAGATTAATACGTTTTACTTCAACTACGCCCTTGAATATTATTAAACCAAAAATAATAATTTAATTAAGACCTTATAAAATTCATACCATATAATTTACACATTTATCACATAATTATTGATAACTTAATAATATTTTGTCTCTATTAATATCTTAACTCTTAATAATTCATCAAATAATGCTCAATTAGACTTTAATAATATGTAATTGCCCTTGAATTCTACTAGGGCCTATTTTGGGTCCTTACATTAGGAGTTTTCATAGACTTGCTAGTTTTTTTAAGAGGTTTGTGAAAGATTTTAGTACTATATAGCTGCTCATTAAATGAAATAGTTAAAAAAGATATGCCTTTTGAATGGAGTGAGAGTCAGGAAAATGCCTTTAGCATGCTTAAGGAAAAACTATGTACTGCTCAATTTTAAGTTTTCCTAATTTTTATAAAGCTTTTGAAATTGAATGTGATGCTTTTGGGTTAGGCATTGATGCTATTTTGATGCAGGATAGGAAACTAATCGCATACTTTAGTGAAAAGCTTAGTGGAGCTGAATTGAGGTATGCCACCTATAATAAATAATTCTATGCTTTGGTGAGAGCTTTAGAGGTTTGGCAACATTACCTCTTGCCAAGAGAATTTGCGATCTAAACCGATCGTGAGTCATTGATATATTTGAAGTCTTAAAGTAAGTTGAACAAAAGACATTCAAAGTGGATGAAATTCGTGGACACATTTTCATATGTAATCCATTACAAGAAAGGTAAAGAAAATGTGGTAGCAGATGCACTTTTAAGAAGGTATTCCTTAATCTTTACTTTAAGTTCTAAGTTATTAGGATTTGAGTATATTAAGGATTTGTATGCTAATGATTTCGATTTTGGTAATGTGTTTGATGCATGCAAGCATGTTGCATTTCAAAAATTTTATAGGCATGATGGATATTTGTTTAGAGAAGGAAAATTATATGTGCTTATATGTTCTTTGAAAGAATTGTTGGTGCATGAAGCACATAGTGGAGGTTTGATGGGACACTTCGGTGTGCTCAAAACTTTAGATGTATTGTATGAACATTTTTGCGGGCCTCATATGCATAGAGATATTTAAAGAATTTGTGAAAATGTATTGTATGTAGGCAAGACAAGTCTAAAGTTAAACCATATGGTTTATATACCCCTTTGCCCATTCCGAATGAACCTTGGATAGACATATCTATGGATTTTATGTTAGGTTTACCTAGAACAAAATGGGGTAGAGTATTTTTTTTGTAGTTGATAGGTTTAGTAAGATAGCGCATTTCATTCCTTGCCATAAAACTGATGATGCTATGAATATTGCTAATTTGTTATTTAGGGATGTTGTATGTTTGCATGGCATACCTAAGACAATTATGTCAGATTGAGATGTAAAGTTCTTGAGTTACTTTTGGAAAGCTTTATGGGAAAAGTTGGGAACTAAATTATTATTTTCAACTATTTACCATCCTCAAACGGATGACAAACTGAAGTAGTTAATCAATCTTTAGAAACTTTATTGTGTGTTATTGTTGGTAAGAACTTGAAATTGTGGGAAGAATGTTTACCATTGATTGAATTTGCATATAATCAAACTATTCATTGTTCAATAAGTTTTTCACCATTTAAGGTAGTTTATGGTTTTAATCCTTTAACTCCTTTGGATTTAATGCCTTTACCCTTGCATGAGATATCTAATTTAGATGGATAGAAAAAGGATAAAATTGTTAGATCTATTAATGAGAAGACTCATGCTCATATAGAGAAAGGGAATAAAACATATACTGATCAAGCCAATAAAAGGGCGTAGGAAGATTTTGTTTGAACCAAGTTATTGGGTCTGGGTACATTTGAGAAAAGAGAGATTTCCAACTCAAAGAAAGTCTAAGCTTGATGCGCGAGGAGATAGGCCTTTTCAAGTGTTGGAAAATATCAATGACAATGCTTACAAGATTGATCTACTAGGTGAGTATAAAGTTTCTACAACTTTTAATGTTTCTGATTTGTCTCCATTTGATATGGATACAAATTCGACGATGAATCTTTTCGAGGAAGGAGGGAATGATGTAGATATTCCTAAAAGATTGGATAATTATAAGAATCCATTGAGGTTTCTAGAGGGACCAATCACAAGGAGCAAGCCATAAGGGATATAGAGAAACTACTGGCATTTATCTAAGCTTTCATGGAGAAAAAAGCTCTCTATCTCTAGTGCGATAGCCTTCATGAGCGTGATAGTACGCGAATGGACAATGTGAACTTTGGAGTAGTAGAGAGCCCGTTTGAAAGAGTTAATCAGGGCTTGATGATGGTGCATATGCTGGGAACTAAAGTGGACTATGAAAAGAAGCCTTGAGCATGTGCATTGCATGTGTAATGTTTTAAATTTGGGCTATTTAAGAGTTGCACTTTATTTTAAGTTAAGTAAGACTTAATTAAGCTAATAATGTTTAGTTTTGGGTTTATTGAGTAGGCCTTACAGGTAGCCCATTCATTTGGTTTTTAAGTTGATTTAAGCTTTCCTAGTTTAGGAATGATTAAAAGTTAAATTAATCTAGTCCATTATTCTAATGACTCTAGGTTAATTTCTTGCCTATAAATACTTTTGTAAAGTTGTAACTTGGGAGCTAAGAATTATTAGACTTTGATTAATTTGAATTGAATTGATTCTTCGAAATCGCTTGTCAAGTTGTAACTTGGGAGCATTATTGACTATCTTTTGTAAGATTGATTTCATTTCTCTATTAGATATCTCGAGTTGCCCATTTTTTTAGTGATGGTATGGGGTTGTAATCTTATACTTGACACCAAAAAACTGATGGTTAATAAAATGTTTACCACCATCGCTAATAATAGCCCTTGGTGCCCCAAACTGAGTAAAAATATTCCTCATAAGGAATTTAAACACCATTTGTGCATCACACGTCCTAGTAGCTACAGCCTTTATCCATTTGCTAACATAATCAATAGCTAGTAGAATGTACTCAAATCAGAAATTGATCAAAAATGGTCCTATAAAGTTGATCCCCCAAACATCAAAAACTTATGCTTTTAAAACATTGTTTAATGGCATCTCATCACTCTTTGATATATTACCACTATAAGAAAAATTCATTTTGTTGACGGAAATTACCGACAAAATTGAGTGAATTTTCATAGGGAAACCAAATTGCTGACGGAATTTAGCGATGAAAAATGGCATTGGAGATTCAGTTGTAAGTACTTTTACCGACGAAAAATTTTCCATCGGTAAATTTGCCAACAAAAATCATAGTCCGTCGGTAATTCCATTAGGAGATGCAAACCAAAAAATATCGACATTTGCCATATTTACCAATGGAATCAAATTCCATCGTTAAAAATATCGACGGAACTATATTTTTCGTCGCTAAATTTTCCTACGGAAATAACAAATCCGTAGGCAAATTTCCAATAGAATAATATGTTCCATAGGTAAATTTACCAACGGTCCATAAATTTCCATCGATAAAGTTGCCATATGGTAAAAAAGTTTGCGACGGATTTTTCGGTCACTATTTTGTTACTAAAAATATTACAATTTTTTATAATTATTTAATAAATATGTTATGTATCTCCTTCCTTTATCTAATAAATCTAACGGCAATTAACAATTTTTTGATAAATATTTTCTGAGCCATTCATATTAGATATGTTGTATTAAGTCTTGGCACATATTAAAACAATCAGTAACCCCACTTGACATACAAGAGACCCAAAAGACCATCCTCATGTATACATATCTTAAAACTGAACATCATTTGACATTAATCCAGGCAAGACATATAGATGGCTTGGATGATTAGTTTGGGAATAAATCAGGAGCGTGGTCAATCTTCATATTATAATAAAACTTATTGTAAATCCTAGATCATTGGACATTTAATAGTCTTCCAGAAGAAATCATAAACCTAATTTAAGGGATGGAAATTAACATAATTTCCAAACTAGTTTGGTAAAATCAAACAAGAAAAAGATTTCTTACTTAATAACTAAGAAATTATTTAGAGAGAAAAAAAGAAAACAAGAAAAATAGTGGAGAAAAGAAAACACTTAAGAATTATCAATATCATATGATATAATGTGTTCTAGCTTAATTCTATTAGCTTAAGTTAAATTATGATTCACTAGCAGTCACACCACAGCAAGGCGTCCAAGCATATGTTAAAAAACTTATTTTTATTCTACTAATTCTATTAAATTCAAGCTAATGAATAATACACTATAATTTATATGTTGTCATTTTCCTTGCATTGCATATTCAAATAACATATTATAAAAGTGAAACATCATTATATGTTAAAAGAAAATACTCACCTCATGGGCATATTTAAACAAAAGTCTACTGAAAAGGAATATAACCTAAAGTTCGTGGAGAACTCTAATAGCCATCTAATAAGAAGACCAATTGCTCCAATTGCCAATACAAGAATAATATTGGAAGATCTGCAGAATTTGTCGTGGTTAATTACTTGAGCGCTAGCTGCATTCACAAGAAGGAAACATAATGGAGATATCTATACCAGTGTGTACCTAGTAGCCTTTGTTATGGCCATGAGGGCTGTAAGGATGGCAACAATGGTTTGAATTGCCCTTTTATAGGCTTGATCAATGGTAGTTAGATAGACAAAAGTGCTCACAACAGCCATGAAGGAGAGCCAAAAGTCCATGAACTGAAATATTCCATTGACAAATATGATAACTTATATTAATAAACAAAATAAATACCTCTATTCTACAAATAAAAGAAATACATAAAATACAAAAGTAAACAAATTAAACATGAAGGTGTTATGTTAATTGTTCACACATAATCAAGTGCGTGTGTGGAAAGAAATACAAAATCAATATCCACAAATGAGAAAAATTCAACAATGTCCTTAAATGAATTTCAGGTTATTTTTATTTTATTTTTTGGCATGCCATAAAGTTTATAAAGTCCTTTTTGCAAGTGATATGGCAATATTTGCTTCATATATAACTCATTTTGTGGATATGAGAGAATGTTATTCTGCATAAAAACCATATAAAAAATTAAGAAGAATTAACAAATACTTGTAAGACACCAAATGATAATGCACACCAGGCACCTATATCACATGCATGATATAATCCACTTAAAATGCCACTAGACATAAAGAGAACCCATTCTACATATGCCTACACAAAAAAGAAAACAAATCCATTGGCAATGGAAAACATAATAAGGGACCAAGGAGAATTTTTTTGTCATCACGTAACCCTATTTTAAGTTCACATATTTTCTTACAAGTCAAAAAGCACAAAATTATCTTAGCTTTCTAGAAATCTATCACTAGTATTTTGAAACTTATGAATCATCAACCCCTCTCTTTTAGTTGGGTAAATCAGTCCTAACATACAGCTAAACCAGTTACTATGAGAGCTTAGCAAGTGATATAGCAAATATTAAACTCAAAGAAGACTGGCGAGATAGTGATAAACCCTATGAGAGACTCTCTATGCCACATTGAGATTCAAACTTAAAAATAATTCTCTAAAATGAGATGTTCTAATTAGAAGTTTGAAACTGCTGTTGTTTGACTATTCTAAAAGTGTTTTCTTATTTTGAAAAAAGAAAGTCAAATATAGCACCGAAGTAAATTCTAATTGCCTCAACTATATTCAAGGTAATACTTTTCTCAACAATAGTTATAGCAAAAAAAAAATCAATACATAAATAAAAGCATAAGAAAAAGCCTAAAAGGAAAATTGGAGAGTTCATTGCCTGAAAAATCACCAGTAAAATTCTCAAAATATAGTTGATCCTATTAGAAATAAAATATAGAGCAGTACCTTCTGCCAAAGAGCCCAATATGTTGGAAGCACTGCTGCAGCATTTGATGCAATAAGAGCAACTGATTGTCGTATGTGCCCTACATCAATTTTCAGCTTTTGATAAGGTAAAAAAGACAGCATTGCTATCAAATCCCAGTATTCAATACACATGCAAAATGGATATTTCTGAGGAAGAACTGCTGCCTAGCAAGTCTTCTGACATAATATTTGACTCATGGATTTAAGTGCAAAAAGAGTCATTAAAATATTATCTACCTCCGATGACTTCAAGTTTACTAATTTCATTCACAAGTCAAGGGTTCATTGACTTTGAAAGATCATTGTTTTTCCATGAAGTAATGGGCAACTTCAGAAACCACTATTAGGACTTTTCAGGTCCAGCCTTATTTGAAATTATGCTAATCAAATTCATCAGCAGAGTAACAAAGATAGAGAGAAAAAATTCAAAGAAAATCTTCTAAACTGTATCAATTTGATTCCTACTTGCCCCAAAAAATAATTCCCTTCTTTGAGACATAGCAACTCCAAATCGGGCTTTTAATTTTTGCATCGTTGCTCCATAAGAAAACAAAAAAAAAATTGCTTCTTCACGCTATTAACAACAGATGCAAATTAACACAATAACAATATCAAAAAGTTGGAGACATGGGTTCATATCAAGTGTAAACGATTGGAAGATCTGTCATCGTTGAAAACCCGAAATCGATTAAGAAGGGCAAATAGGATAAACAAATAGGAGATACCTTTTCCCTTTTCCCTTCTTGAAATGAAATGGGTCTCGATAGTTGAGATCCCACTCAAGCCTCTCTCTTTTCAATCACAACCCATTGGCTCCAAATGCCCAATCGAAAAAACCTAAAGATGTAAAAGATGCAGAGTCTGGCTTTAGGTATGGAAGAGCGTAGCGATGAGGAGATGAAGAGTTAGGGTTTTTTGATTTTATAGTAGAAAGTGTGGGCCATTGCGGATTTTAAGGCCTATTTTTCAAGCCCATTACATAACCTAATTTCCTCTAGAAAAATAAAAAGGAAAAATTCATTATTAAATCTTGAGCCTTTTTTTTAATTATTATTATTATTATTATTATTATTATTATTAATTTTTACAGTGAATTCCTGAATAAAAAAAAACTACATATTAAATTTTTATATTTTTCAATTATATTATACTAGGTTCAAAATGAACTATTTTAACAATAAACATTATCAAGTGTCGTACAATTCGAGAGAAGTAAAAAGAAAACGATGTACATTAAAAAATTAATTTAAACACCTGTCTTATTGGTTTGACGTCATGCGAGTTTTATGATGATAATAGTTGCCGCTATTAAAACTATCCAATTTAAACTTAATGTAATCTGATTGAAAAGTTCGAGAATTTAATATTAATTTTGTTTTAAACAAAAATTTCAGGAACTGTTATGGATTTTTTCAAAATAAAAAAACCAAGTCCTATAATCTCTCTAATACAAAAAATATTAGACAATAGAATAAATAAATTTGTGATGATGGCTCTAGTAGATAATTTTGGGCCTATATAATATAATATTATGTTTTATGCTTGTAAGAGTATGTTTCAACAATATACTGATTTACTTACTTAAATTTATGGGAGATGAACGCCTTACGTAACAATTTTGAGTGTCTAAAATATTTTTTTTTCATTAAATTAGTACATTAACGTAACAATTTTTTCTTCTAGTTTGTGATTTTAATATGCCATAAATTTAACTATTGCATATTTCATTAGTTATAAAAGTCATAACAATTGAATATTTCAAGATCATTACATTAGAATTTTTTGATCCAATTTCATTTTTTTTAATAAAATTCATCCCGTAATTAATTATTGAGGCATACTTGAGATCAGATTTTGAATCTTCGACCTAAAATCATGTCGAGAACATTGACATACCTCAACTTTATGATGAAGAAGTATGTTTTTTTAAAACCTCACCTTTAGTTTGTTTGGTAATTTTCATTTGTATTAATAAATTGATGAAGGCCATAAATAAATACATTTTTTGTACAAATGTTACGAAAGCATTAATCTTTGGGTTCAAGGTTGTTTCATTGCATAGGTCTATTATTTACTAATTCCAACACAAGTATAATAAAACATATGATGTTATCTCTTTCCTTTAATGGCTATATTATTAATAGAGTCATTAAATAAAAATTTACATCAATTTAGTTTAGATTAACTTATAGTTTAATTAATTAATTAATTTATTTATTTATTGAAATTAAAATTTATAATTTTATGGTTTTAAATTAAAGTCACAGTCTAATCACGAATAAATAACATGCAGATATAAAAAGATACCTTCTAAAATAAACTAAATTACATGTAATCAAATAATCAAATTTTACACAGAGAACTATTTATAAATCATTATTAACTTAATCATATTATGAAATAATCAAAATTTATATATTATTTTTTTAAAAAATAAAGTTGTTAAAAGAAAATAAAAAATATAACAATTATAATTTATAACAACAATTGATTTTTATGAAAATTACCGACGAAAACATGATTCCATAGGTAAATTACCGATGGAATCATATTTTCATAGGTAAATACCAACGGAATATTATTTCTGTCGGTAATTTACTGATGAAATATTATTTCTATCGGTAAATTACTGAAGGAATCATATTTTCGTAGGTAAATACTGATAGAATATTATTTTCGTCGGTATTTTACCGACGGAATCATATTTCCATAGGAAAAATACCGATAAAAAATATTTCCGTAGGTAAATTACCGACGGTAATATGATTCCGTCAACAATTTACCGACGGAAATAATATGCCGTCGGTAAATTTCGTGGCCTATTTCAGGCTCGAAAATTGGCGCAAATTTAATGACGGAATTTTTTATTTTCGTCGCTCAATTTCATCGGTAAAGTTTGGCGGGATAATTTTCCTCCTTTATTTACGATAGATTTGTTATTCTGTCGCAATACACATTTTTTCTATAATTTTCCCTACAGAACAATTTTTCCATTGGTAATTAGCGACGAAAAATGTTCCATCTGAAATTTTTCGTCGGGAATTAGAATTTTTCTTGTAGTGTACCAACATGTTGATACCTATCATATGAGGATATAAAAGACTTAACATTAGTAAAAAGAGAATACTAAAAGAAACTTAACTGTAAGATTTTTACTATCGTATGATTTGGTCCATGGTGACCTCTAACCTCTCCCATGTGGTATGATATCATAATATCGACTTATTCCTCCTTAGGAATGCATCTTCGTAGCACCTGATCTGGATACAATCTAAATAGGTATGTATCATCTTATAAATAATGTCATGCATCTGTTTTTAGCTTCTTCTCTTGCTGCCATATGTAATCCTTTATAACCCCCTGCAAAATAATTAGCTATATCAGCATACCAAAGAATTGAAATCTCATAAGAATAAAAAATACATATTCGTTCATCAGGAAATAAATTAGAAATTTCCCCTTTCTTCACATGAGTATAGTCCAAATGAGATAAATGGTCAGCCATGAAATTCTCTGCCCCCTTTTTGTCTTTGATCTCCGTGTCAAACTCTTAAACTAATAAAACTCATCTTATTAACCTCAGTTTAGAGTCTTTCTTAGCAAAGAGATGCCGAAAGGCTGCATGGTCAAACCAAACTGTGACTTTTGCACCAAGAAGATATGGCTTAATTTTTTCAAATAAGAACACAATCGCCAAGAGTTCATTCTCAGTGATGGTATAATTCACTTGTGCACCTGTACATGTGTGGCTTGCATAGTAAATCGTATGAAAAACCTTTTTCTTTCTTTGACCTAAAATCGTATCCACTGTATAATAACTAGCATCGCATATAATCTCAAATAGTAAACTCCTATTCGATGATGAAATTACTGGTGCCAAAATTAATTTTTGTTTCAATAAATTAAAGGCGTATAAATACTCATCATTAAATTTAAATACAACATCTTTATTCAATAAATTAGAAAGCAATTTTTCAATCTTAGAAAAATTCTTAATGAACCGGCGATAAAATTTGGCTTAACCAAGAAAACTTCTAATGATTTTAACAGTAGTAGAGGGTGAAAGTTTATCAATGACATCAACTTTGGCTTTATCAACCTCAATCCCTTTTTAAGAAATTTTATGCACTAATACTATTCCTTTTCTTATTATAAAATGACATTTTTTCTAATTGAAAACAAGGTTAGTCTCTTAATATCTCTCTAATACTAGAGCAAGATTGGCTATAAAACTATCAAAATCATGCCCATAAAGGGTAAAATCATCCATGAAAACTTTCATGAAGTTTTCAATAAAATCATGACATATGGCCATCGTACACCTTTGGAATGTGGCCGACACATTACAAAGACCAAAAGGCATTCATCTATAACTAAAGGTACTATATGGATATGTAAAAATGATCTTTTCTTGGTCCTCAAAGGCTATGGATATTTTCATATAACCCGAATAACCATCTAAAAATAATAAAATCAATTTCCTGCTAATCTTTCTAGTATTTGGTCAATAAAAGGAAAAGAAAAAAGGTCCTTCCTAATAGCATTATTTAACCTCCTATAGTCAATACACACTCTCCAACCCGTCATTGTATGTGTTGGAATAAGTTCATTGTTCTCATTAGTCATTTCCCCCTTTTTAGGCACACATTGAATTGGACTAACCCAACTACTATCAAAAATAGGATGGATGATACCTACATCAAGCAATTTGAGTACATTATTTTTCATGACCTTTTGCATGGCTAGGTTTAGTCGACATTGGGGCTGTTCCACTGGCTTAAAGTCACTTTCCATAGGAATTCAATATGTATAAAAATTGGGGTTCATTCCCTTATAGTCTGAAGTTTCCTATCTTATGGCTCTCTTATCTTTATTCAACATCGTAATAAGCATCTCTTCCTCTAGCCTGTCAAATGACAAGAAATTATTTTAGATTTTGCATTATCCATGAAAAACCCATATTTCAAATGAGATGTTAAAGTTTTGAGTTTAAAATTCTTTTCTTCCTTATGACGGGAAAAATCTTCCTCATCTACTCCCCCATCTTCATGCTTGTCGTTTAACTTATTTACTAGCTCCACCTCCTTCTCATTTAAATTATCCTTATCTTTAAAGTACATTAAATAGCCTTGAAGTGTGTCTTCCAAAATGATCTCCTCTTGTGTTTCCTTCACACATTCTTATATACCATTAATGAAGCATATGGACTCTTTAAAGTCACATGAAGGATGTTGCATCACCTTATTGACATTGAACACTATCTCCTCATCATTAAATCTTAATGTGACCATTTGTCCATGAACATATATTAACACTTTTTCTATATTCAAGAATGGTCATCCAATAATTAATGGCATTTTTTGATCTTCTTCCATATCCATCACAGTAAAATCCATTAGAAATATAAAGTTTTCCGCTTTAACAAAAAGATCTTCAATTATTCTCTTAGGTTTTTTATAGATCTATTCGTTAATTATAGTGTCATTCAAGTTTCTTTAATATCTCCCAAATTTAATTTCTTACAAATGGAATAAGGCATCAAATTTATACTAGTACCCAAATCACACAAAGTATGACCAATAAAATTCTCTCTTAGCTCATATGGCAAAGTAAAACTACCTGAATCTTCTAGTTTTTTAGAAATTTTATTCATCAAGATTGTACTATAATTTTCATATAATTAAACCATACCTATACCCTTTAATTTTCCTTATTTGAACAAAGATTTTTCATAAATTTTGCATATTTTAGCTATGTAAAAAAACTTCAACAAAAGGTAAATTTACATGTAGCTTTTTAAACATGTTAAGAAATCTAGCTAATTGTTCATTTTGCTTATCTTTCCTAGCTAGAGAAGGGTAAGGTAACTAAACTCATTGCACACTAGATTTTTCCACACCTTTACCTTTGTCAACCATATTTGGTACATCACTAGCAATTCTAAGTTCAAAAATATTTAGTTCCATTGTCAATTTCATCACTTTTGAAGAAATTTTAAAGGTGATAGTTTTTGCCTCCTTCTTTGGATTTTAATCCACATTGGATGGAAATGTACCATGACTTCTATTAAAGAGTGAATATGCAAGTTATCCAACTTGAGTTTCCAAATTTTTTATTGATGCATCTTAATTCCTCATCAACACAACTTGAGATTTTTATCTATTATCTTGACTTTCCATAAAAGTGAATCGGGTGGTCATGATGTTGGAAAACATCTCTTCTAAAATAGGTTTTCCCTTTTATAAAGGTTCAGGTTTTGGCTGAAAACCAGGTGGTTGGTAAGGTAGAGGTTGGTTTTGATGTGGAGTTTGTTAGGTAAATAGAAATGTGTCGAGACTGGTGCTTGATAGGTTTGGTGGTTATTGGTATGATAGGCTGTATTTTCATTGAAAGGGCCTATAGGTTAAGTGTTGGAAGTTGAGCCATGATTTTTCTCTCTCCAAAAGAAGTTGGGATGATTCCTCCAACCAGGATTATAGGTGTTACTATATGGATTTACAACATTGACATCCTCAACCATTCAGCATCTCCAACCTTATTTTCTGGTATGGTATGTACAGCTCCATAAGCATCATATCCTTGGGATAGGGCAAACACATTTAATGTGCTTAATTCCTTTTTTAACAACTCCATTAGAGCCTTTTGCATTGGCACCTTATCTACACTATGCACTCTCTGCTTTTTCTGTATAGTTCTTGGATTGGCCTATTGAGCTTCATTAATGGCCATCTCATCTAAAAGCATAAAAGTTTCCTTCAAAATCTCATTCATAAAACTTTCACTCGAGGCTGCATCTAGGAGAGATCTTATTGATTGGTTGACACCCCATATAAAAGGTAAACATTAGCTAATGCATAACAATCTCATAGTGAGGGAAACTTTTCAAAAGTCTCCTAACCTCTCCCAAGCCTCATTAAATAATTTCTCATATAGCTACTGAAAATTATATATGTTATTCCTAATGGTGGTTCTCTTAATTGGTGGAAAGAACCTCATTAAGAACTTTTCTTGCATCTGCTCCTAAGCCCTTATAGATTGGATTGGTAATATTTGCAACCAATCTTGTGCCTTATTGATGAGCATAAATAGGAATAAATTCAGTCAAATAGCATCCATTGACACATTTTGAATTTGAACTGTATCACTTATCTCCAAAAAAATATCCAAATGTTGAGCTAGCTCCTCAATCTCTGATCTCGAGAATTGATTCTTTGTACCATTATGATGGTGGCTGGTTTTAGCTCAAAATGGTTATTTTGAGGTAGCCTGATAGCCTTATGCTCTTTATTTCACCTAGCAATGGCATAGTCTATAATAGTCCTTGTTCTCATCCCATTCCTTTAAACTTGATTTGGGTTGTTCTATATCTGATTATAAATGACTTGCCTTCCTAATAGTGGTGGTTGATTATTGAAAAGTGGGTCATCTTGCAAAATATCCTACGGATTCATGTTTTCTCTTTGTTGTTTCCTTCTTCTACGTAATGTCTTCTCAATCTTAGGGTTAATGGGTAATATAGGATCATCTCTTACCATGCACTATTAACACCTGAAAAGAATGAAAGAATAAATAAATAAAAGAATAAAGAAGAAGAAGAAGAAGAAGAAGAAGAAGAAGAAGAAGAAGAAGAAGAAGAGTGGTGATAAAAATAAGATTAAGACACTTTAATACCATACGTAAGAGATTGTATATTTTATATTTTGAAATAAATGATGTACAAAAGAATTTCCCAAGTTTTATAAAGTGATTATATATTGAACTAAGCTAAATTAACAATTGAGAAAATTAAAAACTAAAATTAATTAAACACAAAGAAAAATTAAAGTGATGATAAAATTAATAGTTAAAACACTTCTGCTAAGGGACTATCCACATCACCTCTTAATGATAATGACTCAATTCTAGAATAATACAAGTTGTCATGGAAAACCAATCAAAGATAGATATCTTATTTAGAATATCATTCTAAACTATCGAATCCTCTAATTAAGAATGATCTAATATCTAGCATACAAATCCAGTTTTTAAACTCTTAAACTTCATTTAAATCCTCTTTCAAAACACTTAACCTCATCTTATTCTTAATTCAATTTCTTAAATCTAACTCATGAACAATAAACCCCTGCCTCAATTTTTGTAATACAATAATAAATTGACATGAGTAAAATAGGTCAAGAACATATATATCATTGATTAAGAACTTAAGATAATATTCAATCATCTATTCGAAATATTGAACATCAATCAAATCGTAATCAAAGATAGAATTCAGCATTGGAATTAAGAAATAACAGCTTGCATTGAAATTAATCTAAAAAATAAGTCATTACAATAAAAGAATAAGGATTCAAGTTTTCCTCAACAAAAGTAAAAAATTACTCACTGTTCATAATCAAAATGAATGAAAAAAATAAAATAATTAAACACTATATTCATAAAGCTTCAAACTTAATCTTGGTGCCATCAGGATTAGCAGAGGAACAAGCTTAAAAATCCTAAGAGAATAGAGCTCCTACTATGAATTCAAGTTAAAGAATAAACTAGGTCTAATCTAAGATGAAAAACTAGCTAACCCTTCTATTCGACTTAAGAACACTTAAATATCTCAAATTCTAAAAGTCTAGCTGTCATCCAACCTCTTTAATTTGTAGAAAACTTCCTATATAGTGTTTTGCTACTAAAGAACCCGATAGGGATGGCTTTGTCTCCCTTTCAAGTTGGTTGAAATCAATTGAGAACTTTGAGTGACTCGATAGGGATGGCATGTGCTCCTTACCAAGTTGTTTTCTTCTTCTTGAGAGTTTGAGTGACTCGATGGGGATGCCTTTGATCTCTACCAAGTTAATTGCTTCTGGATTGAGAGCTTGTAAAGAATCCAGTAGGGATGGTGATGTTCCCTGCTGAGTTCTTTGCTTTTGAATTGAAACAAGAAAGAATTTAAGTGACCCGGTAGGGAGCCCCCTTGTCCCTGCAAGGCTAATTTAGTTTCTTTTAGCTAAAAAACAAACAAAAGAACCAACAATTAAACTTAAACACTCCCAACTCAAAGAAAAACACTAAACTTTAAACATAAAATCAAGCAATTTAACATTAATAACTACTAAACAAATATAAAAATATAGTTACAAATCAAAGTTATCATTAATAATAATTATAAAAGAAAAAAAGAGATCAACACACTTGCACATGATATCCAAGTTGTCCATTGTTCAAAATTTTTTAATTGGATTACATCATCGTAACAATTTCAAAAAATAAAGAAAGGAGAAACTTTTCAATTTTAAAATTCAATGAGACCCACTAACTTGAAGTAGCAGCTACTTACTTTGGATCCAATACAAATTGTTTCAAAATTTGGTGGGATCCTCATACTTGAATTCACAATCAGTTATTACAAATGCATAAAACACCTCATTTTTTAAAATATTTTTCAAAATATCCTATTTTCTCAATTATTTTTAAAAAATGCATTATTCATAAATTCTCCCATTTATATTTGCAAATGTTTAAATTAATTAAAATAAAAAGTTCATAGTTATGATAACAGGTTATTATTGCTTGACAAACTTGAGGGACTTATTTACGCCTATAATTTTCAATATATAGTTTAAAATTAAATAGACTAATTTATTCATGAATTTAAATGAACTAATTTATTGATGAATTAGGTTTAAATTTAAAGGATTTAATTATAAAACTAGACATTTTAATTAACTAAAAATTAGAGTTAATTCAATTAATTAATTCTTACTCAATAATGAAATCATGAATATTAAATTAGGTTTAAAATCATATGCGCATTGCATTGAAATTAGGAATTTAAAATTATATATTGAGATTAGTTTGATCAAGTTAACTATAAATATATGTTTCATATGCCTAATTTTTATATTTTAATTAAAATTATCATTTCACTATATATAAATACGAGCATATTTTATACCTTTCTTATCACTATAATGATTCATCTACTTGTTAAGATTAATAATTAAACAAATTAGTATTAATTATTAAATATTTTTTGTTGCCTTACAAAAGGTTTGTGCAATTTTTTTTATTGTATTGATCATGGTTGTAAAAATTAGACCAAAATGGCTAGTTCAACTAGATTAGCTACGAACCAGTCTCATATCCAATATGCTTCATCACTAAAAATCTACGTACTTAATACCTGGCCGATCAAACCCAACCTAGCTCATACTAGCTAGACACATTTTATTTATATGGACTTATAAATGGCTTGCATAAAAAAAAAAAGGAAATTACACGATTTACAAACTTTTTAATTCTTATTTTCAAAAATGCTTAGTCAATTTTGTATGCTATCATTTTTATACTTTTAAGCTTTTACCTTTCAAAAATGCCCATTTTTTAATATTTATTTTTCTATTTTATAGCTTTTATTAACCTAAAGGGAAAAGGTCATCTATGTTTTAATTGAGGATTTATTTGTTAATTTTAACAAGCATTATATCTTGTGCATAATATTTTTATTTTAATATCAATTTTAGATATTAATTTTCTTCATGTTTGGTTGTTATATTCAGGAATTATGAGAGACATTGATAGAAATGTGATAGCTGCTTTATTGCATATGCTGGATATTTGATTTCTTTATTAAGAGTTTATCAACATATTGAAAGACCTTTAACAAATTTGAATGATAGAAATAATGTCAGACATGAAATAATGAGTCATCTAGAAAGTGGTGACAATTCTCGTAATATGCTACGAATGAGACCACAGTCTTTTAGAATTATAGTCAATATTTTAAAGCAAAAAAATTGTTAAAAGATAATAATCATAGTATCATTGAGGAATAAGTTGCAAAATTTTTATATATTTTAGCTCACAATGGGAGACACAGAGTTGTAAATTTTCTCTTGCGTCGGAGTGGGGAGACTGTGAGTCGTCACTTTCACAAAGTTCTTAAAGCAATTGTGTCATTAGAAGATGAATTTTTAGTACAATCAGATGGTTCTACAGTTCCTTCAAAAATACAATATATTGGAGGAAGATTTTTCCCTTACTTTGAGGTTAGTAAATTTAGGATTATATCATATTTAATTTTTTGTCATATCATATATTAATTAGCTTATTTATACTTTATTGTATAGAATTGTATAGGGGCTATTGATGGAACACATGTTCGTGTTAAAGTTTCAAAAGAAGATGTCCCAAGATATAGAGGAAGAAAAAGGATACCTACAATGAATATATTAGCAACGTGCACTTTTGATTTAAAATTTACATATGTATTACCTGGTTGGGAAGGCTCTGCTTAAGATTCAAGAATATTAGAAAATGCTTTGACTAGGGAAGATAAATTGAAAGTTCCTCAAGGTAATTAATTCCAAATTAAAAATTTCACTAAATTGATTATTAAATAATTAATCCATGAATTAAACTTTTTTATCCACTTGTAGGTAAATTTTATTTAGTGGATGTTGGCTATCCATTGAGATCTGGTTTTATAACCCCCTATCGGAGTACTAGATATCATTTGAAAGAGTATTCATGTAGTGCCCCTGAGAATGCAAAGGAATTGTTTAACCTTCAACATTCATCATTGCGTAATGCAATTGAAAGAGCATTTGGAGTCCTTAAAAAAAGATTTAATATCATAGCTAGTGGAACGAAAGCAAACTATGATGTCAATACCGTGTCAGAAATTGTTCTTGCTTGTTGCATTTTGCATAACTTTTTGATGATGTATGATCCGGATTTATCTTTAATGAGCTAATGCAAAATCCAACTCAATCTCAAGATATTGGCCATATGCCTAGGGATGCAGATGCTAGACTAGGAGAACAAATAAGAGATGTCATATCTTCTCGTATGTGGCAAGATTATACATCTCGATTATAGACTTATGTATTTTTTTTATTTTGAATTATGAATGAAACAATAATGTGTATGTTATTATTTCTATTTTACATGAAATGCCTTATTGCTAAGTTTTCATTTTTTTGTGTTATATTTTATATTTTATTTATCTTTACACGGATGGATTTGCCATTAGAAGATGAGGTGGAACTCGTTGGTAACTTTAGTGGAAAGACTAAGAAATATTTCAAGTGGCCTAAGGAGATGGACAAACTTCTCCTTGATCTTCTAAAAGAAGAAAAGGTTAAAGGAAATAAGGATGAGAAAAAATTTAATAAAACAACTTGGAATACTGTTATTACTGCTCTTAATATTGAATTTCAAAAGATAAACAAAACTATTGATAAGGCAAAGGTAGTGAATAGGTTAAAAACTATCCAAAAGCAAATGCATCTAGCTATCGAGCTTTTGGACAAAAAAAGAGGCTTTGGGTGGAATGACATCACAAAAAAATTTGAAGCTACTCCAACTGTCTGGGAAAGTGTGATTCAGGTATTTTTTTTGTAATTGTACTTCTTTAACTTTGTCATTTTTTTAAGGTTAATTGATGTGAATTTATTATTATATGTTAAACCAAATTATAAGACAGTGAGAGACAAATAACTCCATTTTTTGGAAGATGCTCGTAAGTTATTTGAGAAAGATAAAGCAAATGGAGATGGTTGTGAGAATGCAAAGGAGAGGTCCACAGGTGGAACATAGATGAGCATTTGAGTATTGATGACATTGATGAGATGCAAACGAATGATGAGGTTTTCCTTGAACGTATGCAAACTTTTTTCTAATTTTAACGTACCATCACCAATTACTAATCAAGATTCACCAACTCCAAACGTTGCCTCTTTATCTGCTAAACAACCAAGGTCATCATCCAAGGGGACTAAAAGAAAAAAAGATTGACCTTATTGCCCAAGAAATCATGGAGGTAACTTCTTCAATGAAAGAAATTGCAAAAGCTATTACTAATACTAGTAAGCGTATATATACAACAAGTGAAATTACCATAGAGCTGAAAAAATTAGGATTGGATAAGTGGAAAATTATGGAAGCTCTTGATTTCTTGGAGGATAATGAGCATTTGGTTGGAAGGTTTTTTGCTTGTGATGCTGATATCAAACTTGATTGGTTAAAGAAAAAGATGGAATCATGAATTGGAATAGTTAATTAGTGTTTTATTTAGTATAATTTCTATAAACATAATATTATATTGATTTTTTTATGTATTGAATTGATATTAAGGATATTTAAGGAATTAAATTAGAAATAAATTTTTTTATTCATTTATTTCAAGCATAAAATCAAGAAATTTATTTTCAATTCTATACATTGATTATTTTATTCCAAGCATAATAATTCATTTACAAATGAATTCCATATAGAATTCATTTGTAAATGAATTCTATAATTTCAATTCTTTTATTCCAAACAGAGCCTAAACATAAAATAAAAGTGTTATTGAACATCTATATTTTTCTTTTTAACATCAAAACTTGCTATTCAATAAGCCAAGTATATAATAACGAGCAAATCCCAATATATTTTGAATTTTTTAATCCTACCACTTATTATTAGACAAGTGAATTGTTTTTGAATCGCTGAACCAAGCAAATTATGATATTCTACGGAGTAAAAGGAAAAAAAATCAACCTCTTATTAAGTTTTAATAATGGGTTTGGGCAACTAATTAATAATTATATCTAGGGGTGTGCATAACCGAACCGGAACCGAATTAAATTTGGTCTATTTGGTTCGGTTATTTCGGTTTTCGGTTCGTTCGGTTCTGAACCGAAATTAAAAATCGATTTATTCGGTTCGGTTTGGTTCTTAAAATTGAAAAACCGAAAGAACCGAACCGACCGAAGTTTTATAGATATGTATTTTTATAGTATTTATGTTTCAAAGAATATAACTTGGACTGATGGTGACTGATGGCGTGGAAATAAGGGAAATCCTCCAAGGTCCCAGGTTCGAAACCCACAAACAGCTATATTGTTTATTTTTCATTCCAGACCAAGCAAATAATAGTATCCTCCAAGGTAACCCACAAACAGGAATATTGTTTATTTTTCATCCCAGACCAAGCAAATAATAATAATAATAATAATTTTTCATACTTCAATTAATTAAAATTTATAATTTTTTTTAAATAAATAATGATAATATTAAATATTTTATTTTTTCATTATTTTTATATTGGAATTTACAATTAATTTTTTACATTAATTTTTGAACTTCATTAATTAAAATTTATAATTAATTTTTTAAGAAAATCTAAAAAATTATAACTTCTTATTTCTCATTTTATATCCTCACCGTAAATTAATCCTTTCACCTTGTAGGTATTTAAGAGAATAACCATGCATGTCTAATTATTTCCTTAAAAAACGTAAAAAGAAAAAAAATGTGGATGGTTTAAACTTTAATTATTTTCATTGTCTAATCCAAATATAAATGAAAAAAAGATGTGAATGGTTTAAACTTTAATTTATCAAAAGAAACTAATTTTGTTAAGTTCACAATAGCCTGAAATGTCACATTAGTTCAATTGAATGTCATGCTGCAATTGTTTAATTGCAATGTGAAGTTTTATTTATTATTTGCAAAATTAATAAGAATAAATGCTCATTAGATAATTTTTGAAATAAATTGTTTATATATTTCTATATGTGTTAAGCTCCTATTATCAAATATAATTTCATGAGCAGATATAATATAGATTTTTTAATATAATTTTGATTTTGATATATATAAATTGTTAATGTCAACTGTCAAGACAAAAATATATATAGATTTTTTAATATAATTTTGATTAGTATTTATTATAGATATAATATAATAAATTTATGTATATTATTTTAATTTTAGTTATTTTAAATGAATTTATTTTGTTGAATATAAATTAATTTAATTTATGGATCCATATAGGTTAAAAGCCCAATAAAAAATAAGCCTATATTGACCCAGAACCGATTGAACCGAACCAAACCAAACCGACCGAAATTATTTCGATTTGTTCGGTTTTCGATTCTATAAAATTCGATTTCGGTTCGATTCTCATATTTCATGAAGTTCGGTTTTCGATTTAATCGGTTCGGTCCAAAACCGAACCGAACCGACCAAATGCTCACCCCTAATTATATCCCATTGTACCATCCTTATTCTTATAGGAGAGATAAAAAAATAATCATATAGCCTTTAAATAATCAATCGAGAGAAAAGTTGGATGTTAAATTTTCTTACGATTTTTCGTTTATTATTTTTTCCAGCCAAATCACAAAATTTTTCTTTTAATTTTCTGGAATTTCATGATTTATGAATGACTTTACTCCTCACGCCAAAAAAATTTTGCGTAGACATAAATAAAATTAATAATTTTTTTTGATAAATTAATAATATGAATATATATTGATTAAAAAAAGTAAAAAGTAGTAATTAAAAAAAAAAAAGTAGTAATTAGTAAGGATGATCACGGGGCAGGGATTTTCCGGCAGGAATCCGCCCCGTTCGGGACGGGGAATCCCCGAAATTTCCCCCCGCGGGGATGGGGGCGGGGGGAAAAAATTCCCCGTCCTAAAATCGGGGACGGGGAATGGAATCCCCACCCCGCAGGGATCCCCGCCCCTCAAAAAAAAAAAAAAAAAAATATATATATATATATTTTATAAATAATTAAAATATAATATAATTTTATAATTATTAACTTTTAAATTATTATTGATTTTAAATTTTTTATTTATTAAATATTATATTTTAATTTTAATTATTAATAAAATATTATATTTAAAAAAAAACGGGGAACGGGGATCCCTGCGGGGGACGGGGATCCCCGCGGGGCGGGGACGGGGGGAATTCTTCCCCCGACATTGGTGGCGGGGGCGGGGCGGGGAATCCCCGCCACTGGCGAGGGAGGGAGTGGGGGAGCATTCCCCGGCCCCGCCCCGCCCCGTGATCATCCCTAGTAATTAGTATGTTTATTTATCGCTTATTATTGAGTTGGTCTATACCCCTTTGTCTAGACTGACAGATCACATAATATAAAATTTTCTTTAAATCTTATGAAAATACAATTATAAAAAAAATAAAAAAAATATTTTTAAAAAAATATTTATCATCAAACATTAATTATAAAATAATATTTTTAAATTATTTAATATTTATAATAAATATTTAAGATAAATATAGTAAAAAATTACAAATGCTCAAAAAAAATTCATCAATTATAAATCATCATTTTTATTTTATTCATAAAAAATTTATTATAATTACCTAAATTTTAATTTTTTTGTATTTATATTTTTTCCAACAAAAAATAATATTGTATGGATATTTTAGATAAATTTTGATTTTTTAGTTCAAACCAGTTTTTTTTATTACATTCGGTTTCAGCTCTATTTAGCTGGTTTTTGACCGATTCATTGTCATTTTTTGATATTATGATTTTCATACATTGAACCGACTAGATCAGCTGTTAATTTGTAATTAAACCAGTCCAATTAACCGGTTCGATTTTAATAATATTGAAATTAATTGTGCTAATACAAAAATCGAAAATGATCGTGCAACATGTGTGTGTATATATATATATATATATATATATATATATATATTGAGTTTAGGGATGCATGATTTAACATGTATTTTAATCATTATATATGTTTGAACCATGGTTATTAAAATCGGATCGAACTGGGAGGTCCAACCGGTTTAATCACGAATCGTTGTCTGGTCCGATTGGTTCAATGGGATGAAAATCGGATTGAATAAAAACTGGAAGGTACTGTTTCAAACTTAAAAAACCGGTTAAACCGGTTAAAACTGGAGAAAACCGGTTAAACCGGGTTAAAACTGGAGAAAACCGGTTTGATTTTAGAAAAACCAACTTTTTGTCCAAAATATTCATACAATATTATTTTTTCTGGAAAAAAATAAAATAAAATTATAAATACAAAATAATTAAAATTCAAATAATTTAATGAATTTTTTATGAATAAAATAAAATTTTATAATTTATATTTGAAGAATTTCTTTAAAAATTTACAATTTTTTACTATATTTATTTTAAATTTTTGTTATAAATGTTGAATGACTTGAAAATATAGTCTTATTATTAATGTTTGATGATAAATATATTTTTCTAAACTATTTTTAATTTTTTTATATAGTGATATTTTCATAATATTTATATAAAACTTAAAAAATAATATAATTTTTAAAAAATGAAAAAAATCCGGTTGAACCCCAATGAACCAATTGAACCATAAATCCTTGAACTCTTCGGTTTTTTTATTCGGTCTGATTTTAATAACATTGTGTTGAACTGCTTGATTGAGTTAATCAAAGTGAGTTGGCAAGCATTTACACAGCCCTCAACAAAACTGTGTATAAATATTTGGCAAAGATTATAAAAACGTTATATATAAGGTTAATAATTATCATCATGCCCGGTGCTTAACCTTTGTTGATTAAAAGAATTTCTATTTAAAAATCTGCTTAATTATCAGTTTCTACTTTTCTACTAATTAATTTAATCTTATGTTTAATTATAACACATTATACTCTCGAAAGTTGAAATCTATTAATTACCTAAATATTTTCTAAAAGAATAAATTTCTGCACCATGAAATTATTTCTAAGTACATAATTAAGATAATAAATTTGTTAGTATTGAAAAGTTATAATAAGTAATACCGAAATAAACAATAACATCGATGTTTATTTTTTTATAACTTATCCGTTATTCAAAATCCATTAGTCAAATTAATTAGAATTTGAACTAAATATATTCACAAATGAAATAAAATGCTACTTTTCAAATATTTAAAAATGTTCATATCAAAAATTCAAATTATAAATCTTTAATTAAGGGAGAATGAACCCTTATTATCACTCTATCTATTTTTTGAGAGTTGACATTTATTTTATGTTTATGTGCAAAGGAAATAAAATGCATTTATAATAAAAGATTATCACATCTTTGAAAAATAATTCAATTTTCTATATTTTATGTAACATGCAAATGAAAAATATTATGAAATAAAATAATAAATAAAAATATGTTTTAAAGATAACATAGATTTTCATAGCCACTTATAAATTGATAAAGATATGTGTAAAATTGCACATATATTTGTGTGTTTAAAAATCAGTTAAGCATATAATAAAATCAAATCCAAATCCATTGGTTGTAATTTTAAGAAATAAAAATTATAATTGAATCCAATTCAATTGGTTAATCAAACATATCAACTGAATTTTGATTTAATCATTTTTGGATTTTTTGCAGCCATATAAAGCAATGCATTTAAAAAGAAGAAGAAGAAGGTGCATTATCTAATGATGCTTGTCCGAATGTTAAAACATTTAAATTCTATTAATTAAAATTTCATATTTAATTACTATCTCGCATCATTATAAAAGATTGCATCTAATGATAAATATTGAGAAAGGTTATCTCCAATTAAATTAATAAAATTAATTAATTTTAAATTAAATATTAAAATCTTTAATTTTAAATTGATCGATTTTTATAAAATTAAATAGATTGTACCTAATTATATTTTAAAAAAAGATGATGCCATAAGAAGTGTGAATGGTTGAGTGAGGTGATCCACAAATATAGGTTTTCACAAGGTCGGAATACATTATTTAAATTTAAAAAGTTTCATTTAATGCAGCGCTCTTCTTTCTTTAACATGTGTGTGGGTGTGGAATACTGTTTCCTAACCCTTCAATTTTTGGACGAAAACCTATTTTTTATTTAAAAATAGCCACATAAATTAGTTGAAAGAGTTTTAAAAAGGGCAGAACTGAAAATAAGAACACTCGAAGGCCCAAATTATAAATTTTATATTCAATTTTGGTTTACAAAGAAAAATAGTCAAATCCATGCTTGTTTTGGTCCACCTCCTGTATATCTCCGTACGCGGCAATAAATTGTATGGTCATATTTATGGGCGTCTTGGGACTTGGGATCAGACAGAACACGGTTGGACAATTACTCCGTCAGTCATATTAAATACTAACACCTTCAATTTCTCGCCTAAATTAAAAAAATTATTAATAAATTATTATTAATTTAATAAAATATTTATTACTTCTTATGTTTTACTTTAAAAAATTATATTTCCTATTTTACTTTATATAACTTTAAATATTTTTTTTTAAATTTAAAATATAAATTTATATATATATCCTTATTTATTATACATTTTATTAAATATTTTTTATCATTCTTTATTTTTAATTAAAATGAAATTAAATTTTTAAAAATAAAAATTGATATATTTATTTATGACTATAATTTTTTTATAAAATGAAAGTATTTTAATTATGTGTTAATTTTCATAAAAAATAAAAAATTATCTTTTAAAATTGGACGAAAATAATAATTTTTTATTGTTTACAAAAATTATACTTATTGACAAAAATACTCTTTTATATTTTTAAAAATTTCTAATTTTAATTAAAAGTGAAAATTGATAAAAAAAAAGAAATATTTAATAAGATGTGTACTAAATAGGAATATATATATATATATATATATATATATATATATATATATATATATATATATATATATATATATATATATATATATATCAATTTTGAAAAAATATATTTAAAATAAGATAAAATAAAATAGAAAAAATAACTTTTTAAAATAGGATATAAGGAACATAATTTATCAAAATATTTTTTTTTATGAATGCTTTATTAAATTTTCAATCCATTAATTTTTTTATACATAAGAATAAACTAAAAAATATATAATTGTTATGAATAAAAGTAACACCAAAACAAAAAATAAAGAATGAGAAGTATGATTTCTCTGTTATATTATTTTATGTCTAAAACAATAACAATGTAAGTATTTATAGACACAAAATTTGGTCTATATAGGAAACAAATAAATTCAGGAAACAAGTAAATATGGAAAATAAATCAAATAGTAAAAGAAATAACCAATATGGGAGGTCATCCAAATAGGAATATATCATAACACTTTCCCTTGGATGACTATACGTTATGAATATGTCTCGTTAAAATCTTGCTAAGAAAAATTCAGTGGAATAAAAACTTAGTGAAAAAAAAAGTACAATATTTATATGTACTTCTCCTCAACAATAAAATAAATCAAACTAAATCTTTTAATTGGCGCATTCTAATATTGTGCACATGTTTCTTGAAAATTGAACTTGGTAGGACTTTTGTGAACAAATCTGCTGGATTATCACTTGAACGAACTTCGCAAACATCGATCTGTCCTTTTTTCATAAGTTCATAAGTATAAAAGAATTTCGGTGAGATATGTTTGGTTTTATCTCATTTGATATAGCCACCTTTGAGTTGTGAAATACATCCTGCATTATCCTCATACAATTTTGTTGGCTTTTTCTCCACTACCAACCCACTTGTTTTCTTAATATGTTGAGTCATGGTTCTCAACCACACACATTCATAACTTGCTTCATGGATGGCTAATATTTCTGAATGATTTGAGAAAGTAGCAGTGATTGTTTGCTTAACAGATCGCTAAAAAATAGCAATGTTAACATATGTGAAGACATAACCTGTTTGTGACCGAGCTTTATGAGGATTTGATAGGTATCTAGCATTAGCATACCCTGTCAATTCTGAATTTATTCCTTTTGAAAAAAATAAATCCATGTCAGCAGTGCCACGAAGATAACTTAGAACGTGTTTTACACCATTCTAGTGCCTTCGAGTTGGTGTAGAACTAAATCTTGCTAGCAAATTAACTGCAAAAACTATATCTGGTATAGTGTTATTTGTAAGATATAAAAGTGCACATATTGCACTAAAATATGGTACTTTAGGACCAATAATCTCTTCGTTATCTTCTTGTGGATGAAAAGGATATTTTTTGACATCAAGAGAGTGAACAACCATTGGAATGCTCAATGGATAAG